>OY804581.1:117048400-117708987 GCA_963680875.1 Bathymodiolus brooksi
AGATTCAGGTAAATTGATTGATTTATTGTGTTTAACGCAACTTTCAGTTCTATTATGGCGATTAATTTTAGGGGTAGAAGACGCCGGAGTACCCGGAGAGAACCATCGACCATGGGCAAGCAATTGGTAAACTTTATCACTTGCGGCTGCGAGTCGAGTGCACCCTTTTTGTAATATACAAGGCCGGGCGTGAACCCACGTCGTATTGGTGATAGGCTTGTATGAGTTGTCAGGTAATCCAACTATCTAACTCATTGAGCCACCCGGGCCCTCTCGAAACTCAGGCAGTGGAACAGAGGTTATACATGTCAGTAGCAATGATGTATATTCTAATATAAAACCATCAGAGCTGCCGACCTTTCGTCTTTCTATCGTTACCTGTATTTTTTGGTGCACCTGTTGATACTTTTGATAATACTTGCATTGGTGGCGACTGTAGTTGATATATTGCTCACTCCACATTTTACAAATGTAATTAACATACAAGCAAACAAACATACAAACAAACAACCAGACTCCCTAAATAGAACCCAATTAATGGTAGATGAGTAAAGTCAAGATTAATCCTTGTCTACATTTAATACCGACACTTGATAAGCTGAAATGTTGTTGCACCTATTGATAACTTTTATTATACTTGCTTTGGTCACGACAAAAACCCCCCAAACATTCCCTCTGAAAAGAACCTATGGTCGTCGTTGTCGTGATCGTATGGTAGTTGGATTTACAACTACATGTGCAATGAGTGCCTATCACCACTAAAGTTGTGAGTTCGAATCTTGGTAATGTCGAGATGTACTCGATACAACATTATGTGATACATTTTGTCAGTGACTTGCGACAGTTTGGTGGTTTTCTCCGGGTAATAAAACTGACCGACACGATATAACTGAAATATTGTTGAAAGTGGCGTTAAACATCATCAATCTAAAAAGAATCAACATAATGGCAATTGAGTGAAGTCAAGTTAGATTAATCCTTGTCTACATTCAATACAGTTACTTGATGAACTGGAATTTTTTTCAAATGGTATGCTAATGAGTTTGAGCACTAAGCTGAAATATATAAAGATTGTTCAGTCTAGACAACAAAGGGGGTTAGGTGCAGTGTTTATCTCTAATCATTAAACAAAATGATCAAAAGCGGTGGGATGTGAGTAAATGACAATTAATAAGGAAGTCGCGAGTTCTGTTGCGTAGTATATTTTGTATTTTGTTTTTATTAAAATATCAAGATAAATTGCATACATATAGATTTGTTAAATTTTTGTAAATATTATCTATTGAAACCAATAAGTGTTATGCTACCAAATTCGCAGTAATGAATTAATTGATATGCTCTATTCGAGTTAAATACATAATTTTTTTATGAATGACTTCATACATGAAGTCCTGACAAGAAATTCGACTCGTTTATTGGAATTTTACATGGTTATGTGTGCGTTTCTTTAGAATATTGCACTTGACGATATCAATTTAACATTTAGATGCTAGCCTCGACGTTATTTATTATAAACAATCGTATGACAATCATTGATGTTGATTGGTTGGTTTATGGTGATTAACGTCACTTTCAACTATATTTCAGTTATATCGTGGCGGTCAGCTTTATTGGTGGAGGAAACCGGAGTACCCGGAGAAAACCACCATAAAACCAAACCATACCAAACCAGAAATGTGAGAAAAAAGAGAAAAAAAAACACAAAAAAAACCACCAATTGAAATTAAATTGTTTCGGTGTATATTTTGAACTTCTATATGTTTGTTTTCATTGAAGGTCATTTGTAATACATATCCCCGGTAGGATGTGAGCACAGAAAGGAAATGCAACTTTCACAAGATAACGACTTTTAGTACATTTATTTTACATGTACCTGACATATTTGTATAATAATTACATCTAAACATTTTGGCAACTTTAAAATAGATTATGATGGGATGAGTCTGAGAGTAGAAAGAGTGTTTCATCATCTGTAAAACTTGCAATAATTTGGATTAATAAATGTTTAGAATTTTATATTTTATTAGTTAACTCAAAAAAATTAAGAACATCACAAAAGGTCCTTAAATACACAAAAAATAATGTACATCTTTGTAGTTGGTACCGGTAGTTGCATGGTGTAACGGTCTTAATGTGATTATAGTTGCCCTAACATCCAAATTACGTTGTCACAATGCTTTGACAACGTAATTTGGCTATACAAGTCCTTTTAGGGTTGTACATTTTTTGTAGTTGTATAACTATATAGAGATGGTTGTAGTTGCGTCGTCTAAAGGTCTTTAGGTGGTCGTAGTTACATTGTATAAAGGTCCCTAGGTGGTTGTAGTTACGTTGTCTAAAGGTGCCTATGTGGTTGTAATTACGTCATGTAAAGGTCCTTTGGTGGTTGTAATTACGTCGTATAAAGGTCCTATGATGGTTGGTAGTTACGTTGTGTAAACGTCCTTAATTAGTTGTATTAACCTCGTATTAAGGTCCTGTGATGGTTGGTGGTTACGTTGTGTAAACGTCCTTACATGGTCATGGTTGTCGTTTGATTGTAGAAAGGTCTTTTACTACATAGTACCACAACGTGGTAGTTACGCTTAGGGGAGTCTACAAATCGGCGTAGTTAAAACGTAAAATGCTTACGTTGTAACAACGAAAAAGTTACGTTGTCACTACGTTTTGACAACGTAATTTGGCTAGTAGTAGCTTATAAGCTATGACAATCACGACTATTGATACATACATGTTTATAATCAGGTCAAGGCAATGGTGTTTATTGTTAGTCATCATTTTAGTGAATGAGTGATTGTTGTTTAGCGCCAACTGAGCAATTTTTCAGCTATATCATGGCGAGCACAAGTTAATTTGCAACGAGATGATGATGAGGTCCGCTTTGTTCTAGACCAACACGCTGATTTGGATTTTTATAGTGCTAGCTCGCTGAAACAACAGTCCGCCGATAGACATGTCGCTCCACTCGGACACATTATTCTGATTCTGAGCCAACCAGTCTTTACTCTTACTCCTTAATGCTGTGTGCTTAGCGGAGTTGCAACAAATACCAATTTATAGTCAGTGGTTTAAACAGACCGGGGCTCGAACCCACGATCCACCGCACTCGAGGCGAGCACGTTAACCATTACACCACTGATACGGTTGAGCATTTGTTCAGATATATAATTATTTGTGCTACCAAACATTTGTTTTTAACAATCGTCGCATAAAAATTTATGTAATCACATAATTAGTAATCGCATCGGTGGTGTAATAGTTTTCGTGCTCGCCTGGCGTGCGGTAGATCGTGGGTTCGCGCCCCTCAAGAAAAACGAAAAGACGCTAGTTCCATCTTTTACGCACTAAATTTGATATTTACGCTTTTATTGAAATACAATCACTGTGACCAACATATTGTACTTTCCTAGCTAGAAGTCAGTTAACTACGAGCATTCATTGATCCTGTTATTGCACTGTCCATGTTTATGTCATTACTTTTTGTGATACCATGTGGTTTTTTTCAGTGGAAGCGAATCTGTGCAGGTTTTTTCTTATTGTTTATTTATATAAATATGGTACATCTATTGGTTTCGACATTTGTATTCTCGCGGGAAAAATCACATGATTCAAAATATTCAAACACACTCACTCCATTAGGACAAATATGCTTCAATACATAGTTCGTAAGTAGCTTGCATATATACCATTCATTGTTACAGTGAATGATAGATTTGATAACGTAACTTGATAAATGTTAAGATTGTAGATTTGATTCCTTTAATGGTGATATTCATTGGGCTTTTTTTCATTACAAACATCAAAGTCGGCAACAGGATACACCAATTTGCATTCGCGGTTTTGTTTACCAATTCCGTTCCGGTTTAGAAAGCACAAAGGTCACGACATCCATTTTGACCTAAAAAGTAGCCCCAGCAGAGGTTATCAAGAATTGTGTCAAGTACATTTTTGTAGGACGATGTTTGTTTATATTGCCGAGACGACAGTTGCTAATTTGATTTATGTTTGAAAATTAAAATGTTAACTAGGTAATGGTGTTGATGAATGTTATTTACTTTTGTCATCTGCACAGGAATTATCGTTTAAATTTTGGAAGAATTTGGTGATAACTCTTGCTGATTGTTGATAGGTCCTGCACAGCTCATACGAACTTTGATACGAGTTTTGCTTATGGGGTCAGTAGGTAGATATAGCGGGAGGGAAGGATAATAAGAATCATTTATTGGACTCCCATAACACGCGTTATCATCCTTCCCTTCCGATATATCTGCCTGCTGACTCCATAAGCAAAACTCTTATCAAAGTTCGCGTGAGCTGAGCTGGACTTGACAACAGTGAGCAGGAGTTATCACCAAATTCTCCCAACATTTAAACGATAATTCCTGTGAAGATGACAAAAGTAAATAAAATTCAGCAACACCATTTGCTAGTTAACATTTCATTTTTTAAACATATATTAAATTAGGAACTGTCATGTCCGCAATATCAACAAACATCGTTAAGCAAAAATGTACTTGTCACAATTCTTGATAACCTCTGCTGAGACGTCATAATTTTTACGTCATAAGCGAGGTCGTGACCTTTGTGTTTTCTAAAACGGAACGGCATTGGTAAACAAAACCGGTGAATCCTATTGCCGACTTTGATGTTTGTAATAAAAAAACAATGAATATCACCATTAAAGGAAAAATTCAACAATCTTAACATTTATATAACCTGTAGAAATAAATGGTATATTTGCAAACTACTTATGAACTATGTTTTGGGGAAGCGTATTTTGAATATCTTGAATCGTGTGATTTTTTTCCGTGAAAATACAAATATAGATGTATCCGTGTTTATGTTTGATTTAAGGATGATAAACATAATAGGTATATATAATATCAATATGGTGTATATTCGGCACAAAACTGTAGAAAGGCTCGATGAACTTCGCCTTTCGTTTTTAAGCCTCTTACACATACATGTTGCATCATAAGACACTGTACTAATATTGTCTATATAAAATACAATGCACCAACATTGCAGCCATCATCTTTGATTGAAAATAGCACGGACAGATATACTTGCATTGTAAATCTGTTTAATTTATATAATAATGATTTTTTAATTCTTTATATAATTTATATAATAAATATTTATTTACACCATAATAGCCCATCCAAGAATCATTTCAGCAAAGTTTGGTTGAGATTGGCTCAGTAGTTTCAGAGGAGAAGATTTTTTTAAATTTCATCCCCCCTTTTTTCTAATTTGCATAATCGGTCAAAATCGGTAAAAGTTCAAAGTTCATAAAAAAATTCCGTAATATATGTTAAAAAGCTCATCATTATGCTTATACAGTTCAAATTTGGGCACTTTCTGGCTTAAAATAGAGCAGTTTTGGCCATTTGAAGAAATTTCTATTTTTAGTAATGGCGGCCATCTTGGATACAGGACGGCGCTGACGGACATAATTTTGAAAGGGGACCACCTAAGGATCATTTCAGCAAAGTTTGGTTGAGATTGGCTCAGTAGTTTCAGAGGAGAAGAATTTTTTTTAATTTCATCCCCCCTTTTTTCTAATTTGCATAATCGGTCAAAATCAGCAAAATTTCAAAGTTCATAAAAAATCCCGTAATATATGTTAAAAAGTTCATCATTATGCTTATACAGTTCAAATTTGGGCACTTTCTGGCTTAAAATAGAGCCGTTTTGGCCCTTTGAAGAAATTTCTATTTTTCGTAATGGTGGCCATCTTGGATACAGGACGGCCCTGACGGACACAATTTTGAAAGGGGACCACCTAAGGATCATTTCAGCAAAGTTTGGTTTAGATTGGCTCAATAGTTTCAGAGTAGATTTTTTTTAAATTTCATCCCCCCTTTTTTCTAATTTGCATAATCGGTAAAAGTTCAAAGTTCATAAAAAATCCCGTAATATATGTTAAAAAGCTCATCATTATGCTTATACAGTTCAAATTTGGGCACTTTCTGGCTAAAAATAGAGCAGTTTTGGCCCTTTGAAGAAATTTCTATTTTTAGTAATGGCGGCCATCTTGGATACAGGACGGCGCTGACGGACACAATTTTGAAAGGGGACCACCTAAGGATCATTTCAGCAAAGTTTGGTTGAGATTGGCTCAGTAGTTTCAGAGGAGAAGATTTTTTTTAAAATTTCAACACCCCTTTTTTCTAATTTGCATAATCGGTCAAAATCGGCAAAATGTCAAAGTTCATAAAAAACCCGTAATATATGTTAAAAAGCTCATCATTATGCTTATACAGTTCAAATTTGGGCACTTTCTGGCTTAAAATAGAGCAGTTTTGGCCATTTGAAGAAATTTCTATTTTTAGTAATGGCGGCCATCTTGGATACAGGACGGCGCTGACGGACACAATTTTGAAAGGGGACCACCTAAGGATCATTTCAGCAAAGTTTGGTGGAGATTGGCTCAGTAGTTTCAGAGGAGAAGATTTTTTTTAATTTCATCCCCCCTTTTTTCTAATTTGCATAATCGGTCAAAATCAGTAAAAGTTCAAAGTTCATAAAAAATCCCGTAATATATGTTAAAAAGCTCATCATTATGCTTATACAGTTCAAATTTGGGCATTTTCTGGCTTAAAATAGAGCAGTTTTGGCCATTTGAAGAAATTTCTATTTTTAGTAATGGCGGCCATCTTGGATACAGGACGGCGCTGGCGGACACAATTTTGAAAGGGGACCACACAAGGATCATTTCAGCAAAGTTTGGTTGAGATTGGCTCAGTAGTTTCAGAGGAGAAGATTTTTTTTAAATTTCATCCCCCCTTTTTTCTAATTTGCATAATCGGTAAAAGTTCAAAGTTCATAAAAAATCCCGTAATATATGTTAAAAAGCTCATCATTATGCTTATACAGTTCAAATTTGGGCACTTTCTGGCTTAAAATAGAGCAGTTTTGGCCCTTTGAAGAAATTTCTATTTTTAGTAATGGTGGCCATCTTGGATACAGGACGGCGCTGACGGACACAATTTTGAAAGGGGACCACCTAAGGATCATTTCAGCAAAGTTTGGTTGAGATTGGCTCAGTAGTTTCAGAGGAGAAGATTTTTTTTTAAATTTCATCACCCCTTTTTTCTAATTTGCATAATCGGTCAAAATCGGCAAAATTTCAAAGTTCATAAAAAACCCGCAATATATGTTAAAAAGCTCATCATTATGCTTATACAGTTCAAATTTTGGCACTTTCTGGCTTAAAATAGAGCAGTTTTGGCCATTTGAAGAAATTTCTATTTTTAGTAATGGCGACCATCTTGGATACAGGACGGTGCTGACGGACATAATTTTGGAAGAGGACCACCTAAGGATTATTTCAGCAAAGTTTGGTTGAGATTGGCTCAGTAGTTTCAGAGGAGAAGATTTTTTTTAATTTCATCCCCCCTTTTTTCTAATTTGCATAATCGGTCAAAATCGGTAAAAGTTCAAAGTTCATAAAAAATCCCGTAATATATGTTAAAAAGCTCATCATTATGCTTATACAGTTCAAATTTGGGCACTTTCTGGCTTAAAATAGAGCAGTTTTGGCCCTTTGAAGAAATTCCTATTTTTAGTAATGGCGGCCATCTTGGATACAGGACGGTGCTGACGGACACAATTTTGAAAGAGGACCACCTAAGGATTATTTCAGCAAAGTTTGGTTGAGATTGGCTCAGTAGTTTCAGAGGAGAAGATTTTTTTTAATTTCATCCCCCCATTTTTCTAATTTGCATAATCGGTCAAAATCAGTAAAAGTTCAAAGTTCATAAAAAATCCCGTAATATATGTTAAAAAGCTCATCATTATGCTTATACAGTTCAAATTTGGGCATTTTCTGGCTTAAAATAGAGCAGTTTTGGCCATTTGAAGAAATTTCTATTTTTAGTAATGGCGGCCATCTTGGATACAGGACGGCGCTGGCGGACACAATTTTGAAAGGGGACCACACAAGGATCATTTCAGCAAAGATTGGTTGAGATTGGCTCAGTAGTTTCAGAGGAGAAGATTTTTTTTAAATTTCATCCCCCCTTTTTTCTAATTTGCATAATCGGTAAAAGTTCAAAGTTCATAAAAAATCCCGTAATATATGTTAAAAAGCTCATCATTATGCTTATACAGTTCAAATTTGGGCACTTTCTGGCATAAAATAGAGCAGTTTTGGCCCTTTGAAGAAATTTCTATTTTTAGTAATGGCGGCCATCTTGGATACAGGACGGCGCTGACGGACACAATTTTGAAAGGGGACCACCTAAGGATCATTTCAGCAAAGTTTGGTTGAGATTGGCTCAGTAGTTTCAGAGGAGAAGATTTTTTTTTAAATTTCATCACCCCTTTTTTCTAATTTGCATAATCGGTCAAAATCGGCAAAATTTCAAAGTTCATAAAAAACCCGTAATATATGTTAAAAAGCTCATCATTATGCTTATACAGTTCAAATTTGGGCACTTTCTGGCTTAAAATAGAGCAGTTTTGGCCATTTGAAGAAATTTCTATTTTTAGTAATGGCGGCCATCTTGGATACAGGACGGTGCTGACGGACATAATTTTGGAAGAGGACCACCTAAGGATTATTTCAGCAAAGTTTGGTTGAGATTGGCTCAGTAGTTTCAGAGGAGAAGATTTTTTTTAATTTCATCCCCCCTTTTTTCTAATTTGCATAATCGGTCAAAAGCAGTAAAAGTTCAAAGTTCATAAAAAATCCCGTAATATATGTTAAAAAGCTCATCATTATGCTTATACAGTTCAAATTTGGGCATTTTCTAGCTTAAAATAGAGCAGTTTTGGCCATTTGAAGAGATTTCTATTTTTAGTAATGGCGGCCATCTTGGATACAGGCCGGCGCTGGCGGACACAATTTTGAAAGGGGACCACACAAGGATCATTTCAGCAAAGTTTGGTTGAGATTGGCTCAGTAGTTTCAGAGGAGAAGATTTTTTTTAAATTTCATCCCCCCTTTTTTCTAATTTGCATAATCGGTCAAAATCGGTAAAAGTTCAAAGTTCATAAAAAATCCCGTAACATATGTTAAAAAGCTCATCATTATGCTTATACAGTTCAAATTTGGGCACTTTCTGGCTTAAAATAGAGCAGTTTTGGCCATTTAAAGAAGTTTCTATTTTTAGTAATGTCGGCCATCTTAGATACAGGACGGCGCTGACGGACACAATTTTGAAAGGGGACCACACAAGGATCATTTCAGCAAAGTTTGGTTGAGATTGGCTCTGTAGTTTCAGAGGAGAAGATTTTTTTTAAATTTCATCCCCCCTTTTTTCTAATTTGCATAATCGGTCAAAATCAGTAAAAGTTCAAAGTTCATAAAAAATCCCGTAATATATGTTAAAAAGCTCATCATTATGCTTATACAGTTCAAATTTGGGCACTTTCTGGCTTAAAATAGAGCAGTTTTGGCCATTTGAAGAAATTTCTATTATTAGTAATGGCAGCCATCTTGGAGACAGGACGGCGCTGACGGACACAATTTTGAAAGGGAACCACACAAGGATCATTTCAACAAAGTTTGGTTGAGATTGGCTCAGTAGTTTCAGAGGAGAAGATTTTTTTTAAATTTCATCCCCCCTTTTTTCTAATTTGCATAATCGGTCAAAATCGGTAAAAGTTCAAAGTTCATAAAAAATCCCGTAATATATGTTAAAAAGCTCATCATTATGCTTATACAGTTCAAATTTGGGCACTTTCTGGCTTAAAATAGAGCAGTTTTGGCCATTTGAAGAAATTTCTATTTTTAGTAATGGCGGTCATCTTGGATACAGGACAGCGCTGACGGACACAATTTTGAAAGGGGACCACCTAAGGATCATTTCAGCAAAGTTTGGTTGAGATTGGCTCAGTAGTTTCAGAGGAGAAGATTTTTTTAATTTCATCCCCCCTTTTTTCTAATTTGCATAATCGGTCAAAATCGGTAAAAGTTCAAAGTTCATAAAAAATCCCGTAATATATGTTAAAAAGCTCATCATTATGCTTATACAGTTCAAATTTGGGCACTTTCTGGCTTAAAATAGAGCAGTTTTGGCCCTTTGAAGAAATTCCTATTTTTAGTAATGGCGGCCATCTTGGATACAGGACGGTGCTGACGGACACAATTTTGAAAGAGGACCACCTAAGGATTATTTCAGCAAAGTTTGGTTGAGATTGGCTCAGTAGTTTCAGACGAGAAGATTTTTTTTAATTTCATCCCCCCTTTTTTCTAATTTGCATAATCGGTCAAAATCAGTAAAAGTTCAAAGTTCATAAAAAATCCTGTAATATATGTTAAAAAGCTCATCATTATGCTTACAGTTCAAATTTGGGCACTTTCTGGCTTAAAATAGAGCAGTTTTGGCCATTTAAAGAAATTTCTATTTTTAGTAATGGCGGCCATCTTGGATACAGGACGGCGCTGACGGACACAATTTTGAAAGGGGACCACACAAGGATCATTTCAGCAAAGTTTGGTTGAGATTGGCTCAATAGTTTCAGAGGAGAAGATTTTTTTTTAATTTCATGCCCCCTTTTTTCTAATTTGCATAATCGGTCAAAATCGGTAAAAGTTCAAAGTTCATAAAAAATCCCGTAATATATGCTAAAAAGCTCATCATTATGCTTATACAGTTCAAATTTGGGCACTTTCTGGCTTAAAATAGAGCAGTTTTGGCCATTTGAAGAAATTTCTATTTTTAGTAATGGCGGCCATCTTGGATACAGGACGGCGCTGACGGACACAATTTTGAAAGGGGACCACCTAAGGATCATTTCAGCAAAGTTTGGTTGAGATTGGCTCAGTAGTTTCAGAGGAGAATTTTTTTTTTAAATTTCATCCCCCCTTTTTTCTAATTTGCATAATCGGTCAAAATCGGTAAAAGTTCAAAGTTCATAAAAAATCCCGTAATATATGTTAAAAAGCTCATCATTATGCTTATACAGTTCAAATTTGGGCACTTTCTGGCTTAAAATAGAGCAGTTTTGGCCATTTGAAGAAATTTCTATTTTTAGTAATGGCGGCCATCTTGGATACAGGACGGCGCTGACGGACACAATTTTGAAAGAGGACCACCTAAGGATTATTTCAGCAAAGTTTGGTTGAGATTGGCTCAGTAGTTTCAGAGAAGATATTTTTTAATTTCATCCCCCCTTTTTTCTAATTTGCATAATCGGTCAAAATCAGTAAAAGTTCAAAGTTCATAAAAAATCCCGTAATATAGGTTAAAAAGCTCATCATTATGCTTATACAGTTCAAATTTGGGCACTTTCTGGCTTAAAATAGAGCAGTTTTGGCCATTTGAAGAAATTTCTATTTTTAGTAATGGCGGCCATCTTGGATACAGGACGGCGCTGACGGACACAATTTTGAAAGGGAACCACACAAGGATCATTTCAACAAAGTTTGGTTGAGATTGGCTCAGTAGTTTCAGAGGAGAATTTTTTTTTTAAATTTCATCCCCCCTTTTTTCTAATTTGCATAATCGGTCAAAATCGGTAAAAGTTCAAAGTTCATAAAAAATCCCGTAATATATGTTAAAAAGCTCATCATTATGCTTATACAGTTCAAATTTGGGCACTTTCTGGCTTAAAATAGAGCAGTTTTGGCCATTTGAAGAAATTCCTATTTTTAGTAATGGCGGCAATCTTGGATACAGGACGGCGCTGACGGACACAATTTTGAAAGAGGACCACCTAAGGATTATTTCAGCAAAGTTTGGTTGAGATTGGCTCAGTAGTTTCAGAGAAGATTTTTTTTAATTTCATCCCCCCTTTTTTCTAATTTGCATAATCGGTCAAAATCAGTAAAAGTTCAAAGTTCATAAAAAATCCCGTAATATATGTTAAAAGGCTCATCATTATGCTTATACATTTCAAATTTGGGCACTTTCTGGCTTAAAATAGAGCAGTTTTGGCCATTTGAAGAAATTTCTATTTTTAGTAATGGCGGCCATCTTGGATACAGGACGGCGCTGACGGACACAATTTTGAAAGGGGACCACACAAGGATCATTTCAGCAAAGTTTGGTTGAGATTGGCTCAGTAGTTTCAGAGGAGAAGATTTTTTTTTAATTTCATCCCCCCTTTTTTCTAATTTGCATAATCGGTCAAAATCGGTAAAAGTTCAAAGTTCATAAAAAATCCCGTAATATATGTTAAAAAGCTCATCATTATGCTTATACAGTTCAAATTTGGGCACTTTCTGGCTTAAAATAGAGCAGTTTTGGCCATTTGAAGAAATTTCTATTTTTAGTAATGGCGGCCATCTTGGATACAGGACAGCGCTGACGGACACAATTTTGAAAGGGGACCACCTAAGGATCATTTCAGCAAAGTTTGGTTGAGATTGGCTCAGTAGTTTCAGAGGAGAAGATTTTTTTAATTTCATCCCCCCTTTCTTCTAATTTGCATAATCGGTCAAAATCGGTAAAAGTTCAAAGTTCATAAAAAATCCCGTAATATATGTTAAAAAGCTCATCATTATGCTTATACAGTTCAAATTTGGGCACTTTCTGGCTTAAAATAGAGCAGTTTTGGCCATTTGAAGAAATTTCTATTTTTAGTAATGGCGGCCATCTTGGATACAGGACGGCGCTGACGGACACAATTTTGAAAGAGGACCACCTAAGGATTATTTCAGCAAAGTTTGGTTGAGATTGGCTCAGTAGTTTCAGAGAAGATTTTTTTTAATTTCATCTCCCCTTTTTTCTAATTTGCATAATCGGTCAAAATCAGTAAAAGTTCAAAGTTCATAAAAAATCCTGTAATATATGTTAAAAAGCTCATCATTATGCTTATACAGTTCAAATTTGGGCACTTTCTGGCTTAAAATAGAGCAGTTTTGGCCATTTGAAGAAATTTCTATTTTTAGTAATGGCGGCCATCTTGGATACAGGACAGCGCTGACGGACACAATTTTGAAAGGGGACCACCTAAGGATCATTTCAGCAAAGTTTGGTTGAGATTGGCTCAGTAGTTTCAGAGGAGAAGATTTTTTTAATTTCATCCCCCCTTTTTTCTAATTTGCATAATCTGTCAAAATCGGTAAAAGTTCAAAGTTCATAAAAAATCCCGTAATATATGTTAAAAAGCTCATCATTATGCTTATACAGTTCAAATTTGGGCACTTTCTGGCTTAAAATAGAGCAGTTTTGGCCCTTTGAAGAAATTCCTATTTTTAGTAATGGCGGCCATCTTGGATACAGGACGGCGCTGACGGACACAATTTTGAAAGAGGACCACCTAAGGATTATTTCAGCAAAGTTGGTTGAGATTGGCTCAGTGGTTTCAGAGGAGAAGATTTTTTTTAATTTCATCCCCCCCTTTTTCTAATTTGCATAATCGGTCAAAATCAGTAAAAGTTCAAAGTTCATAAAAAATCCCGTAATATATGTTAAAAAGCTCATCATTATGCTTATACAGTTCAAATTTGGGCACTTTCTGGCTTAAAATAGAGCAGTTTTGGCCATTTGAAGAAATTTCTATTTTTAGTAATGGCGGCCATCTTGGATACAGGACAGCGCTGACGGACACAATTTTGAAAGGGGACCACCTAAGGATCATTTCAGCAAAGTTTGGTTGAGATTGACTCAATAGTTTCAGAGGAGAAGAATTTTTTTTAATTTCATCCCCCCTTTTTTCTAATTTGCATAATCGGTCAAAATCAGTAAAAGTTCAAAGTTCATAAACAATCCCGTAATATATGTTAAAAAGTTCATCATTATGCTTATACAGTTCAACTTTGGGCACTTTCTGGCTTAATATAGAGCAGTTTTGGCCATTTGAAGAAATTTCTATTTTTAGTAATGGCGACCATCTTGGATACAGGACGGTGCTGACGGACACAATTTTGAAAGGGGACCACCTAAGGATCATTTCAGCAAAGTTTGGTTGAGATTGGCTCAGTAGTTTCAGAGGAGAAGATTTTTTTTTTAATTTCATCCCCCCTTTTTTCTAATTTGCATAATCGGTCAAAATGGGTAATGGGATTTACTTCAAAATTGCAGGGTAGGTAGATCTTGATATGCTGCACATTTTTTGCAATTTAAACTTAACATCTATCTCTAAATAGTTTTTTGAAATATAAGACGAAAAGTATTAAAATTAAAAAAAAAATTGATGAAAAAAGGGCAATAACTCCAAGATGGGTTATCAAATTTACTTCAAAATAAAGGACGAAAAGCATTAAAATTTTGAAAATTTTATGAAAAAAGGGAAATAACTCTAAAATGAGTATTGGGATTTACTTCAAAATTGCAGGGTGGGTAGATCTTGATATTCCGCACATTTTTGCAATTTAAAGTTAACCTTTATCTCTTATAGTTTTTGAAATATAAGACGAAAAGTATTAAAATTTTACAAATTTGATGAAAAAAGGGCAATAACTCCAAGATGGGTTATCAGATTTACTTCAAAATTGCAGGGTAGGTAGATCTTGATGTGCTGATCATTTTTTACCAAATGTCAGATTTTTGATATTATTAACGGTTTTTGAGTTATTACCCAAAACCTGCAATTTTACCATATGTTCTATTTTTAGTAACAGCGGCCATGATGGTTGGTGCACGGCATCACCGGACACAATTTTGAAACTAGACACCCTAGTGATGATTCAGACCAAGTTTGGTTTCCATTGGTCTAGTACTTTCAGAGGAGAAGATTTTTGAAAAAGTTTACGACGTACGACGGACGCCAAGTGATGGCAATAGCTCACATGACCCTTTGGGTCAGGTGAGCTAATGATGTGTCAATACTTCAACTAATGTGGTTAGATAATTTTTGGCTATATTGTACAATGTGTGGAAAATATATTATTTGACACAATTATCCTGAAACTGTTGGGATTTGAATAGGAATCAATTGTGCTCCTCTCATTGCTGCTTATACTGTCATGACATTTTATTACATAATTTAAAACTTATCTGAGTTTTTATTTGTGACTGTTACGTGTATATTTTTCACTGTTTAGTTATATGGAGTGGCTTAATTCCAACAAGGTGTTTGTATATTTTCCACTGCTTAGTAGTATTGAGTGGCTTAATTCCAACAGGGTGTTTGTGGCCGTGATCGTATACCTATGCATTCAGTAACAATCACTATTAATGTTGTGAATGCAACTCTTGCTAATGGCAACGTGAACTCCATACAATAAAATGAGAAACAAAAAATACTACACAGTCGGAACAGTTCCAAAAAAATCGTAGAAAGAGGCAAAATATATAGCACTAATACACAAATACATGACCTGTCACTTTCCTGGCTTGGTACGTGTACTTCAATAAAATTTGTGAGGTTAAACTATTTGTATGGACCAAAACTTCCCCTTCCTCATATATAACCGGGCGAACGTAGTTATGATAAAGAATGCTATAATCTGGAACATTATAGTTACATAATATAAATGATCTTTGTGACATAGAAGTTGTCAAAAGGTAAATGATAAAATATATTTATTGGTAGGTTAAAAATATATCAACAATCCACACAAGGGATTAATTTTTTTTATTATATAGATATCGATGAAATACCGTGATTTCCGAGTTAAATAAAAGTGATAATTTCACTAATGAAATTACCATTTTTATTTCACTCGCGTTATATTTCGCGCCATTTCGTTGTTGACGTCATATGAAGACTTCCAGTTTGAAACGTAAAAATTAGATGTTATTTGGCTTCGTGTACGCTTCAATTTGGATCAAATTTAACTAAAATAATATTTCAAGGTAAGCATTTTAATTATTTTATTGTCGTGGGTGGGTGGCGCCATGTTTTTTTAAGCGATACACATTATAGTATATCCCTACACTACACACGTAATATAGTGCAATTAAACTCATTTCATATTAAATTCGATTCAAAACATTTTTTTTTATCTATATAATAAATACTATAACTAATTGACGAGTTTCATTATCAAAAATATGTCACTCATGACATATTTTTGATAATGAAACCCGTCAATTAGTTAGAGTATAACTAATTCATCTCAAAATAAAATTTCCTGTCACTTAATTAAATGTTGATAATTGTCAACCAAGGATAACCCTGGATTTCCTATGAAATAATTTCAGCTTATTTCCAATGGCGTCCTTCACAAATAATAGCTTATGTGCGTATTTATGATCATTCATCAACGAGCGGGAATGTGGTATTACTTAAATATCAAGAAAGGATAATGAATCATTTAAAATACTTTCTATTTATATGAAATGTTGTTATATTTATAATATTAGCCCTATTAAAGAAAGCTAATGGTCTGAACCTTCATTTAAACATTACATAGTATACATGGCCATTGCATGATATAATAGTGAAACAACAGTCAGTCAAATGTGATCAAATCTATCAGCAGATGTGTTGCTGTCTTTCAGACATTCCTATTTTCTCCACCAATATAGGTTAGATTAGGTTATGGGCATTGCCACTTTCAACAATTTTTCAGTTATATCATGGCAGTCAGTTTTATTGGTGGAGGAAACCGAAGTACCCACAGAAAACCACCAACCTGCCACAAGTCACCTCCCCAATATAAATTACCATTAAGATATAGCTGAAATATTGTTGAAATTCCTGTTAAAATATATTTAACCCATAACTTAAAAACATTATTTTTTGGTAAACAAAGTTTTTTTTAATTGTATAAATCCATATTGAGGCAATAAAGAAGTATAATTTTTTCAGGTTTTTGTGTAGAGTTTAATGTTACAAAACTGAAACCATACCTTTCTACATCTGCTTGAAATATATCTGAAGGTACATTTCATTACAAGATCGTTAACACTAACATTCTCACAATGAGGTAGCTACGATATTTATCTACATAATATCAGAGATCATCTGACATAATTCTGTTTTCTAAAAAATAAATATTACACATTTTAAATATTTGAATTGAAAAATAACTAAAAGCATTAGGATATCTATCATGTCTATTCTTTGAACATAATCAAGTAACAAATTCAAATGTCATGCCATGGTAAGATTCTCATATTTATCCATGTGTAAATAAAAGTAATCGGAGATCGTCGTGGTCATGATCGTATGGTAGTTGGATTTACAACTACATGAGCAATCAGTGCCTTTCACCACTAAAGTTGTGAGTTCAAATCCTGTTGATGGCGAGGTGTACTCGATACAACATTTTGTGATGAATTTTGTCAGTGACTTTCAACAGGTCGGTGGTTTTCTCCGGGTACTGCGGTTTCCTCCACCAGTAAAACTGACCGCCATGATATAACTGAAATATTGTTGAAAGTGGCTTTAAACACCATAACCCTAATCCTAACCCCTATAAAAGCAATCCAATTGCCACTTAAATTGAAATGTCTCATTCTAAGCTTTAGATCAAAACATTTAAAGTGATATGATCTACTTAACAAAGAGGGATCATGACCTTTTTGTAATAAAGGAAGCAAGCATAACAATTATTATATTATTTGTTTCACAAAACTTTACTAAAAAGGAAGGAAGCGTAACAATTATTATATGTTTCACAAAACTTTACTAAAAAGGAAGGAAACGTAACAATTGTTATATGTTTCACAAAACTTTACTTAAAAGGAAGGAATAATTGTACATTATATATTTCACAAAACATTAATTATCTAGGGATTCTAATTTTAGAGAGTTAGGGCTATGGTGTTTAACACCACTTTCTACAATATTTCAGTTATACATGTATCATTCTAATTTTAGAGATATAAAACAAAACTCTGAAAGATGACAAATTTTTACTTTTATATTTTTGACAATATGAAGTGTGGTTCTACTATTTTTCCATTGTATATATTTATATTTTCCCTATTGGAGCCCCAGACTTGGTAAACTTGGACCCTAAGGTTTCAAACTTTGTGGGTCATTGTAGACCTTGTGGCCTACATCTAAATAATCATAATTTGCATCAAAGCTAATTTTTAAGAAAACCATTTTAAAGTGGTTCTCCATCTTAACCAATAATCTCAGTGCTTGGTGCCCAATAATTTATACAAACTTGAATCTTCATATCACAATGACCAATAATGCTGATGTATTTAATTGCATTACCATTGCTAGTTTACTCAGGTACTCAAGTTTCCACCAAGAAAACTGAAAGCCACGATATAACTGAAATATTTTCGAAATTGGCATTAAACTCCATAACCCCTAACACTCCTCAATACCTGTGATTATTTTCAATTACAGTAATTATACATACAAATTCCAAATTAAATCCAAATTAAACCATCTTATCATTCTGGATCTCAGCGGTAATGGAAAATAAGCCGTCATATTACTGAAAATATAAACAAATTTATGAGCAAATGGTTATATCACACCAATTATTTAAGTCTGATATTCCAAAACCCTTCAAATTACAGAGGAATCACATAGCTAGGTTATTCAAGTTCTTGGTAAACTCTTTAACAATGTAATAAATAACAAATTAGATAATTTTATTAAAAGTTCATAAATTAATTCACAGATAAGTTTTACTAAACTTTTCCAAATTCCGACAATATTTTTATTCTAAAGAGGAAGACTCTAATATATGCATGTTTTATTTTGTAAAAAAAAATCCACTCCGATTCTCCCCAAAAAGTTCTCTGAAACTGATATCATCAAAATGGTTGAGTTTTTGATTGACAACATATTTGTTATTTTTGGAAGCGTGTTTTTCAACAGACAGTCAACATTCCTAAGCCTTATAACTGCACTCCCCTTTGCGCTGACTTGTTCATTTATTTGTACGAGGCAAACTTCATACAGGTGCTTCTGAAGAAAAACGAAAAGAAGCTAGCACAATTTTTTTACTTCACGTTCCACTATATATATGCTGTCCTTTCACTAAATAATAGTAATTTTGGTGATTTTGTTGATTACATCTATCCCATTAAGCTTGAAATAAAGGATACCAAATATACAGCTAGGTCTGCTTCATACCTTGATTTACACCTCGAAATTGACAATGAGAGAGGGTTAAGAACTAAATTTCACGACAAATGAGATGATTTCAATTTTCAAATTGTGAACTTTCCATTTATATGAAGCAACATTCCAGCAGCTCCTGCATACAGAGAATATCTCTCTTATTTTATCCGATATGTCAAAGCTTGTGGTTCCTATCATGATTTCCTTGATAGAGTGTTGTTGCTAATTAGGAAGCTACTGAATCAAGTGTTCCTAGTGGTTAAGTTGAAGTCATGACACTCATCACTTCAAAAGCTTTAGGGGGCCCTGGTGGCTCAATGAGTTAGGTCGCTGGATCTAACAGCTCATACAAGCCTATCACCAATACAGCATGGGTTCGCGCCCAGCTTTGTAAATTACAACAATAGCTGGTCGCAAAGTAGATCATCCAGCTCGCCTGTGCAATCTATAGTTACATGTGAATATCATAACCATGTGGTTAGTGTTTAATTTGGTCAAGAACAATACTCCAGTTTAGCCAAAAGAAAACCATTTAATGGTATTCAAAATGGACATATAATTGTAATAGTAAAACAGGTCTTAACATGTAAATGTATTACCTATTAGATCACGACAAACTCACATGTGAAGTTTCATCAACCTGGACCAAGTAGTCGAAGTCATTCAGGCAGAAATAGTAGGTCATGGTGACCTATATTTGTGTGCGGTGTTCTTGACTGTCCACGACAAACTCACATGTGGGTGATTTTCAACAAAATGAAGACTTCATTTTCAGAGAATAATTTGAATATTAAATGATATGAAAGAAAGGTAAATATCTTAAAAGAAGCACAGTGGTAACAGTTATCTTCATGCAAAGTGTCATGGAGATTGCTCTTCCGGTTAAAAAGTTATCCTCTAAAAACTGGTCAAATTTGTCAGCAGTGTGACGTTTTAGCATGACAAACTTTAAATTGCCTTAACTTACCTTGATGATAAAATAAAAAATATATTAAAGAAAGATGATATTCTATAATTTCGTACCATTTTACTTCAAATATCTAGATGTTTTGTGACCCTATGATTTTGCGACAACAAATTATTCTATTTTTTAAATTAGTGTACATGAATAAATTTAACTTGGAAAATTGTACAAATGTCAAATTAAACCTTAATAGTTTTTCATTGTTGAGACTAATTAGTTCAGAAAAGTCAAAATATGTTGTAAAAAAACATTAGTTATAATAATTTAGTAGTATTAGACTGGATGAAGATGATAGTTGTAAAATTGGGCTTGCATAAGGAGACACAAAAAATGTCAGGAGTGCGACATTGTATCTTAGTTGTATAGTACTATGTTGTATGCTTTAATAGTTCACAATTTTCTTTATTTTCCAAAAGCTCCAGACCCAATCAAAGAAAAAAGTTGGAAATAGCTCTGATATATGACATATCATAGCTAGGAAATCAAAATAACTAATGTCAGGAGTGTGACACTTTTAATAGGCATATCTTTTAAATAAAAAAATAAATAAACCATGCTTCTACAAACTTCCACAATGTTTTCAATTTAACTACATATAAACATAAGTAATAATTATAGTATTTTTGTATATTGCAAGACACCTTTCTCATAATAAGTGATGATAAAGGGTTATATTTTCTTAAAACATGTCAAAATATGGATTTTTTTCTAAATGAAAAATTGATGTATGTTGCTTTAGATAAACAGAATACTTACTTTAATATATCTTGCCTTTCATAAAACATTTTCATTCTTTTGATATAGCATTTTTGAAAATTTATCAATAATTTTTCATCAACAGTAATATGTCACACTCCTGACATAAAAACATTAAATGTCGATTGCAATTGCAGTAGGAAGTTTTTTTGTTGAGTAAATTATTGAGAAACATGGGGAAACTAATTTGAAAACCACTAAAAAGTAATTTTATACTAAGAAAAGATGATCTATTACTAGTTTTAATAAATTTCAAATCCATTTTAACCATTTTTGATGAGATAAATTCCTAAAGGGCAAATAATTAGCACACTAATCATTAGAAAAAGCCCAAACATAATTTTGAATCTTCTTTTAATATTTACTGCTAACTGTAAGAAATATAACTTTTAGTTTGGAAAGAATAAGTTGGTTATATTATTTTCAGCTCGACAGGTTTATTTTCGAGAGGGAGTCAGGAGTGTGACAATTTTATTTAAGAAATAGATTATTTTGTAAGCATATAGCCTCCATAAAACTGCTTGTAATTGTCTCGGGGAATTATTTAATTCTCAATAAGCACTATACTCTTGAAAAGATGTATAAATGGTTGAAAATTGAGTTGTCATTTTTTATAATTATGACAGTATTACTTAGAACATGATAAAATATGATTGAAATAACACCATAACAAATGCAAAAATGAAATATATTCCAGGGAAACCTTTTTTCAGTCAAAATAGATTATGTACTACTACTTAAAAAAGTTATTGTGACCAACAATGATTGCATTTAGCTTCATATTTGGTGTCTTTATCTTTTACAAAAATGTGTCAGGAGTGTGACAAAACATAAAAAAATGGACAGTATTTTCATTTGGTTACCTCTAGTTTATACCACCAATGATCAACTTAACTTAACTTTTGTTATATTTATTAGGCATATATAAATAATTGATTTACAACTATTAAGCCTCATTAGATCATATTTTTAATGCTTGTATGAAAACTTTAATTACCAGATTTTTTAAAATATACAGTAAAAATAGTGTTTCTTTGATATATTGAAACTGTTTTCTCATGATATATACAAAGTTTGGTACCAAAATGTGCCTATTTCATATCATTATCAAATGGAAATACATTTAGGTCTTTTACCATACTCAAAAGAAAATGATACCTCTGAGGAAGTAAGTCTGTATTTGTTATCATTTTAACACTTTGTTGCTAATAAAAGTTGAATTTTTTTTTTGTCTTTATATATTGCACTGAGCAACTGAATCTGAAAAATATATCATATTGACATTATTTTATGACCAAAATTATGTCAATTTGTCCAATTTGAAATTTCACCCTCTATGTCACACAAAGTCTTCATTTTTTTGAAAATCACCCATGTGAAGTTTCATCAACCTGGGACAAGTGGTTTGTCTACATTGGACCTAAATGCAAACGTTAACAATGGATGCCGACGACACCAACGCACAGGTGATGACATAAGCTCGCTTCCTGTACTACTACTTTGTACAGGGGAGCTAAAAAAGGGTGCACTCGACTTGCAGCCGCAAGTGATAAAGTTTACCAGTTGCTTGCCCAGGGTTGGTGGTTCTCTCTGGGTATTCTGGCTTCCGCCACCACTTAAACTGGTCGACATGATATAGCTGAAAATATTGCTGAAACCAAAAATCAAATCAAATCAATACTAGAGGCTCAGCCCACTGAGCCTGTATCGCTCACCTGACAATAGAATGATACTGAAGCAAATTTCAAAGGGAGATAATCATTACCTTAAAAAACAGCAGCCATCTTGAATGGAGGGTGGGGCTGTCGGACACAATTTTAAAAGGGACACACCCAGGGACCATCTATGCCAAGTTTGGCTCCATTTGGCCAAGCTGTTTCAGAGGAGAAGATTTTTTTTAACATTAGCCAATCAGAAAAAAGAATTATTCTTGGCGGCCATGTTTATAGGCCAAATGGAACGAAATGGAGAAACTTTATAGAGGACCTTACATAGATGCTTACTGCCAAGTTTGGTTCCATTTGGCCAAGTTGTTTCAGAGGAGAAGATTAAAATATGAAAAAGTTAACGGACAGACGACGGATGCCAAGTGATGGCAATACCTCACATGGCCCTTTGGGTCAGGTGAGCTAAAAAATGATGAAAAAAGGGGAATAACTCCTAGACGGGTAATCAGATTTACTTCAAAATTGCAGGGCATGTAGATCTTGACAAGCTGAACATGTTTTCAGTTTACACTCAACATCTATCTCTTATAGTTTTTGAAATAAAGGATGAAAAGTATTAACATTTTGAAAATTTGATGAAAAAAGGGCAATAACTTCAAGATGGGTAATCAGATTTACTTTAAAATTGTAGGCTAGGTTGATCTTGACATGCTGAACATGTTTGCTGTTTAAACTTAACATCTATCTCTTATAGTTTTTGAAATAAAGGATGAAAAGTATTAACATTTTGAAAATTTGATGAAAAAAGGGCAATAACTTCAAGATGGGTAATCAGATTTACTTTAAAATTGTAGGCTAGGTTGATCTTGACATGCTGAACATGTTTGCTGTTTAAACTTAACATCTATCTTTTATAGTTTTTGAAATAAAGGACAAAAGGTATTAACATTTTGAAAATTTGACGAAAAAAAGGGCAATAACTCCAAATTGGGTATTCAAATTAACTTCAAAATTACAGGGTAGGTAGATCTTAATATGCTGCACATGTTTGCAATTTAAACTTAACCTTTATCTCCAATAGTTTTTGAAATATCAGACAAAAATGTTTAAATTAAAACTAGAGGCTCCCAGGAGCCTGGATAGCTCACCTGGGTATAACAACATCAGTCAATAAAACTTGATAACTTCGGGGAAAAAAATTAACAAATGTAGCCCGTCATTGCAGACCCCTTCTACAAAAAAATTTGGGCAGGGGTTCCCCCTTTAATGCAAGTTATCAAAATTGCTGTAAAAAAAACATATATGTCAATGATTCTCAAAATTTAGCTTTTCCTACTTACTTCATTTATAAAGTAGCTGGAAAAAAATCCAGAAGGGCTATATAAATTTTAACTATGTCGTCTGCCTCTCAGACACCTGCTCTTCCTGTCATGGGGTCACTGATCGTACTTGTAAACAAAAGAGCCGACTGAAATGTGCCTGTTTCTTATATAAAATACATGTCACTTTGCAGTGCATTGTGGTTTCAGCACTGAAAAAAAAACATCTAAAGTAAACACAATTTTGAAAGTGGTTATTTTCAAACATTGTTATTTCATTTAGATGTAGTATGATTTGGTAGATGACCAGAACCATGAAATTTTAAAACCAGCCATTTCGGGATTTTATATTCGTTTCCATCCCGTATGTCGGCCTTGTTATTACTTCACACGAAAACAGATGACGCCATTTTACTGACAACAAAAGTTGCCAGTTAATCGAGAGTATATTAAAATACAAGAATGGCTTTAAAAACAAAGAAATATTTAACTAGCCATTCTTTGAAAATTCCAATCGTCATATGAATGAAGGGTTAACACTGTTAATCGCTATATCGGAAAATCGATAATAATAGCACGAAAACCGATAACACGATGCTACAATCTAAATGGAAACGTATCATGATATTGTAAATTTCAAATTCCCGATTGACAATCAAATATATTTGCTTTTAACATCTGTTTTCCTATCTATACACAAATATGCACAATGTGCCAAATCCTATTTACAATATATATAAATGACCTACCTGATGTTGTTCAAAACATAGTAAAACTTTTTGCAGATGACACCAAATTGTATGCTGTGGTTAATGAGGAAAAGCAACAAATCAGTTTGCAAAATGATATAGATAGTTTATTGAAATGGTCAGACAGGTGGTTATTGAAATTTAACAAGTCGAAATGCAAGCATATACATTTAGGACCTAACACCAACATAAAATATAAAATGAGAGAAAGTAATATACAGCAAGTAACAGAAGAAAAAGATCTAGGGATAATAATCAACGACAAGCTTAAATTCAAACAACACATTAATCTACAGACGAAAAAGGCAAATCAAAGATTAGGAATGATCAAAAGAAGCTTCGATTTTATGGATAAAGATATGTTTCTAACTGTATTTAAAAGTATCGTAAGGCCACACCTAGAATATGGCAGCAGTGTATGGTCAGTGATATACAAAAAAGAAGCCATACAATTGGAAAATGTTCAAAGAAGAGCCACCAAACTGATTAAAAATATACAACATAAAACCTACACTCAAAGATTGAAATATTTAGGGCTACCATCACTCCAATACAGAAGACTCCGAGCCGACATGATTGAAACTTACAAAATTCTCAACAATATTGATAAAGTGCAATATGAGCAAATTCTTCCTTTAAGTCAAACTACCACTAGGGGTCACAACAAGAAATTATATAAAAAGAACTGTAGAACAAATGTTAGGAAATATAGCTTCTTGCAAAGAGTTGTGGATGAGTGGAACAAAATACCAAAGAAAGTAATAGACTCGCAGACAATCAATACTTTCAAGAGCCAATTGAACAATCATTGGAAAAATCTGGATATAAAATTTTCACCAGATATCTACCAACCGGGAGATGAAAAGAATTTATTAAGAAGGGTCCAAATAGCCCATATTCCAGACCTCGGAAACAGGTAAATCTTTATAAAGGTCCTTTAAAAGACATTTTTTTCTACATCACAACTTAGTGGAAGGGGCAACATCTGATACAGTACCAGTCATTAGTGGAGTACCTCAAGGAACAGTCCTAGGACCCTTGTTGTTCCTGATCTTTATAAACGATCTCCCGAACTGTGTACAGTCACGCATACGACTCTTTGCGGATGATTGTATTCTCTACAGGAATATTCGATCAAACGAAGATACCATTGTACTCCAAGATGACCTCAACAAACTGGCAGACTGGGAACAAAAATGGGGAATGGATTTCCATCCAGATAAATGCAGCACACTCCATGTGACACGATCTAAAACACCATTACTACAAGACTACATTCTCAAAGGACACAAACTAACATCGGAAGCTTCATCAAAATACTTGGGAGTGGAACTACATTCAGACATGTCTTGGAGGAGTCATATTGACAAAACTGTTAAAAAGGCAAACAGTACTCTCGGATTTTTAAGAAGAAACCTGAAGGTCAGCAACCAGGATACGAAAACAGCGGCATATAAAACCTTAGTCCGTCCTACAATTGAATACTGCTCATCAGTATGGAGCCCGCACACAAAAGACGCCATAAACAAGATCGAAATGGTCCAGCGAAGAACAGCTAGGTACGTGACAAATCGCTATAGAAACACCAGCAGCGTAACTTCCATGCTTGGAGATCTAGAATGGGACACACTAGAAATAAGACGAAAGAAAATCCGACTTACTATGATGTACAAGATCATCAACAACTTAATTGACATCAGAGCAGAAGAGTACCTGACCAAACCAACTCGTCAAACAAGATCTAGCCAAGTACCAACAGTTCTCAGCATCCACAGATTACTACAAACAGTTTCTTTCCACAGACCACCAGTATTTGGAATACCTTGCCAGCACCAGTTGCTGAGTTCCAGTGGCCGCTACGGTAGCCAGAGTGGACTATTGCCGAAGATATGAACATGCAACTTGACAAATCTTTCGCCTATTCCTATATACACTTTTTTTTTTTTTTCTTTCTATCTTTCCTACTTTCTCTGTAATTCATACTTTTTCTTAAGGATTGTACAAAATTATTTATTTAAATTAGTGGAGTTAGCATAAGACAGGGAAATAAGGAAAGAGATCAAATAAAACATTCAATCCCGATCTCAAACAGAACACATTTATTAATTTGTCTGAATACAGACGATCATACATATAACATGGGTAAAACACTATAAATCCACAATATGATTGCATATATTATCAATTCAGTTCAGATTGGCTCAGTAGTTTCAGAGGAGAAGATTTTTTTAAAATTTCATCCCCCCTTTTTTCTAATTTGCATATTCTGTCAAAATCGACCCTTTGGGTCAGGTGAGCTAAAAATAAAAAATAAAAAAGGGCAATAACTCCTAGACGGGTAATCAGATTTACTTCAAAATTGCAGGGCATGTAGATCTTGACATGCTGCACATGTTTGCTGTTTAAACTTAACGTCTATCTCTTATAGTTTTTGAAATAAAAAACGAAAAGTATTAAAATTTTGAAAATTTGACGAAAAAAGGGCAATAACTCCAAGATAGGTAATCAGATTTTCTTCAAAATTTCAGGTTAGTTAGATCTTCCTGTGCTGATCATTTTTACCCATGTCAGATTTCTGATATTATTAACGGTTTTTGAGTTGTTACCAAAAACGTGCAATTTTACCCTATGTTCTATTTTTAGTAACAGCGGCCATGTTTGCTGGCCGAATGGAATTAAATGAAGAAGTTTTATAGAGGATCTTATATAGATGCTTCCTGCCAAGTTTGGCTCCATTTGGCCAAGCAGTTTCAGAGGAGAAGATTTTTTTAACATTAGCCAATCAGAAAAGAATTGCCCTTGGCGGCCATATTTGTTGGCGGAATGGGACGAAATGAAGAAACTTTATAGAGGACCTTATATAGATGCTTTCTGCCAAGTTTGGTTCCATTTGGTCCAGTTGATTCAGAGGAGTAGATTAAAATATGAAAAGTTAACGGACGGACGACCGACGCCAAGTGATGGCAATACCTCACATGACCCTTTGGGTCAGGTGAGCTAATAAAGGACTAAAAGTATTAAATTTTGAAAATTTGATGAAAAAAGGAAAATAACTCCAAAATGAGTAATGGGATTTATTTCAAAATTGCAGGGTAGGTAGATCTTGATATGCCGCACATTTTTGCAATTTAAAGTTAACCTTTATCTCTTATAGTTTTTGAAATATAAGACGAAAAGTATTAAAATTTTACAAATTTGATGAAAAAAGGGCAATAACTCCAAGATGGGTAATCAGATTTACTTCAAAATTGCAGGGTAGGTAGATCTTGATGTGCTGATCATTTTTACCAAAATGTCAGATTTTTGATATTACTAACGGTTTTTGAGTTATTACCAAAAACCTGCAATTTTACCATATGTTCTATTTTTAGTAACAGCGGCCATCTTGGTTGGTGCACGGCATCACCGGACACAATTTTGAAACTAGACACCCTAGTAATGATTCAGACCAAGTTTGGTTTCCATTGGTCTAGTACTTTCAGAGGAGAAGATTTTTGAAAAAGTTTACGACGTACGACGACGACAAGTGATGGGAATAGCTCACATGACCCTTTGGGTCAGGTGAGCTAAAAATGGGCATATACAAAATGTATGTTCAATGCATACAAAAATCAACAAAGTTGGCAAACAGGAAGTAGGAATCTGATGGGGCCAAAAACGCTTCCCACGATATGGGATACCTATATGAAGCTTGTGACCAAATATCAGATTTCTGCCATCAATAGTGGCTGAGAAAAAATGTGACGAAAAATATCTTGGATGGACGGAAGGACGGACATAGGTAAAACAGTATACCCCCTCCCCCTTCAGGGAGCAGGAGTATAATGATCACTCTTTATAGAGGACCTTCCATAGATGCTTCCTACCAAGTTTTGATTCAGTTGGCCTAGCGATTTCAGAGGAGATTTTTTAGAAATCAACCAACCAAAAACAAGAATGGCCTGTGGCGGCCATGTTTGTTAACAGATCGGGACGAAATTAGCAATCTTATAGAGGACCGTCCATAGATGTTTCCTATCAAGTTTCAGAGGACAAGATTAAAATGTGAAGTTAACGGACGACAAGTGATGGCAAAAGCTCACATTGCCTTTGCCAAGGTGAGCTAAAAAGAAACAAATCATTGATAACTTGTATTATTTTATTATTTTTTTAAATGTAGATACAGTCAAACCTGCCTTAAAGGGCACCTCTATATAACAAACCACTGTCTATAAAGGGCAGTCTCATTTTCCCCATAAATGTATAGTGCATATAATTTTAACCTGTATATAAAGGGCACATTTTTGGGTTCCCTTGAGTGCCCTTTATAGACAGGTTTGACTGTATACAGAAATAAACATTTCTAAAATACACACTTTAATACAAAAATATATACAGTGGAACTTGTGCAATCCGACATTTTTTTTTTATTTATTATTATTATTTTTTTTTTTTTTTTTTTTTTTTATATTTATTTATTTATTTTTTTTTTTTTTTTTTTTTTTTTTTTTTTTTTATAATTATACATTAAAGGGTTAACACACTAAAATTGACAGATAATGTTTGAAGTAGTATACATACACTATATAATACAGGGGCGGATCTGGGAGGGGGGGGCACACCCCCCCCCCCCCTAATATTGGAAAAACCCACCGCTCGGCGCAAATTTTTTAAGTGCGCCCCCCCTCCCCTTAACTTGAAATCCTGGATCCGCCCCTGTAATATATGGATGATAGATAATGTAACAATTGCAAATACCATTATTTTCCTGTAGATACAGTCAAACCTGCCTTAAAGGGCACCTCTATATAACAAACCACTGTCTATAAAGGGCAGTCTCATTTTCCCCATAAATGTATAGTGCATATAATTTTAACCTTTATATAAAGGGCACATTTTTGGGTTCCCTTGAGTGCCCTTTATAGACAGGTTTGACTGTATACAGAAATAAACATTTCTAAAATACACACTTTAATACAAAAATATATACAGTGGAACTTGTGCAATCCGACATTTTTTTTTTATTTATTATTATTATTTTTTTTTTTTTTTTTTTTTTTTTTTTTTTTATAATTATACATTAAAGGGTTAACACACTAAAATTGACAGATAATGTTTGAAGTAGTATACATACACTATATAATACAGGGGCGGATCTGGGAGGGGGGGGCACACCCCCCCCCCCCCCTAATATTGGAAAAACCCACCGCTCGGCGCAAATTTTTTAAGTGCGCCCCCCCTCCCCTTAACTTGAAATCCTGGATCCGCCCCTGTAATATATGGATGATAGATAATGTAACAATTGCAAATACCATTATTTTCCTGTAGATACAGTCAAACCTGCCTTAAAGGGCACCTCTATATAACAAACCACTGTCTATAAAGGGCAGTCTCATTTTCCCCATAAATGTATAGTGCATATAATTTTAACCTTTATATAAAGGGCACATTTTTGGGTTCCCTTGAGTGCCCTTTATAGACAGGTTTGACTGTATACAGAAATAAACATTTCTAAAATACACACTTTAATACAAAAATATATACAGTGGAACTTGTGCAATCCGACATTTTTTTTTTATTTATTATTATTATTTTTTTTTTTTTTTTTTTTTTTTTTTTTAATTTTTTTTTTTTTTTTTTTTTTTTATAATTATACATTAAAGGGTTAACACACTAAAATTGACAGATAATGTTTGAAGTAGTATACATACACTATATAATACAGGGGCGGATCTGGGAGGGGGGGGCACACCCCCCCCCCCCTAATATTGGAAAAACCCACCGCTCGGCGCAAATTTTTTAAGTGCGCCCCCCCTCCCCTTAACTTGAAATCCTGGATCCGCCCCTGTAATATATGGATGATAGATAATGTAACAATTGCACATACCATTATTTTCCTGTAGATACAGTCAAACCTGCCTTAATGGGCACCTCTATATAACAAACCACTGTCTATAAAGGGCAGTCTCATTTTCCCCATAAATGTATAGTGCATATAATTTTAACCTTTATATAAAGGGCACATTTTTGGGTTCCCTTGAGTGCCCTTTATAGACGGGTTTGACTGTATACAGAAATAAATATTTCTAAAATACACACTTTAATACAAAAATATATACAGTGGAACTTGTGCAATCCGACATCCTGTGACATCCGACATTTTTTTTTTTTTTTTTTTTTTTTATATGGGTTAACACACTAAAATTGACAGATGATGTTCCTTACAGACTATAACTGTAATAGCACATGCTAGCTAGATTATGCAATCAAATTTGCTGCTCTTGACAAAGTTCCCCAATATTTTTTTTGTAATAACCGAATACTAATGTTTGTTTTGTTAGTCATGCTTATATAAAACATGATGTTGAGGATGACATAAAACTGTCATTATACACAGTTATATGTTACAGCATTATAATATGCATATATACATGTACACTTTGGCCTACCCCAAGAGATAGGTTAGGATTATGGTGTTTAACGCCACTTCAACAATATTTCAATTTTATTGGTGGAGGAACCTGGAGAAAACCATCGACCTACCGCAAGTTACTGTAAAGCTTTATCACATAATCATTAATGTTGTATCAAGTACACCTCGCCTGATCGGGATTCGAACTCACAACATTAGTGGTGATAGGCACTTGATTGCAGAGGTAATTGTACCCCCAAGAGATAATATGACCATAGTTTTTAGCTTGTGCAGAGACTTGTTTTAAACTTTCGTTAAACTATCTAGCTATCGTGAGTTTCACTAAACAACTAATTTAGACAATAGATTTGTTTGTTACATAAAAGTAGTTCCTTACCACATTAGAGCCTGTGTCGCTCACCTTTCATTCTGCTTTGAGGAAACCTAATACAGATCCTTCCGTAGGTGCTTCCCACCAAGTTTCGGTTCATTTGGCCAAGCAGTTTCAGAGAAGAAGATTTTTAGAAATCAACCAACCAGAAACAAGAATTGCCTATGGCAGCCATGTTTGTTAACAGATCGGGATGAAATTAGCAATCTTTATAGAGGACCTTGCATAGATGCTTCCTACCAAGCTTCGCTTCATTTGGTAAAGTGGTTTCAGAGGAGAAGATTTTTAGAAATCGACTAATCAGAAAGAAGAATTGCCAGTGGAGGCCATGTTTGCTAACGAATCGGGTCGAAATGAGCATTCTTTATAGAGGACCTTCCAAGGATGCTTCCTATCAAGTTTTGATTCATTCGGCCAAGTGGTTTCAGAGGAGATTTTTTAGAAATCAACCAATCAGAAACAAGAATGGATTGTGGTGGCCATGTTTGTTAACGCTACAGGGAAAATTACAGTTATAAAATCTCTTGCTCTCTCAAAATAGTTCACTTTCTGACTGAATTGCCAAACCTAGCAGTCTAGGTTAAATAAATTAACTTCATTATTTTATAACTTGATATGGAATAATAAACCAGATCGTGTAAAGCGCAATACATTGATTGGTGATATCACTCAAGGTGGGCTTAATATGATACATATCAATTCTTTTAATATTTATCTAAAACTTAGTTGGATAAAAAGACTTCTGACTAATTCAGAGGGTAAATGGCAAAAGTTATTTTAACTGACCTTAAACAGTATGCTGGTGAAAGAGTATTATATCTACAGAAAAAAAAGCTTAGAGAGATTTCTGTTAGTTTAAAAAAAACCTTTCTGGAGTGATGTTTTACTTGGTCTCAGTGAAGCAAAACCACATACTGATTCTTCTGTTAATGACATTTTATCATCAGATATTTTGAATTTTTCTTCTTTAGATGATTTTCCATATTACTTACTATGGAAACACAGAGGTGTGCAGTTTGCAAGTGATCTTATTAATCATGAAAATAAGCAAATTTATAGTTTTGAGCAAATTCAAGAGAAATTAGAAACTAACAATTTCCTGAAGTTTTATGGATTGATTGCTAGAATTCGGAAAGCTTTCAAAGATTGCTTAAAAGAAAACCTTTTATATATTCATTTTGATACACATGATACAAGCGATACTTTTGAAAAAAAATTGTATCTAATAAAAAAGCTAAATTTATATACAGAAATCTTATAGATAAGATTGTCCAAAATCCAACAGAAAAATATTTGAAATGGGGAGAATTGTTGGATATAGAGATTACTGATTAGTCAGAATATTTTGTAATTATGAAAAGATCATGCAGAGACACCTATCCAGGGATTTAGCCAGGATTTTGAGACCATTAGTCACTTTTGCGGAACAGATTTTATTTTAAATTATGAATAAACAAGAATATAATGAGCTTAATCTTATAATCGGTTACGTTGCCTTATTGGTTAGTAATGGAGATTGAAAACCTCCTAGGATCGGAACATACTCTGCAAATTAACAACCAACTGATAAAACATAACATTGCCACTATTTTGATCTCAATACCACACAAATTGTAATACCCCCCCCTCCTTTTGAAATATTACTGTGCTTTGGTCTAATACCACACAAAATTTAAACGCCACAGGACTCAAAACAAGGAAAGGTGATGGGTATGGACGGATAATTTTGCCAGTGCAACAGGTCTCTTATGGACCACTCATCATGAGCTGTAACACTGGGTTCTTTAACGTGCGGAGAGGGTGGCAATCTCTCAACACGGGACCTCGGTTTTATTTACGTCTCATCCGCAGGACGGGTTGGTTGTGAATTTCTACATCCCGCACAACCGACGGACGCCCCTTCAAGCCGAAGAAGCTCTCGGTCCTATTTCTATACCCCGGGGTTCCTGCGGGGTGACCCCTTTTAGAGGTCTAGTGCCTCTAGGGCAGAGAAACCTGGTGCCTATTCTACCCCCGGCACACCCTCTATGAGGGGGGTACCAGTTTGACCAATGGTCCAACTTCTATCTAGATTCTTTGTAGGCAATCAGTATAGAACACACTTCAAAAACTGAAGCAAGTTGTAAAATAAATAATTATTTCTCAGACCTCATAATCAAATTGCAACAATTGGAATAAAAAAAACTAGTTATTTTTTTTAATTGCTGACACGTGTGTTTGTAAATAGTTCTATAAATAGAACGCAATTGTTACCCGATGCTGATCAATATATAAAAAAAAACTTATATGCGTCCTCGTGCAGTGCATTTCAACAAATTAAATGGCCATCCTTTGCATATAAATGAAATATAAAATATGAGAACTAAGATTTCATTTCACAGAAATGAGAATAAATACATCAAAACTTCGTTTGGTTAAAAGTAGCTTCGGTAGATTGCGAACTCTTGTTGATCGCGCCATTTTTTCAAATTTTAGTTTCTTCAAAGGACGTGTATACACATCCTTGGTATCTTTAATCAAAGTTATGACTTCGAGAAAATCACTTTCAAAATACTTAATGGATACGATAGATTTCAATAAACATGTTATCGACATTTTCATAAATTTGGCAAAAATAGTTCGTTATGACAGACATTGAGACGAATCGTGCAACGAATGACGATTACTATTAATTATATATTTTGACGGCAACTTTCCCTATGCGAAATTGCGCCCATATGACGATTACAAAAATATGTCCACTTTAAATACATACTGTGGCATTTTCAGTACATGTCATAACTATAAAAAAATTATTATCGTTGATTGAATTCTTTGTCCAGGTCAGGTGAGATCAAAGATTACACAATCAAAACAAAAATTCTATTATCTGTTGATTGGCTTGTAACATGTAATAAAATTGTCATTGCAGTGACTAATTAGTTTTAATCAGCAAATGAAGAAAAATGGATTGTTACAATTTTTTTTTTACGATTTTTTGAAAATTCAACTTTTTACAGTATTAGCAAATATTTGAAAATGTACCAGTTGTAACAGACAGAATGTAGAGAGTAATTGTGTGTACGAGAGATGGAGAGAGTCTACCTTTTTCACTAATATTTAATTTTTTTTTTGTAACTCATTTGAAATCTAATTTGTAAACAATGAAATAGTCATTATTTTTTCACTGATTTCTTTTGAATACCCCTGTATTCCCTAGTCAGATAGTAATGTACAGAGGATTGTAAAATCCTGACTTGAAGAAAAAAAGAAAAAACTAGTATTACTGTGTGCTCACTAAGATATACCCCCAACATCTCTGTCCAACCTATTTCCATAACCAAAACATTACTGATTGTTCTGACCAAAAATGAAAGGGACCCTCCTCTCTTCACCGGTAAGCTGCTGATAAAATTAATAGATTCTAAGAAACACAACTCAAGTTATCGTACGACATAGGATTTGTCTACAGACGGACAGACATGGTGAAACCAGTATACCCTCCTACAACTTTGTTGTGGGGGGTATAAAAAGTTTGTTAACAGATCGGGAAGAAATGAGCAATCTTCATCGAGGACCTTCCACAGATGCTTCCTACCAAGTTTCGGTTCATTTGGCCAAGCGGTTTCAGAGAAGATTTTTTTTAAAATCAACCAATCAGAAACAACGGATCAGGACAAAATGAGCAAATGTTTATAGAGGACCTTCCATAGATGCTTCCTACCAAATGTCAGTTCATTTGCGTAAACAAGACACAATTATCAAAATTGGTGATTTTTCAACCAAAAACTAAGATTTCCCCCCAAAACCCTTGCTTCAAATATTTCCATGTAAGAATCCATCCAAGATCATGATAATTACAAGCCACATGCAAAAAATTATTCAAATCTATCCATGTTTACTAAAGTTGTCGCATAAACAAGACACAATTCTCAATATTGGTGATTTTTCAACCAAAAACTAAGATTTTCCCCCAAAACCCTTGCTTCAAATATTTCCATGTAAGAATCCATCCAAGATAATGATAATTACAAGCCACATGCAAAAAATTATTCAAATCTATCCATGTTTACTAAAGTTATCATGTAAACAAAACACAATTCTCAAAATCGGTGATTTTTCAACCAAAAACTAAGATTTCCCCCCAAAAAACCTTGCTTCAAATATTTCCATGTTAGAACCCATCCCAGATAATGATAATTACAAGCCACATGCAAAAAAATATTCAAATCTATCCATGTTTACTCAAGTTATCGTGTAAACAAGAAAGTGTGATGGATGGACAGACGGCCGCTATTACTATATCCCTCACCGCTATCGCGGGGGGATAATAAATATATGACCCTGACTTTCGGTTCTAATTATAGCGCTCGACCCTTGCATATCTTAAGCACGCCCATAATCAACATCAAATTCAAAAACTATGTAACATATAGGTCTTCTACTGAGACTTACACACATATACCCAAGACGAAGCTTAATATTTCTTGTCTATATTATTGATATTTTATCTTATTAATCCCGATGTATAATTTTTAGCCACACTTAACATGAAAGGGTAGCATGTTTTCAGACTCCACTACATGGAAGTGATTCTACTTTGGAGACCTTTTTTTTTTGTCTCCCTTTTATTTTTTGGAAGTTTTCTCATATTTTTAAATTTTCCTCCTTATTATCATTGATTTACACAACAGCATATCATAACATTACTATATTCAATACATATGAATTACAATAAGTACAATTATTTCATATACTAATGTAACGAGCCGAGTATCTATTGAAAATGATATGTTAAAGTAAATTAAAATAAAAAGGAAAATAATCTGTAAGAAAGGGTTCGTACCTAAGTTACTTCTTATGGTTTGAGATTTATTGTGTAAAATGAAAAGAACCTATCCAAATTAATTGTATTATTTTAAAATGGTAGAAAACTTTATATCTCAATTTAGCTCAGTAAACTACAACTATAACTATAAATAGAATGTTGGCTCACTTTGAGCTATTCAACGATCAAACGTTTTATCAGAATAACAGGCAAGACTTAAATCAGTCACTTCTGCTATTCTTTAAACCCTGATGTCTTGTTTTTGCTCAGTTCAGCTCAATATTCCTATTTAATCTTTCTAATCTTTCGATATTCACTTCCCAAATGGCACAAAACGAATGCCACGATCCACGGCATTTTGACCACCTTATATACTCTAAAATTTACTCGGGATCCTCTAATTAATCGATCACTTCTATGTAAACACCCGAGAATTCTACAATGGGCTTTCCAACTTTATAAATACAACATTGAAGTAATGGAAAAATAGCGCTTTCAGTAAAGTGTTCATTTCATTTCACTACACTAACTTAGCTTTTCCAGTCTATTTTTTTTAAAGTTTTCCGATTCTTTTGAAAGTTTTTTTGTTTTTTTCTTCTTAATTTTACGATACATAGCAAATGCTTGACATTACTATTTGTTGATTCTCTGTACCACAACAATGATAGTCATTTCAATTATGGCATGTCTTTAAAACTTGAGCATGATATTGTGTAAATCAATGATAATAAAGAATAACTCCACTTTTTCAGCTTTTTTCAATTATGGCATGTCTTTAAAACCTAAGCATTGGTTGATTTGATTGATTGATTGATTGGTGTTTAACGTCCAGCGAGCAATTTTTCAGCTATATTCAGGACGATAACATTTAAAAATTTAAACACCATGGGACTCGAAAAAAGGAAAGGTGATGGGCAGGGACGGATAATTTAGCCAGTGCAACAGGTCTCTTATGGACCACTCATCATGAGCATAATGAGCTGTTACACTGGGTTTTTTAACGTGCGAAGAGCAGGGACGGATAATTTAGCCAGTGCAACAGGTCTCTTATGGACCACTCATCATGAGCATAATGAGCTGTTACACTGGGTTTTTTAACGTGCGAAGAGGGTGGCAATCTCTCAACACGGGACCTCGGTTTTATTTACGTCTCATCCGAAGGACGGGTTGGTTGTGAATTTATATATCCCGCACAACCGATGGATGCCCCTTCCAGCCGAAGAAGCTCTCGGTCCCATTTCTATACCTCAGGGTTCCCGCGGGGTTGACCCCTTTTAGAGGACTAGGGCGGAGAAACCTGGTGCCTATTCTACTCCCGGCACACCCTCTGGGAGGGGGGACCTGAGCATTGGAAAGTGGAGTTATTCTTTATTATCATTGATTTACACAATATCATATCATAACATTACTATATTAAATACAGATATACTACAACAAGTACAATCCTTTCATATTCGTCTTTTTTTAGCTTTCTAATTCTTTTGGCATATGAAAGCGTAATGTGTAAGGGAACCGTGTGTATTTCATTCGCCAGCACTTTTCTCTTGACGTAAAAATAATTCCAACCTATCTTCTCTTGAGTATAGGTAAACACGGTATTATCTTTTGGTCTGAATCCCAGATTGACCGTCATCACTGCCTTTCCTGTCTGTAACACTGAACGAAAGGTGTTTAACGAATCGACGACCAGGTGTTTATTCACTCCCTTGGCACTAAACTTGTTGTTGATCTTATGTTTATATATTTTAGATAGTATTCGTTTCGCATTAAAATCTGTAATATTACATCAAAATTTGAGTTCCCCCCCCCCTTGTTTCTTTTATAATGCTGTCATGTTTAAAACTTGAAACAAATTGATTGTTTACCTTTGAAAAAGCTACAAATAACTCAAGATGTGTTAAATAATAAATAAATATAACACAGTCCAACAACACATTTGGTACAGGAAGCGTCTGTTTGATTAATTTTTAGATTTGGGATTTAATTTTCACCTGGAATTTCGTCAGTGCAAATTTACAAATTTGCCTCGATACTTTTTTGTCAACAAGTTAAATTTTCTTTATTGCTCGAAGAAAGCCGTTACTCTCATTCTTATGTATTTTAACATTGATTGCAATTGCTTTGTCAATCACCTTTACCATAAAACGCAGATTATTTGCAAGAAAGAAAAAGAAACAAGGCGACTTTAATTACGCTTTGGAGTCAAGGGAGGGCGATTTCAGCTGATATAGGGCGAGAACTTCGCCCACTTTGCCTGGTTTGGTGAGCCCTGGGTTTCTACATAACTACTGCATGTGACGATGTCTACAAAACTGGCAAAATATATGAATACTTAATGCTTTAATAGTTTAATGTCACTATAAATTTTTGAAAACCCGAAATTTAAGCGTTTTGATTGGACGGCAAAGATTGGAAACGCACAGTATACGTTATATTGCAATAAAATATATATTATAAGTTCTAAGCTCCCTAGTTAACGTCTATCGTTATTTGGACGGTCAGTAAATAGTTGAAGGGCGCCTTAGCGCTCACCCTTCAACTATTTACTGACCATCCAAATAATCATAGTCGGTCACGGGAGCTTAGAACATTTTTGTATGATGTTGCCGATCTATAACTTGAAACAGTAACTAAGTTTTTTCTACGAAATATGTTTGACGGACTTTCTTGGAAGTTCTAAGGCTAAATACATAATGGTCACTAGACAAAATTAAGCACTGCCCACTGACCTGTAATTTCCCCTCTGCGTCGTTATTTTTATGAATGGAATTTTCTCCTGGCCAGGTAAAGCGTATTAATCTTATTCTCTAGATTTCCATATATGGCTCTCCTCTCTATCGTTATTTTTAAATATATTTGTACGATGTTGCATTTATTTGACGACCTATGATTGGATAAAATCATTCTTAAAAATAACGATAGAAAGGAGAGCCATATATGGAAATCTAGAGAATAAGATTAATACGCTTTACCTGGCCAGGAGAAAATTCCATTCATAAAAATAACGATGCAGAGGGAAAATTTATAATATAAATTTATAAACAATATGAAAAGAATGAGAAAATGCAATGATGAAGTTTACCAACTAGCTAAGGACCAGGCACTGGTTAAAAAGTTAAAAAAAACAAAAGATTTAGGCCTTTTTGTTTATGCCCTCCAGATGTAATGTTTGTAACTCGCAGATCCAAAAACTCTCTCTTTTTTGTCTTTGATTTTCTTTCCAACTTGGATTGTGGTCAATGATATAAATTTTGGATCTGCCAAAGTCATCCAACGAGTGCCCTGGCGACACAATGTGTTGACTCGCGGGCAAGAGCATCTTTTTCATAAGGTCACTTCTGTGTCAATTCATTCTTTTGTTGAATGGTTGGACACTTTCTCCTACGTATTGCGACCCGCAGACATGACAGTCAAGGAGGTAAACCACATTAGGTGTTTTGCAATTGACATTGCAAAATATCTTATACTCCTTTCCTGTCTCTTGCCACCACATGGTTTACACTGGCCAACCGTCGATGAAGGTCTAGATACCGCAGCTCTGACCAGTGTATCCTTAATGCTTTTAGGTTGCCGGAACGCTACAACGGGTGGTTCAGGGAACAACTTGGCCAGTGTTTCATTTTTTTCAATTTCTTTCCAATGATGACGGACAATGCCTGCAATTTTCTCTAAAGAAGGATGGTAAGTGAGAACAAGGGGAACCCGTTTGTTGATCTTTTTTTCTTTGTACTCCAGGAGGTCATTTCTGTTAATTTCACTGGCCTTTGAAAACCCACTCTCTATAACTTTGTCATTATATCCCCGTCTCTTCAAATGATGGCTTAAATCTCCTAGTCTTTGCTTGGTGGTTTCAACAGTGGAGCATATTCGTTTTACCCTAATGGCTTGGCTGAATGGGATACTCTTAAAACAGTGCTTAGGAGGCAACTACTGGGTGAAAGGTATTGCTGTTTGTGGGCTTAGAGTATAAATCAGTTGTCATGTTGCCCTCCTTGACCGTGGTGGTAGTATCAAGGAAGGACATTTTGCGCACGAATGTCCTTCCTTGATACTACCACCACGGTCAAGGAGGGCAACATGACAACTGATTTATACTCTAAGCCCACAAACAGCAATACCTTTCACCCAGTAGTTGCCTCCTAAGCACTGTTTTAAGAGTATCCCATTCAGCCAAGCCATTAGGGTAAAACGAATATGCTCCACTGTTGAAACCACCAAGCAAAGACTAGGAGATTTAAGCCATCATTTGAAGAGACGGGGATATAATGACAAAGTTATAGAGAGTGGGTTTTCAAAGGCCAGTGAAATTAACAGAAATGACCTCCTGGAGTACAAAGAAAAAAAGATCAACAAACGGGTTCCCCTTGTTCTCACTTACCATCCTTCTTTAGAGAAAATTGCAGGCATTGTCCGTCATCATTGGAAAGAAATTGAAAAAAGTGAAACGCTGGCCAAGTTGTTCCCTGAACCACCCGTTGTAGCGTTCCGGCGACCTAAAAGCATTAAGGATACACTGATCAGAGCTACGGTATCTAGACCTTCATCGACGGTCAGCCAGTGTAAACCATGTGGTGACAAGCGTTGCAAGTGCTGTCTCCAATTGCAACACGCACAAGTGTTCCATAGCAAGACGACAGGAAAGGAGTAAGATATTTTGCAATGTCAATTGCAAAACACCTAATGTGATTTTCCTCCTTGACTGTCACGTCTGCGGGTCGCAATACGTAGGAGAAAGTGTCCAACCATTCAACAAAAGAATGAATGGACACAGAAGTGACCTTACAAAAAAGACGCTCTTGCTCGTGAGTAAACACTTTGTGTCGCCGGGGCACTCGTTGGATGACTTTGGCAGATCCAAAATTTATATCATTGACCACAATCCAAGTTGGAAAGAAAATCAAAGACAAAAAAAAGAGTTATTGGATTCGCCAGTTACAAACATTACATACGGAAGGCATAAACAAAAAGGCCTAAATCTTCTGTTTTTTAACTTTAAAAAAAAAAAAAAAAAAAATTTCTTAACAATGTTTTGTTCTTCCCTCGACGGGATTTGAACTCACACCATTGATACACTGCAGCACCAATCACTTAGCCTTATGTCCAGTGCCCTAGACCAACTTGGCCACATCCACTAATTAAAAATATAGCTTCAATAGTCGAAGTGTTACCTTGTCTCATAAGGAAAATCTAGAGATAGACATAAGACATGTGTCTTAGCGTGTGTAGATGGTACATATATACTTTAAATAATATTATAATTTGACAGCAATCTAACTCAGCAATTTTAATATATTGTATAGGATGATGAAGAATTCATCATAGTCACAGGAAATAAAGTATATTATACAAACATCTAAGCAGGTGACAACCATACAATATATCTGAACCACTGGAAATATATATATATATAACAAATGTAATAACCTGGTAAATGTGTACGGTGCGGAATAAATTTATTCCATGCCGAAGACGAGATTATCGGAAAATACGTAAATCATATACCAGATGAATATTACAGTGCCTGTTAGTCTTTATATTTGTTGTATATATATATATATATATATATGTAAAAAATATACAAGTGATGGCAAAAGCTCATATTGCCTTTGGCAAGGTGAGCTAAAAAGGGTTATTACACGAATATTGTCAGTTGCACGCTCATGCAACATGATATTTGGCTCATCACAACATCAGTGGAATATCCCTATTATTACCATACCCCAAAACATATGATTACATATGCTAGAAACAGCTTGTATAAAATCCCTACAATTAACCTGTAAACAATCACATCCTAAAAAGTTTATTTCCATTAAAAATGTCCACAAAAGTTGGATAATTATTTTGTGTACAAATTTAATACACCAGAGAAAATTTACTCTCAAAAAAGTTATATTTGTATATGTAACATATATATTATATATTAACAAGTGTGGACACAGAAATGTGCTGTCCAAACAGCAAGTGTGGTTGTCAATATTTCATATTATTAACTTGAAAAAAAAAAAAAAAAAAATCATGGACACAGGGGTCCTGGATTTTTTTAATAAGAAACGAATCCTGGATTATTATTTTTGCTTAAAGTCCGGTCCTGTGTTTTTATTTCAAATTTTCATCATAGACCCCCTCCCCTTCCCAAGGGATATAAAATTGTATCATTAATAATTCATTAATAAATAATAAATTCAGATTTTCTATTTAAAATAAATCTCATTTACAAAACCACTGATATTTGTTCAATTTTTAATGCTGATTTAAGCTTTAGTCGCAACAATTTTTATTTTTCTCTTTAAACTGTCAAAACAACATTTATTTAACTGTAAATACCGCCCCCCCCCCCTTTTCCCTTTTTTCTTGTTTAAATCAATGATCAACAATATTCCAGAAACAATCAAATGAATAAATATAACATAGATTTCTTTTTACCATGCGGAGTCAGTGTGTTTTAAATCGGTCATCCAAACAGGACGCTCATTATTCTTGTCCAAGATAAAAATACATCGCTAAAATTACCTGTGGGTGTTTCCCCACTTCAACTCGTAAATTTACATAGAAATCAGAGATATTTCGTCATAAAACTTCACACATGGTTTTGTCTATCATATTTCTTGAAGACAAACATAAAATTTTATTGCAGTTATCAATATTTTTTGAATATTAACAGTTTTTTCAACACCGTATCTGTTTCTCGATACAGCCGCCCGATTACAGTGACCTGTGATCCACTTTAGCACGTTCTAGCTGTTTTTTTCTTAATAATGTTATTTAAATATGCAACATATATATATTGTATATCAAAGTGGATAATATATTGCAATTTTTAAAACTATAAGGGACTCTATTATAAAAAATACCCTTGCCACATAGGAGGTTTTAATAATTATTATACAATTATTCTATGCCATAAATGATAGACATTTACTGTGTACGTGTTGATGGCCATCACAATTGTAGGCGGAAGAAAAACAACAACAAGAAATACACTTCTTTAACTGAATTAAGCTGCACAATTTCAAGGAAATTGCACTTATAAATATATACATCTTGAGAGTATATCAACATGTACTCAGCATAAAGTGAGAGTATATTAAAATGTACTCAGCATAAAGCTTTGAGAGTATATTAAAATGTACTCAGTATAAAGCTTTGAGAGTATATCAACATGTACTCAGCATAAAGCTTTGAGAGTATATTAAAATGTACTCAGCATAAAGCTTTGAGAGTATATTAAATTGTACTCGGCATAAAGCTTTGAGAGTATATTAAAATGTACTCAGCATAAAGCTTTGAAAGTATATTAAAATGTACTCTGCATAAAGCTTTGAGAGTATATTAAAATGTACTCAGCATAAAGTCTTGAGAGTATATTAAAATGTACTCAGCATAAAGCTTTGAGAGTATATTAAAATGTACTCAGCATAAAGCTTTGAGAGTATATTAAAATGTACTCAGTATAAAGCTTTGAGAGTATATTAAAATGTACTCAGCATAAAGCTTTGAGAGTATATTAAAATGTACTCGGCATAAAGCTTTGAGAGTATATTAAAATGTACTTGGCATAAAGCTTTGAGAGTATATTAAAATGTACTCAGCATAAAGTCTTGAGAGTATATTAACATGTATTCAGCATAAAGCTTTGAGAGTATATTAAAATGTACTCAGCATAAAGCTTTGAGAGTATATTAAAATGTACTCTGCATAAAGCTTTGAGAGTATATTAAAATGTACTCGACATAAAGCTTTGAGAGTATATTAACATGTACTCAGTCAAATACAACAATTTGTTTAAGACAGATTTGGCCTCTAATTTTTTTTTAATGATTACATTTTAATAATTTTGGCTCCTTTCATTTCTTTATTCTCGTTTTTTTTTTTTTCAATTTTATTTCTTCTTACCAAAACTCCATACCATTTCAAAGTAATTTCTAAAATGCCTACAAACACTGTCTACATTTTCACTATAGAAAGTTTAAAGGCACTAATAAACATCTTTTTTTCCCTTTCTTTCTGGATTTAATTTTTCAAGCAATATATATTTATGTTTGTGTATCCAACAATTACCTCCCCCTTAATCAACAAATTATTTATTGCTTGATAAATACATATACATGTAGTATATTAATATGGGACATGCACTAAATAAATCACATGGCCGTCATATTTTGTTTACATTTTCTAACAAAAGTTTTAACAAACAAGCGGTTTAAATTAACATAAACGAGTCCACAATGAAACATACATGTGAGCAAACAATTCATAATACATGTATATATGATAAGACTCAGATCAACGTCCAGTCTCTAATCAACATCCACTCCTCAAATTGGCGTCCACTGACGTCATTATCTCATATCACGGTCCAATTTTAGGATATTCTCAAATCGGCGTCCTTTCCAAACTCATATCTATAGGCCTGTTTACATGATCAAAGTTTGCCATAAAAAATAATTCTAATGAGTTTTGTTTTGAGTGTTTTATTTTTATCTGTTTCTTAAAGCTGTTTTTTGTTGATTTTTTTTTTCTTTGTGTGTGTGTTTTTTTAAGCATTTTCCCATTTTTTAATATTATCACATATTTTATTGAAATAACACCAAATTTGCATGTGAAATAAAAACATAATTTGCGGCATGTTATTTTCCCCCAGGGCAATAACATTTAACGAGGGCAATAATATGTTTTATTACATAATGATTTTATTTAAACAATTGTATTGGCTATCATGCTGTCACCTGACATTCTGTAAAATTTGATATGTTTGATTAAAACTCGTATTGACTTGGTTTCACTTTCGTTTTCCATTGCACTATGTATGACGTCATAATGAAGTGATTAATTTCATATTGACTTGGTTTCACTTTCACTTTTCATTTCAATAAAACAATTACAGTCTTTTGTATCGGTCAATACGAGTTTTTATGGACCTTAGAAATCTATATTCACCTCAGCCTAAAGGCTTCGGGGAATATCGTTTTTAAGGTCCATAAAAACTCGTATTGACCTCAACAAAAGACTATAATTGTATAATCTGCCCTCTTGTGAAGGGCAATAACATGTTATCTGCCCTGGCAAAATATGTGATAAATAGATTAATACATGGCCTTTTTTTTTATATTGCCCTTGTTATCAGCCCTCGACTGATATCGTCCCTCAGGCTGATAACAAGGGCAATATGAAAAAGACCATGTATTAATCTATAATTATCAATAGGGGTAGAATCTACTTTGGCGGACCCCGGATATTGTAATAATCAAAGTGCATGACCCATAACCTTTCATTTTGATACCATGCGGATATGACAACAAAAGGTTTAGGGTTAAGATTAGGCTTAGGGTTATGGTTACGGTTAGGTTTATGGTTGGGGTTAGCGTTAAGGTTAAGGTTAAAGTTAAGGTTAGGGTTAAGGGTAAGTTAGGGTTAGGGTCCGCTAAAGTAGAAGTACTCCTAAATACAATAAGATTTTATCTACAGTACCGTTTTTTGGTACAAAAGAAAGCGATCTTATGCCTTTTGTGTGCGTTTTATGCATAAGAGCAAGTATCAGACACTTTTTTTCAGGTCACGCAGAGAGTTGCCGGTAGCATAGCTTCGAGTTCACGACCGACAACACTGATAGACGAATTCATGTTCAAATAACATTAATTGTGTTCATTATATATGTGTTATTTAAAATAAAATTGTATAACAAATGTATTTATTGCTTGTTCATTGCCTTTTTGAAAGGTTTGTAAATATGTATTTATTCTCGATGTTTGTCAATAATCATATTTGTTGTGCATTGGTGTTGTTCGGAACTAATTGTCCATATGAATGCAGGAATAACTCAAATGTTTGCTATCAGACGTGTGATATTTTACCTTTTTGCAATCACTTTTTTTCGTGCTGTGAAATTACATGTGTTTGGGGTATTGAACCTTTGTTGATTTATCGATTTTTACAGCAGTTGACAATATTGTACAACAAGGTGTGAAAAGATAATTGAACATACTGGGACACCTGTCAATATTATATACTATATTGTAGCATTGATGCAATATGAGTACACTTCAAAAGAAATTATAATCTCTTTGATCAGGTCTTAATTAATGTTATTACTTTTGTATTGTTTTCTCTTTATTTGAATGGATCGTAATTACTTCCTATTACAAGCTTGACCCAAGCTTGCCTATTTTTGATCACATGAATGGTTCATTATTTGATGAATTTACTGATTAAAGATTAAACATATCTACATATTTATTATTTAAAACAACCATAATTCGTGTGAAGAACGACAAAAAAAAACAATCAACTGCTTCATCCGTATCATTTTCATTGCCGTTTTGAACTTGTTTTCAAATTAAACATTAGCGATAAACTTCCTGCATTCACAAAACAGCTAATTTTCCATTGGAAAATCTAGAATAATCGGCTTAAACTCTTTTAACAAAACTAATTTAACATTTCCCTGTCTAAAATTTATCAAAAATACTCTGATGTAAATATCGATTTTCCCCCAAAACCCTTGCTTCAAATATTTCCATGTAAGAACCCATCCAAGATAATGATAATTACAAGCCACATGCAAAAAATCATTCAAATCTATCCATGTTTACTAAAGTTATCGCGTAAACAAGACACAATTCTCAATATTGGTGATTTTTCAACCATAAACTAAGATTTTCCCACAAAACCCTTGTTTAAATATTTCCATGTTAGAACCCATCCAAGATAATGATAATTACAAGCCACATGCAAAAGATTATTCAAATCTATCCATGTTTACAGAAGTTATCGCGTAAACGAGACACAATTCTCAATATCGGTGATTTTTCAACCAAAAACTAAGATTTTCCCCCAAAACCCTTGCTTCAAATATTTCCATGTAAGAACCCATCCAAGATAATGATAATTACATGCCATATGCAAAAAATCATTCAAATCTATCCATGTTTACTAAAGTTATCGCATAAACAAGACACAATTCTCAATATTGGTGATTTTTCAACCATAAACTAAGATTTTCCCACAAAACCCTTGTTTAAATATTTCCATGTTAGAACCCATCCAAGATAATGATAATTACAAGCCACATGCAAAAGATTATTCAAATCTATCCATGTTTACAGAAGTTATCGCGTAAACGAGACACAATTCTCAATATCGGTGATTTTTCAACCAAAAACTAAGATTTTCCCCCAAAACCCTTGCTTCAAATATTTCCATGTAAGAACCCATCCAAGATAATGATAATTACATGCCATATGCAAAAAATCATTCAAATCTATCCATGTTTACTAAAGTTATCGCATAAACAAGACACAATTCTCAATATTGGTGATTTTTCAACCAAAAACGATTATCCCCCAAAACCCTTGTTTCAAATATTTCCATATTAGAACCCATCCAAGATAATGATAATTACAAGCCACATGCAAAAAGTTATTCAAATCTATCCATGTTTACAGAAGTTATCGCGTAAACAAGACACAATTAAACTAAGATTTCCCCCCAAAACCCTTGCTTCAAATATTTCCATGTAAGAACCCATCCAAGATAATGATAATTACAAGCCACATGCAAAAAATCATTCAAATCTATCCATGTTTACTAAAGTTATCGCGTAAACAAGACACAATTCTCAATATTGGTGATTTTTCAACCATAAACTAAGATTTTCCCACAAAACCCTTGTTTAAATATTTCCATGTTAGAACCCATCCAAGATAATGATAATTACAAGCCACATGCAAAAGATTATTCAAATCTATCCATGTTTACAGAAGTTATCGCGTAAACGAGACACAATTCTCAATATCGGTGATTTTTCAACCAAAAACTAAGATTTTCCCCCAAAACCCTTGCTTCAAATATTTCCATGTAAGAACCCATCCAAGATAATGATAATTACAAGCCACATGCAAAAAATCATTCAAATCTATCCATGTTTACTAAAGTTATCGCGTAAACAAGACACAATTCTCAATATTGGTGATTTTTCAACCATAAACTAAGATTTTCCCACAAAACCCTTGTTTAAATATTTCCATGTTAGAACCCATCCAAGATAATGATAATTACAAGCCACATGCAAAAGATTATTCAAATCTATCCATGTTTACAGAAGTTATTGCGTAAACGAGACACAATTCTCAATATCGGTGATTTTTCAACCAAAAACTAAGATTTTCCCCCAAAACCCTTGCTTCAAATATTTCCATGTAAGAACCCATCCAAGATAATGATAATTACATGCCATATGCAAAAAATCATTCAAATCTATCCATGTTTACTAAAGTTATCGCATAAACAAGACACAATTCTCAATATTGGTGATTTTTCAACCATAAACTAAGATTTTCCCACAAAACCCTTGTTTAAATATTTCCATGTTAGAACCCATCCAAGATAATGATAATTACAAGCCACATGCAAAAGATTATTCAAATCTATCCATGTTTACAGAAGTTATCGCGTAAACGAGACACAATTCTCAATATCGGTGATTTTTCAACCAAAAACTAAGATTTTCCCCCAAAACCCTTGCTTCAAATATTTCCATGTAAGAACCCATCCAAGATAATGATAATTACATGCCATATGCAAAAAATCATTCAAATCTATCCATGTTTACTAAAGTTATCGCATAAACAAGACACAATTCTCAATATTGGTGATTTTTCAACCAAAAACGATTATCCCCCAAAACCCTTGTTTCAAATATTTCCATATTAGAACCCATCCAAGATAATGATAATTACAAGCCACATGCAAAAAGTTATTCAAATCTATCCATGTTTACAGAAGTTATCGCGTAAACAAGACACAATTAAACTAAGATTTCCCCCCAAAACCCTTGCTTCAAATATTTCCATGTTAGAACCCATCCAAGATAATGATAATTACAAGCCAAATGCAAAAAGTTATTGAAATCTATCCATGTTTACTAAACTTATCACGTAAACAAGACACAATTCTCAATATTAGTGATTTTTCAACCAAAAACCAAGATTTTCCCCCAAAACCCTTGCTTCAAATATTTCCATATAAGAACCTATCCAAGATAATGATAATTACATGCCATATGCAAACAATTATTCAAATCTATCCATGTTTACTAAAGTTATTGCGTAAACAAGACACAATTCTCAATATTGGTGATTTTTCAACCAAAAACTATGATTTTCTCCCAAAACACTTGTTTCAAATATTTCCATGCTAGAACCCATCCAAAATAATGATAATTACAAGCGACATGCAAAAAATTATTCAAATCTATCCATGTTTACTAAAGTTATCACATAAACAAGACACAATTCTCAATATTGGTGATTTTTCAACCAAAAACTAAGATTTCCCCCCAAAACCCTTGTTTCAAATATTTCCATGTTAGAACACATCCAAGATAATGATAATTACAAGCCACATGCAAAAAAATATTCAAATCTATCCATGTTTACTCAAGTTATCATGTAAACAAGAAAGTGTGACGGACGGCAGCTATTACTATATCCCCTCACCACTATCGCGGGGAGATAATTATGGACTTTCCATAACAAATGGTAAGTAAATCTGGTGTGGTTAGTAGGATAGAAAACTATACATCTGTCCAACCTATTTCCATAACCAAAACATTACTGATTGTTCCGACCAAAAATGGTAAACCAGAGGCTCCCAGGAGCCTGTAATCGCTCACCTGGATCAAAGCTGCTTTCAATAACAACGCAACTGCACTGTGGTGGCCATCTTGGCGGGAGAGCGCAACTGCCGGACACCATTTTGGAAGAGGACCATCCAATGACTATTCCATCAAAGTTTGGTTTTAATTGAGCTACTGGTTCCAGACAAGATGGTTTTTTATGTGAATTTCCCATAGGGTCCTATGTTAAACTAAGTACAGCAGTGCAGCCATCTTTGTCAGAGGGCGGGACCACCAGACACAAATTTGGTTCAGCGGTTTCAGAGGAGAAGATTTAAATGTGATCTTTTATCAAAATATGTCTAATTTGAATAATCGGTATAAATCGGCTGAAAGAAAAATTTCAAAAAAAACCCCCAAACATATGCTAAACTACTCCTTGCCATGTAGCTGCAGTTCAAATTTGAGCTCATTTTGACTTACACTAAAGCAGCAATGGACAATTAAAATTTCATCCCCCCTTTTTCTATTTTGAGATTGGCGGCCATCTTGGTTGGAAGTCGGGATCACCGGACACAATTTTGGAAGGGGGCCATCCAAGAATCATTTCAGCAAAGTTTGGTTGAGATTGGCTCAGTAGTTTCAGAGGAGAAGATTTTCTTTAAATTTCATCCCCCCTTTTTTTCTAATTTGCATAATCGATCAAAATCGGCAAAAGTTCAAAGTTCATAAAAAATCCTGTAATACATGTTAAAAGCTCATCATTATGCTTATACAGTTCAAATTTGGGCACATTCTGGCTTAAAATAGAGCAGTTTTGGCCATTTGAAGAAATTTCTATTTTTATTAACAGTGGCCATCTTGAATGGAGGGCGGGGCTGTTGGACACAATTTTGAAAGGGACCCACCCAGGGACCATCCCTGCCAGGTTTGGTTTAATTTGGTTCAGCGGTTTCAGAGGAGAAGATTTAAATGTGATCTTTTATCAAAATATGCCTAATTTGCATAATCTGTATATCTCGACTGAAAGAAAAATTTCACAGAAAAACCTGGAATATATGTTAAACTATTCCTTGCCATGTAGCTGCAGTTCAAATTTGAGCTCATTTTGACTTACACTAAAGCAGCAATGGACATTAAAATTTCATCCCCCCTTTTTTCTATTTTGAGCTTGGCGGCCATCTTGGTTGGAAGTCGGGATCACCGGACACAATTTTGGAAGGGGGCCATCCAAGAATCATTTCAGCAAAGTTTGGTTGAGATTGGCTCAGTAGTTTCAGAGGAGAAGATTTTCTTTAAATTTCATCCCCCCTTTTTTCTAATTTACATAATCGATCAAAATCGGCAAAAGTTCAAAGTTCATAAAAAATCCTGTCATACATGCTGAAAAGCTCATCATTATGCTTATACAGTTCAAATTTGGGCACATTCTGGCTTAAAATAGAGCAGTTTTGGCCACTTGAAGAAATTTCTATTTTTATTAACAGTGGCCATCTTGAATGGAGGGCGGGGCTGTTGGACACAATTTTGAAAGGGACCCACCCAGGGACCATCCCTGCCAGGTTTGGTTTAATTTGGTTCAGCAGTTTCAGAGGAGAAGATTTAAATGTGATCTTTTATCAAAATATGCCTAATTTGCATAATCGGTATATATCGGCTGAAAGAAAAATTTCACAGAAAAACCTGGAATATATGTTAAACTATTCCTTGCCATGTAGCTGCAGTTAAAATTTGAGCTCATTTTGACTTACACTAAAGCAGCAATGGACAATTAAAATTTCATCCCCCCTTTTTTCTATTTTGAGCTTGGTGGCCATCTTGGTTGGAAGTCGGGATCAACGGACACAATTTTGGAAGGGGGCCATCCAAGAATTATTTCAGCAAAGTTTGGTTGATATTGGCTCAGTGGTTTCAGAGGAGAAGATTTTGTTTAAATTTCATCCCCCCCTTTTTTCTAATTTGCATAATCGGTCAAAATCGGCAAAAGTTCAAAGTTCATAAAAAATCCTGTAATATATGCTAAAAAGCTCATCATTATGCTTACACAGTTCAAATTTGGGCACATTCTGGCTTAAAATAGAGCAGTTTTGGCCATTTGAAGAAATTTCTATTTTTAGTAACAGCGGCCATCTTGAATGGAGGCCAGGGCTGTCGGACACAATTTTGAAAGGCACCCACCCAGGGACCATCCCTGCCAGGTTTGGTTTAATTTGGTTCAGCGGTTTCAGAGGAGAAGATTTAAATGTGATCTTTTATCAAAATATGCCTAATTTGCATAATCGGTATATATCGGCTGAAAGAAAAATTTCACAGAAAAACCTGGAATATAAATTAAACTACTCCTTGCCATATAGCTGCAGTTAAAATTTTAGCTCATTTTGACTCACACTAAAGCAGCAATGGACAATTAAAATGTCATCCCCGTTTTTTTTCTATTTTTAGCTTGGCGGCCATCTTGGTTGGAAGTCGGGATCACCGGACACAATTTTGAAAGGGGGCCATCCAAGGACCATTCCACCAAAGTTTGGTTGCAATTGGTCCAGTGGTTTCTGAGGAGAAGATTAAAATGTGAAATGTTGACGGACGGACGACGGACGAAAAGTGATGACAATAAAAACCGGTAAGCTGCTGATAAAATTTCAAAACATTCTGAGAAATACTACTCAAGTTATCATACGACATAGGGTAAAAATCCTATTTCAAGCTGTCAAGGAACTTTTGATGAAAAAAAATATAGGAAAGTTGAAAAAATATAGGAATTTCTGTTTTCAAATATAGGAGAAATAAAGGAGAAATATATCATTTGAAGAGGCAATTATACACATACATGTTACATGAAAACATTATTTAATGACATTTTAATGAATGAATATCTTATTATTACTGTAACAATCATTTTTTAATTTTTAGCTAAAAGTTGGTCTCCACCTCCCCTTATAGCCAACCCTATCACTCCCCATTTTCAAAAAATCGTAAAAAAATGTTTGTAACAATCCTTTCTTCTTCTACATTTGCTGATTAAAACTAATTAGTCACTACAATGACAATTTTATTACATGTTTCAAGCCAATCAACGGATAATAGAATTTTTGTTTTGATTGCGTAATCTTTGATCACACCTGGCTTGATTTACCTGGTTAAAGATAATGATCCCGACAAAGAATTCAATTTTTATACCCCCCTTAACGAAGTTGTAGGGGGGGGTATACTGGTTTCACCATGTCCGTCCGTCTGTCTGTAGACAAATCCTATGTCGTACGATAACTTGAGTTGTGTTTCTTAAAATCTTTTAAAATTTTATCAGCTGCTTACTGGTGAAGAGAGCAGGATCCCTTTCTTTTTTGACGATTTTCACTTTTGCCATTCCAGAGTTATTGGACTTGATATGACGGAAAATAGGATTTTTACCCTATGTCGTATGATAACTTGAGTAGTGTTTCTCAGAATGTTTTGAAATTTTATTAGTAGCTTACCGGTGAAGAGAGGAGGATCCCTTTCATTTTTGACGATTTTCACTTTTGCCGTTCCCGAGTTATTGGACTTGATATGACGGAAAATAGGATTTTTACCCATGTCGTATGATAACTTGAGTAGTGTTTCTCAGAATGTTTTGAAATTTTATCAGCAGCTTACCAGTGAAGAGAGGAGGATCCCTTTCATTTTTGACGATTTTCACATTTGCCGTTCCAGAGTTATTGGACTTGATATGACGGAAAATAGGATTTTTACCATATGTCGTATGATAACATGAGTAGTGTTTCTCAGAATGTTTTGAAATTTTATCAGCAGCTCACCGGTGAAGAGAGGAGGGTTCCTTTCATTTTTGGTCGGAACAATCAGTAATGTTTTGGTTATGGAAATAGGTTGGACAGAGATGTGGGGAGTGGGGGGTATATCTTAGTGAGCTGTGCTCACAGTAATACTAGTTATTTTTTAAGTTTCTTTATAAACCAAAGTACATTTTGAGTAGCTACTCAAAATGTACTTTGAAAAAGAATTTTGAAAATTGACCACTTAAGGACCATCCATGCCATGTTTGCTTTAAATTGGCTTACTGGTTTCAGAGAAGAAGATTTTTAAATATATTTCCCATAGGGTCCTATGTTAAAACTATGTTTGCTGATGGTTGCCATCTTGGATGGAGGTCGGGGTCACAGGACATAATTTTGAAAGTTGACCACCTAAGGACCATTCATCCCATGTTTGCTTTAAACTGACTTACTGGTTTCAGAGGAGAAGACTTTTAAACATTTTTTCTATAGGGTCCTATGTTAAAATTAAGTCGAGTCATGGTGGCCATCTTGAATTTCCGATCAGCAAACGATTCACAAGTTTAGTACAGGACCACCCAATGATCATTCCTCCAAAGCCACAATTCAATTGGCTTAGTGGTTTCTAACAAGAAGATTTTTAAAATTTCGACCAATCAGAACACATTATGGGCCCTGGTAGCCATGTTGGATTTTCGATCAGCGCCAAAAACAAATATCTTGTATATGACCATCCAATGAACATTTCTGCCAAGTTTGGTTGAAATCTGTTTTGTGGTTTCAGAAAAAAAGATGAAAATGTGAAATTCCCATAGGGTCCAATGTTAAACTAAGTCGAGTCATGGCGGCCATCTTGAATTTCCGATTGGCAAACGATTCACAAGTTTAGTACAGGACCACCCAATGATCATTCCTGCAAAGTCACAATTCAATTGGCTTAGGCCAAAAAAAATAATATGTGTGTTTATGGTCACCCGACCTACCCTAATTTTTGCTAGCGACCCTATGAATTTTTACACAGAATTCGGATAACCATTTTTATTGTTTAACCAGCAGCAATGTTTTATTTATTCAACTGCTAACTTTTTGTCGAAATTGAGAGCAAAGAAGGTAGAAAACTGCATAATTCGTCATTTTACCGGAAATTTCGAAAATGAAATGCCGGAATCGGATTCCCGAACCGGAAACGACTATTTCCAGTTTTGCCGATAATAAAAAAAAAAAAAAAAAAAAAAATTAATCCCCACCGACCGACCCTAGATTTTTTTGACATGTGACAGTAAACACACATATATTTTTTTTTGGCCTTAGTGGTTTCTAACAAGAAGATTTTTTAAATTTCGACCAATCAGAACACATTATGGGCCCTGGCAGCCATGTTGGATTTCCGATCAGCACCAAAAACAAAAATCTTGTATATGACCATCCAATGAACATTTCTGCCAAGTTTGGTTCAAATCTGTTTTGTGGTTTCAGAAAAAAAGATGAAAATGTGAAATTCCCATAGGGTCCAATGTTAAACTAAGTCGAGTCATGGTGGCCATCTTGAATTTCCGATCTGCAAACGATTCACAATTTTAGTACAGGACCACCCAATGATCATTCCTGCAAAGTCATAATTCAATTGACTTAGTGGTTTCTGACAAGAAGATTTTTTAAATTTCAGCCAATGAGAACACATTATGGACCCTGGCAGCCATGTTGGATTTCAAATCAGCACCAAAAACACGAATCTGGTAGAGGACCATCCAGTGAACATTTCTGGCAAGTTTGGCTGATTTCTGTTCAGCGGTTTTAAGATTTAAATGTGAAAAGCTAACGGACGGACGACGGACGCTTACCCATGACAAAAGCTCACATGGCCTATGGCCAGGTGAGCTAAAAATAACCAGTCAGTATTTTTATTCCAATTGTTGCAATTTGATTATGAGATCTGAGAAATAATTATTTATTTTACAACTTGCTTCATTTTTGACATTTGTTCTATTCATTACCTACATTTTGTAAATTATCTAGAAGTTGGACATATTATTTTCTGCTGAAGACTACAGAAATTATTACAATTGTTGTGGTATTAGACCAAAGCACAGTAACATTTCAAAAAGGGTGGGGGAGGGGGTTATTACAATTTGTGTGGTACTGTGAATTCATTTTTATTCATGGTATACCAATTTTCGTGGGTGCCAGCAAACCACGAATTTAAATGTTCGACGAAAAATGACAATTTGATTTCCGTTTGCCGCTGAGCAAGGTTTTGACAACACAAACGTTTGTAGCCATGTAGATAATTCAACATTGTTACATGATGTAATTGTAATGCATGTCTTGTGAATCTAAAATAAATGTACCTGTGTGTCATTTTGTGATTGATAAACATGTAAACTCTTGGAATAAATTGTTTATTGTTGTGACATTTATGAAAACATTTTGCGGTAATAACTTCCGGTATTTTTGTATTGTTTAATGAAATGTCGATTAATAAAGAAAAATTAAGGATAAATTAGTAAAAAGAAATTAAATTGCTTGTACATATAACATCAATACACATAAATACAAAACATTTTTGGTAAAATTTCAATCGATAAAACTAACATTATTGTCGCCTTTTATAATTGCTGTGTAAACATTTTATTTGACAATCATAAAGTTTATTGGTGATAATAATCGGATTAACGGTCGGTATACTGGTATCATATACACCCGGAGGTCAGGATTTTAATTTGTTGACACGTGATGTTTAACTGCTGTGATATAAAATTTCACACCTTTTTTCTTTACCGTTTAATGCAACTTTTTTATATGTATCATTTATGGCATGTCATGTTCCCGTAGAGTACAAAGAATTATAATTTAAGTTTTGACTCGTAGTGTGAAGTTTAGCAAAAAACATACCCTTTTGATGGATCAGGCAGTCCTGGCGTAACGGGAGCTTTCACCTTAACTCTACCAGACTTTCTCAATGAGTAGATTCACGGCTTGTGATGCAAACATTGTATGCCCGCTTCTTATCTTTTGATCATCTTTCGATGATTACAAATTATTTCTGATTGGATGTTATTGATTTAATTTGTGGGCTTCTTCAAAGAAGTATTAATTATGCAATCAAATAATTATCAAAATTGTAACAAGCTGATAATTTACAACAATGATCCACATTTGTTTGGCGTACTTGTAAATTTACTTAAAATGAACACTTTACCGTAGAATCGCGACACGCAAAATCTACGAATTTGAAGTGAAAATCCACGAATTTAAGTATTTCAAAACCTTTTTTTTTGTTTTTTGTAATCGGCAATCCACGAATTTAACTATCCCACGAAATGCCTTATTTTCCCAATCCACGAAAATTGGTACCAACGAAATTAAATGAATTCACAGTATTAGATCAAAGTGCAGTAATATTTCAAAAAAAAAGGGGGTATTACAATTTGTGTGGTATTAGATCAAAATCATGGCAATGTTATGTTTTATCAGTCAGGGGTTTCAAAGTTTTTTATAATAGGAGGTACTTCTTAAATTTTAGGAGGTACCTAAAAAATTAGGCTGAGGGCCGTAAGGGGTCCAGGGGGCGGAAGCTCCTGAAATCTAGCATTTTGTGGACCAAAAAATGTACTTCAGAGACTGCAAAACATTAAGTGTTTTTGAAAGAAAAATCCCATTAACTTTAGAGTTCAGATTTCACCAAGAGTGAAGACCATGCATAATGCCTGGATTTTTCCCCCCCAATTTCTTTATTGAATATTTCAGTTTACAGACTTCAGCCAAGATTATTCATAGATAGTCTGCCATATCTTAAAAAAACCCAAAAGGACCATAAAGAGCTACGGTTCCGCAGCTAGGCTTGACCAAGCCATTGTTATCAAAGCTTAAACTTCTCAAAATTCTTTTGTTGGCTTTGTCCTTTTCTTTTTCACAATACCTTGGCTTGTGTGTTTTTTTTTTTACTTTATTACCAGTAATTAAACTCATTAAAGACCATTGGCAGGATCAAGACATATAAGTGTCATAATTAATGAAACCAAGGACGTATATAGAATACGTCCTTTATGAAACATATAAATTTAATTTGCAATCATCAATCTTTAATAAAATTTATAATTTTTTAATAGATCAATACAAATATAATTAAACAAAAACAATATATATTGTTACTTTCACGACTTATGTGCAAAAAAAATGTTCGAACAAAAACGATTCGCGGGAAGACATTTATTAACATTTGAATCACAAAAGTTAAATTATTTTGGAAAAAAAGGGGGGCCGGCGTTTTGACATTACAATGTAATTCGTATTTGAGCCATGTCCGGTCCTTTTTCAAGATTTCTAGTAATTTTCGATCCCTTATCTCCTCGTACCCCCTTTTAAAAATGTTTTTCGGCACACTTTCATTTCTGTGAACAACCGCGGTAGGGCCCCGTCAAAATATGTAAATAAATTAGCCATAGGTTTTTATTTTTTTATACCGGAAGTTAAACAATATGGACGGAGTTAAGCAACAAGACAGTACGCCCCAGAATGATTCGACCCTGGGTTTTAAATGGATAAAAAAAATCGCACAAAATATTGTGTAGTCATATATTCATAATACATAATGATCATACTTATATTACTGGAGATTACACTAAATTGTGTTTGAACATAATTTGTAATCGGTCATTTTTTTATTTTGAAATGATGTCAGCTTTGTTCCGGTCCGAGTTTTACACAAGGATGAAAAGATATTGGGGCGAAAACATATCTATTTACCGCATTCACAAACTGCTATTTACGATTCTAAGGTAAAGTTATTTTAAAAACAGGGAATATCCCATCAACTTCGTCGTGACGCAGTTGTTCAATTTGAATGCGAGAATTCAGCAATTGACGTGATCATTAATTTTTTATGAAAAATATTCCACAAGCCTATCGACCATCGTACTTGTGGTTTTGACCACCGCTAATTTTGGGGGGTTCAGTAATTTCTGCCGGTACTATACACGATCTCAGGCGGGTAAAAGTACCGGGTACCGGCCCACTTTGAAACCCCTGATCAGTTGGTTTCTAATTTGCAGAGTATGTTCCCATCCTAGGAGGTTTTCATAGCTTTTCAATCTCCATTACTAACTAATAAGGCAAAGTAACTGATTATAAGATTAAGCTCATTAAAAATATGTTGCGCAAAAGTGACTAATGGTGTCAAAATCCTGGCTGAATCCCTGATAATCCGTAAAATACAGTATATTGTAATAAATTATATAACTATTTTTGTTTTTGAATTTTTCTGGCTCCTACTTTTTGGGAGCCAGAGCAGCCCTTGTATGAGCAGTCTTTATAGAGGACCTTTCAAGGATGCTTCCTACAAAGTTTTGATTCATTTGGCTTAGAGGTTTCAGAGGAGAAGATTTTCTAGAAATCAACCAATCAAACAATAATGGCCTGTGGCGGCCGTGTTTGTAAATGGATCGGGATGAAATGAGCAATCCTTACAGTGGACTTTTCATAGATGCTTCCTATCAAGTTTCGTTTCATTTGGCCAAGGGGTTTCAGAAGAGAAGATTTAAAAAAATCAGTCAATCAGAAGCAAGAATTGCCTGTACGGCCATGTTTGTTAATGGATCGGGAGTAATCTTTATAAAGGACCTTACATAGGTGCCTCCTACCAAATTTCAGTTCATTTGGCCGAGGGGTTTTAGAGGAGAAGATTAAAATGTGAAAAGTCAATGGACGACATACGATGGACACCAAGTGATGGCAAAAGCTCACATTGCCTTTGCAATACATTTTTCTTGCTAGGAATGACATATTTTTGTTTTACTCCCATCTTGATCTGTAGTTTCATCTTTACGAACAGTGTTTATTGGGGGTGTATTGGTATTGGTATTTGCTTTCTTTCTTATCATCCTCAGATGTTTTACCTAAATTTGCTAATTTATTATCTCCCTTTCCTTTTGAAACAGGAATTTTAGGTACAACATATTCAGCGTCTTCTTGTTGAACACGATGCTTCTTCTTCAATTTCATCTTTTGAGTTACTATGCCTTACTCCATTAGGAATATTAACTGTTTCAATATTATGTGATACACCATTTTCAACGTTTGCTTTACATTCTTGTAAATTGGAAGACATTTTTCCATTCTCACTTTCCAAAGATTTCAGAGTGTCTTGTTCAATCAAAGCATTCTGATTTTTGTTTTTCACAATAAATTTCTCTCTTGAAACCTCAGCATCAGACATACTTTCATCGAAAGTTCCTATTGACAAACGAAAATTGTCATCAATAGACATCTCTGGTAAAGGTTGTAAAGATTCTTTCCACAAACTGTAACTATGCTCTGAAATGGTTTCTACGACACAATAGTCTTTGTATATGTGCTCTGAAATAACAATCTTCTTGGCTGTCATCATTTCAACAACTTCTACAAAATTTTTAGGTTCTGTTGTATATTCCTCCTGTTTTTCAGATGAGGCAGCAGACATATTTTTGTTTTAATGCATCTTGCTCTGTAGTTTTTTCCTTACCAACAGTTTTTATTGGGGATATATTCCAACTTTAGCTAAAACCTTCTGCTCTTTGTCTAAAAAAGAGTAATTCATCTGTAAATACACTTTTTGCATACACTTTGAAAAAAAACTTCGAATACAGAAATATCAACAAGCTATTTATACATCTTTTGGACTTTCTATAGAAAGCAGGGTTTTCAACCCATACTGGTAATTTCCATGTTAACTTTAATTGTGTAAATATAATCATTTGGTCTTGTTTTATAAATAAGTACAAGATAGGGAAATCTCCAACACCCGAGAGTAAGATTTCAATCGTTCTCTTACGAGGCTTGCCGAGTTAGAGAACGATTGAAATCTTGCCCGAGGGTGTCGGAGATTTCCCTATCTTGTACTTTTTCCGGTGTTTGATTTTATTTCTCACTAAATACCCAATTGTTTTGTTTACATTCCATCGAGCGTTTTCCCGCAAATTTTTTTTTCCATTGTTAAAGTAAATATTTGATTTATCCATATGCATCCATGTCTTGGCAGTATTTTAAATGTATTTCATAATAAAATACAATGTATTCAATAAATATATTATAAATGTTACTACAACAGCGATAAATACCTTTAAAAAAAATATTTGAATTTGGTCAAAGGGGGGTAATTTCTTTCTTTACGTTAGTTACTAACAAGGGAGAGCACTCTATTATTTACTCAAAGTAAACAAACATTGACTGGAAGGTTATTATTATGTAATAATATGGCTGATTGTTAGGATTTGGGTGTATATAAAAGATTGAAAATTTTGACATAAACTGTACAGCATGCATTTGCCAGTAAAACGCACATGATTTTTTTGTCTTGCACTAGTGCAAGATAAGAAAATCTCACATTGCTAAAAATAGGAACTGGTCTGTCTCAAAAGTGAGAAAACGATATCCTTATATAAAGGTTCAATAATAATTTTACTTTTTCATTTCTAATAAATTTTCAAATTTATTTCTTTTCCTTCCATTATGGCCATAAAAGTTTATAAAGAAGTATAATAGTGGGTTTTGATAACCATAAGTTTGACTACAAATGTGATGCTGATCATGCATTTTGGAATCATGTTTTATACTTCCTTTGTTAATACAATTTCATGTATGTAGAATTCTTTTCGTAATCTAGAATAATGCAGATGATCATTGCAATACATTTGTTTGTTAAAAAAATTCAGTCTCAAGTTTGAGATTGTTTTCAATAAATCACATCCTATTCTCACTTCGAGAATTGTGTTGTCTAAGCTTTTGTTTTGTTCAACCTCTACACACTCTGTTGTTTGGATGTGTTTGTGTAAATTTACCTTTCTTGTTTCCTCTTTCTTTTTCCCAAAAGTTGGCAAGTTTCTACAAAGTGGACAAATAATCTTATAAATACTTATTATAACTTTTTTTTTTATTATTTTGCATGATTGGAAATAACTAATATTTGCTTTATTTCTGAAAATTAATTAAAGACCTGTTTGTTGTGGGATATTTTTAACTGTTTATCAACTCATAATCATTGACAATAATTTACTAGTTCAAGAAATATGTTGCAGACTTTTTGAAATTCGTCGGACCGAGCGGGCAGAAAATCACAAGGGCCAGCAATACTGCCAAGTATGCCGGTTCGGGTGTCCGACAAATTTTTTTGTTTGTGTGTTTTGTTTTGCACCGGAAATCAGAAATGCAACTGGTATGCTGGAACGATCACGGTCAACTCGGAATTAGATTCTGCTTCAAATGACATTTACTTCTTAAACATGCAACTGTTTCCATGGTAATTCTATTAATCATTGTATTTTCATAGTTTAAACTGGATGTGATGCATCAATGCGACCATTTCGTGTGTTTATATTTGAAAACATGGCGGGTCACGTTTTTATTGTTCCCATCACCGATTCTGTTTAAATTTTAGAATTTTGTAAATTCCGGTCCTGCACAATTTCAGTAGGTCCTGCAGAAAATTATTGGGTGCAGGACCTGCATATTGAATTTTTATTTTCTTTCAAAAAGTCTGATGTTGCGTTGGGTCATGTAAACTAACGATTCACTGCCAATTGGAAGGTCTCTACTACTTCATAAAACCACTATTCTGATCAATACCTAAAGGATTTGTAGGTTTGTTACTGATTGGTCTTTAGATATGTGACCTCTAACACGAACTGATATGAAGTGTCATTAGACTGGATCCCCTGATCAAAACAATGAAAAACAAATAGCATAAACTTCTTGGTAGATGACTTGATATCCATTATTCTTGAGTAAGTGAGTGATTGTTGTTTAACACCAAGAGGGAAATTTTTCTATATTATGGTAAGAACAAGTTAATGTTTGACATATCATAATGAGTTACTTGTAAATGAGTTATCTAAATTGATGACCTCCTTTTAAAATTGTATCTGATAGTCCTAGAATGATGCAAAATATCTGCCAATTCAGCTTAAATTGAAGGAGATTTTATAGATGTTGGGTGAGTAAGTGATTGTTGTTTAATGCCGAGGGAGTAATTATTCAGCTATATCATGGTGAAAAATAGGTAACATTTCAATATGATGATGTCTGCTTTGTACTAGACCAACTTGCTCAGTTGGATTTTTATTGTGATAGTTCACTGAAACAACAATCCGTGGGTAGACATGTTGATCCACTCAAGACACATTATCCAGATTCTAAGCCAATCAGTCTTTGCTCTTATTCCTCAATGCTGCATGCTAAGTGAAGAAATACAACAAATACCTATTTTATAGTCTTTGGTTTGACCTGACTGGGACTTGAACCCACAAACTACCACACTCGGGACAAGTATGTTAACTATTGAAATACCAATAACATTGATCTGAAATTATTTTTTCTTACTCTGCAATCCAAGTTCGGGAGAAAATGTACTTAGAAGATTCTCTAGCTTCTTTTATCCACATAAACGACTGAAAAAAAAGAAAGGAAAAGAATTAGATCATCATTATAACACATTACTGTATATTTTATGGTGTTTAATGCCACTTTCAACAATATTTCAGTTATATCGTGGCGGTCAGTTTCATTGGTCTTTCTGGTCATTACTATATGTTCGGCTTGAGCTTAAAGAAGTTTCTGGAGGGTGGGGTTGTTGGACACAAGTTTGAAAGGGGACTACCCAAGGCCAATCCCAGCCAAGTGATGACAACAGCTCATGTGGAGTTTGGCTATGAGCTAAAACAAGTTTGTCAGGTTACATTTTTGTGTCTGTTCTATCTATTGTCATTGTCTGTCATTTTGTTGTTATATCAACCATTACTTACTTACAGTTGACATAAGTAAACAAGTTCTTAATAATTATCTATAAGCTTAGCTATGATGTTTCATCTTGATAAAATTGTATCCATTTTCTCCACCCTGAAATAAACCAAAACAATCAGTTTCTACAGTACTTATGAAATAGTATCTTTATATAAAAATTTAGTTTCTTAATCAAACTTTTTACCTTGTACTCAACGGCAATTTTATATTGACCAATCACAGCACATTCTATCTGCTTCACATTCGTAAGAAAATTCAACTGATTAAGTAACAGCTTAGGATTGATCATCATCTTCTTGGCTGTCATCAATTCAACAACTTCTACAAAATTTTTAGGTTTTTCAGATGAGGCAGCAGAATCTTTATTTCTCCTGATAGGGATGACATATCTTCGTTTTACTTCATTTTGCTCTGTAGTTTTTTCCTTACCAACAGTTTTTATTGGGGATATATTCCAACTTTCGCTAAAACCTTCTGCTCTTTGTCTAAAAAAGAGTAATTCATCTGTAAATACACTTTTTGCATACACTTTGAAAAAAAACTTCGAATACAGAAATATCAACAAGCTATTTATACATCTTTTGGACTTTCTATAGAAAGCAGGGTTTTCAACCCATACTGGTAATTTCCATGTTAACTTTAATTGTGTAAATATAATCATTTGGTCTTGTTTTATAAATAAGTAAGAAACTAAAGAATAAATGTATGTATGATGGATTGAAAATATTTTCCTATGTAATATAAAGACTATTCAAGATATCATTAAGTTTCAGAGGACAGACAATAAATTATGAGGATAACAGATGTTATGTTGTAGCAGTTGTTTCTTTTAGATGACAGGAGAAACAGTGACAAAATCATATGAATGAAAGAAGAGAAAATACACTGTTTTTTTTAAAACATCTTACATCTTCTGGATTCCTGTTTTCAAGATTTATCAATGTGATGTGCCAAGTATCAATTTTCTGGCATTGCTGGTTCACAAGAAGATTTTTAAATATTAAAATAATTAATCATTTTAGGCCACCTCTTGGGCCTTTCTTTGGACTCCAGACATACTGAACATAACTTTGGAAGAGGATCACCCAAGGAACATTTGGACAAAGTTTGGTTAAAATTGACAAAATGGTTTTAGAGATATGTGTAATTCTCAAAAAAAACTTCCGGTAGGGGATGGGGATGACCCCGGGCTTCAACTCTTAAGGCATTTAATTTCTCTATTCACCCTGATCATAAATATATATGGTTTAGAGGTTGGGATCTCAACCATTATAAAGTTCACTTCAGGTAGGGGGTGGGGTATGACACCCTGGGACCTGAGCTATAAGGCTTTTTATTTACCTAGTCACCCTGATCATAAATATATAAGGTTCAAGGGTGGGGATCTCAACCATTAAAAAGTTCACTTCAGGTAGGGGGTGGGGTATGACCCTGGTGCCTTAGCTATAATGTATTTAATTTGCCTAGTCACCCTGATCATAAATATATATGGCTTGGGGTGGGGATCTCGGTCACATTTTTTAAAACAGATTCCCCAGCAGGGTGGGGCTAAGCCCCGGGGATAAAAAATGTTGAATGCACAACTTCACATTGGCATCTCCACCCATACCAAATATTAAGTTTCTATCTTTTGTAGTTTCAGAGAAATGTGTAATTCTCAAAATATGTACTTTTTCTATAAACAAAAACATGATTTTACAAGAAAAAAACAATAGATTAATCTGAATTTCGAACTGGCTCTAAATAATAGTGTAATAATGCTTTCTACCAAAAATTATGTTGATCGACCAAAAACTAAGAGCGCTATCGCGTTAACAAAGATAATTCTCAAAATATGTACTTTTTCTATAAAAAAACCATGATTTTACAAGGAAAAAACAATAGATAAATCTGAATTTTGAACTCGCTCTAAATAATAGTGCAATAATGCTTCCTACCATAAATTATGTTGATCGGCCAAAAACTATTGTGTTAACGAAGATAGGCTAACATACGCCCACCTTTCGCCAAAACATAAGCCGACTGCAACTCGGCTAATAAAATAAGATACCAATCAAACTCTGATATGGATTATTAAAAATCAGAAGCATTTGTGTATTTCAACAAAATATATTGAGATTTTGTTCTTACATATATGCACATATTAGGGATAAGAAATTAGATTTGGCATAATTGATAATGAGAAAAATTAATCGAAAGTTCATTTGACTAAAAGTAGCTTTGATCAACATTTCCCATAGCACTGTACATCCCCTTCTTGAACAAATAAAAAGTTTCTATTTTTCAAAATAGCATTTGAATTCAAATTTTCATAAGGTTTTATTTTGTATGTCGATTCTTTAGACTATCCTTGTGTAATGTACACAATAGACCTTAAGAAATTACTATTAAATACACAAAGATATATAGAATCTAACACCCGCAAAAGTGCAAGAGAGGGAAATCTCCGACACCCGAGGGTAAGATTTTAATCGTTCGCTGAAAAGGCTCGCCGAGTCAGCGAACGATTGAAATCTTACCCGAGGGTGTCGGAGATTTCCCTGTCTTGCACTTTTTGCTGGTGTTTGATTTTATTTCTCACTTTTATCAGCTGTTTTTAGTTTCGTCTTTGTTTATAAACAGTGTATCATGTAAACAATGTGAGTTATTTCCCCTTTATGTCAATCAAAATAGTAGTTCCGTATTTTTGTGTATTGCGTGAAGGTTATTATGTAATAATATGGCTGATTGTTAGGATTTGCGTGTTTATAAAAGATTGAAAACTTATATACAGTGAATTCTTTATTTTAAAAAGGAAAAGCATGGAGAATTGGGGAGGGGGGAGGGGGGGATGCAGTTGACATAAACTGTACAGCATGCATTTGCCGGTTAAACGCACATGATTTTTTTGTCTTGCACAAGTGCAAGATAAGCAAATCTCACATCGCTAAAAATAGGTGCTGGTCCGTCTCAAAAGTGAGAAATATAGAATCTAACACCGGGGGGAGTACAAGATAGGGAAATCTCCAACACCCGAGAGTAAGATTTCAATCGTTCTCTTACGAGGCTTGCCGAGTTAGAGAACGATTGAAATCTTGCCCAAGGGTGTCGGAGATTTCCCTATCTTGTACTTTTTTCCAGTGTTTGATTTTATTTCTCACTAAATACCCAATTGTTTTGTTTACATTCCATTGAGCGTTTTCCCGCAAATTTTTTTTTCCATTGTTAAAGTAAATATTTGATTTATCCATATGCATCCATGTCTTGGCAGTATTTTAAATGTATTTCATAATAAAATACAATGTATTCAATAAATATATTATAAATGTTACTACAACAGCGATAAATACCTTTAAAAAAAATATTTGAATTTGGTCAAAGGGGGGTAATTTCTTTCTTTACGTTAGTTACTAACAAGGGAGAGCACTCTATTATTTACTCAAAGTAAACAAACATTGATTGGAAGGTTATTATTATGTAATAATATGGCTGATTGTTAGGATTTGGGTGTTTATAAAAGATTGAAAATTTTATATACAGTGAATTGTTTATTTTAAAAAGGAAAAGCATGGAGAATTGGGGGGGGGGCAGTTGACATAAACTGTACAGCATGCATTTGCCAGTAAAACGCACATTATTTATTTGTCTTGCACTAGTGCAAGATAAGTAAATCTCACATTGCTAAAAATAGGAACTGGTCTGTCTCAAAAGTGAGAAAACGATATCCTTATATAAAGGCTCAATTATAATTTTACTTTTTCATTTCTAATAAATTTTTAAATTTATTTCTTTTCCTTCCATTATGGCCATAAAAGTTTATAAAGAAGTATAATAGTAGGTTTTGATAACCATAAGTTTGACTACAAATGTGATGCTGATCATGCATTTTGGGATCATGTTTTATACTTCCTTTGTTAATACAATTTCATGTATGTAGAATTCTTTTCGTAATGTAGAATAATGCAGATGATCATTGCAATACATTTGTTTGTTAAAAAAATTCAGTCTCCAGTTTGAGATTGTTTTCAATAAATCACATCCTGGTCTCACTTCGAGAATTGAGTTGTCTAAGCTTTTGTTTTGTTCAACTCTACACACTCTGTTGTTTGGATGTGTTTGTGTAAATTTACCTTTCTTGTTCTCTCTTTCTTTTTCTTGTTACTCTTATTAATCCTAAAGTTGGCAAGTTTCTACAAAGTGGACAAAATAATCTTATAAATACTTATTATAACTTTTTTTTATTATTTTGCATGATTGGAAATAACTAATATTTGCTTTATTTCTGAAAATTAATTAAAGACCTGTTTGTTGTGGGATATTTTTAACTGTTTATCAACTCATAATCATTGACAATAATTTACTAGTTCAAGAAATATGTTGCAGACTTTTTGAAATTCGTCGGACCGAGCGGGCAGAAAATCACAAGGGCCAGCAATACTGCCAAGTATGCCGGTTCGGGTGTCCGACAAATTTTTTTGTTTGTGTGTTTTGTTTTGCACCGGAAATCAGAAATGCAACTGGTATGCTGGAACGATCACGGTCAACTCGGAATTAGATTCTGCTTCAAATGACATTTACTTCTTAAACATGCAACTGTTTCCATGGTAATTCTATTAATCATTGTATTTTCATAGTTTAAACTGGCTGTGATGCATCAATGCGACCATTTCGTGTGTTTATATTTGAAAACATGGCGGGTCGCGTTTTTATTGTTCCCATCACCGATTCTGTTTAAATTTTAGAATTTTGTAAATTCCGGTCCTGCACAATTTCAGTAGGTCCTGCAGAAAATTATTGGGTGCAGGACCTGCATATTGAATTCTTATTTTCTTTCAAAAAGTCTGATGTTGCGTTGGGTCATGTAAACCAACGATTCACTGCCAATTGGAAGGTCTCTACTACTTCATAAAACCACTATTCTGATCAATACCTAAAGGATTTGTAGGTTTGTTACTGATTGGTCATTAGATATGTGACCTCTAACACGAACTGATATGAAGTGTCATTAGACTGGATCCCCTGATCAAAACAATGAAAAACAAATAGCATAAACTTCTTGGTAGATGACTTGATATCCATTATTCTTGAGTAAGTGAGTGATTGTTGTTTAACACCAAGAGGGAAATTTTTCTATATTATGGTAAGAACAAGTTAATGTTTGACATATCATAATGAGTTACTTGTAAATGAGTTATCTAAATTGATGACCTCCTTTTAAAATTGTATCTGATAGTCCTAGAATGATGCAAAATATCTGCCAATTCAGCTTAAATTGAAGGAGATTTTATAGATGTTGGGTGAGTAAGTGATTGTTGTTTAATGCCAAGGGAGTAATTATTCAGCTATATCATGGTGAAAAATAGGTAACATTTCAATATGATGATGTCTGCTTTGTACTAGACCAACTTGCTCAGTTGGATTTTTATTGTGATAGTTCACTGAAACAACAATCCGTGGGTAGACATGTTGATCCACTCAAGACACATTATCCAGATTCTAAGCCAATCAGTCTTTGCTCTTATTCCTCAATGCTGCATGCTAAGTGAAGAAATACAACAAATACCTATTTTATAGTCTTTGGTTTGACCTGACTGGGACTTGAACCCACAAACTACCACACTCGGGACAAGTATGTTAACTATTGAAATACCAATAACATTGATCTGAAATTATTTTTTCTTACTCTGCAATCCAAGTTCGGGAGACAATGTACTTAGAAGATTCTCTAGCTTCTTTTATCCACATAAACGACTGAAAAAAAAGAAAGGAAAAGAATTAGATCATCATTATAACACATTACTGTATATTTTATGGTGTTTAATGCCACTTTCAACAATATTTCAGTTATATCGTGGCGGTCAGTTTCATTGGTCTTTCTGGTCATTACTATATGTTCGGCTTGAGCTTAAAGAAGTTTCTGGAGGGTGGGGTTGTTGGACACAAGTTTGAAAGGGGACTACCCAAGGCCAATCCCAGCCAAGTGATGACAACAGCTCATGTGGAGTTTGGCTATGAGCTAAAACAAGTTTGTCAGGTTACATTTTTGTGTCTGTTCTATCTATTGTCATTGTCTGTCATTTTGTTGTTATATCAACCATTACTTACTTACAGTTGACATAAGTAAACAAGTTCTTAATAATTATCTATAAGCTTAGCTATGATGTTTCATCTTGATAAAATTGTATCCATTTTCTCCACCCTGAAATAAACCAAAACAATCAGTTTCTACAGTACTTATGAAATAGTATCTTTATATAAAAATTTAGTTTCTTAATCAAACTTTTTACCTTGTTCTCAACGGCAATTTTATATTGACCAATCACAGCACATTCTATCTGCTTCACATTCGTAAGAAAATTCAACTGATTAAGTAACAGCTTAGGATTGATCATCATCTTCTTGGCTGTCATCAATTCAACAACTTCTACAAAATTTTTAGGTTTTTCAGATGAGGCAGCAGAATCTTTATTTCTCCTGATAGGGATGACATATCTTCGTTTTACTTCATTTTGCTCTGTAGTTTTTTCCTTACCAACAGTTTTTATTGGGGATATATTCCAACTTTCGCTAAAACCTTCTGCTCTTTGTCTAAAAAAGAGTAATTCATCTGTAAATACACTTTTTGCATACACTTTGAAAAAAAACTTCGAATACAGAAATATCAACAAGCTATTTATACATCTTTTGGACTTTCTATAGAAAGCAGGGTTTTCAACCCATACTGGTAATTTCCATGTTAACTTTAATTGTGTAAATATAATCATTTGGTCTTGTTTTATAAATAAGTAAGAAACTAAAGAATAAATGTATGTATGATGGATTGAAAATATTTTCCTATGTAATATAAAGACTATTCAAGATATCATTAAGTTTCAGAGGACAGACAATAAATTATGAGGATAACAGATGTTATGTTGTAGCAGTTGTTTCTTTTAGATGACAGGAGAAACAGTGACAAAATCATATGAATGAAAGAAGAGAAAATACACTGTTTTTTTTAAAACATCTTACATCTTCTGGATTCCTGTTTTCAAGATTTATCAATGTGATGTGCCAAGTATCAATTTTCTGGCATTGCTGGTTCACAAGAAGATTTTTAAATATTAAAATAATTAATCATTTTAGGCCACCTCTTGGGCCTTTCTTTGGACTCCAGACATACTGAACATAACTTTGGAAGAGGATCACCCAAGGAACATTTGGACAAAGTTTGGTTAAAATTGACAAAATGGTTTTAGAGATATGTGTAATTCTCAAAAAAACCTTCCGGTAGGGGATGGGGATGACCCCGGGCTTCAACTCTTAAGGCATTTAATTTCTCTATTCACCCTGATCATAAATATATATGGTTTAGAGGTTGGGATCTCAACCATTATAAAGTTCACTTCAGGTAGGGGGTGGGGTATGACCCCCTGGGACCTGAGCTATAAGGCTTTTTATTTACCTAGTCACCCTGATCATAAATATATAAGGTTCAAGGGTGGGGATCTCAACCATTAAAAAGTTCACTTCAGGTAGGGGGTGGGGTATGACCCTGGTGCCTTAGCTATAATGTATTTAATTTGCCTAGTCACCCTGATCATAAATATATATGGCTTGGGGTGGGGATCTCGGTCACATTTTTTAAAACAGATTCCCCAGCAGGGTGGGGCTAAGCCCCGGGGATAACAAATGTTGAATGCACAACTTCACATTGGCATCTCCACCCATACCAAATATTAAGTTTCTATCTTTTGTAGTTTCAGAGAAATGTGTAATTCTCAAAATATGTACTTTTTCTATAAACAAAAACATGATTTTACAAGAAAAAAACAATAGATTAATCTGAATTTCGAACTGGCTCTAAATAATAGTGTAATAATGCTTTCTACCAAAAATTATGTTGATCGACCAAAAACTAAGAGCGCTATCGCGTTAACAAAGATAATTCTCAAAATATGTACTTTTTCTATAAAAAAACCATGATTTTACAAGGAAAAAACAATAGATAAATCTGAATTTTGAACTCGCTCTAAATAATAGTGCAATAATGCTTCCTACCATAAATTATGTTGATTGGCCAAAAACTATTGTGTTAACGAAGATAGGCTAACATACGCCCACCTTTCGCCAAAACATAAGCCGACTGCAACTCGGCTAATAAAATAAGATACCAATCAAACTCTGATATGGATTATTAAAAATCAGAAGCATTTGTGTATTTCAACAAAATATATTGAGATTTTGTTCTTACATATATGCACATATTAGGGATAAGAAATTAGATTTGGCATAATTGATAATGAGAAAAATTAATCGAAAGTTCATTTGACTAAAAGTAGCTTTGATCAACATTTCCCATAGCACTGTACATCCCCTTCTTGAACAAATAAAAAGTTTCTATTTTTCAAAATAGCATTTGAATTCAAATTTCCATAAGGTTTTATTTTGTATGTCGATTCTTTAGACTATCCTTGTGTAATGTACACAATAGACCTTAAGAAATTACTATTAAATACACAAAGATATATAGAATCTAACACCCGCAAAAGTGCAAGAGAGGGAAATCTCCGACACCCGAGGGTAAGATTTTAATCGTTCGCTGAAAAGGCTCGCCGAGTCAGCGAACGATTGAAATCTTACCCGAGGGTGTCGGAGATTTCCCTGTCTTGCACTTTTTGCTGGTGTTTGATTTTATTTCTCACTTTTATCAGCTGTTTTTAGTTTCGTCTTTGTTTATAAACAGTGTATCATGTAAACAATGTGAGTTATTTCCCCTTTATGTCAATCAAAATAGTAGTTCCGTATTTTTGTGTATTGCGTGAAGGTTATTATGTAATAATATGGCTGATTGTTAGGATTTGCGTGTTTATAAAAGATTGAAAACTTATATACAGTGAATTCTTTATTTTAAAAAGGAAAAGCATGGAGAATTGGGGAGGGGGGAGGGGGGGATGCAGTTGACATAAACTGTACAGCATGCATTTGCCGGTTAAATGCACATGATTTTTTTGTCTTGCACAAGTGCAAGATAAGCAAATCTCACATCGCTAAAAATAGGTGCTGGTCCGTCTCAAAAGTGAGAAATATAGAATCTAACACCGGGGGGAGTACAAGATAGGGAAATCTCCAACACCCGAGAGTAAGATTTCAATCGTTCTCTTACGAGGCTTGCCGAGTTAGAGAACGATTGAAATCTTGCCCAAGGGTGTCGGAGATTTCCCTATCTTGTACTTTTTTCCAGTGTTTGATTTTATTTCTCACTAAATACCCAATTGTTTTGTTTACATTCCATTGAGCGTTTTCCCGCAAATTTTTTTTTCCATTGTTAAAGTAAATATTTGATTTATCCATATGCATCCATGTCTTGGCAGTATTTTAAATGTATTTCATAATAAAATACAATGTATTCAATAAATATATTATAAATGTTACTACAACAGCGATAAATACCTTTAAAAAAAATATTTGAATTTGGTCAAAGGGGGGTAATTTCTTTCTTTACGTTAGTTACTAACAAGGGAGAGCACTCTATTATTTACTCAAAGTAAACAAACATTGATTGGAAGGTTATTATTATGTAATAATATGGCTGATTGTTAGGATTTGGGTGTTTATAAAAGATTGAAAATTTTATATACAGTGAATTGTTTATTTTAAAAAGGAAAAGCATGGAGAATTGGGGGGGGGGGGGCAGTTGACATAAACTGTACAGCATGCATTTGCCAGTAAAACGCACATTATTTATTTGTCTTGCACTAGTGCAAGATAAGTAAATCTCACATTGCTAAAAATAGGAACTGGTCTGTCTCAAAAGTGAGAAAACGATATCCTTATATAAAGGCTCAATTATAATTTTACTTTTTCATTTCTAATAAATTTTTAAATTTATTTCTTTTCCTTCCATTATGGCCATAAAAGTTTATAAAGAAGTATAATAGTAGGTTTTGATAACCATAAGTTTGACTACAAATGTGATGCTGATCATGCATTTTGGGATCATGTTTTATACTTCCTTTGTTAATACAATTTCATGTATGTAGAATTCTTTTCGTAATGTAGAATAATGCAGATGATCATTGCAATACATTTGTTTGTTAAAAAAATTCAGTCTCCAGTTTGAGATTGTTTTCAATAAATCACATCCTGGTCTCACTTCGAGAATTGAGTTGTCTAAGCTTTTGTTTTGTTCAACTCTACACACTCTGTTGTTTGGATGTGTTTGTGTAAATTTACCTTTCTTGTTCTCTCTTTCTTTTTCTTGTTACTCTTATTAATCCTAAAGTTGGCAAGTTTCTACAAAGTGGACAAAATAATCTTATAAATACTTATTATAACTTTTTTTTATTATTTTGCATGATTGGAAATAACTAATATTTGCTTTATTTCTGAAAATTAATTAAAGACCTGTTTGTTGTGGGATATTTTTAACTGTTTATCAACTCATAATCATTGACAATAATTTACTAGTTCAAGAAATATGTTGCAGACTTTTTGAAATTCGTCGGACCGAGCGGGCAGAAAATCACAAGGGCCAGCAATACTGCCAAGTATGCCGGTTCGGGTGTCCGACAAATTTTTTTGTTTGTGTGTTTTGTTTTGCACCGGAAATCAGAAATGCAACTGGTATGCTGGAACGATCACGGTCAACTCGGAATTAGATTCTGCTTCAAATGACATTTACTTCTTAAACATGCAACTGTTTCCATGGTAATTCTATTAATCATTGTATTTTCATAGTTTAAACTGGCTGTGATGCATCAATGCGACCATTTCGTGTGTTTATATTTGAAAACATGGCGGGTCGCGTTTTTATTGTTCCCATCACCGATTCTGTTTAAATTTTAGAATTTTGTAAATTCCGGTCCTGCACAATTTCAGTAGGTCCTGCAGAAAATTATTGGGTGCAGGACCTGCATATTGAATTCTTATTTTCTTTCAAAAAGTCTGATGTTGCGTTGGGTCATGTAAACCAACGATTCACTGCCAATTGGAAGGTCTCTACTACTTCATAAAACCACTATTCTGATCAATACCTAAAGGATTTGTAGGTTTGTTACTGATTGGTCATTAGATATGTGACCTCTAACACGAACTGATATGAAGTGTCATTAGACTGGATCCCCTGATCAAAACAATGAAAAACAAATAGCATAAACTTCTTGGTAGATGACTTGATATCCATTATTCTTGAGTAAGTGAGTGATTGTTGTTTAACACCAAGAGAGAAATTTTTCTATATTATGGTAAGAACAAGTTAATGTTTGACATATCATAATGAGTTACTTGTAAATGAGTTATCTAAATTGATGACCTCCTTTTAAAATTGTATCTGATAGTCCTAGAATGATGCAAAATATCTGCCAATTCAGCTTAAATTGAAGGAGATTTTATAGATGTTGGGTGAGTAAGTGATTGTTGTTTAATGCCAAGGGAGTAATTATTCAGCTATATCATGGTGAAAAATAGGTAACATTTCAATATGATGATGTCTGCTTTGTACTAGACCAACTTGCTCAGTTGGATTTTTATTGTGATAGTTCACTGAAACAACAATCCGTGGGTAGACATGTTGATCCACTCAAGACACATTATCCAGATTCTAAGCCAATCAGTCTTTGCTCTTATTCCTCAATGCTGCATGCTAAGTGAAGAAATACAACAAATACCTATTTTATAGTCTTTGGTTTGACCTGACTGGGACTTGAACCCACAAACTACCACACTCGGGACAAGTATGTTAACTATTGAAATACCAATAACATTGATCTGAAATTATTTTTTCTTACTCTGCAATCCAAGTTCGGGAGACAATGTACTTAGAAGATTCTCTAGCTTCTTTTATCCACATAAACGACTGAAAAAAAAGAAAGGAAAAGAATTAGATCATCATTATAACTACATTACTGTATATTTTATGGTGTTTAATGCCACTTTCAACAATATTTCAGTTATATCGTGGCGGTCAGTTTCATTGGTCTTTCTGGTCATTACTATATGTTCGGCTTGAGCTTAAAGAAGTTTCTGGAGGGTGGGGTTGTTGGACACAAGTTTGAAAGGGGACTACCCAAGGCCAATCCCAGCCAAGTGATGACAACAGCTCATGTGGAGTTTGGCTATGAGCTAAAACAAGTTTGTCAGGTTACATTTTTGTGTCTGTTCTATCTATTGTCATTGTCTGTCATTTTGTTGTTATATCAACCATTACTTACTTACAGTTGACATAAGTAAACAAGTTCTTAATAATTATCTATAAGCTTAGCTATGATGTTTCAGCTTGATAAAATTGTATCCATTTTCTCCACCCTGAAATAAACCAAAACAATCAGTTTCTACAGTACTTATGAAATAGTATCTTTATATAAAAATTTAGTTTCTTAATCAAACTTTTTACCTTGTTCTCAACGGCAATTTTATATTGAACAATCACAGCACATTCTATCTGCTTCACATTCGTAAGAAAATTCAACTGATTAAGTAACAGCTTAGGATTGATCATCATCTTCTTGGCTGTCTTCATTTCAACAACTTCTACAAAATTTTTAGGTTTTGTTGTATATTCCTCCTGTTTTTCAGATGAGGCAGCAGAATCTTTATTTCTCCTGTTAGGGATGACATATCTTCGTTTTACTTCATTTTGCTCTGAAGTTTTTTCCTTACCAACTGTCTTTATTGGGCATGCATTGGTATCAGGTGCCTCTTTGTTACCACAACTTTCAATTTTCTCATCCTTACTGCCTACTGTATTTGTAGAGGGTTCCTTTTCTTTCTGTAAACGGTCCCTTTCTTTTGATATGATCTCTGGGAAAGGTTGTAAAGATTCTTTCCACAGGTCACTATGCTCTGAAATGGTTTCTATGACAAAATAGTCTTTGTATATGTGCTCTGAAATAAAAAGTATAGTCTATCAAATGCAAACTAGAAGCTCACATGAGCCTGAATAGCTCACTTGGTTATGGTTTAGATTTATGGTGTTTATCGCCACTTTCAACAATATTTCAGTTACATCGTGGCGGTCATTTTTTTTGGTGTAGGAAACCAGAGTACCCGGAGTAAACCACCTACCTGCCGCAAGTAACTGACAAACTTTATCACATAATGTATCGAGTACACCTCGCCTGAGAGAGATTCGAACTCTCAATGTTAGGGGTGATAGGCACTGATTGTATAGATAGTTATAAATCCAACTACCATAAGATCACGACCATGACAGCCCTGGAACTATTGAATCTCTTAGCATCCATTAAATGTTGATTTAAATATTTTGAAATCCCATTGTTCCCTGTCACAGTTATGTATTCTTCTGGTTCCATAACTCTACCATTGATAGGTACTATTCCAAAAGTAATAGGTCTGAGTCTTCTAGGGTATATACCAAAGTTGGAATTCAAATATTTTGACACTTTAAATTATGAACTGCAGCATATATCTAATCCATCAAATAAAATGAGGCTGAAGTACAAACCACAAAAAAAGTATGGGCTTGGACAACAGGTATAAAAATAATTTTATTTAACCTTGACATCAAATTGTCATGTATCACTACATGTATGTATTTATTTATTGTGTAGTCATACTATAATGAGCATTCGTTTACTATAATTATGGTGTTCAATTTGCGAAATCCATTGAACCGTTTCATTTTACTGCTGCATATATCCATCTGTCCTTCTCTCCGTTTAAACTTGAACTGAGCAAAAATAATTTGATTAATTTTTTTACATGAAGGCTGCAAATATGATTATTCTAAATGAATTTTTAGACGGCCAAGATTGAACAAATGTTTTCCGAGACAATCTCATTTTGAACGAAATTTTACATAGAATCTTTATTTTGCAGGAGGGGTTGTGCATTATAAACAAGAACAATGTGTTTCACTCTTTTTTCAGACCATGAAATCACATGTCTGCCATTACTGGTGTTTACTATTGTCAACATGCAAAGTTAAATATTTCTGAAATTGTTTGGACACTATTCCACAAAATAATTAAATGCGTCCAATACGTTTTAATTATTGAAGATTTAAGACTGTCTAGTGCAGTTGTGTTTTGTACTGGTAAATGTTTACCTTTGATAACAGCTGGTGTACAGGTAATATCAGATGTGGCCAAGAAATGGTTAGATACAGAAAGCAAAGCATCCTTTGGCCATCCCTGGAACCAATTCATCGTACGAGAAGAAATTAGTTCAGGGAACTTCAGTGATTGGCTTCTGAATTTCTCTCCAACCTGTGAAAAAATAATAATAAGATCTGGAACAAATCAGCCTGTGATAAATAATTTCTAATATTGTTTCAAGATTTCATCCATGCTAAGTTAATATGGTTTCTTCTAAATGTTAAAATAACTGTTTGAAAAAAATCTGAAAAAAATACCAGTTATCTCCCATTGAACACACACAACCATACACAAAGTTTCTTTGAGCACATTTTGACCTCAATCCCTGGTAAACTTGTCCATGTAAACGTTTGCCATTGATTACTCAAGTTAATGTTCCATTATTATCTTTGAATTTTCTCCAGGTATCTCTCATTGAATATACACAAAGTTTCTATGTGCACATTTTGACCTTTAACCCTGGTGAACGTTTTTATTTCACTATGAATTTAATTCAAAATACACACATAATTTTCAAAATTTAAATGCATCTTTGATGGCATAATTCATTATTTACATTAAGGTTGAAGGACACGAGCATAGAAATAGGACCTAGTTTCTTTGCTGCTGGGTACATTCCATCCAAAAGGAGGGGTCCATTGGTTGTGTAGAACGAATCAAATACACCTTATAACAAATATTTGATAGTCTGTGACAATATGTGTACATTCTATATTGATGCCAACTTTTTACTCCATAACTTTAAACAGAACAAAAAATAAACATGGAAGTTTGTCAGTGACTTGTGGCAGGTCAGTGGTTTTCCACGGACACTCCGGTTTCCTCCACCAAAACAACTGGAATGTAGGACAGAAAGTCACAGGACAAAAAGTCACAACCTCAAATATTGTAAAAAATAGGACAAAAAGTCACAATTTTCATTATTTGTTAATTTTCAATTAAAAAAAAATGTTTGATTAAAAAAAAATCAACCTAAATATTAAATATTATGTTTAATTCCAGTAATATTTTTTCAAGTGTTTTTGCAGAGGTATTTTTCACAGCATTTTATTTTCTATATCAATTTTTTTAAATTTTATTCTTATTATTTTGAAATGTTTTGGGAGATTTTTTCAAAGATATTTTTGTTTTCATTTTTATAATCAATAAGATTTCAAAATGGGGAATGAACGGATATTGGGAAATGTATCACATAATGTTGCATCGAGTACACCTCACCACTGACAAACTTTATCACATAATGTTGTATCGAGTACACCTCACCACTGACAAACTTTATCACATAATGTTGTATCGAGTACACCTCACCACTGACAAACTTTATCACATATTGTTGTATCGAGTACACCTGGCCACTGACAAACTTTATCACATATTGTTGTATCAAGTACACCTCACCACTGACAAACTTTATCACATAATGTTGTATCAAGTACACCTGGCCACTGACAAACTTTATCACATAATGTTGTATCGAGTACACCTCACCACTGACAAAATGCCATGAATATTCCAGTATATCACTAAAAGCAATGATGGAATACAGATCCAGAGGTCACCACATAGCTTTAACCTAAGCAAAACAGGTTGCATCAAGATCTTATCACTATCAAATGTATCAATTTAACTATCTGCTGTAGAATTTAATGTGGGAAAAGAAATGTCATGAACATACAACCAAACTGGGACTTTGTCCTATATTTAAAATTGAAATTTGTGACTTTTTGTCCTATGTGTATTAAAATAATGATTTGTGACTTTTTGTCCTATCAAAATTGTGACTTTTTGTCCTGTGACTTTCTGTCCGTATACCAACAACTGCAACGATATAACTGAAATATTGTTGAAAGTGGCATTAAACACCATAACCCCAACCTGAAGAGAAGGTCATACTGGTAAAAGTAGGAAGAATTTAAACTTCAATGTGAGAATACAATATATATCAAATGTAGTCCTTATTACCTGGAAGACACCCATTGTACTGACAACAGATAGTTTAACAGCTGGTGTACAGGTAATATCAGATGTGGCCAAGAAATGGTTAGATATAGAAATCAAAGCATCCTTTGGCCATCTCTCGTACCAATTCATCGCACAAGAAGAAATCAGTCCTGGGAACTTCAGTGATTGGCTTGTGAATTTCTCTCCATCCTGTGAAAGATTAAAATAATAATAAGATCCAGAACAAATCAGCCTGTGATAAATAATTTCTAATATTGTTTCAAGATTTCATCCATGCTAAGTTAATATGGTTTCTTCTAAATGTTAAAATAACTGTTTGAAAAAAATCTGAAAAAAATACCAGTTATCTCCCATTGAACACACACAACCATACACAAAGTTTCTTTGAGCACATTTTGACCTCAATCCCTGGTAAACTTGTCCATGTAAACGTTTGCCATTGACTACTCAAGTTAATGTCCCATTATTATCTTTGAATTTTCTCCAAGTCTCTCTCATTGTATATACACAAAGTTTCTATGTGCACGTTTTGACCTTTAACCCTGGTGAACTTGTCCATGTAAACTTGTTGCCGTTGACTACTCATATTAATGTCCCGTTATTATCTTTGAATTTTCTCCTCCAAATTAAAGTAGTTATATAAACTTACACGTGAGAAACAGAGAACAACGAGAAGATTCTGTCTGCAGCAGTCTAGATAATACTCGTAAAGATTTTCCTTGGTTGGTAGTTTATGGGGAAAATATTCTTCCATCGGTTGAATTAATTCCTGCAGAATTTCATCTATCTCAATTCTGGTAAATATGTCTGAAAGCTATAGAAAAGAAATTTAAGAACTAAAATTAGTAACTTATAATTGTAACTGCAAAACCTGTATTCAATAATCACCTATTTATTATGCAAAAATTATCACAACTGAGTTTTATATACATGAATTCTTATTTTTAATGCATATAATTGATTTAACAATTGTAGGTAAGTACCTGTCTTATTTTCCCTTATTTGTTTTTCATTTTTTTCAATGGTTTTTCAGTTTCTTTAAATGATCACATGACTATCAAATATCAAGGGTATAAAGTTCAAATTGTTTAAATGACATTTGTTTGAAATAGATTTTCAAGTTTTTTATTGTCGTTTATATCCGTATTGTTGTTAGAGATCCAATTATCAAAAAGAGGGTTGGTATCCATTAACCGGTTTAACACTGCCACATTTCTATCCCTGTTCCCAGCCTGGACCTGGATTTCAAGTCATGAAAGTCTTTTTGTGTGTTCAATGGTTTGGGGTGAGAGGTGGCTGTCTGTTTTGTTGATACTTCCATTATTTATTAGGTATTTGTTGATTTTCAAATACAATAAAAAAAATTTGATTTGGTGGGTTGGTATATGGTGTTTAATGCCATTTTCAATAATATTTCAGTAATATCGTGGTGATAAGCTTTATTGGTGGAAGAAACCGGAGTACCCGGAGAAAACCACCGACCTGTCGAAAGTCACGGACAAACTTTATCACATAATGCTGTATCGAGTACACTTCGCCCTGATCCAGATTCGAAATTACAACCTTAGTGGCGATAGGCACTGCTTGCACAGGTAGTTGTAAATCCAACTACCATACAATCATGACCAAGACGACCCCCATTTCTTAAGAAATTACTTACTTCACCAGACAGGATGTTGTTCATGTATTCTGAGAATCCATCAATAAACATGAAAACTAGTCCATGGTCAACACGACCAGCTGTACGATACATGTACATTAAATTTTGAATTAAGTTGGCAGCATTGTAATATCTGCAAAAGAAAAGTTAAAAACATTTTTATTTATTATTCCCCGACTATGTATAGCTCTGTAAGATATAAAAAAAATGACTCTTGAAAATATGATTTTTATAAAATCTGTATATAGTATCATTGGCTAAAATGGCTGATTGATTGATTGATTGGTGTTTAACACCAACTTTAGCAGTATTAAAATGGCTGGGGAAAAAATTCACTGTTATATATTTTTACAATAAACTTCATAATATTATATCTATCAATATAGACAAATATTCGTAAAACATATATGCCAGGATTAAAATCAAAGATGATTGTATTCTGGTCAAAAAAATTGACAAACTTTGGAAAAAAATCTAAATGATGACAACAATTTCACAATGTGATATACAATGTATATATATATACAGTACAGGTAGAAACATGGTACTGTAATGACCCTATGGCCATTACTTTGCTTTATATTGTTTATTAATTTAGCTTCCAAAACTGTTATGATTATAATGAAGCTGATTGAAATTGTAGTTATATATATATTGTTTACATTTGTTAACAAACTGGGTTAAACATTGATTACATGTTTTGTAAAAGTAATGGTCACAAAATTTACAGTAGTTCACCTAATTTATGTAAATAATATCAAATCATTGTCATTTTTCTTAAAGAAAACAGTTATAAATTGTTTCGAACTGGGTTTACAATAAGTTCGTACATTTCAACTTAGAAATGTTCCCCCGATGACCCACTTCCTATTCAAATAGTAAAATTACAGGTCACGTGACCATTAAATTCTATTTTATAAAGAAACGTGTTTTGGTTTCAAACACTATTATTACGATTCCTGAAACATTCAGATTTTTAATCCAAACCTTAATTTTAATAGAGATAGGCATATTTTCTCACAGTAAATCCAGCATTCATAGACCTATTTTCGTATATGTGATAAGTTCTACTGCCGCGTTGTTTGGCAAGCTGTTTGGCATCGATTGCGTCAATTTAAACTAAAGTCGGGCCCTATAATTATTATACCCGCTTCCAAAAACATTTGTTTAATAAAGAAATAATATTTAAGTAAATGACAAGTTCTTACTTACGGGGTTAGATATAAAAATCCTATCCGATATACGAGCACCTTGCTCACCGATCTACCATTGCGTTTGGCAATTGGGGGATTTTCATTGGCTACTGTGGCTGAGGGAAAAACTATAAAAAGGGCAGCAATTCCGATAATGGTGAATAATTCGCTTCTCTCTGAAGTATACTGCCAGAACAGACTAGCACCAAATAAAAGAACAGATCTTGTGTAAAGTGAAGGAATATTGAAAGAATAGATATTTACTTACAGTATATAACAGAACAGAAATTTATAAAGTAAGAAAAGAAACAGTTTTTTTGTGTACAGATATATATGAGCAGACGTCAATAGTTCCATTTTTTTTAGAGAGGCAATTATTCCCCACCACAACGACAAATCTAACCCTGGGTTACTGTCCCCTCCCTTTTTCTAGAAATTAAACAAAATATGAGTGGCCATTAATAAATAGTGTTATTAGAGTAAATACAAAATTGTATTTACATTTTATTTGTAGTATCCATATTCTGATATTGTGAATCATTGTACTATTTTATTCCATATTGAGATTAATTCCATATAATACAATATGATGAATATATAAAATATTCTGACCCAGAATTGACTTTGTTATTTGTGTAAAGCAGAGCAGATCAGTGGGAAAATATATCTTAGGGTTTTCCTTGCAATTATTGGAGTTACAGTGAATGACTCTTTCGAGCGTCACTGTGCCACCTTTGTGCAACTTTATTAATCATACCGCAGTGGAATAGGGAGGGGGATTTCTTACAGTACTACATATCACTGAGAGACATAAGGTCACTGCATACCTGCTGTGACAATATACAAAATCTACCTGGAACACCTGATTAAGGTGTCATAAACTTGTACTGGGATCAATTAACATATCCAGGAAACAAATTTTTTATGGCTATATTGTTAAATTATTATCTTCTTTTTCAGGTATAATTTTAATATGAAGATGGAGACAAAGTGAAAAGGAAAGCAAATGATAATCTGAAATAAAAAATTATCTATTTTATTTATTTATTTATTTATTTATTTATTTATTTATTTATTTATTTATTTATTTATTTATTTATTTATTTATTTATTTATTTATTTATTTATTTATTTATTTATTTATTTATTTATTTATTTATTTATTTATTTTGTTTTTGTTTTTGTTTTTGTTTTTTTACATACAAATAAAGATAAACATGAAAATTGTTGTTATATATTAAAAGTTATTATTGGAAATAAATATATTAAACCTTATTCTTGGAATCAAATATATTAAAAGTTATTCTTGGAATCAAATATATTAAGTTATTCTTGGAATTAAATATATTAAAAATTATGATTGGAATTAAATTAAATAAGTTCATATTCATATCTTTTAGTACATTGTATAAAGAAATTTCCTAATCTCAAAATAATTTTCAGAATTAAGAAAATTGGTCATCCCTTAAAATTACTAAAATCAATCAATAAATCATTTATTACTTTTTATATTATCATTTTTATTTTTTTAGGGAGGGGGGGGGGGGGATTTTTTTTATTTTATTTCATATTCAATAGATATAGAAACATGGTAAAATATTTAATTAAGTTTGTAGTTATCATTAACAGGCGATGAGAAAAACTGATTTATCTGTGGACTGGTAGTTTCTTTTTCGAATGTAGGACAGAAAGTCACAGGACAAATAGTCACAACATAAAATTTGGCATAGAAGCTTATCACTAGGACAAAAAGTCACAATGAACACATGTACACAGACAATAACCATGATAATACAGAATATTGCTGAAACATAACATGGGAAATACTTTCATTTTCTCCCACATCTTAAAAACCTTCAACATTGAGTTTAGGCTAGTACTTGCCATAAGTCCTTGCAGTTCACACTGCTAGTGCTTTATTTTTTGTGGCGTTTGTGTTCAATTCTGTTTATTTGTTTTGTCCTTGTTGCTTCTATAGTCTCTTTTTGTGTAATCTCTATCACCATGTTTTTTTACCTATGATTTTCTGGATTATCACTTTGGCTTGTTGCTTCCGTATTCGTTTGCCGATGTCCTATTGTAAATAATTACACCTTTTTACATACATTGTAATCAAAGGGTTCTTTTTATCATACATATGCTTTTACTTTCAATACTTTATTCATCACATTAATGAATGACATATTGAAAGGAAAGGCAAATGGATAGTTAGAAGACACTTTATTTTATAGTGTTAAAGGGTATAAATATTTACACAATGACTTGTAAGTCCAACACAAAAAACCAGTCTTTACAGTTTGACACAAAAAAATAAGAATAAAACTTTTATTGTTCTTCATCCTGAAGTAACGAGGAGGTTTTGAATAGCGAGTACTTGAGAAATAACATACATCACAAAGCAAGTTGATAGCTTAAACTGAGTTTAAAACAGCAAAAAGAACCAGATACTATATCACGGTCTGTTTTAAGGACAATGCATAGCAAAATTATGCATACATGTATCAGTGTATACATATTGTGACTTTCTGTCCTACCTACATACAAAAATATAAGTTGCGACTTTTTGTCCTGTGACTTTTTGTCCGCCAGGGTAAAAAATATTGATTGTGACTTTTTGTCCTGTGACTTTCTGTCCGTTTACCTCTTTTTCTCTTGGTCATGATTTCAAAATATTGCACCAAAATAATAAATGTTTGGAACTTTTCTGACCCTATCGTTGAAGTAATCCATTCGGAATTCAGTGGTCCGTCACTTCCGTCAACGAAGGGTACTCTACGAGTTGGTAATAAATGTGTGAAAATCTTAAAATTCTGGAAAACTGAGCTATCGTATGCACAAAGCAAAAACAGGAGCGAAAAGATGCGTCTTTTAGGAATGACATAATGGAAATAAGGTGCAATAAATGTACCCGAAGCGAGCAAGGGTACGATATTAAACCTGCGGAGCTTCATGCATTGTGGATTATTAGTATCTATATAGGGTCGATACATGCAATTTGATGTTGACATAAGATTGTATGAATATTGACACGAACAAGTTCAAATAAGGAAAAAGAGATGGAATAATAAAGAAATAAAGAAATTTTATTGAAAATAAATTTGTAAACAGAAAAAAAGGGGGGTGGTAAGTCCATTCCATGAGCACTTATTAGTATCTATATAGGGTTGACACATGCAATTTGATGGTAACATAAGATTGTATGAATATTGACACGAACAAGTTAAAATAAGGAAAACGAGATGAAATAATAAAGAAATAAAGAAATTTAATATTTTAATATCGATTTTTGTCTGTAAAACAGTGACAACTTATAGTTCTATAACATGACTTCACATTCCCTGTTCATATTTTATGTTTTCATTGGGATTTTTTTAAACTCCGCATAAAATAAAAAAATCCCAATGAAAACATAAAATATGAACAGGGAATGTGAAGTCATATGTTAATTTACGAATGAAAGGGAAAAATGTCCGAAGTACAACATAGGGAATTAAAAACATAGGAGCAAACTAAAAATAATGATACAAAGAAACACACATAAACCATAAAATATTTGAAGAAAAGTAGAATCCCAAAAAGAGAAATAAAGTGCAGAAATGAGGGCGATCTATTAATAGAACACTTCCAAGTAGTCATGAATATTCATGAATCCAGTTGAAAACTGCCGTAAAGTGAAGCACGTGTAACTACAATATTTGGAGACCTACATTAATATCAGTTGTTATTTTTCTTTATTTTCTTCCAAATATTTTATTTTTAACCACGTTTTGTAAATTTTAACACATGCTGCCGCGAGTAAAACGGTAATTACGTATTTGCACAATATTGATTTTTGTGACCTACTTCTACCAAGTATCCACACCTGGAAAAAAAACCTGTTACATCTCATGAAATCAACATTGTTTCAACTTAATTATCACCTGTAACAGGTATATGTAGATAAAACTAGCCAAGCATCGTATAATTAATCTTGTTAATTGCACCCTGCTGTTTCTATACAGGTATTTTATTACCTGTCTCTGTCCAACCTAAGGTCTGACATGTCAGATCCGACACATCGGACATCCAAAAACGCTTCCCACAATATAGCATACCTATATGAAGCTTGTGACCAAATATCAGATTCCTGTCATCAATAGTTGCTTAGAAAAATGCGATGAAAAATGTGCATATACAAATGTATGTTAAATGTGTATAAAAATCAACAAAATCGGCAAACAGGAAATAGGAATCTGATGGGTCAAAAAACGCTTTCCTTGATATGGGGTACCTATATGAAGCTTGTGACCAAATATCAGATTTCTGCCATAGATAGTTGCTGAGAAAAATGTGACGAAAAATGTGCATATATGTTCAATGTGTATAAAAACCAACTAAGTCTGCAAACAGGAAGTAGGAATCTGACGAGTCCAAAAAACGCTACCCACAATATGGTATACCTATATGACACTTGTGACCAAATATCCGATTTCTGCCATCAACAGTTACTGAGAAAAATGTGACGAAAAATATCTTGGACGGACGGAAAGATGAACGGAGAGAGGTAAAACAGTATACATATAAAAATGTGTTCCCCCATGTCACAGACTTTGGTCACATGAGAGACAAAAATGTGATCCATATGTCATTGACTTCAGTTACAGGAGACAAAAATGTGTTCCCCATTTCATGGATTTCGGACACAGGAGAGACAAAAATGTGATCCCCATGTCATGGACTTTGGTCACAGGAGACAAAAATAATACAAATATACATATGAAAACAACAATAACTGTACACTAAAACATACAGAAGTATATACATGGGTTTATATATATGGCTTCCTCTTTATTCAACTTACTTGCTTTTGTGAGATGAAAAAAAATTTGACAAAAACATCAGTAACAATATCACTAACAATATGTGAGAAAACTAACGGACAGCAAACATGTATAGAGCACTTACTTTACACTTGAAAGAGACAAAAAGTTAAAAAAAACTTCTGTTAACAGCAAATTCTCATAAAACATACTTGGATAAAAATATGTGAACTACATTAAAATCAATGGTAGCAAAATACACACTAGGTTTGTAACAAGAGTAGCATGACAGGTGTTGCTAGTGGAGCAGCAAATGCTTACACTTCTGTAGCACTTTTTTTTAGTGAGATTCGTGTCACTCAATCTTTAGTTTTCTGTGTAGTGTTTAGTAGATAATTTTTTGTCCCCTTTCTTTTGGCAACAGTATTGTCTGCTCTTCTTCAATTTCCAGCTTTTGATCACTTTTGGTATCTTCAAACTTTTTTCTTTACAAATTCCCATATACATATTAAGTGAGTGACTGTTGTTTAACATCAATGGAGCAATTTTTCAGCTTCATTAAGGGGAAATAACTCCTATAAAAATGCATAAAACCGTATATTTTTAGAATCAATTTGGAAATGTCCAAATAGTCTTATGAAATCAACCCCCCCTCCCCCAAATAGTTTAAGGCATCAGTAGTCTAAGCTACACTTCATGAAGACATCTTGCCTGTCAGTGTATACGTGGTGAAGCCGACATGTAGCTACAAGATCTAAATATAATCAACAAGAAAATTAGTGGATTTGTCACACCAACATAACGCTCGGCATAGTCAATAATTACAGTATAAAAATGTACTGTAAAGAATCATCAAATGTAATATTAATAGCATAATTTTTTTTTTATATATACATAGACATATGTAAATACCTAGTTAAAGTAATCCGGAAATTCTTGTCGCCATTTATGAATGTTAACAGTCCAGTCAAATTCTGCTTTCCTGAGCCACCTACATCGACCAATAAGGAATGACCTCTAGGAGTTCTGGTTACACAGGAAATCTCTTCCAAATTTATCATGGCATCCTAGAACAGAAACAAACACATAAATTTTATTAATAGACTTTCTGATGTATAGAAATATATAAGGAACAACATGCCTGGTACTATATAAAGCTACAAAATATATAATAACTTGTCTAAGGTAATCTTATTAAAGCCCTAACAAGGACAGCCAGATGAACAACAAAACTGACCACCACGATATAACTGAAATATTGTTGAAAGTGGCACTAAACACCATCAAACAAACAAACAAACAAACAGATGAACAACAAATAATTGATTTGTTTGACTTAATTCTTTGACATCAATTTCATATATGAGTGAGTGAGTGACAATTGAAGAAATTTCTATTTTTAGCAATTGGCCCAGTGGTTTCTGAGGAGAAGATTTTTATGGGAATTTCCAATAGGGTCCTATGTTAAATTAAGTTCGGCTGTGGTGGCCATCTTGGTCAGAGGTCTGAAATGCCGGACACAATTTTGGAAGAGGACCACCCAAGAATCATATCGGCAAAGTTTGGTTGAGATTGGCTCAGTAGTTTCAGAAGAGAAGATTTTTTTTAAATTTCATCCCCCCTTTTTTCTAATTTGCATAAAATAAAGCAGTTTTGGCCATTTGAAGAAATTTCTATTTTTAGTAATGGTGGCCATCTTGGATGGAGGGCGTAGCTATCGGACATAATTTTGAAAGGGACCCACGAACATATCAAATTTTGTCAATTGTAAATTGACATAAACGAAACCACAGTAACATTTAAGACTACATCTTACCATTTCAGTTTCAAGTCTTGATTGTTTGTGGTGGTGCGCCTTCTCCTTAGGAACCATTTCTAATACACCGCTGTTTAAAAAAACAAAGACAAATTATGATAAGCTTGGTATATTACTGCAAAACCTATGAAAATGGCATGTTATGCTGGGGGTTGTTACTCTAGAAAATGAGCTTGTATTGAGAGAGATAATATTTTTGCTCTAACTTTGCATTACTGGTTAAAGGGTTAGGGTTATGGTGTTTAATGCCACTTTCAACAACATTTCAGTTATATTGTGGCAGTCGGTTTTATTGGTGGAGGAAACCAGTGTACTCTGAGAAAACCACCCACAAGTCAATGACAGACTTTATCACATAATGTTGTATTGAGTACACCTCACCATGAGCGTGATTCGAACTCACAACATTAGTGGAGATAGGCACTGATTGCACAGGATGTCGCAAATCCAGCTACCATATGACCACAACACTGGTTAAAGTGTTTAATGTTTGATACCTACCCAGTATATTCTTGTGAACATTTCATAATAACTACTAATTGACTCTTTCCTTCTCAATAGACCGTTTGCACATTTCTGACTTTGATTCTAAAGTTCTTTTTTCTGGAGTTATTTCCCTTTAATGCAGGTGTTTAAAACATTCCCCTTTCATGCAAAGTTCAATGAAAATAACAGATATTTATTAATGTTGTAACTTGTGAATTTTCTATTTGCTATGAAATAATCCTCTGATTTTTAACAAGGTTCAAATATCTAAAATTTCTTGTCCTTTCCATTGTAGCATTTTGCTCGTCGTAAAGGAAATAACTCGTAAAAAAGATATAAAAACATAAATTTAGAATCAAATCGGGAATGTACAAAATATCTATTCAAATCTCTCATTTATTATTATTCATAAAATTTTGATAAATATTTGAACTATACTTTCTTTAATGTGCTTCTTAGATCCATATTTTCTGAAATATGAGATAAATTAAGTGTTACTCTATCACCATTGTGGGCAACCCACAGTTGGTCACACTTCAATACTCTCTGCTCATCATTCGTTGATCAATTGAAACAAATTTTAAAATTTGTTTCCGAATTGTCTATTTCTGATCCAGCATTTAGAAGTTGCTATAGCAACATAACATTACTGAAATTTTATGATTGATCGGTAGGTAACCAAAAAAAAAATTTCAATATATAACTAAATTTTTCTTTTGTTTATTTTCCAAATAAAGTTTCAAAGTAGTGTAAAATAATTTTCAGGTTCAGCAGAATGTTATACAAGTACAAATAATACCAATGCTCTTAGACAAACCCCACATGGAGTTAACCATATTTGAAATGAATTATTCAGGAATACGACAATTTTTTTCTTCAAATGACCAACGTGTGATGAAATGAGAGTATCAGAGTGTGATCAGCAGTCATGAGTTACAGACGATACTGTATCATTTCAAACAAAATGTATTATTGTTAAATAAAAAATCTTGAAAAACATTTGTTTTCAACAATATCAAATAATATACACACATGATGTCTAGAAATAGCCATACTACCAACCTTTCTTCAGTCTCTTCCTCAGTAGTGCCCTCTACTACCTACAGAAAAACCCAGAATATATGTTAAACTACTCATTGCCATATAGCTGCAGTTAAAATTTGAGTTCATTTTGATTTGTAATAAAGCGGAAATTGACAACTAAAGAAATTTCTATTTTTAGTAACAGCAGCCATTTTGAATGGAGGGCGGGGCTGTCGGACACAATATTGAAAGAGAACCACCCAAGGACCATCCCAGCCAAATTTGTTTTAATTTGGTTCAGCAGTTTCAGTGGAGAAGATTTAAATGTGATCTTTTATCAAAATATGTCTAATTTGTATAATCAGTATAAATCGGTTGAAAGAAAAATTTCACAGAAAAACTTCAGAATATATGTTAATCTACTCATTGTCATGTAGCTGCAGTTAAAATTTTAGCTCATTTTGATTTATAATAAAGCAGCAATGGACAATTGAAGAAATTTCTATTTTTAGTAACAGCAGCCATCTTGAATGGAGGGTGGAGCTGTCGGGACACAATTTTGAAATGGGACTACCCAAGGACTATCCCTGCCAGGCTTGGTTTAATTTGGTTCAGCGGTTTCAGAGGAAAAGATTTAAATGTGATCTTTTATCAAAATATGCCTAATTTGCATAATCGGTATAAATCGGCTGAACAAAAAATTCCACATAAAAAAATGGATACCGGTATATGTTTTAAACTACTCATTGCCATGTAGCTGCAGTTAAAATTTGAGCTCATTTTGGTTTATACTAAAGCAGCAATGGACAATTGAAGAAATTTATATTTTTAGTAACAGCAGCCATCTTAAAGGGAGGGCAGGGGTGTCAGACACAATTTTGAAAGGGGCCCACCTAAGGACCATCCCTGCCAGGTTTGGAGTAATTTGGTTCAGCAGTTTCAGAGGAGAAGATTTAAATGTGATCTTTTATCAAAATATGCCTAATTTGCATAATCGGTATAAATCGGCTGAACAAAAAATTCCACAGAAAAACTCGGATTACAAGTTAAACTACTCCTTGCCATGTAGCTGCAGTTAAAATTTGAGCTCATTTTGACTTATACTAAAGCAGCAATGGTCAATTGAAGAAATTAATATTTTTAGTAATAGCAGCCATCTTGAATGAGGGCGGGGCTGTCGGACACAATTTTGAAAGGGACCCACGAACATATCAAATTTTGTCAATTGTAAATTGACATAAACGAAACCACAGTAACATTTAAGACTACATCTTACCATTTCAGTTTCAAGTCCTGATTGTTTGTGGTGGTGCGCCTTCTCCTTAGGAACCATTTCTAATACACCGCTGTTTAAAAAAACAAAGACAAATTATGATAAGCTTGGTATATTACTGCAAAACCTATGAAAATGGCATGTTATGCTGGGGGTTGTTACTCTAGAAAATGAGCTTGTATTGAGAGAGATAATATTTTTGCTCTAACTTTGCATTACTGGTTAAAGGGTTAGGGTTATGGTGTTTAATGCCACTTTCAACAACATTTCAGTTATATTGTGGCAGTCGGTTTTATTGGTGGAGGAAACCAGTGTACTCTGAGAAAACCACCCACAAGTCAATGACAGACTTTATCACATAATGTTGTATTGAGTACACCTCACCATGAGCGTGATTCGAACTCACAACATTAGTGGAGATAGGCACTGATTGCACAGGATGTCGCAAATCCAGCTACCATATGACCACAACACTGGTTAAAGTGTTTAATGTTTGATACCTACCCAGTATATTCTTGTGAACATTTCATAATAACTACTAATTGACTCTTTCCTTCTCAATAGACCGTTTGCACATTTCTGACTTTGATTCTAAAGTTCTTTTTTCTGGAGTTATTTCCCTTTAATGCAGGTGTTTAAAACATTCCCCTTTCATGCAAAGTTCAATGAAAATAACAGATATTTATTAATGTTGTAACTTGTGAATTTTCTATTTGCTATGAAATAATCCTCTGATTTTTAACAAGGTTCAAATATCTAAAATTTCTTGTCCTTTCCATTGTAGCATTTTGCTCGTCGTAAAGGAAATAACTCGTAAAAAAGATATAAAAACATAAATTTAGAATCAAATCGGGAATGTACAAAATATCTATTCAAATCTCTCATTTATTATTATTCATAAAATTTTGATAAATATTTGAACTATACTTTCTTTAATGTGCTTCTTAGATCCATATTTTCTGAAATATGAGATAAATTAAGTGTTACTCTATCACCATTGTGGGCAACCCACAGTTGGTCACACTTCAATACTCTCTGCTCATCATTCGTTGATCAATTGAAACAAATTTTAAAATTTGTTTCCGAATTGTCTATTTCTGATCCAGCATTTAGAAGTTGCTATAGCAACATAACATTACTGAAATTTTATGATTGATCGGTAGGTAACCAAAAAAAAAATTTCAATATATAACTAAATTTTTCTTTTGTTTATTTTCCAAATAAAGTTTCAAAGTAGTGTAAAATAATTTTCAGGTTCAGCAGAATGTTATACAAGTACAAATAATACCAATGCTCTTAGACAAACCCCACATGGAGTTAACCATATTTGAAATGAATTATTCAGGAATACGACAATTTTTTTCTTCAAATGACCAACGTGTGATGAAATGAGAGTATCAGAGTGTGATCAGCAGTCATGAGTTACAGACGATACTGTATCATTTCAAACAAAATGTATTATTGTTAAATAAAAAATCTTGAAAAACATTTGTTTTCAACAATATCAAATAATATACACACATGATGTCTAGAAATAGCCATACTACCAACCTTTCTTCAGTCTCTTCCTCAGTAGTGCCCTCTACTACCTACAGAAAAACCCAGAATATATGTTAAACTACTCATTGCCATATAGCTGCAGTTAAAATTTGAGTTCATTTTGATTTGTAATAAAGCGGAAATTGACAACTAAAGAAATTTCTATTTTTAGTAACAGCAGCCATTTTGAATGGAGGGCGGGGCTGTCGGACACAATATTGAAAGAGAACCACCCAAGGACCATCCCAGCCAAATTTGTTTTAATTTGGTTCAGCAGTTTCAGTGGAGAAGATTTAAATGTGATCTTTTATCAAAATATGTCTAATTTGTATAATCAGTATAAATCGGTTGAAAGAAAAATTTCACAGAAAAACTTCAGAATATATGTTAATCTACTCATTGTCATGTAGCTGCAGTTAAAATTTTAGCTCATTTTGATTTATAATAAAGCAGCAATGGACAATTGAAGAAATTTCTATTTTTAGTAACAGCAGCCATCTTGAATGGAGGGTGGAGCTGTCGGGACACAATTTTGAAATGGGACTACCCAAGGACTATCCCTGCCAGGCTTGGTTTAATTTGGTTCAGCGGTTTCAGAGGAAAAGATTTAAATGTGATCTTTTATCAAAATATGCCTAATTTGCATAATCGGTATAAATCGGCTGAACAAAAAATTCCACATAAAAAAATGGATACCGGTATATGTTTTAAACTACTCATTGCCATGTAGCTGCAGTTAAAATTTGAGCTCATTTTGGTTTATACTAAAGCAGCAATGGACAATTGAAGAAATTTATATTTTTAGTAACAGCAGCCATCTTAAAGGGAGGGCAGGGGTGTCAGACACAATTTTGAAAGGGGCCCACCTAAGGACCATCCCTGCCAGGTTTGGAGTAATTTGGTTCAGCAGTTTCAGAGGAGAAGATTTAAATGTGATCTTTTATCAAAATATGCCTAATTTGCATAATCGGTTGAACAAAAAATTCCACAGAAAAACTCGGATTACAAGTTAAACTACTCCTTGCCATGTAGCTGCAGTTAAAATTTGAGCTCATTTTGACTTATACTAAAGCAGCAATGGTCAATTGAAGAAATTAATATTTTTAGTAATAGCAGCCATCTTGAATGAGGGCGGGGCTGTCGGACACAATTTTGAAAGGGACCCACGAACATATCAAATTTTGTCAATTGTAAATTGACATAAACGAAACCACAGTAACATTTAAGACTACATCTTACCATTTCAGTTTCAAGTCCTGATTGTTTGTGGTGGTGCGCCTTCTCCTTAGGAACCATTTCTAATACACCGCTGTTTAAAAAAACAAAGACAAATTATGATAAGCTTGGTATATTACTGCAAAACCTATGAAAATGGCATGTTATGCTGGGGGTTGTTACTCTAGAAAATGAGCTTGTATTGAGAGAGATAATATTTTTGCTCTAACTTTGCATTACTGGTTAAAGGGTTAGGGTTATGGTGTTTAATGCCACTTTCAACAACATTTCAGTTATATTGTGGCAGTCGGTTTTATTGGTGGAGGAAACCAGTGTACTCTGAGAAAACCACCCACAAGTCAATGACAGACTTTATCACATAATGTTGTATTGAGTACACCTCACCATGAGCGTGATTCGAACTCACAACATTAGTGGAGATAGGCACTGATTGCACAGGATGTCGCAAATCCAGCTACCATATGACCACAACACTGGTTAAAGTGTTTAATGTTTGATACCTACCCAGTATATTCTTGTGAACATTTCATAATAACTACTAATTGACTCTTTCCTTCTCAATAGACCGTTTGCACATTTCTGACTTTGATTCTAAAGTTCTTTTTTCTGGAGTTATTTCCCTTTAATGCAGGTGTTTAAAACATTCCCCTTTCATGCAAAGTTCAATGAAAATAACAGATATTTATTAATGTTGTAACTTGTGAATTTTCTATTTGCTATGAAATAATCCTCTGATTTTTAACAAGGTTCAAATATCTAAAATTTCTTGTCCTTTCCATTGTAGCATTTTGCTCGTCGTAAAGGAAATAACTCGTAAAAAAGATATAAAAACATAAATTTAGAATCAAATCGGGAATGTACAAAATATCTATTCAAATCTCTCATTTATTATTATTCATAAAATTTTGATAAATATTTGAACTATACTTTCTTTAATGTGCTTCTTAGATCCATATTTTCTGAAATATGAGATAAATTAAGTGTTACTCTATCACCATTGTGGGCAACCCACAGTTGGTCACACTTCAATACTCTCTGCTCATCATTCGTTGATCAATTGAAACAAATTTTAAAATTTGTTTCCGAATTGTCTATTTCTGATCCAGCATTTAGAAGTTGCTATAGCAACATAACATTACTGAAATTTTATGATTGATCGGTAGGTAACCAAAAAAAAAATTTCAATATATAACTAAATTTTTCTTTTGTTTATTTTCCAAATAAAGTTTCAAAGTAGTGTAAAATAATTTTCAGGTTCAGCAGAATGTTATACAAGTACAAATAATACCAATGCTCTTAGACAAACCCCACATGGAGTTAACCATATTTGAAATGAATTATTCAGGAATACGACAATTTTTTTCTTCAAATGACCAACGTGTGATGAAATGAGAGTATCAGAGTGTGATCAGCAGTCATGAGTTACAGACGATACTGTATCATTTCAAACAAAATGTATTATTGTTAAATAAAAAATCTTGAAAAACATTTGTTTTCAACAATATCAAATAATATACACACATGATGTCTAGAAATAGCCATACTACCAACCTTTCTTCAGTCTCTTCCTCAGTAGTGCCCTCTACTACCTACAGAAAAACCCAGAATATATGTTAAACTACTCATTGCCATATAGCTGCAGTTAAAATTTGAGTTCATTTTGATTTGTAATAAAGCGGAAATTGACAACTAAAGAAATTTCTATTTTTAGTAACAGCAGCCATTTTGAATGGAGGGCGGGGCTGTCGGACACAATATTGAAAGAGAACCACCCAAGGACCATCCCAGCCAAATTTGTTTTAATTTGGTTCAGCAGTTTCAGTGGAGAAGATTTAAATGTGATCTTTTATCAAAATATGTCTAATTTGTATAATCAGTATAAATCGGTTGAAAGAAAAATTTCACAGAAAAACTTCAGAATATATGTTAATCTACTCATTGTCATGTAGCTGCAGTTAAAATTTTAGCTCATTTTGATTTATAATAAAGCAGCAATGGACAATTGAAGAAATTTCTATTTTTAGTAACAGCAGCCATCTTGAATGGAGGGTGGAGCTGTCGGGACACAATTTTGAAATGGGACTACCCAAGGACTATCCCTGCCAGGCTTGGTTTAATTTGGTTCAGCGGTTTCAGAGGAAAAGATTTAAATGTGATCTTTTATCAAAATATGCCTAATTTGCATAATCGGTATAAATCGGCTGAACAAAAAATTCCACATAAAAAAATGGATACCGGTATATGTTTTAAACTACTCATTGCCATGTAGCTGCAGTTAAAATTTGAGCTCATTTTGGTTTATACTAAAGCAGCAATGGACAATTGAAGAAATTTATATTTTTAGTAACAGCAGCCATCTTAAAGGGAGGGCAGGGGTGTCAGACACAATTTTGAAAGGGGCCCACCTAAGGACCATCCCTGCCAGGTTTGGAGTAATTTGGTTCAGCAGTTTCAGAGGAGAAGATTTAAATGTGATCTTTTATCAAAATATGCCTAATTTGCATAATCGGTTGAACAAAAAATTCCACAGAAAAACTCGGATTACAAGTTAAACTACTCCTTGCCATGTAGCTGCAGTTAAAATTTGAGCTCATTTTGACTTATACTAAAGCAGCAATGGTCAATTGAAGAAATTAATATTTTTAGTAATAGCAGCCATCTTGAATGAGGGCGGGGCTGTCGGACACAATTTTGAAAGGGACCCACGAACATATCAAATTTTGTCAATTGTAAATTGACATAAACGAAACCACAGTAACATTTAAGACTACATCTTACCATTTCAGTTTCAAGTCCTGATTGTTTGTGGTGGTGCGCCTTCTCCTTAGGAACCATTTCTAATACACCGCTGTTTAAAAAAACAAAGACAAATTATGATAAGCTTGGTATATTACTGCAAAACCTATGAAAATGGCATGTTATGCTGGGGGTTGTTACTCTAGAAAATGAGCTTGTATTGAGAGAGATAATATTTTTGCTCTAACTTTGCATTACTGGTTAAAGGGTTAGGGTTATGGTGTTTAATGCCACTTTCAACAACATTTCAGTTATATTGTGGCAGTCGGTTTTATTGGTGGAGGAAACCAGTGTACTCTGAGAAAACCACCCACAAGTCAATGACAGACTTTATCACATAATGTTGTATTGAGTACACCTCACCATGAGCGTGATTCGAACTCACAACATTAGTGGAGATAGGCACTGATTGCACAGGATGTCGCAAATCCAGCTACCATATGACCACAACACTGGTTAAAGTGTTTAATGTTTGATACCTACCCAGTATATTCTTGTGAACATTTCATAATAACTACTAATTGACTCTTTCCTTCTCAATAGACCGTTTGCACATTTCTGACTTTGATTCTAAAGTTCTTTTTTCTGGAGTTATTTCCCTTTAATGCAGGTGTTTAAAACATTCCCCTTTCATGCAAAGTTCAATGAAAATAACAGATATTTATTAATGTTGTAACTTGTGAATTTTCTATTTGCTATGAAATAATCCTCTGATTTTTAACAAGGTTCAAATATCTAAAATTTCTTGTCCTTTCCATTGTAGCATTTTGCTCGTCGTAAAGGAAATAACTCGTAAAAAAGATATAAAAACATAAATTTAGAATCAAATCGGGAATGTACAAAATATCTATTCAAATCTCTCATTTATTATTATTCATAAAATTTTGATAAATATTTGAACTATACTTTCTTTAATGTGCTTCTTAGATCCATATTTTCTGAAATATGAGATAAATTAAGTGTTACTCTATCACCATTGTGGGCAACCCACAGTTGGTCACACTTCAATACTCTCTGCTCATCATTCGTTGATCAATTGAAACAAATTTTAAAATTTGTTTCCGAATTGTCTATTTCTGATCCAGCATTTAGAAGTTGCTATAGCAACATAACATTACTGAAATTTTATGATTGATCGGTAGGTAACCAAAAAAAAAATTTCAATATATAACTAAATTTTTCTTTTGTTTATTTTCCAAATAAAGTTTCAAAGTAGTGTAAAATAATTTTCAGGTTCAGCAGAATGTTATACAAGTACAAATAATACCAATGCTCTTAGACAAACCCCACATGGAGTTAACCATATTTGAAATGAATTATTCAGGAATACGACAATTTTTTTCTTCAAATGACCAACGTGTGATGAAATGAGAGTATCAGAGTGTGATCAGCAGTCATGAGTTACAGACGATACTGTATCATTTCAAACAAAATGTATTATTGTTAAATAAAAAATCTTGAAAAACATTTGTTTTCAACAATATCAAATAATATACACACATGATGTCTAGAAATAGCCATACTACCAACCTTTCTTCAGTCTCTTCCTCAGTAGTGCCCTCTACTACCTACAGAAAAACCCAGAATATATGTTAAACTACTCATTGCCATATAGCTGCAGTTAAAATTTGAGTTCATTTTGATTTGTAATAAAGCGGAAATTGACAACTAAAGAAATTTCTATTTTTAGTAACAGCAGCCATTTTGAATGGAGGGCGGGGCTGTCGGACACAATATTGAAAGAGAACCACCCAAGGACCATCCCAGCCAAATTTGTTTTAATTTGGTTCAGCAGTTTCAGTGGAGAAGATTTAAATGTGATCTTTTATCAAAATATGTCTAATTTGTATAATCAGTATAAATCGGTTGAAAGAAAAATTTCACAGAAAAACTTCAGAATATATGTTAATCTACTCATTGTCATGTAGCTGCAGTTAAAATTTTAGCTCATTTTGATTTATAATAAAGCAGCAATGGACAATTGAAGAAATTTCTATTTTTAGTAACAGCAGCCATCTTGAATGGAGGGTGGAGCTGTCGGGACACAATTTTGAAATGGGACTACCCAAGGACTATCCCTGCCAGGCTTGGTTTAATTTGGTTCAGCGGTTTCAGAGGAAAAGATTTAAATGTGATCTTTTATCAAAATATGCCTAATTTGCATAATCGGTATAAATCGGCTGAACAAAAAATTCCACATAAAAAAATGGATACCGGTATATGTTTTAAACTACTCATTGCCATGTAGCTGCAGTTAAAATTTGAGCTCATTTTGGTTTATACTAAAGCAGCAATGGACAATTGAAGAAATTTATATTTTTAGTAACAGCAGCCATCTTAAAGGGAGGGCAGGGGTGTCAGACACAATTTTGAAAGGGGCCCACCTAAGGACCATCCCTGCCAGGTTTGGAGTAATTTGGTTCAGCAGTTTCAGAGGAGAAGATTTAAATGTGATCTTTTATCAAAATATGCCTAATTTGCATAATCGGTTGAACAAAAAATTCCACAGAAAAACTCGGATTACAAGTTAAACTACTCCTTGCCATGTAGCTGCAGTTAAAATTTGAGCTCATTTTGACTTATACTAAAGCAGCAATGGTCAATTGAAGAAATTAATATTTTTAGTAATAGCAGCCATCTTGAATGAGGGCGGGGCTGTCGGACACAATTTTGAAAGGGACCCACGAACATATCAAATTTTGTCAATTGTAAATTGACATAAACGAAACCACAGTAACATTTAAGACTACATCTTACCATTTCAGTTTCAAGTCCTGATTGTTTGTGGTGGTGCGCCTTCTCCTTAGGAACCATTTCTAATACACCGCTGTTTAAAAAAACAAAGACAAATTATGATAAGCTTGGTATATTACTGCAAAACCTATGAAAATGGCATGTTATGCTGGGGGTTGTTACTCTAGAAAATGAGCTTGTATTGAGAGAGATAATATTTTTGCTCTAACTTTGCATTACTGGTTAAAGGGTTAGGGTTATGGTGTTTAATGCCACTTTCAACAACATTTCAGTTATATTGTGGCAGTCGGTTTTATTGGTGGAGGAAACCAGTGTACTCTGAGAAAACCACCCACAAGTCAATGACAGACTTTATCACATAATGTTGTATTGAGTACACCTCACCATGAGCGTGATTCGAACTCACAACATTAGTGGAGATAGGCACTGATTGCACAGGATGTCGCAAATCCAGCTACCATATGACCACAACACTGGTTAAAGTGTTTAATGTTTGATACCTACCCAGTATATTCTTGTGAACATTTCATAATAACTACTAATTGACTCTTTCCTTCTCAATAGACCGTTTGCACATTTCTGACTTTGATTCTAAAGTTCTTTTTTCTGGAGTTATTTCCCTTTAATGCAGGTGTTTAAAACATTCCCCTTTCATGCAAAGTTCAATGAAAATAACAGATATTTATTAATGTTGTAACTTGTGAATTTTCTATTTGCTATGAAATAATCCTCTGATTTTTAACAAGGTTCAAATATCTAAAATTTCTTGTCCTTTCCATTGTAGCATTTTGCTCGTCGTAAAGGAAATAACTCGTAAAAAAGATATAAAAACATAAATTTAGAATCAAATCGGGAATGTACAAAATATCTATTCAAATCTCTCATTTATTATTATTCATAAAATTTTGATAAATATTTGAACTATACTTTCTTTAATGTGCTTCTTAGATCCATATTTTCTGAAATATGAGATAAATTAAGTGTTACTCTATCACCATTGTGGGCAACCCACAGTTGGTCACACTTCAATACTCTCTGCTCATCATTCGTTGATCAATTGAAACAAATTTTAAAATTTGTTTCCGAATTGTCTATTTCTGATCCAGCATTTAGAAGTTGCTATAGCAACATAACATTACTGAAATTTTATGATTGATCGGTAGGTAACCAAAAAAAAAATTTCAATATATAACTAAATTTTTCTTTTGTTTATTTTCCAAATAAAGTTTCAAAGTAGTGTAAAATAATTTTCAGGTTCAGCAGAATGTTATACAAGTACAAATAATACCAATGCTCTTAGACAAACCCCACATGGAGTTAACCATATTTGAAATGAATTATTCAGGAATACGACAATTTTTTTCTTCAAATGACCAACGTGTGATGAAATGAGAGTATCAGAGTGTGATCAGCAGTCATGAGTTACAGACGATACTGTATCATTTCAAACAAAATGTATTATTGTTAAATAAAAAATCTTGAAAAACATTTGTTTTCAACAATATCAAATAATATACACACATGATGTCTAGAAATAGCCATACTACCAACCTTTCTTCAGTCTCTTCCTCAGTAGTGCCCTCTACTACCTACAGAAAAACCCAGAATATATGTTAAACTACTCATTGCCATATAGCTGCAGTTAAAATTTGAGTTCATTTTGATTTGTAATAAAGCGGAAATTGACAACTAAAGAAATTTCTATTTTTAGTAACAGCAGCCATTTTGAATGGAGGGCGGGGCTGTCGGACACAATATTGAAAGAGAACCACCCAAGGACCATCCCAGCCAAATTTGTTTTAATTTGGTTCAGCAGTTTCAGTGGAGAAGATTTAAATGTGATCTTTTATCAAAATATGTCTAATTTGTATAATCAGTATAAATCGGTTGAAAGAAAAATTTCACAGAAAAACTTCAGAATATATGTTAATCTACTCATTGTCATGTAGCTGCAGTTAAAATTTTAGCTCATTTTGATTTATAATAAAGCAGCAATGGACAATTGAAGAAATTTCTATTTTTAGTAACAGCAGCCATCTTGAATGGAGGGTGGAGCTGTCGGGACACAATTTTGAAATGGGACTACCCAAGGACTATCCCTGCCAGGCTTGGTTTAATTTGGTTCAGCGGTTTCAGAGGAAAAGATTTAAATGTGATCTTTTATCAAAATATGCCTAATTTGCATAATCGGTATAAATCGGCTGAACAAAAAATTCCACATAAAAAAATGGATACCGGTATATGTTTTAAACTACTCATTGCCATGTAGCTGCAGTTAAAATTTGAGCTCATTTTGGTTTATACTAAAGCAGCAATGGACAATTGAAGAAATTTATATTTTTAGTAACAGCAGCCATCTTAAAGGGAGGGCAGGGGTGTCAGACACAATTTTGAAAGGGGCCCACCTAAGGACCATCCCTGCCAGGTTTGGAGTAATTTGGTTCAGCAGTTTCAGAGGAGAAGATTTAAATGTGATCTTTTATCAAAATATGCCTAATTTGCATAATCGGTATAAATCGGCTGAACAAAAAATTCCACAGAAAAACTCGGATTACAAGTTAAACTACTCCTTGCCATGTAGCTGCAGTTAAAATTTGAGCTCATTTTGACTTATACTAAAGCAGCAATGGTCAATTGAAGAAATTAATATTTTTAGTAATAGCAGCCATCTTGAATGAGGGCGGGGCTGTCGGACACAATTTTGAAAGGGACCCACCCAGGGACCATCCCTGCCAGGTTTGGTTTAATTTGCTTCAGCGGTTTCTGAGGAGAAGATTTAAATGTGAAAGTTTACGACGTACGGCAAAAGCTCACATGGCATTTGGACAGGTGAGCTCAAAATCGGCCAATCAGAAACAAGAATTGCCTGTGGTGGCCATGTTTGTTAATGGATCGGGACGAAATGAGCAATCTTTATAGAGGACTTTCCATAGATGCTTATTACCAACAGTGTATGAATTTTAAGCAAAAATACCAATTGGACATGTGGTCCAGCTGACCAAATAATTGACTGGACCACACAAAATCTTACTGGACCACAAAATTTCCTTGAATAAAAAATGCAATGCAAGTTTACACTATTTATTGAGCTGAAACAATATTTCCTTCCAAAACTTATTCCTAGTGAAAAGGTGCAAAAATAGTTTTCGGAGAACAAACAATTATTCCAAAATTGTGTCTTATTCCCACATATATAAGGGAATACTCCTGGATTGGGAAACCAACTACACTTGTCTTACAAGGGACACTACACACTTTGGCATTATATCCCTTTTGTGCCAGTCATATCTCTGCCTTCTAGGGTCTCGTGACATTGCATCAGCTTTCATTACAACGTATCTGTCATCATTCCATACACCCCGATGCAATAACATTGTTCAAAACCGTTTGTAGTGTTCCTTTCCAAGACCTGAATTTCGCAGGTGGGGTTCTTCTATATTTGCATGCCACCACAATTGTCTGTTTTGTTCATTTGTAATGCAGGGTTTGCAGAAACAATATGGACATTCATCTTGTGATTGGTCCTGTTCAATCACAAATCCAGGATTTTCATCTTCTGTGTCAGTCTCCATACTTTCTGTTTGTGTACAGTTGTCCTGTGTGTTCCTGCCATTTTCAGAAACAAAAGATTCAGCTTCAATATTAATATCCCAGTTGTAATGTCCAAATAAACTCTTTATACATGTAGTCTCTAACTGAAGACTATTTAATTCCATTGTAACTTTGTTTTTTTCAGATTCAGCCATATATCAGTACCAGGTAATTAAAGCTGTGCTATAAATTTATCAATGTTTATCAATGTTGTAATCACTCTGGAATGTCTAGGTCATGTATTACACACACACATACAAACATACACTGACACTGTATTACACACATACATACATACACTGACACTGTATTACACACATACATACATACATACATACATACACTGACACTGTATTACACACATACATACATACACTGACACTGTATTACACACATACATACATACATACATACATACATACATACACTGACACTGTATTACACACATACATACATACACTGACGCTGCATGATTGTTTATCGAAATATCAAGTAGTCAAGGGTCATCTTTGGGATGAAAAAATTAAAATTATTCAAAGTAAATAGAAAAATAATGTTATAAATAACTGGTCTAAGAATGTGAGAAATATCAGTGATTGACTAGTAAAGTCTGGTTTGTCCTAAACCTGAATAATTACTATGCTATTTTTATAATCTTTTGTGATTGCAAACTATTCCCCCTGTTGGTCCATTTGATAATAAATCCTGATCCTTTACCCCATAGTAACAGATGAATAATTTATTTCCAACATGGATTCAGAAAAGAGAAAACGTCCACCAAATCTTAGATTAGAAATACCTGGTGATGAACATTTTTATAAATCCTGATCCTTCACCCCATAGAAACAGATGAATAATTTATTTCCAACATGGATTCAAAAAAGAGCAAATGTCCACCAAATTTTAGATTAGAAATACCCGGTGATGAACATTTAAAAAATCGTTAACAAGAAAAATTTCAAGAAGTAAAACGCTAAAGACATCGACCGGAAGTCATACTGGCTTGTGGCAGGAAACCATGTATAGAAATTTTTATACCAGGAATCAGAGTTAAAATAAAATATAATCAATACAGGACTGCAAACGCTTTTTCGACTGGACACAGCGGTCCTATGGCCACAGGAATTGACTGGACCACAGCAATTTCAACTGGACGTGAGCCTGCGGTCCAGAATAATTTTGCACACTGACCAAGTTTCAGTCCATTTGGCTGATGGGTTTCAGATGAGAAGATTAAAATGTGAAAAGTTAACAGACGACGGACGCCAAGTGATAGCAAAAGCTCAAATTGCCTTCGGCAAGGTGAGCTAAAAAATAGCTGAAATCATTTAAATAACTGAAAACAATCATCCCTGAAAATTAAAACATCTAAATATATATCAAACCTTTGATTCTGGGTTTTTTTTCCTCCTTAGGAGCTTGTGTATGATTAAACCACTTATTATGACTACTGTGGCTGTTTTAGCTGGAAGAAAACAGAAAAAAATATAGTCAAACCTGCTTATGTGGGCACCTCTATTAATCAGTAACCTTTATTAAAAGGTCACATTTTTCTGGCTCTGTCATAGAACATTTAGAATAAATTGAACCTCTTTTAAGAGGTCACCTGTCTTAGAAGACCACTTTTTCTTTGTCCACAGACGACCTCTTAATACAGGTTAAGTGTACATTGTAAACAATAGAAGTTGTACAAGAATGAGTTTATAAACCCAGATCACTTGACATGTACAATACTCGATGACTTAAGCTAGAATATAAATCACTGGGTTAATTACTCAAATCTTAATTAAGTGTTAAATCTTTCTAAGGAGTGTGTAGTATTGTAATACTAATAGAGACCAGGGTTGTCAAGACACAATATTGAGAGAGGACTCAGTCTTATATTTAAAGGTACAATGGACATAAATATTGTTGCTCAGGAGACAGACTTGTCTGACACAATATTGAAAGAGGGTTCAGTCTTATATTTTTATGTACAATGTACATAAATATTTCTGATGGTAAAAAGATTGATAAAAATAATGACAATCCCATCACCATTATTATAATATTGCACAAATTTCTGTGACCTCATAAAAATTACAACATGCATGATCTATGAAATTGTTGACCTTCTATATGTAGCTACTGAATCCCATAAACATGATTAATAGGGATGGTAACTGAATATTGTGCTGAATGATGAGCACAATTTATTGAAATCAGATGTTATCTATAGCATTTCTGAAGTGAAATGCAATTTATTAGAACAAGATATCTGTTAGATCGATGAAGTTATGGTTATTTAAATACATGTACCCCCTATACGTTTTTCCACATTTTATCAAGAAAAATGTCAAATCCACAAATTAAGTAGAAAAAATCATATAAAATCTAAATATCCATATTTTTTCTTGCACATAGTCTTGATACATTGCTTGAACACCAAGACAACTTTATAGCAAGAAATCTTAACAGAAATTCCACTTATTTACATTTTATAAATAAAAAATAAAAGAACTGCCTAGTGCATAAATGTGTGACGTATCCCCCAGCACTTGCATATATATTTAGTTTTATATATTTATAGAAAGCAGCCTTGCAGTCTTAATGTATAACATACTTTATTGAAGGATACAGTATATTGCAGCATGATCTGAATAATATACAGGAAGTACTCCACTTTGAACACTGTGTAAACCTCTGATGTAAATATAGATTTCCCCCCAAAAACCTTGCTTCAAATATATTCATGAAGAAATTTTATTGTGTAATTATAAAAGTTCTGGAGGAAATTTCCTTATATAATATTTTATCCAGGGGGGGGTTAGTGACTGAGACCACATTCAATTTAGATAACCCTGCAACATGAAATAATCAATACTCAATACTTCATATTATTAAGATTTTATTATTCCTCTAATGAGTATTTTGATATCAACTTATCATGTAGTCATTTGTTTGTTCATTTTGTCCTTCCATTTTTGATTAAAGTACCGCCCCGGTCGCCTCTCCTTCTCATCTGCCGACCTTTTGGCTTTTTTTCCAGATTTAGACCACTTCGTAAACTTAATTGGCCATGCAGATATAACGGAAATGATCAAATTACAATTTACGATTACCGATAGGATACGAAATAAAATCCAGAATGGGAACTGGTTCCCGAAATTTAGCATAAACAGAAAGGAACAGAAATTTTTACCGATTTGTTTACGACTTTTGACTTCATTAACGATAATCAAAGATCCTTCGTCTTAGAGGGTCACAAAGAGGTAACCAGGACCAACAGAAATTTAATTTTTGACAGCCCCAAGCAGTAAAAATGTTTGCCGGTCATTAGGTCTGACACAAAGACGTCATTTGTCGGACCCTCTAAAATTCTGCCCCTATAGGTCTGACAGGGCCGACGATTAGCTGCATCTCTGGTTTACTCAAGTTATCGCGTAAACAAGAAAGTGTGACGGCCGCTATTATTATATCTCCTCACCGCTATCGTGGGGGGATAATAAATGTAAGACAACAATCGTTTTTTGAATAACTAATGAATAAGGACTGAAACAGTCTAATATTTGAATATTAAGCATAAACAAGAAAATACGCCTGTCTCAGGGATTGGGAAGGCCACGCGCTATTGGCGCTTCCAAGTCGATTGTGGCACATTGAGGTCTGTTATCTATGCGCCCATGTGCGCACTGTAAATTCTGGTTAATTATTTTATTATTTCATGTGTCCATTAAAGTCGTTTTCTATTTTGTGTCGTTCTTTTGTCAGTCTTCACTCATCGTTAATTTCCCTTTAATGGCGATTCCTTGATTTTCCCTTTCTATGTTTAGAACAGTTATTTGTGTCAACCAATCAGACATAAGGATTCACTCTTTCCATTCTAAATTTAGCATATTTAAAACACATTTGTCCTGGCATTTCGTTCTCTTTTCTGAATAATTGATCGGGTTTGGTGGAGTGTATTCTACTTTCTGGTTGAATAGAATCTAATTACAATTAATTGGTACAAGTATATCGTGCCGATCTTTTTATTTGAGTTAAAGTTGTATCTATAAATAAAGATCGTAAACCGAAACCATGAGCTTGGTATTACTAATGACCGAAAAGTATCAGGGAGTGTGATACGCTATTTCCAACCCAAAATGGACTTTTTTTATCATACTTTTTTTTCCTTTGGGTACATTTTGACAGTTAATACTTCAAGTCACGTTCCTGTGTTAAATTTTGAGAAAAAAAATTGTGTAATTCAAAATGCAATCATAACATGAACTGATATTTTTTTAGAACATGTGTACAGCATGTGGACAAAAGTGATTCCGTTTCCACCATCTTCCCTATATATTTTATATAAAACCATTTATTTTCATAACATTCTCATGAAGTCATTCCTTATCTGATTTTCATGAAATTTTCAGCATTAAATGTAGAAATAACTATAGTTTCGTCTTCGCATAATTTGCAAATAATTTTATTTCTACTTTCTCTTAAGAATTGATATAAAAACAAAGTTTTTTTTTTTTCACCAAATAAAAGTTCGAAAAAATTACAGGAAGATATTAAGATAAACTCTAATTAATTCTGTTTTTAAAGATGAAAATTTCATGAAAATCAACTAAGGAATGACTTCATGAGAATGTTATGAAAATAAGTGGTTTTATATGAAATATATAGGGAAGATGACGGAAACGGAATCACTTTTATCCACATGCTGTACTTTGTTTTTTCCATCTTTGCTTCTGGTTATTAGTTGAAATAAAGTTTACATACAACAAAATTTGAAATGCCAGCCAAACATAAAGTTGCAGCTGGCAGGTCAACAAACTCTGCCTTTTGTGAGAAAAACTACAAAAGATGTTGATAATGAAAATTTAGGAAATACAAACACTGGGTCTGATATGCAAGAACTGCAATCAAGTGAATCCACTGGCACTGACACCCCAACATCAGAAAAACAATCTGACACCTCTCTAATAATATTTATCAATGCATAGGCTAGCACGCAGTTTAACTAACCAAAGTTGTGGTCCGTTGCTAATTTGAAATGGCACATTATTCTCTAAAATGGCCCCTTGATGTGGTCAAGTAAGGGGCCATAGTCTCTTTGACAAAAAATTCTTCTCAATCCCTGCTGTCTATATAAAACGATCCTGTTGTCAAAAATTATATTTATAGTAACGGAGACCTTGACCTTTGACCTAATGACCCCAAAATGAATAGGGTTCTTCCCCTTCCACAGGGGAATCATGTGGCCAAGTTTGGTAAAGAACCAATATACAGAACTAAAGTTATGCGGAAACGACCCTGTTGTCAACAATTCTATTTATAGTTAGTGACCTTGACCGTTGACCTAATGACCCCAAAATAAATAGGGTTCTTCCCCTTCCACAGGGGAATCGTGTGGCAAGCTTGGTAAAGATCCGATATATAGAACTAAAGTTATTGTGCGGAAACCTGTGTGGACGATCGCCAGCCCGCCGCCCGCCCGCCATACCCAATCACATAATACGGCCCGTCTCGAGACGGTCGTATAAAAATGCACTTAAGGGGGTACCATACACTACAGGGAGATAACTCTTTAAAATCAGTTGAAAGTTTTGATCATATGTTTGTATGCAGATTTCAAGCATCTCGGTGATCAAAACCACAGAGAGAAAAGCTGCTATGTGGCTGGTGAACTTATAGCTCCGAGTCTGTTGGTTGGAATTTGTTAAAATTTTGATATTTATTACAGTGGATAAATTCAAACACACTGCCAAAAAAATCAGAAAATTAAATGAGCAGATAAAATTTTACCTGAAGTGTATGGTACCACCTTAAGTCTTTTGCATCTCTTCCTTCTTGAATCATGAAATGGTATGTTCAATTTATAAGTAATTTAAAGTAAACTAGGAAGAACTGTTTTAGATACCTAAAATTTATGTCTCTTCTTAATGCGGCCATCTGTACAACAACCTATCTCGAAAGACAAAAATGTTATGGCCCAGACAAGAAAATACTATTTAAAAAGTCTTTATTTGACCTTGAGGTCAAAGGTCAATGTCCCACAAAGGTCATTGCAGTACGTGACACTGCCTTATGGTCATGCACCCACATACCAAATATCATTGATCTATCTCGAAAGACAAAAATGTTATGGCCCGGACAAGAAAATATTATTTAAAAAACAATTATTTGACCTTGAGGTCAAAGGTCAAGGTCCAACGAAGTTCATTATAGTATGTGACACACTGCCTTATGGTCAATAAGAAACAAGACTTGCCTGTGACAGCCATATTTGTTAATGGATAGGGGCGAAATGAGTAATCTTTAAAGAGGACCTCCCATAGATGCATCCTACCAAGTTTCGGTTCATTTGGCCAAGCGGTTTCAGAGAAGATTTTTAAAAATAGGCCAATCAGAAACAAGAATTGCCTGTGGCGACCATGTTTGTTAAGGGATCAGAACGAAATGAGCAATCGCAACAGAGGACTTTCCATAGATGCTTCCTACCAAGTTACGGTACATTTGGCCAAACAGTTTCAGAGGGGTAGAATCTAAATTAGAGGCTCAGGTGAGCCTGTATCACTCACCTGACATAAATAAGTCCTCTTAAGAATGTCTGCATGCCGAATACATCTAAGTTACTATTCAAATCCCATACTGCCATAGGGTTCTATGTTAAAACTATGTCTGCTCATGGCAGCCATCTTGGATGGAGGTCGTGGTCACCGGACACAATTTTAAAAGTATACTACCCAACGATCATCCATGCCATGTTTGCTTTAAATTGGCTGACTGGTTTCAAAAGAGATGACTTTTAAACAATTTTCCCATAGGGTCCTATGTTAAAACGATGTCCGCTGACAGTGGCCATTTTGAACTGAGATCGGGATCACTGAACACAATTTTGGAAGTTGACCACCTAAGGACCATCGATGACATGTTTGCTATATTGCCTTACTGGTTTCAGAGGAGAAGATTTTAAAACATTTTTTCCCATAGGGTCCTATGTTAAAACTACAGTATGTCTGCTGAAGGTGGCCATCTTGGATGGAGATCAGGGTCACCGGACACAATTTTGAAAATTGACCACTTAAGGACCATCCATGCCATGTTTGCTTTAAATTGGCTTACTGGTTTCAGAGGAAAATTTTTTTAAACATTTTTCCCATATGGTCCTATGTTAAATCTATGTCCGCTGATGGTGGCCATCTTGGATGGAGGTCGGGACATAATTTTGAAAGTTGACCACCTAAGTACCATTCATGCCATGTTTGCATTAAATTGACTAACTGGTTTCAGAGGAGAAGACTTTTAAACATTTTTTCCATAGGGTCCTATGTTAAAATTAAGTCGAGTCATGGTGGCCATCTTGAATTTCCGATCAGCAAACGATTCACATCTTTAATACAGGACTACCCAATGATCATTCCTGCAAAGTCACAATTCAATTGGCATAAAGGTTTCTAGCAGGAAGATTTTTTAAATTTCGACCAATCAGAACACATTATGGGCCCTGGTAGCCATGTTGGATTTTCGATCAGCGCCAAAAACAAAAATCTTGTATATGATCATCCAATGAATATTTCTGCCAAGTTTGGTTCAAATCTGTTTTGTGGTTTCAGAAAAAAAGATGAAAATGTGAAATTCCCATAGGGTCCTATGTTAAACTATGTCGAGTCATGGTGGCCATCTTGAATTTCCGATCGGCAAACGATTCACAAGTTTAGTACAGGACCACCCAATGATCATTCCTGCAAAGTCACAATTCAATTGGCTTAGTGGTTTCTAACAAGATGATTTTTAAAATTTTGACCAATCAGAACACATTATGGGCCCTGGCAGCCATGTTGGATTTCTGATCAGCGCCAAAAACAAAAATCATGTATATGACCATCCAATGAACATTTCTGCCAAGTTTGGTTCAAATCTGTTTTGTGGTTTCAGAAAAAAAGATGAAAATGTGAAATTCCCATAGGGTTCAATGTTAAACTAAGTCGAGTCATGGTGGCCATCTTGAATTTCCGATCGGCAAACGATTCACAAGTTTAGTACAGGACCACCCAATGATCATTCCTGCAAAGTCACAATTCAATTGGCTTAGTGGTTTCTAACAAGAAGATTTTTAAAATTTCGACCAATCAGAACACATTATAGGCCCTGGCAGCCATGTTGGATTTCCGATCAGCGCCAAAAACAAAAATCTTGTATATGACCATCCAATGAACATTTCTGCCAAGTTTGGTTCAAATCTGTTTTGTGGTTTCAGAAAAAAAGATGAAAATGTGAAATTCCCATAGGGTCCTATGTTAAACTAAGTCGAGTCATGGCGGCCATCTTGAATTTCCGATCGGCAAACGATTCACAAGTTTAGTACAGGACCACCCAATGATCATTCCTGCAAAGTCACAATTCAATTGGCTTAGTGGTTTCTAACAAGAAGATTTTTAAAATTTCGACCAATCAGAACACATTATGGGCCCTGGCAGCCATGTTGGATTTCCGATCAGCGCCAAAAACAAAAATCTTGTATATGACCATCCAATGAACATTTCTGCCAAGTTTGGTTCAAATCTGTTTTGTGGTTTCAGAAAAAAAGATGAAAATGTGAAATTCCCATAGGGTCCAATGTTAAACTAAGTCGAGTCATGGCGGCCATCTTGAATTTCCGATCGGCAAACGATTCACAAGTTTAGTACAGGACCACCCAATGATCATTCCTGCAAAGTCACAATTCAATTGGCTCAGTGGTTTCTAACAAGAAGATTTTTAAAATTTCGACCAATGAGAACATAGTCATGTTGGATTTCAAATCAGCACCAAAAACACAAATCTGGTAGAGGACCATCCAATGAACATTTGTGGCAAGTTTGGTTGAAATCTGTTCAGCGTTTTCAGAGAAGATTTAAATGTGAAAAGCTAACGGACGGACGGACGACGGACACTTACCCATGACAAAAGCTCACATGGCCTATGGCCAGGTGAGCTAAAAATCAGCTAATCAGAAACAAAAATCGTCTGTGGCGGCCATGTTTGTTATTGGACCGGGACGGAATGAGCAATCTTTATAGAGGATCTTCAATAGATGCTTCCTACCAAGTTTCGGATCATTTAGCCAAGCTGTTTCAGAGGAGAAGCTTTTAAGAAATCGACCAATCAGAAATAAGAATAGCCTGTTGCGGGTTTGTTAATGGATCGGAATGAAATGAGCACTCTTTATAGAGGACCGCCCATATATGCTTCCTACCAAGTTTCGGTTCCTTTGGCCAAGCGGTTTCAGAAGAGAAGAATTTTTTAAATCAGTCAATCAGAAACAAGAGTCGCCTGTGGCGGCCATGTTTGTTAACGGATTGGGACGAAATGAGCAATCTTTATAGTGGATCTTCCATAGATGGTTCCTACCAAGTTTAAGTTCATTTGGCTGAGGGGTTTTAGAGGCATATTTATCTGTAATTCAATTCATAGAGATACATTGTAACTGCATTTTGACTACAGTTTTCTATATTTAAACTAGAGTTATCTCCCTTTTAACAGAAAATAAGTTTTTTTTTAGAAATAAATCAATCAGAAACAAGAATTGCCTGTGGCGACCATGTTTGTTAGCAGATCGGAATGAAATTAGCAATCTTTATAGAGGACCTTCCATAAATGCTTCCTACCAAGTTTCGGTTCAATTGGCCAATCGGTTTCAGAGGAGAAGATTTACAAAAATGGGCCAATCAGAAACAAGAATTGCCTGTGGTGGCCATGTTTGTTAATGGATCGGAGCGAAATGTGCAAACTTTATAGAGGACCTTCCATAGATGCCTCCTACCAAGTTTCAATTCAATTGGCTGAGGGTTTCAGAGGAGATGATTAAAATGTGAAAAGTTGACAGATGCCAAGTGATGGCAAAAGCTCACATTGCCTTTTGCAAGGTAAGCTAAAAAGTACTTGTCCGACTCAATCTTTTAGTTGTCCGAATTTTTTTTATAAAAATTACAAAAACTAGAAAATAATTATCCAGGGCTCCCACTACTTTCAAATTAGAGGGAGAAGTGACTTCTCTTTCAGAGAGCTCACAGGGAGAAGTGGGAGACAACAGAGAGAAGTAAGGAGACTTCTGGGAGAAGTCAATTGCGATTAATCGAAACATTGTTTCACGACCTCTCTGACGTTACCCTGCCCAAATTTAGTAAATAGTTAAAGCTGCCTGAACTGATTTGTTCTGGGTTTTTTTTATTCATAACTACCTTAAGGACATATATTCAATGTCACATTTTTATTTCGGTCTATCTTGACTATTGGAGTCTTGCATAACAGTGATATGTACCCCCCCCCCCCTTTTTTTTCCCTTTTGAAATATTACTGTGTTGTGATTTAATACCACACAAATTCTAATAACTCATATTTGTGCTATATAAATCCTTGTTTCTGGTAAAAAAAAAACTATACCTAGATACTATATATACCAGTATCTAGGTATATTTTTTTTTACCAGAAACAAGTGCCTGTGATATAAATAAAGCAAAGTACAAGGTATTTTATCTAAATTCAGAGAAATAAAAATTTTAGTGGATCTTTTCGACCAGATCAGGAAATTGTGCTTGGAAAAACAGGGTTTATTTATACCTCAGGGGTTAAAAAATCCACTAGCCTGATGCCCGGGGCTAGTAATTTCCACATTTGGGCTAGCTGAAATAATCAGCTGTATGCCTGACGGGTTAGTAAAAAAATATATCAGATATTGACTTGTCAATATTCGCGTATCTACCGGTACTTATAAATATTCATATATGACTATGTTATATGTTGCTTAATCAGCAGCAATGTTTTATTTATTCAACCGCTAGCTTTTTGTCGAAATTGAGAGCAAAGAAGGTAGAAAAAGTGTGTAACTCGTCATAGAACAGCTTCAAGGTGTATTACCACTAAACATGGGTACCAGTCGAAAAGAACGTATGGGAAAGTAGTACGTAAACAAAAAATGGATTCCTACATTGTTGGATAAAAGATAAACCCTATTAGATACTGCAAAATACTGAATGTCAGCAGAAACCTACATATTTTAGGATAATTTTAAGCCCATATTTGATGTCCTTGTGGTTTTTAATAAAAAATTGATTGCATTGGAAAGAAACCACCTGAATTTGTGTTAAATCGAAAGTGAAAGTAGGATTTTTGACGGTAGACATCTTCAGACTGTCTGTTTTTTCTTATATGCCATTAAATGTATGTTGATTTTCGGAGTTAAGCTTCCAATTAGGTACCCCTTCCATGAGATATGAGTGTCATTTAGATTAAACTTAAGATGAATCCTGTATGAAAGCTCATTTTTTTTTAATTTAACATAGAAGGCTATGGAGAATTCTTTAGTGGTATTACACCTCAACAAATGACGGCTTACCGGAAATTTAGAAAATGAAATACCGGAATCGGATTCCGGAACGACTATTTCCGATAGTAAAAAAAAAAAATTAATGCCGACTGACCCTAGATTTTTTTTGACATGTGACCGTAAACACACATTTTTTTTTGTTGGCCTTACAGTGACCTGAACTGTGGAAAATAAGTGAAAATAAAACGCAATACCAGATCTGAAAAGAAAGATAGTTAAACTAATATACATTGTACATGTTGTACAAGGGTTCAAGTCTGCAAGTCGGATTCATGAAATCACGGTACTGACCAGGACTAGTGGTTCATAGATTCGGGCTAGTAATATTTGGGAGTATGCTAGCCCTGGGCTAGTGAGGTGATCCAAGATTTTTTAACCCCTGATATTATACCTACTATTAATCCTGCTTTTATATATGACTGCAAAAACAATTTGCATCATAAATCAATCTAAAACAATATCAATAGAAAATTTCAGACAGAGTGTTGGTCACAATTGATTGAAAAACTATGGTAAGCATAGTTAAATAGCTGAAAGATGTTTTTCCAAAGTGACAAATAATTTAAAAAATTCTAAAATAATAAAATGAATAGGTGACGCAAATTATTTTTGCAGTCATATATAAAAACAGGATTAATAGGAAGTATAAATAAACCCTGTTTTTCCAAGCACAATTTCCAATGCATTGTAATTCATTAATTAACAAAATCAAGTACAGATTAGTTGTACGTGTTAGAAAACATTATACCGGTATTATAAATGTTGACAGTGATAGAATAGCTCCCCTCTTATGAGGCAACTACATGTATCTTATTCTCAATGCCAATTGTCATCCCTTACACCAGGCCACATGTTAATGCATTCCTATTACAACTCTGTACTGTATGGTGTCCAAATATATGACACAATTAGGTAGAATACTGCTTTACTGATTTTATAATAAAGACTGTCCGTCATTTTTCCTTGAAGTGACCAATTCTTTATAACTTGTAACCATACATTTCAATGCAAAATGAAGTTATGTGAGATTCCAACTGAACTTACCTATGAATGAGCCTTTCATGTTACCTGAAATAAAAAGATGACAATGTTATAGTGATTTCCAATAGAACCAAGGGCAGGCATCATGAACTGAAGTGTTGAGACCATAATTCTGGTCTGTAATTGCATATGCTATATATCTGGAATTTTCATGTAATTTGTATGGTAATTTTAATTTGCTTTTATAGTGCTTTGAAATTGTGATGTCCACTGTGAAAAATAAAGAGGTATGCAGCCACAACCCGATATGACTAACAATCAAGTCGATAAAGTCTTCCTCCGTAACCAGCTTATCCATGTACACTGCAATCTGCAATCAAATATAACTTGATATACATATCTGATAAAAGAAATTCACTAGAATACTAGCTGCATCTGAAGCCCTATGTCTAGAACTAGAAGGCGATTTTTCAAAGAAATTTGTTAAGAACACCTCATCAAAAATAAATGCTTTACATCAAAGAAAAACGTTTTGGCACTTTGGGACCTCTTGTTTGGAAATAGGTATGGCTACAATCCCCCAAATTAATCTCGACCAGTGCTAAATCAAAAGATAATGCACCGAAACCATTGTGTCTACAGATGAACGACAACAGACACATTACACCTCTATTATTTTGCAGTCATACAAAAAAAAATAAAGATTGGAAAATAATGAATGTCCTGACCTTTTTTTCTTTGTCTGCCAATTTTAAAATAATATGGAGTACTTCTCCTTTATTGCTGCATGTCATTAAGCATACATACACCTCTCCAAAATATTCCATTAATAAGACCAGAGGCTCTCAAGAGCCTGTATCGTTCACCTGGTTATAAAAAGAACCAATTGGTCCTATGTAAAAACTATGTCCTGCAGTGGTAGTCATCTTGGAATTCCGATCAACATAAAAAACACAAAGTTTGTAAAGGACCTTCCAATGATTGATGCACAGTATAGGTTCAATCAGTGCAATAGCTTCAGAGAAGAACATATTTCTGTATTTTCCCCATATGGTCCTGTGTTAATACTATGACTTGTGGTGGCAGCCATCTTGGATTTCCGATCGGCATAAAAAACAGAAACTTTGTAGAGGACCTTCCAATGATCAACTTTGGGCAGTTTGGTTTCAATTGTCCAAGTGGTTTCAGAGAAGAAGCGTTTTAAAACATTTTTCCCATAGGGTCCAATGTTAAACTAAGTCCTGCCGTAGCCGCCATTTTGAATTTCATATCAGAACAAAAAACCTAAAGTTTGTAGAGGACCATCCAATGAACATTCATGTTCAGTTTGGTTTTAATCATATTAATAGTTTCTGAGAAGAAGGCATTTGAACATTTTCCCATAGGGTCCAATGTTAATCTATTATAAAATGTTTTCTTACATTTGATTTTCACATTACATGTATAGTTTGTTTTGTACATATTTTACATTCTTCATTTTACAGTCCTACTCCCTTCCTTAAATTATACCCCCCTTATTTTCTTGTAGACCAGATCGTACTAACTTATTCCAAAACCTATCGACTGACTATCATGTACATTTATTATTTGTTATATGACAATGGGTAGTGATATTACAGCACACAGAATGTCGATAGGTATGTTTTATGCAAGAGCCTACTCATCGTTGCTTAAAAGATATTCCATATTTTTTCGTTTTGGCATCGTTGACTTCCTTAGTTTAGTGAGTCTTATCTCAAATTGTGGTCGATTTATAGCACGTAATTGTTATTCACCATTTACTATTAATATCCAATTCACCCTATTTTTACTACTTTTATTAGATCTTGGTAACGACGTCCACCCAAACCCCGGCCCACAAGATTATGAGCTCTCTATATTTCACCTCAATGCTCGAAGTGTTCGAAATAAATTATCTTACGTGGAAGATATTGCCACCGAGTCCTCTATAATATGTGTTACAGAAAGCCACTTAGATACAAATATAATTGATAATGATATATTAATTGATGGGTTTTCTGATCAAATATTAAGGAAAGATAGAAATTGTTTTGGGGGAGGTGTTCTCGTATACACATCACAGGATATTTGTGTGAAACCTAGATACGATTTAACTTTGCCTCAGGAGAGATAATTTGGTATGAAGTTATTATTCCAAATTTTAAAATTCTAATATGCACTGTTTACAGACCACCTGGGTCTGTGGCTGCATTTTGGGAAAACTTTGAATACTCTATAGAACAAGCTATAAATTATACATCAAACATAATCATAAATGGTGATTTGAATGTTGATTTATTACGTGAAAACAACAACAAATTATCAGAAATTATTTCTGAATTTAATCTCACGAATGTAATTAAAGAACCCACAAGGAATGGTGCTCTTCTTGATCCAATCCTAGTGTCCAACTTAGATATTGTCATAGACTCTGAAGTAATCAGTGTCAACAGGGATATAAGTGATCATGATGCAACTTTAATAAATATAAAAATACCTTGTTTACTGAAGAGATATTATATGAGAAAAGTTTGGCTATATAGAAAAGCAGACTTTAATAAAATAAATAATGAAATATTGGAATTCCAATGGGAACAATTCCTGCATAAAAGCACGGATATAGAAGACATGTCTAATAGGTTTACGCACAAGTATCTTGAGATGGTTGGGAGAGGAATATCCTCAAGATTAGTAAGAATAAGATTAAATGATAAACCCTGGTTTAACTCAGAAATTAGAAAAGAAATACGTACTCGTAATCGATTACACAAATTAGCTAGGAGAAATCAATCTAATCAATCTCTGCAAAAATATAAATCGCAACGAAATAAAGTTAATAATATGATTAAGTATGCCCGCGAACAATTCTTCCTGAGTGCAAACGAACTAGTAAATTCTCTGCAGAGCAAAAACTCAAAATCTTACTGGACATTTGTCAAACGAATGATGAAAGGAACAGGAAATAACTACACTATACCCCCTTTGTACAATGGATCAACAGGTGAATTAGATATGAAGACAAGACAAAGGCCGATCTTCTTAACCAATATTTTTGCTCTATTACATCTATTAATGATTCTAATAGAGAGCCCCCAAATGTAGTTCCACGAACACACGCTATATTATCAAATATAGATGTGAACATTCAAGATGTGAAAGACATTCTCCAAACTCTTCAAATTGGCAAAGCCTGTGGAGATGCTGGTATTAGCCACCAAATGTTGAAGGCAACTTCTGAAACTATATGTTTACCCCTGAGTATTCTGTTTACGTATTCTTTACGAACCTGTAAATTTCCATCTGACTGGAAATTAGCTAAAGTCATGCCTTCTTTTAAAAAGGATGACAAAAGCAGTCCCTCAAATTATAGGCCCATCTAACTTCTTAGCTAAGTTGTGATAACTTTTTGTCCAATCCCATTGCTGTTTTATTTGCAATAAAATAATATTAAACTAATCTATGTCCTGCGGTGGTGGCCATCTTGGATTTCCGATCGGCATAAAAAACAGAAACTTTGTAGAGGACCTTCCAATGATCATTCCTGGGCAGTTTGTTTTAATTGTCCAAGTGGTTTCAGAGAAGAAGCATTTTGACACATTTTTCCCATAGGGTCCAATGTTAAACTAAGTGCTGCAGTAGCCGCCATTTTGAATTTCATATCGGAACAAAAAACCTAAAGTTTGTAGAGAACCATCCAATGAACATTCATGTACAGTTTGGCTTTAATCATATTTGTAGTTTCTGAGAAGAAGGCATTTGAACATTTTCCCATAGGGTCCAATGTTAATCTATGTCCTGCGGTGGCGGCCATCTCGGATTTCCGATCGGCATAAAAAACACACACTTTGTAGAGAACCTTCCAATGATCATTCCTGAGCAGTTTGGTTTCAATTGTCCAAGTGGTTTCAGAGAAGAAGCATTTTGAAACATTTTTCCCATAGGGTCCAATATTAAACTAAGTCCTGCCGTAGCCGCTATTTTGAATTTCATATCGGAACAAAAAACCTTAAGATTGTAGAGGACCATCCAATGAACATTCATGTACAGTTTGGCTTTAATCATATTTGTAGTTTCTGAGAAGAAGGCATTTGAACATTTTCCCATAGGGTCCAATGTTAATCTATGTTCTGCGGTGGCGGCCATCTTGGATTTCTGATCGGCATAAAAAACAGAAATTTGGTAAAGGACATTCCAATGATCATTCATTTACAGTTTGGGTTCAGTCAGTTCATTAGTTTCAGAGAAGAAGATCTTTGAAATTTCAGCCAATCAGAGCATATTATTGGCCCTGGCAGCCATGTTGAATATCCGACTGGAACGAAAAACAGTAACTTTGTAGAGGACCATCCAAGGAACATTCCTGCTAAGTTTGGTTCCAATTGGCCCAGTGGTTTCGGAGAAGAAGCTTGAAATGTGAAAAGTTTACAGACGACAGACAACAGACGACAGACGCCAAGTGATGGCAATAGTTCATCTGGACCTTTGGTCCAGGTGAACTAAGAAGGATATGGATGTAAATGAACATGAGAGACTATCCAGCGAGCAGCATCGTACACTTAGATTAATTAAAGTAAAGAAACAGCACATTTATTTCTGTTCTACATTTAATAATACAATGTTACATATCTGTAATCCTTTAGAGTACATTTAAGATAGAAACCACACATTATGATTCACCAACAATAAACACATCAGGATAAGGGTTATGGCACTTAATGCCACTTTCAACAATATTTCGTTTAAACACAAGTAGCCAATTACATTAGCAGGGCTCACCACACTTGCAAAAAACAGGGAGACTTGACTTCTCCCTCAGAGAACATGAGGGAAAAGTGAAGGCATGGAAGGGAGACTTCCAATAGTTTCATAGAGACATGTTTCGCAAAAATGTATTGTTTCTTCGCATCATTTAAAAAAATATTATTTGAAGTGCTTCTTTGTTATTATCCTTCATATTTAACCTTTAATCCATGTTTTGTATTTGTAGCATTGTTGTTGATCTTATATCTATTTATTTTAGATTTTATTCGTTTCGCATTTAAATCTATACTATTACATCAAAATTAGAGTTCCCTCCCCTTGTTACAATGCCGCCATGTTTAAATTTTGACAATTTCAGTGTGGGAAACGTTTTTATGCCCCCGCGACGAAGAGTCAGGGGCATATTAATTTACCCCTGTCCATCCGTTCGTCCGTCCAGATATAGATACATGGTTTGTCCGTCCGGCTATCTTCTCCTACAGTTTCCAATTTTAATCAGTTTAAAAATATTTTAAAATCTTGGAATGGAAATGTATGTAAATGTTCAGTTTGTGCTGACTTTTAAATTTTGTTTAAATTTCTACCATGTAGGTCATATCCAGTTTTTATTTATTGTGCTTATAAAATTTTTTATGCTTTGCTCATAATATCAGCTTTTAGTTGTTCATAGTTTGTTACATTAGCTCTTGGTATGCTTAGCTTATAACATCAGCTTTTAATCTGCTTTTTGCTTATCTTGTAACTGTTAGTATTTTACATGTAGTGCTTACTTAGTCTTGTATTTTAGCTGTATGTTGCATGCTTGTTATTTGTTATTTATTCTGTGTCTGTGTATGTCGGTTAAAAGCTCAACAGAGCTTATGTTGTATGTTGTTTTAACCATGACGACTCTAAATAAAGCTTATTTATTTATTAGTTATTATAGGTTTGGAGCTACAGCTTTAATATTTTGTAGGATGTTTATACACATAACGGAGGTGTGCATGTCCACAGGATTTTGGTTTTCTTCAAATATTCTCAAAATGACAGGTAGTTGGACTTAGTCATTTTTTTCGTACTAGCTGCATAAAGGGAATATGGTTTGTCCTGCTAACTCCTCCTACAGTTTTAGAGCTACAGCTTTAATATTTTGCAGGATGTTTATACACATAATGGAGGTGTGCATGTCCACAGGATTTTGATTTTCATCAAATATTCTCAAAATGACCGGTGCGTCTTTTTACCACTGAACACCACCATACACCTAAATAGTACCACCAAACACATTTTTACTACCACCGAACACCTTTATTGTATAAAATAGTAAATTTTAATTTAAAATTCAATGTTTGAAGAAAGGAAATATACTTAGTACGGAATAATTGATCATTTTAATGGCACGCGCGTTATGTGCAGTCAACCGAACACTGCCTGGAGTACCACCGAACACATTTAATCTTAAAATGAAAGGATATGTTTAATTTTCACACATTCTAGACCACTTTTAATATGTTCAGTTTTCACACATTCTAGATCACTTTTAATGTTTAGTTTTCACACATTCTATACCACTTTTATGACTATCACCGAACACTTTTATTATAATATAGCAAAGAACTTGAATGTTACAAATTTTAAATACACCACCTAACGTTTTTAACTTCCACTGAACACTTTAATAACTGCAATTTAGCTTATTTATTTTGAAAATTCCTGCAAAAACAAACATCAAACATTTATGATAACTACTGTACCACCGAACACTTATATATATGAAATTAAATTATATTTCATTTTTAACGGTACCACCGAACGTTTTCTCAACCAGGGTTTTAAATTAAAACTTTTAATAAATTAAATGTAATAAATATACCGCCAAGCACATTAAAAACTAAAACTTTATTTGACAAAAACAAAAAGAATTTGTATATTTTATTTAGTGTTCGCTATTACTTTATATAAACATTAAAATTCTTAATCAAGACCGCCAGACTTTTTTCTACCACCGAACACATTGATTACAGCACGTGTCAGCTGACTTTTGTGATAATCACCAATCTTCCTGTTCAATCAGGGTTAATCAATAAACAACAGAAGTTTTATCTACTAATTGCATGTAATTGTTAAATAAATAAACAACAGAAGTTTTATCTACTAATGTTAAATAACTGACCACTTGTAAGCTTGCTTTTTTTCCTTTGATAAAAAAATATTTCACACAATCCCATTGTTTTGGTCTAAATACGAAAATTGTTGTGTAAACTAATTGTTGGCTTCTATTCGATCTACAGCATTTTGAGTAAATTCTGAAATTAAGCTAGAGGCTCCCAGGAGCCTGTAATCGCTCACCTGGTTTTCAATTTGACATCTAAAGTTGATAGAAAATGGGGGTGTTACACATAATTTTGAAAGTGGGCCACCCAAAGATCATTTCAACTCAAATTTCTGAGCAAATGATTTTGATGTGATATTTATCTCATAATATTCCTAAACGGAATAAACTGGCTGAAACAATCTCACAAAAACCCAGAATATATGTTAAACTACTCATTGTCATGTACCTGCAGTTAAAATTTGAGTTCATTTTGATTTATAATAAAGCAGCAATGGACAACTAAAGAAATTTCTATTTTTAGTAACAGCAGCCATTTTGAATGGAGGGCAGGCCTGTCGGACATAATTTTGAAATGGGACTACCTAAGGACCATCCCAGTCAAATTTGGTTTAATTTGGTTCAGCGGTTTCAGAGAAGAAGATTTAAATGTGATCTTTTATCAAAATATGCATAATCGGTATAAATCGGCTGAAAGAAAAATTTCACAGAAATACCCGGACTACATGTATATGTTAAACTACTCATTGTCATGTAGCTGCAGTTAAAATATGAGCTCATTTTGATTTATAATAAAGCAGCAATGGACAATTGAAGAAATTTCTATTTTCAGTAACAGCAGCCATCTTGAATGGAGGGTGGGGCTGTCGGACACATTTTTGAAATAGGACTACCCTAGGACTATACCAGCCAAATTTTGTTTGATTTGGTTCAGCGGTTTCAGAGAAGAAGATTTAAATGTGATCTTTTATCAAAATAGGCCTAATTTGCATAATCGGTATAAATCGGTTGAAAGAAAAATTTCACAGAAAAACCCGGAATATATGTTAAACTACTCCTTGCCATGTAGCAATTAAAATTTGAGCTCATTTTGACTTAAACTATAGCAGCAATGGACAATTAAAATTTCATCCCCCTTTTTTCTATTTTTATCTTGACGGCCATCTTGGTTGGAAGTCAGGATCAACGGACACAATTTTGGAAGAGGGCCATACAAATACCATTCCACCAAAGTTTGGTTGCAATTGGCCCAGTGGTTTCTGAGGAGAAGATTAAAGTTTACGACGTACGACGGACGGACGGACGGACAAGTAATGGCAAAAGCTCACATGGCCTTTGGTCAGGTGGGTTAAAAAAAAAAGCAAAAAACTTTCATTTTTAAAAGCATACAACAAAGTTCTATTTTAACGACATTTATATGAATAATAAGAATATTAACAGAACCAACACGATGTTGCGAGCTTGGGGTTCACCAAAGCAACGCTAAAAAATATTGATATTTATGTGTAACAAATGCCGTTTATGGTATATTTGTTGACAAATGCTATTAATTGTTATTAATTTTTTGTATACTGTAAAAATAAAGTACTGTTATAATATAAAAAAAATTTCACTCATTGATACTAGACTTATTCAAGAGGTCAGTTATGGAAAAAAATTGTTTCTACCGATCGAGATATTCACCTAAGTTATTGACTTTCAAAACAACAAATTAAATAGTAATAAATTTCATAAACAAACAAACAAAAGAAAAAACAAGATGCTGCACGCTACGTCGTGCTAAGAATAACCCCACTCGTTCATTTGTAAGTCGCTCGGTAAACAGGAAGTAGATGTGCGGTAAACCTGGAAAGGGGAGACACGGTACAAGTCACCATGCCAAAGCCATATATCAAATATAAAGTCATTTCTTCCAGTAGAAGCTGAGATAACTGTTACGAAAGTTTTCATTACGGCAAACATGAAAAATTCTAATTCACACTGTAAACAGGAAGTAGATGTGCGGTAAACCTGGAAAGGGGAGACACGGTACAAGTCACCATGCCAAAGCCATAAATTAAATATAAAATCATTTCTTCCAGTAGAAGGAGAGATATCTGTTACGAAAGTGTGAACAGACGGACGGACAAGGTGATTGCAATATAGCCCCCACTCATAGAGTGGGGGTATAACAACAGACATATCCGACTTGATGAATATATTTCATTTATTGATTTGTTTTGTTCTGGTACTTTTTGGTGTTGATGGTGTTTGGCGGTGTTCAGTGGTGGTCGGTGGTGTTTGGTGGTAAAAAGACTCACCCCAAAATGACAGGTAGTTGGACTTAGTCATTTTGTTCCGTCTGTCCGGATATAGATGCATGGTTTGTCCGGCTATCTCCTCCTACAGTTTTGGAGCTACAGCTTTAATATTTTGTACGATTTTATACACATAATGGAGGTGTGCATGTCCACAGGATTTTGATGGTCAGGCAGGGGCATCATTTGTGTCTTACAGACACACTTCTTTTTAAAAAAATCACTCCTAACAAAACAACTTTGTCCATAATTATCAAGTGTGGGGGCATACTTCTTTTCTAGTTTTCTCTTATCTCGCCATTTTGGCTAGTTGCTTCAAAATTGTACTCGCCAAATTAGAATTGCACTTGCCAAAATTAATGGCTGCAAAATTCGACAGACTCGAAAATTACGATTTTTTAACATTTACCTTTTTACCATTGCCACCCAAACCCAATTTTATTTAATATCATCCAAGTTTTACTCTACCGAATCCATATTTAAAATAACCTGAATCGTTTGCATTGAATTTTGGGAGGTATATATTAATTTTATTTGATCCCGGTTCGGAATAGGACGCCATCTTTTAGCGTTTCTATCAATATGGCGGACGTGAAACATTGCACTGCTATCAACGACTTTGAAGGATTTCTTCAAAACTTTTATTGTCGAATCAAAAATTTGACGGAATCATTGACTGAGAAACTACTTTGTCAAGTTTGTTGACAGGAGCGAGTGCAAAATAATCGGAACGCGCCTCACGATGTTCGGTAGCTGGATTGTCGAGTTCTTACACAAACGTACTCGCCAAATTTTTTCTCTTCTCGCTTTTAGCGAGTTGGCGAGCGGTGGTTTCTTTCAGTGCAATTTCATTGTTTACCTTTGAAAAGGCTACAAATAACTCAAGTTGTGTTAAATAATAAAATAATATAACACAATCCAACAACATATTTGGTACAGGAAGCTTCTGTGTGATTATTTTTAGATATGGGATTTAATTTTCATCTGGAATTTCGTCAGTGCAAAAAAATAAATCTACAAATTTGCCATGATACTTTTTTCTAAAGAAGTTTCAATTTTCTTTATTGCTTGAATAAAGCCTTTTTCTCTCATTCTTATGTATTTCAACGATGTATTATAATTGCTTTGTCAATCACCTTTACCTTAAAACACAGATTATTTGCAAGAAAGGAAACAAGGCGACTACAACAGGGATTAAGATTAGCAGTCGCCCAGTCGCAAATGTGAGTAACATTTGTGCTGGGCGACATATAATACGTATAATCATCGCCCAGTTGGAGATTCCACAATTTAATTGAGTCGGGTGTAGATCAAAGTTCCGCTGGTCGTAAATCAATATCTTGGAATTCCCTTCTTTGTCAAAATAGGTTTATCACATATTTTATTGAAATAACGCTGAATTTGGATGTGTAATAAAAGCATAGTTTGTGGCATGTTATTTGCCTCCGGGACAATAACATGTTATCTACCCTCTTGTGAAGGGCAATAACATGTTATCTGCCCTGGCAAAATATGTGATAAATAGATTAATACATCAGCCCTCGACTGATATCGTCCTTCAGGGCCAATATCAAGGTCTCGAGCTGATAACAAGGGCAATATGAAAAAGGCCATGTATTAATCTATAATTATCGCATGATTCTCTATTACTGTATTTTGTGTGAATATTAAATGAATAAAACCGAGACTTCCCTAGTAAGTCTGATAGCACAGCCAAATTTTGGCTGTTCCTGTTATGTTGCGATCCAAGATGTTTTGGGTAAAATAGAAGGAACAGCCGCTGTTCTCATTATTGACGTTTAACATACTTCCGTGTTACTTTCACAACTAGTCATTTGTCACAGTGTTATTATATGTGTTAGATTTTTTTAGATAGTATTTTTTATATTTTATCATTTTTGTATATGAATGTGAATTTGAATATGTCACCAGAACCCAAGCATGCATGAGATGTTCATTTCACTTTCACCAAGTGACAATTTTGATTCGGCTTCAAAATAATCAAACACTTTTAGTATTAAATCCTGTTTTTCATCTGAAGTTTTGAGAGGCATGACTATCCTTTCTATATAAGTATTGGTAGAGTTCTAAATAAGGGCAGATAATTTTTAATTTGTAAATATTAATTTATGAAAAGACAAAAATTATGTTGTTTTTTTCTACCTTTATTTTATATTTTTTCTATTATATTTAAAAAATATATATATTAATTACTTGTTTTTTTTTATTATGCTTAAATAACATACATAAAACTTGTTTTCATTTTCTAAAAGTATACACAAAGCATGGGCTATATACATGGTATATCTGGTCAATACACATAGGCTTACTTTATAACCATGTTCTTTGAGTTCAAATACTGGGCTTTAGAAAACACCAAAACAAAAGTGATTTTATTTAGAATTTAAAGAAAAAGATTTAAAATTCAAAGGCTTGCATTTATACTTTTTACTTTTAAATTTCTAAAATAATTTCCAATAAAATGTAAAAAGTTAAACTTTGGGTGAAATGAACATCTCATGCATGCTTGGGTTCTGGTGACATTCAAATTAGGTAATCACATGACAGTGAAATGTAAATAAAATCACATGTGTTGTTGTTATTGTTTACACTGGGAGTTGGTAACAACAAGCATACTAACTCCCTCTGCACATATCCACATTTGGTACAAATATTTAACATAGAGACCTAATGGGCAACTTTTTTGAAAATAGTGTCAAAATTCTGAAATTATTTGTCAGAGTATGTAGATGATATATGAGTAAATGTGTGAAGAAGAAAAAATCAATAAGTTGAACTGTTGATTTTTAATTAATGTTTTAGTCCTGTTTTAGGCTGGTCAAACGGACTATATTAGAATGTTTTTTTTGTAATATGAATCACTGTAATGACTCTGCCCCTTGCTGGAACCTTGATTGGACAATAAAATCTTATCTTATCTGATCTGTATATATAGGGCTATGTCTTTTTTTTTTTTTTTTTTATAATGGACAGAATTGACCCAAGTTTTGGAATGCTTGAGGTATGAATTTAAACTTTTAGAATAAAAAAATAAGTGAATCTGTATCTATTCAAATGACCTGAAACTGACATGGTAAATATAGTGTTTGATTTTTGTTTATATCATATAAGATTCGATTGAAAAGTTGTATTATTCAGGTGTAATCCCTATTTGATGAAAATCTCAGAAAATAAAGGTATAATTTCGTTTTTATTCGATGGCCTGACATAAATATGAAATAAAATGGAATTGTTATCTTACCTTGAAAATCTTGATATTAATAACTGCAATATTTATATTCCAAATTAATTCAATTACCAAACACGACTGTACTATAGTTATGATAATGATGTTTTGGTGAGTGACTGTGTTAACTTATATAAACATCATTAGCATATGAATAGTTATCAGCTCCAGTGGCGTAGCTTGGGTCTTTTTTCTAGTGAGGCAAATTCACCGAGCGCAGCGAGGCGGAAAAATGCTAGGGGTGGGTCCGGAAATAAAAAAAAAATGGGCGATTGAAACGCATTTTCCCGAGTTTAAATGGATAATTTATGATTTCAATAATAACTGAAATAACACACAGAAAACTATTTCGATATGCGTCAAATGACTTGTTTGTGAATTTATTTCAGAACCTTTGGAGTGGCTACATGAAGCTTCTTCCCGAGTTTCAGATAGAATTTATATCTGCAATCGAATAAAAAATGAGAAGATAAAATAAGCTTGTATCTAAGAGCGGATTTAAGCCCGGCGCATTTCCACTTTCAAACTTTGGCACACGGCAACAAACTATACTAAATTATGTAACATGACGGAGCCAAAAGCTTCCGTAAACGATTTCAATTAATGATGTAGAATATATTTTTATTACAAACTTTGAAAAAGGTTTTTATTTCTCGTATTTTAATCAACTTTTATAATATTAATCACATTAATATTTTTTCGGCAAAAAATCTAGTGAGGCAGTTGCCTCATTGCCTCAATGGAAGCTACGCCACTGTAAAGATGTGGGACATTTTCCTTAGAATTCGTAAAACCGTTAAATTTTGAACAGAATCATCTTGATTTCTCCGATTTTTCGATTTTTCAGTTCTATATTACATGCACATTGTGAATATTTATTTTTGTTCTGTTATGTGGCAAAAGGCCCTGAGTGGCAAAGGTGGTGTGGTTTTGTTTGCCTTTTTGCCTGGGGAACTAACTTCATGAATGGTGGTCTGCCCCTGAATAACAATATTTTTTTCTAAATAATCCCAAAGAGATACTGTGCAAAATATCTTTTATTTTTCGATGTCACAGTGTTATTATATGTGTTAGATTTTTTTAGATCGTATTTTTTATATTTTATCATTTTTGTATATGAATGTGAATTTGAATATGTCACCAGAACCCAAGCATGCATGAGATGTTCATTTCACTTTCACCAAGTGACAATTTTGATTCGGCTTCAAAATAATCAAACACTTTTAGTATTAAATCCTGTTTTTCATCTGAAGTTTTGAGAGGCATGACTATCCTTTCTATATAAGTATTGGTAGAGTTCTAAATAAGGGCAGATAATTTTTAATTTGTAAATATTAATTTATGAAAAGACAAAAATTATGTTGTTTTTTTCTACCTTTATTTTATATTTTTTCTATTATATTTAAAAAATATATATATTAATTACTTGGTTTTTTTTATTATGCTTAAATAACATACATAAAACTTGTTTTCATTTTCTAAAAGTATACACAAAGCATGGGCTATATACATGGTATATCTGGTCAATACACATAGGCTTACTTTATAACCATGTTCTTTGAGTTCAAATACTGGGCTTTAGAAAACACCAAAACAAAAGTGATTTTATTTAGAATTTAAAGAAAAAGATTTAAAATTCAAAGGCTTGCATTTATACTTTTTACTTTTAAATTTCTAAAATAATTTCCAATAAAATGTAAAAAGTTAAACTTTGAGTGAAATGAACATCTCATGCATGCTTGGGTTCTGGTGACATTCAAATTAGGTAATCACATGACAGTGAAATGTAAATAAAATCACATGTGTTGTTGTTATTGTTTACACTGGGAGTTGGTAACAACAAGCATACTAACTCCCTCTGCACATATCCACATTTGGTACAAATATTTAACATAGAGACCTAATGGGCAACTTTTTTGAAAATAGTGTCAAAATTCTGAAATTATTTGTCAGAGTATGTAGATGATATATGAGTAAATGTGTGAAGAAGAAAAAATCAATAAGTTGAACTGTTGATTTTTAATTAATGTTTTAGTCCTGTTTTAGGCTGGTCAAACGACTATATTAGAATGTTTTTTTTGTAATATGAATCACTGTAATGACTCTGCCCCTTGCTGGAACCTTGATTGGACAATAAAATCTTATCTTATCTGATCTGTATATATAGGGCTATGTCTTTTTTTTTTTTTTTTTATAATGGACAGAATTGACCCAAGTTTTGGAATGCTTGAGGTATGAATTTAAACTTTTAGAATAAAAAAATAAGTGAATCTGTATCTATTCAAATGACCTGAAACTGACATGGTAAATATAGTGTTTGATTTTTGTTTATATCATATAAGATTCGATTGAAAAGTTGTATTATTCAGGTGTAATCCCTATTTGATGAAAATCTCAGAAAATAAAGGTATAATTTCGTTTTTATTCGATGGCCTGACATAAATATGAAATAAAATGGAATTGTTATCTTACCTTGAAAATCTTGATATTAATAACTGCAATATTTATATTCCAAATTAATTCAATTACCAAACACGACTGTACTATAGTTATGATAATGATGTTTTGGTGAGTGACTGTGTTAACTTATATAAACATCATTAGCATATGAATAGTTATCAGCTCCAGTGGCGTAGCTTGGGTCTTTTTTCTAGTGAGGCAAATTCACCGAGCGCAGCGAGGCGGAAAAATGCTAGGGGGGGTCCGGAAATTAAAAAAAAAATGGGCGATTGAAACGCATTTTCCCGAGTTTAAATGGATAATTTATGATTTCAATAATAACTGAAATAACACACAGAAAACTATTTCGATATGCGTCAAATGACTTGTTTGTGAATTTATTTCAGAACCTTTGGAGTGGCTACATGAAGCTTCTTCCCGAGTTTCAGATAGAATTTATATCTGCAATCGAATAAAAAATGAGAAGATAAAATAAGCTTGTATCTAAGAGCGGATTTAAGCCCGGCGCATTTCCACTTTCAAACTTTGGCACACGGCAACAAACTATACTAAATTATGTAACATGACGGAGCCAAAAGCTTCCGTAAACGATTTCAATTAATGATGTAGAATATATTTTTATTACAAACTTTGAAAAAGGTTTTTATTTCTCGTATTTTAATCAACTTTTATAATATTAATCACATTAATATTTTTTCGGCAAAAAATCTAGTGAGGCAGTTGCCTCATTGCCTCAATGGAAGCTACGCCACTGTAACGATGTGGGACATTTTCCTTAGAATTCGTAAAACCGTTAAATTTTGAACAGAATCATCTTGATTTCTCCGATTTTTCGATTTTTCAGTTCTATATTACATGCACATTGTGAATATTTATTTTTGTTCTGTTATGTGGCAAAAGGCCCTGAGTGGCAAAGGTGGTGTGGTTTTGTTTGCCTTTTTGCCTGGGGAACTAACTTCATGAATGGTGGTCTGCCCCTGAATAACTATATTTTTTTCTAAATAATCCCAAAGAGATACTGTGCAAAATATCTTTTATTTTTCGATTGGAGACCCAGAGTGAAGTATTCGCTTTTTTTCTTTTTTTTTTATGTTACCCATCTTTATTTCTTTGGCAAAAACACAATTGTCAAATATAGTCAAGAGTTTCATCCTTCCCGAATTTTTATTACTATTTCTTTTAATTACTAAATTAACTCTAGCTCTAATAGAAAGTATGTTAATTTTTAATAAACAAATATAATTTTCCTTTTTCTTTTTCTTTTTTCCAAACTATACAATATTTTATTTCAATATTTCTTTAGGAACTGTTTTGCTCAGAACTACTTTTTTCTGAAGATGACTTGTTGACCTTTTTGTACCCTCAGATAATACCTATGTACAAAAAAAATGTGTATAACAAAACACCTTCTGACATCCTGGTGCCATTATATATACTATTTCCATTCATTATTGTTCTGTCTGGGTTCCAGCCAACTTCATTCATAAATATACAAAGATCTCTTGCCGCATAACAAATATATTCAAATTATTATAACAATTTCAAAACAAGTTCCAAATAAAAATTATAGTTTACAAAGTTCAAATACTAAAAGTATAACTAACTCCGTTGTTTATCATATATTTTTATTATTTTGATTTTATTTTTATGTTATTATTTTTTTTTGTATACAACTAATAAATAAATAATTACCAAAAAATTGTCGAAAAAGACTTCATCTATTAATATATAATAGCGATTAAGTGGGGTGAATCGACTCACTTTCCGGGGCGAACAGGTAATCGGGGCGAAACGACCTGGTACCTTTCGTACCATAATCAATACATTTGGTATCATTACAATTTCAATTATTTTTTTTACATAATTATGGTAGACTAGTGATTATTGTACGAAATGATAATGGCATGGAAATGTTATAGTACCCTGTAGTGTATACCAAAAAAGAAGAAAAGAAGAAGTACGCTTAGGATTTTAACATGCTAAGTGTGTATCGTGTTGGGTAAATGAGTTTGCCAGACATTTATTTATGGATATATTGTGACAAAATATGGATGTAATAGTTTGAAATATATAATGTCCCAAGTGTGTTTGTATTATTTTACATCCAGCATACGACTTCTTGTAAAATTGTGGATGTGAAGTAAAATATAATCAAATTTTGGGCCAAATTTTATCAGCGAGCTGCTGGTAAGATCAGGATCAGAATCGGGAAGATTTTTAGTTTGACAATTTTTTCTGAATGGTTTTTTGTTCTTTTGTAAGGTATTTTTACCTTAATAATTATATATAAAAACAGAAAATATAGGTTATATATTTTTATAAAATAAATTAATTAAAAAAAACACGTCAGTGTTTTCTTAGAATATGGTAAATCCGAGGATTTATGATATGCAAAGCAGATGTTTGTATACAAACCAGGGGCGGATTCAGGGGGGGGGGGGGGCGCACCCGGCGCGCGCCCCCCCCCCCTAAAATTGGAAAAAATATGATTTTTTTTGCGTAAAATCGTGATTTTTCACATGAAATACCCCAAATATTTTCGCGCCTCCCTCCGCTCGGCGCAATTTTTTTAAGTGCGCCCCCCCCCCTAACTTGAAATCCTGGATCCGCCCCTGCAAACAATAATTATATATGTAAGATTAGTGTGTTTTGTAAACAACTAATGGTACGTAGATACATTGTATCTAACATAGTTAACACTTAATCCAAATTTTATTTAGCATACATATATGCATTTTGATTATTTTATTTTATGAATATAAATTGTTATTAAAAACATAGATCTATTTAGATCATAGATGGGCTTCACACTCCTACAGGAGTACAGACAGTATTGTAAAATATTTATTTCATTTTTTTTTTAAATGTAAGCTTATAGACAAACTGTGTTAATCACTATTGGTTCAATTTTATTTTACCAAAAACTTTTTGAGTAGTAATTTTATGATACTATACAGTACTATGATTATCTCCCTTTATTTAAATTCCTTAAAAAGCATTTTCCCCAATAATTATAACCCGAATAATCCAGTCGTTATATTACTTTCCTCTAGTCGCTGCATTAACGCTAGACTGTCTCAACCTTTAGCCGAGGTACGAGCCAGGGGACATAACTCGTCAGTCTACATTAACGCCTGGACGACTTTCTCGATAAAACGCGTCAATCGGAAGTTTCAAATTAGCTATGCATTCTGGGTATAAACTCCTAGGGACTTTTGGCGCTAAAATAAGGAGGAGCTTAGGAAATGTTTGTAAACACAATCAATGGAGCGTTCAGGTGTCAAATGTTTTCATTGTAATCACGTGTTTGACCTTACTAATCTAAAAGGTGAAAAGAGAAGAAATATAGGAAAACAAAATAACGAGTTAAATATCATAAATCAACTTGCAAAATTCTACGATCTACCAGTGAGTAACTTGCGTGCATTTGTTGACGGTGCACATGATATTTTGGTTTGTGATCAGTGCTTTAATTCTTTGAAATCATTAACAGGCAAAAAGTGACAAAATCTTGAACAATCTCAAAAACAGTGCATCATCAGATTTCAAGAGCTTAACCTCAAAATTACAGTATCAAACGGAGAAAACGTGCACATTTGCAGAGACGAGTTCAACCAAGAAAAGACCACTGCACCATTTGACACCCTCAAAATCAGGATGCATGCCCAAAGGAAAAAGAATTAACAGACAGACGGTGATACCGAAAGTCAACAGGAGAAGCCTGATATTTGCACAGACTCCAACTCCATGTAAATCAACACCCAAATCTTGAACAATCTCAAAAACAGTGCATCATCAGATTTCAAGAGGTTAACAAGACATTGACACTAGTTGTCAGTATGACAATGATCCTAGATGATTTTCTCAGGCAATGTATGTTACAGAAAGCCATCATATTGTTTTAATTAAATTTTCTCTTTTAAATAGAACCACCTTGACATTTGTTTTGAAATTGAGTCCACTTCAAGTAGCAAAATTCGATGTTTGTGCACAATATAAATAAAAACTGAAGTGATACAATAAATTTCTATTTATCCATAGACATCTTCCGTATATTTTAATTGATTTCAAGCATAAATATTTATTGTAAACCGACGTATTTTAAGCGAAGGGTTGAACGTCATTTTTCATCAAAAATGAAGCGAAAGTCACGTGACTGGGACTTTACTTTGGAGCTCTCCTGTCACGCTGGCTGTCCTACTGAATAGCAAATGCGATTTTGATTGCAATGATGGTATGTTAATGGGATATGTGTGCTTAATAAATCTGCTATGATACTAGAGGGACTTTAAAAAAAAAAAACAAAAAAAAAAAAAACGTCATATAAAAAGTTTGATTAATAGTATTGTAAACGCCTTTATTATTTATAACACTTTATTAATAAACTATATGTCCATTAAATAAAGATATCAGCACATTGCGATCGATCGAGTATTGTTTTCATAATGCTTATTTACAAATGTACAAGTGACAAATATGGAAATCATTTATTAACTACAATGTGCGGTTTCGGAAAATAAAACTAGTATAACCCGCCACCTTTTATTAATGTGCTTGTAACACGCCAGGAAAGTGAGCGGTCATGTATATGTATATTAAGTTATCGAAAATTGGCTCTGTTTCTACGATTTTTCGACAAGGCCTCCAAGAGAAATTTAAAAATTCAGAAGTCTGAGTTCATTTTACATAATTATTTTTCTAAATAAACTAAAAATACTTGAAAATACAAAAAAAAAATGAAAAATCAAGATAAAATGTTTATGGCTAAGGATATGGGGCACTTCGGAGATTCACGGGCCCCTTCTTGGCTGTCCGGGCCCCAGATTGATGTACCGACTGAACTCCCATCTCATAGGCCCTGTTTTTCGATTAGATTTTGGTACTGTTCCTACAATGTGGTATATTTTGTTTTCATTTTATTATTGCAATTTTGGAGAGATAGAAAAAAAAAGAATGCATTATTTGAAAAGTGTGAAAAGGAATGTACTCTTTCTGGCCATATTTATCTCATTGAATTTTTTTAGGAAAGACTTGCAGTTAAACATGATACACATGAACAGAGTAAATCTATATAAATGAAAAAAAAAAAGATAAAAAAAAAAACCACTGGGACAAAGTAACTTGCAACCTACTTTCAATGCCACACAATCATCATGTATCTCTCTGAATTAGAATGGATGACTGCCTCAGTCGCCAGAATCGAATGTTGTCGCTAGAACATAATTAATGCACATGTACTTTTAATTCAGGAACAGTTTAACTCGCAAAAGAGAGATAACTCTAATATAAAATATAAACCACGTGAACGGAACTATATGCATTGTACAGTCATATTCAAAATAAAGCCAATGTGAAGAGAGGGATGGGGTTGGATGGCTAGTATAACTCTTCTTTGTAGATTTGAGTGAGTGCGTGATTGTTGTTTAACGCCAACTCAATCATATTAACCAGTTTAACGCCGCCACACTTTTGTGTCTGTCCCAAACCAGGACCTGGATTTCCAACGTCATATGTCGTTGTCTGCTTATGTTAAGTGAGTTCAGTTAAGATTGTTTGTTTTGTTGGTATTGGTGGAATTGATGACTATCACTTTTTAAACTTTCATTTTATATAACATTTATCACTCATTTCGTCAATCGATCTGATGGCATAGTTCACTCTGTATATCTGAACTTTTCAAAAATTATTAAGCATTGACATACAGCCTACAGGATAATCCTACTTTGTAAAACTGTCGTGACTTGTTCTACCATTACGGAATATCTCTGTTACAGATGACCACCGGTTTATTCGGCTTGTCGTATGTTAATCTCGTCTTTCTTTGCTCCACATTCAGGATTTATCACCGAATATGTATATCATCGAATTTATAACAAGCAACATGAAGTCAGAACAATGCCTCTGATGGAGCGGGAACTGCTTACCATTCACAGAGCACCTGCCTCAAGTCACTGACAAACTTTATCACATGAACGGGGTTCGAACTCACACATTTAGCGGTGATAGACACTGATTGCACAGGTAGTTGTAAATCCAACTACCATACGATCACGACCACGACGGCCTCCCGACAATACTTGATTTTAAGATGTTTGTAAAGCATTAGGCTTTGTGCGGAGAACACATGATATGTTGTCCAGCGAAAAAAAGGGCATCAAATAATAATTTAAAAAAAAACATGTAGTGGGAAGGCATCTTTTTAATTCACATCTTCACTGTCGTCAAAGAGCTCCGGCTGAACATGTTTCGTCAAGCTCCAGTTATGTCAGATCAGCATGATTCACATACAGGTGACGACAAAAATGAGTATTATGATCATATAGCATTATTGTAACTTGAAGCAAGAAGATGTCTTTGTCAGGCGATTTTTTTACCTATATGTTGATGTGGTTATCTTCATCGATTACTCAGATTTGGATAAAATGATGGAGATAAACAATGACAATGCTAACAATGAGCTTGAAATCATCAAATAAAGATATACAAAGTAGTTTATATGTATAATTAAAGCACACAAACCCTTTGTAATGCTTAGATAAATGATAATTTACACTGGCGTGCTACCATGAATAATTTTAGACTAACTACAGTTAAAAACACAATCCTTATTTATGTAATTTCGTTCCGGTTTTGTCAACCATATTTGAGTCACAAAAATTGTATTTAAGTAGAACCGTTTTTGTCACTATACAAATTTGAAAGAATAATGGAAAAAGCTCAATATCACAATTATGTTTCCTTTTTATAATTTATTTAAGCATGCAACTATTTGTTTGTTCAGTATATATTACAAACACCGCTCCAAGACATCGCATGCGCACACTGTTTTCAATATTTTGATTGTACATTTTGCTATGAAATTTTAGTTTTGCTTAACTTGCATTTAAAGTAGAGATGAATAATGGAAGATTGTCGCCATTTGGTTGTTAATGCCAAACGACATTTTTTTATTTTAAGTTAATACATATAAAATGAGGGTAATCTCAAGGTTGAAAAATAAGATGTTTTAATAGGCGGAAGTAATTCTTCGCCGTCTCGTTAATGATTGTTTTATCCTGCATTTGTTTTATTTGAGCAATCACATTGCATTGACCGATTAATGTTTTGCTATATTTGGTCACTGACCAAGATATAGTTTTCTGGTACCTGATTCATGTTGAGCAATGGTCAAAAACAGTAACATAAGTTATGCTTATAAGCGTGGACTTCTTAGAGAATATAATCAAAAACAATAAGAACGACTCTTGCTTCTGCTCTTTTTATACCATTTGACAATTGTTTTGGGGCTTTTGACATAATACGATAGATACAATATACGTGTATTGTCGGAAAATATGTAATTCATTTCCAGTCGCTGCGAAACAGGTAAGATAAACTCGTCAAATGCTCGCGTTTTTTCTCGTTTCTAATGGTCGTATATATAAATTTATATTTTCCGACAATGTATGTATATTGTTTATATATCGTTTCCACGAAGTTATTTCCACAGAATGACTTAGTTTGTTATCAACGAGTATAAAATTCAAATATGGCATTATAAAAAATATCTCCCACTATTCAATTGATGCCCCTGGACAGGGACCGAAAGTGAAAGAAGCTCAATGAACGCCAGACGTGATGCCAATGTCAAATAAATCATAATAAAATCAAGAGTTCGCCAGGGCCTCCAAGAGTAGTTTTGCAAGGCGGAACAAGACTGCTTTGGGGCCCGGGGACAGACTGAGAAATTGAGGATTTGAGGGCCAATGAAACCACTTGTAATGAAATGATGGCCTTCATGGTTACATTGTAAATGTGAGTGATGATAAACAACCATAATTCAGAAGTCTAAGTGAATTTTACATGATCATTTTTCTAGATAAACTAATTAATAGTTGAAACCCCCCCGCCCCCCCCCCCCGCCCCCCCCCAATGTAAAAATAAAATAAAACGTTTGTGGCTAATGCTTTGGGGCTCTTCATAGATTCACGGGCCCCTTCGTGGGTCTCCGGGCCCCAGACCGAGGTACCGGCTGAACCTCCCTCTCATAGGTCCTTACTGTTCGCGACAGTGGCAATTTAACAGAGAAATAACGATTTTTTATTGCATAAAGTAGATGAATTTAGGAGCCATGGCGAATATTCATACTATGGATCGCTATTTATCGCCTTTGAGATACTTCCTAATCACAACTATGTTAAATTGTAATATAATGATCAATAATAATAGGATCAGTGGTATTTATATACTGACAAATCCGGTCCTTTATAAATGCCACAACCGGTTTCTATACATGACAAAGCCGGAAATAAAAAATGTCTGTTGACGTCAATTTTTAGGCTATAACTAGTTACTAACTGATTTTTCCTCAACAAAATTATATCTCTAAGTAAAATAAATCATTCATCAATATTTTTTTCTTTTTTGGCCAAATTTCATTCATTCGTAAATGCATTTCAGTTGATTGTAATGATTTTTATGCCGGATTCTGTAGAACTTTTGGAAATAATCTACTTTAACACTGCAAAAAGCATTGATATTTGGACAAAAAATGACAATAATACAATACCAATCATTAAAGTCCCACTGGCTATATATTTGACTAAAAATAAAAACACAATTCTTTTAATAATAAAACCATTTAAACTTGTTAAAACATTTAAAAAACGCAATAAAATTGGTCTTTCAGCTCGCATTACTATATAATAAAGGGGGAAACAAGTAGCGAGAATTAAGTCCTGTCATTCAATAATTCCCACCGAAGATTTTCCGTATTCATACAACCTCTGTTGAACTTGAACGCTACGCATGCGTATTGAGATTGTTGTCTATGAAAGAAACATGTCAGAATCTAGTTCGAAGCGTGGTCCAAAGAGAAGATTTACAGATTCAGAAAGAAAACAGCGGAAAAGAGAATCGAATGCTAAATTTGAGCAGGATATGGATTGGAGACCAGTGTGATCGTTGGAATGAGCTCAGATCAGTTCTACGAGTGAAAACCAACGCTGAAGTGGCGAAAATACTTTTGGACTGGTAAGTGCAATGTTTACATTTTAACGATGAAAATAAATCGTACATTGTGGCTAATAGAAGTTATAAATTTATTCCGTAGGTGAAAACATTGAAGGGAATATATATTTATTTATCATCTATATCTTAAATGTATGTTATTTACTTCGAAATAGGTGATAAAACTTGTCAAATACCAAAGGTAAAATCGAGACGAAAATATTGAGGCCAGTTGAAGGGATTTTTTTAAAATACAAATTATCGCTTTTAATACGGCGTCCTAAATTGCAAACAATGTTCTTTGGTGTTTTGTATCGAATTTTGCTTTAATTCTTAAGTATTTTAATTAAGTATATATTCTAACAACCTTTGTGGCAAACAATGGGGGGGGGGGGGGATTGTTGTGAATATAATCAGTAACAGTGTACAATGTAAGTCCCGAATTAGTGTAAAGTAAAGTATTTGCTCCACAATCAAGGCATCCCGGAAATGGGCTTCTGTCCCTAACTGTACTAGTAGTCACACTATATATCTATCACAGATCTTCATTACTTTTGTCATTTTACAATTTTGCAATATTCCTAGGCTATTGTCAATTTCAGCTATGATGAGAAAACTCAGGAGACACAAACAGCAAAACAACTTAGATTACACGATGATAGTGTGTTTGCCACAAGTGTGCCATTGTCTGATAATACAGCATGTGCTGCATTTACGTCCACTCCAGAACGTGCCCATCAGAAGCCCAACATTACTGTTGCAGATGTTTCTGAGATTTCAGCATCAGAACATGAGATTGGTAGAATGTAAGTTTAATAAAACAACATAGTAGTGAAAGTATATATAAATTTTATTGCTGTTTATGGTATTTTAAACAATTTATGTCACTTTCGTGCAGCTAGAATGAAAACATTTGAAAAATTGAAGAAAAAAAAAAGCAGTTGAAAGACTGAGACCCAGAGAGAACAATTAAGGGCCTGAACAATAATGCCAAATTTAGCTAAGTACAAAGCTTTGCTCGTGGGAGATAATTATACATTTTTGTATTAACAAAATAAGGTATAAATCAACAGGATCTTGTTGTGTAATCTATATATTTACACCATGAATGATGCTTTTAATTGCACTTTAGTTTTGACAAATCTGACAATATTTCATTACATTGAATAAAATAGAGATTTACTCAAGTAAAATGCAAGTCTTGTGTAACATGATTTTGATTTTTGGTATTTTAACGCCACTTTCTACAATATTTTCAGCTATATCATGACGACCAGTTTTAGTGGTGGAGGAAGCCGGAGTATCCAGAGAGAACCACCAACCATGGGCAAGCAATTGGTAAACTTTATCACTTGCGGCTTCGAGTCGAGTGCACCCTTTTTTGTAATTTACAAAGCCATGCTATTGTGTAACAGCTACACATGTCAGTTATATATTTTTGTTTGTTTTAGGACAGAAGTTGAAATGTCGAGCATTGCTGTCAGCAAATATTCCACTAAAAAAGCATTTGACAAATCCAACAGTTTTATTAATATATGTATAACAAGATATACATGTGTATATGGGGGAAGTGTCAATGAGAAACCATCACATCAATAATGTTGCTTCATACTGTTGTTGACTACTTGCCTTCACTGCAAAACAGATGTACAAAATTGTAAACAAACAAAGTGTGTAAATAAATTTGGCACAGAAAATAATTTTATTTTGGATTATCTATCCGAGTCTTCCAGGCATGAAGCCAACATACTGTCCAAGTGGGTCTGGATATTTCCCCTTATCCGCCATACACAGCAACTTGGTACAACACGCCTGTTTCCTGCTCCCAAATAGCCATGTCGCCACAAAGTGTACTGTCTGTACGCAGTGTGTCTTCTGTCTCTGTTGTAATCTTGATCTGGAGGTTGTGCCAGAATATCATCTCTATGGCGAACAACAACCTCCAAAACAAGTTCATCCAAAACTATGGTATAGAAATCCTGAAAAGAAGGGAAAAATATAGATGAGAAACAATCCATAGTTTTCCGTTGTAATACATCAATTCATTCAGATAAGCTAGTTTGAAAAAAGATATTGTGGTGCTGGATGAATACTTTCTCAGTTATGCTTTATTTGAGGGGCCATCAACAGTTTGTCATGAGATGTGGGTTTTTGCTTGTTGAGGGTTGTATGGTAACCTGTCTTTTATTTAATTCCGAGGATTATTCTTGTGTGATTTGTTGGTTGTTTAACCCATATCTCATTTTATTTAAATGGTAAATACATGTTTAAACATTAGATGGTATGTTGCATACAAACAACAGATTACATGGTGATGGCAAAGTCAATACTGGTGTAACCACAAAACTGTCAAAAATAAAATCATGCAACAGAATAGTAAAGGCATATGAAAAAAATAATATTTACAGGCATTCTTGAGTGGCACCTCTCACTTTTCTCCTTGCAACACACTTTCTCTCCCTCCAGTATCTCCCTGCAATATGTGCAGGTGCATCAGTCAGGTTGACCAGGCTGAGGAGCAGGATGGATCTGGATTTCTTTCATTTTCTTGCTCCAATAAATTGGAAGACAAATGAAGGCTGCGCGATTGATCTGAATTCTAAAATAAATAGATTTTTTTATCATCTTGTATGAATAAATCAAAAGATCTTTAATTCAATCTTTTATGGCAACCAAAAATGAGGACCAAACAAAATACAGTCATCTGTCAAAAGTATTGGAAAATGTCAAAACAAAATCCATATATAATCAACCAAAACCATATTTTTTTTTTTAGATTATTGTGAAGTCATTTCTGGATAGATTTTAACAAATTTTATACCAAAACATTCAAAATTGTCTATATTTTGTTTGTTTATTTGTTCATTATGTTTATATGAGTGGTTTTTATTTGTACATACTTTTTCCATGATTTAAATTTTTAGGATTTATTTTTAGTTGAAATATATAGGAAAATCAGTCAATTTTTATTTGTTGTGTTAAATTATATACAAATAAAAATCACTCATAACAACATAATGAGTAAATAAACCCCCAAAAAATATTGTTTTGGTTGATTATGCAGGGATTTTTTTTTTTTTACATTTCCCAATACTTTTGACAGATGACTGTAGTACAGAAATTACAGTAAAATTTATTGTTGTATAGGGTAACTTCGACAATTTATGTAACCTCGATACACTTAGAATCAAAACATTTAGAAAACAGAAAATCAAAGAATTTAGAGGGCTAACAGAGAAATGAAAGAGCCTAAACGGTACGATTTCCGTTAGGACGGTTACACTTTGCAAGTTTTTCATACTGCTAGCAAATATAATAAAGATAAAATCCTAAAATATTTAATTTGCGAACATTATTTACTGAATAATGCGGATTCATTCAGAATTTTTTTACGAATACAACATATTTATTGTTCACTTGGTATTTCCCTTATCGTACCCCAATTTTGTCAAAATACGTTTTTTTTTACAATCAACTTTATTTCTCCTCTCTCGTGCTATGCACAAATTACTAACGTACTTTTCTGTTTTAAAACCATGCGAAATGACCACTTTTTATCGGGAAAACATTTGAAATAAAAGAATAATATAGTGAGAAAAGAGTACATGTGCTTACCTCTTCCATCGCTGTTTATTTATAGTGGGAACAACACGATCATTCGGCAATCGTATACGGCCGAGTAGTTACGATTGGATCATTCGACAGACTCCGTAAATTTGCCGATAATTAATCAGTCGCCATCTTTTGATGCAGCATCCTGGAATTCGTCAACAAATATCGTTCTCTCACCCATTCTTTCTCACATATATCAACACGAAAATGAGTTAAAACATTATTTTATTAAATATAAAGCATGTATAGTACATTTTTTGGAGAATGCAGCTCATTAAAAAAACGGTCCTATCTTAGCCAGTGGGGCTTTAAGCATCATAATTCAAAACATTATATTTATAGTATACAAAATCCACGAATTGAAATCAATTTGAAATCAATTTGTAACTGCGTATATTGTGTACTTCTATTTGTTTGTATGTATTGAAGGTCATTTCTTATGAGTACAGAAAGTAAATAAGCTATGACAATCACGACTGTTGGTACATACATGTTTATGATCAGGTCAAGCCGTTATGCATGTTTATAATTAGGTCAAGGCAATGGTGTTTATTGTTGCTGTCAGCATTTCTTCAGCTATATCGTTAAAATGTATTTGAAGAGGAATAAATTAAAAGAATATCATTATAAATGTACTATCAAACATTTCTTTTTAGCAATCATCGCATAAATATTAATGCTATCACATAATTAGTAACTGCATCGGTGGTGTAATAATGTTCGTGCTCGCCTCGCGTGTGGTAGATCGTGGGTTCGCGAACCGGTCGGGTCAGACCAAAGACTATGCATTCGATATTTGATGCTTCTCCGCTAAGAACGCAGCGTTAAAGGGTACGAACAAAGACTGGTTGACTGGGAATCAGGATATTATTGTGTTCGTGTGGGTGACTACGTCTATCTCCGATCACTGTTGTTTCAGTGAGCTAGCACTGTGAAAATCAAAATGAGAGGGTTGGTCAAGGGCAAAACTGACATCATCATTTGATTGAGAAAAAAAAAGCTGAGTGGCGTTAAATAATAATCACTCACTCACTCATATTGAGGAACTGTATTTTGGATGTGATTATTATGCGTAAAAACCATCGACTCATTCACAGATAAAGTCTGCTTGACTTGTTATATTATACAGTTTATTTGTGATATGCCGAATTCACCAATCACTGGGCCGAATTTATTCATCACTAATTAAACTCGTATTATATAAATTCTAGTTTGATATTTTTATTCCCAAAAGAAAGAAATCCAAATATCATTTCGGACATACAACTAACTACAAATATTTGTCTTTTCAATAAGAACTGCGTATTACCACATAAATTAAAACGCAATGATTTGCGATTGATCCAATAAGTAAATATTTATAAATGTATATTTATAAAGATGTACAACAATCTCTTTTGCGGACTATAAAGACATTCCTCATACAAGTTATATCTTAACAATATATATACCTATTTCAGTGTTTAGTAGTTTCGTCCATAAATTTGTGAAAAATGGAATTAAAGGTTTTACCGTTAAGTAAGTATACATACTGTACAAATTAGTCAGACAGGTTATTACTTATCCGAATGGCATAGGGAACTTTACAACTACCTTTGCAATCAGTCTCTATCACCACTAAAATTATGAGTTCGAAGTCTACTCGATACAATATTATGTGATAAAGTTTGTCAGAACTTTACTTGTGGCAGGGCGGTGGTTTTTTTTTCTCCTGGTACCCCTGTTTCCTCCACCGATGAAACTGATCTCCACGATTTAACTGAAATATTGTCGGAAATATCTTTAAACACCATAACCTAGCCCGAATGGAATCGTCAATGATAACTTGAATCATTACTACGCCCTCTATCAACAATGGAGTGAACGAAGTGAGTAGAATATAATGACTGTATTATTCGGTTTACGACAATGATGGTGTCACATTTTTATACATATGTTTAATTATTGTGATGTAAAGGTTTCTGGTTATATATATTATATCAGTCAATAAATCTAGATGATTCACCGTACACATTTCTTCTCTTCATTTTGTTGACGTTATAGTAGCCATGCTTATATTTGTTTTTCATTAAAATATCTTTAGATTACAAATAAAGTTGAAACTGATTATATTTGTCATATGATACCAAGCAAGTAACAAATATCTATATTCGAAATGCTGACAATAAGGAACAGCCTATTTTCAGGATCAATTATAATCCTGATTTTGATTTTCCAGTAGTAACTTTAATTACCTTTCCTTTAAATTACAGTATTCGTGTGCCCATGTAAAAGATAACATGCGTACGGTTGTATCCCAACAACATCAGTTAACGGGATCGAAATCTAATCTTTTTGACAAGATTATTAAAAATAAACAAAATAAAGATGGTAAAATGCGATACAGTGGACCATGCTTCTTCTTTTCTGTTAATATTTATCTGTTTATTTTTGACATATTGCAGTAATTTTGAGTGTTGTTCAACTGATCAATGGTTATGGACTCAGCTACAATTATTTTGATGAGATGGCCCAGTCATACTGTGCAAGTAACTCACGTGGCTTCACCTTTGCTCTTAGAAGAGACTGCGGCGGGATAGCACCTACTTGTCAAAACATTTGTAAACATGCAGCCAGTCGTTTGTTGGCAACGATCAGTTACCAAAGGAGACGGTAAGTAGATTAAAATCTTTGTCAAGGAACAGCACAAAAATCATAATTAGTGTAAAACAATCACAGAGTAACATCAACTAGTAAAATACAACGATTGAATATGGAAACGATTGGATAACACGAACACCAGTAAGAAGTTCCGAAGTGAGAACAGATGGATAGAAGGTGTTTCTGGGTTTTATTAACGATCAGGAACTAATGCCCTGTATTAACAAAATATGGATGCATAAATATAATAAAAACGCGAGTTTCTGGAATAACCTTTATCAGGTACGCTCAAAATCAAAAGGTTGGAAAGTCAAATAATTCAAATTTGTGGGAGCAATAAAACCAAAGGGGCAAAACAGTATAGCCAAAATCGTCTAAGGTCACCTATGTCTGAGGGAGTAGAACCTTAGTTTTATAAATAATTACATTATTTAGGAACTGTGCATTTCAGTATAAAGTATATCTAATAAACCATCTCAGTACCGAAGCATTAGCATAGCCTACCACCAGAGGAATCGACCCAGTGAAAGTAATAAAAACGTAGATATAATTAAGGATTGATCGCAATTTTTGTTCGGTTCATGAAGAAATAACCCCAATCAGGTTGTGCACACCGTGTAACCCGCGTAGCGGATTATATCTATGGTGTTGACTTGAAAAAGGTCGTTGACCCATCACTCAAGTATTTGTGGCGTCCTCCAACATGACAAAATTATTAGTATATACAGTAAAGTCCCAAAAGTGTGTGTATTTACAAGTGATTAAAATCAGGATAACATCATCATCTTTTGTTCATGTTGTTCAGCCACCATAGTAGAGCTTAGTGAGTCTGCTCTTAAATTCCTCACTGCTCTCTATGTCTAACAGTTCATCTGATAGTTGGTTCCAATCCCTGATGGTACGTGGGAAGAAACTGTATTTGTAAACATCTTTTTTCGGTCTGATTTGTATTTATCTCTTCGGATGATGGAATCTCGAAGTTCTCGTTGGTTTAATGATGTAGGATGCCATTGGTATCGCTACTTTTTCATGGATGGCTTTATGTAAAAGTGTGATACTGGCTATTTTACTCCTTGTTCAAAGTGGTGGTAATTCCAGTTGTTCGAGTAATGTTGTCACTGTACCAGGGTCTCTTGTGTAGTTGCTTTTGATGAAGCGTGCTGCTCGGCGTTGGACCATCTCAATCTGTTGAATATGTTTTTGGAGATGAGGGTCCCAAACGCTGCTGGCATACTCAAGGTGAGGTCGGACAGGCGCAAGGTATGCTTGTTTCTTTACCTCCTCTGGACATGATCCTACATTTCTACGTATGAAACCTAGTGCTTTATTTCCCTTCGTTGCAACTTTCGGAACTTGTTTGTCCCAAGACATGGTGTTCGTGAGTTCAGCTCCTATGTATGGATTTGATGTTACTCTTTCTAAGATATGTCCATTGATGGTATAGTCGAAGTCTACTGTTTTCTTCTTTTTGTAATCTTTAGAACAAAGCATTTTAGAGAGTTGAAAATCATCTGCCATGTTTTAGTCCAATTAACCATTCTGTCAAGATCTTGTTGTAGACGTTTGCAATCGTCTTTGGTGGATATTGCTAAGCATAGTAGGCTATCATCTGCAAATAGGCGAATTTTGGATGTGATGTCATTGCCTATATCGTTGATATATAAAAGGAACATCAAAGGGCTTAGTACCGGTCCCTGTGGTACACCAGATGTTACTTTGGCTGTACTAGATTTGTCTCCTTCTATGGTCACTTGTTGTTCTCGTTGCGTGAGCCATGCTTCAAGCCATGATAGAATGTTCCCATTTATGCCATATGATTCCAGCTTTTTCAGTAGACCCTTGTGTGGTATTGTGTCAAAGGCTTTACTAAAATCCAATATGAACATATCGACTTGTTGGTTGTTGTCACGATTTCTTGCTATGTTCTCAGTTGTAATGAATAGCTGTGACTCACATGATCGCTTGCTTCTAAAGCCATGTTGGAAGTCCATAAGTATGCTATGCTTGTCAAGATGGTCCATTATATGCTTAAATATGACATGTTCCATGATCTTGCAAGGTACTGATGTCAATGATACTGGGCGGTAATTCACAGGTTGGCTTTTATCGCCTTTCTTAAATAGTGCGGTGACATTTGCAACCAGCCAATCCTTTGGTACATTATGCTCTTCGATGGATTTTGTGAAGATTAATTGCAGATATGGTGATATTGATTCTGCAGCTTCCTTTAATATCTAATATCCTGCATGATATATTGTCAGGGCCATTAGATTTGTTGGGATTGACAGCTTTTAGTAGTTGTATAAGGCCTTTTGTCGATATATTCAGGTTGGGTATATCTGGTGTTCCACTGTCGTCTATTTCTGGGAAGTTGTCAAGATCTTCTTTCGTGAATACTGATTTAAATTGTTCATTCAATGCTTCTGCTTTTCCTTTACTGTTTTCAATCGTTTCTCCATTTACCTTCAGTGTTGATACCCCTACTGTTTCTCTCTTTCTTGATTTTACGTACTTCCAGTATTTTTTCCCTATTCGATAGTTATCTTGTTGGTTAGTTGTTGTGTTGTTTGACGTTGTTCCATTTACCTCTAACATATCGAAGATGAACTTTCTATGTGCTTTGTCAATTTCAGCCTTTACTTGTGCTCTATATTGTTTAAACTTTTTCCAGTAATCTTCTGTTTGGTACCTATTGGCAGCTTTGTATAGTCTTTCCTTCTTACGTATCATTTTCTTGATGTTTTGGTTTATCCATGGTATATTCCATCTTGATGTTAGGGTTTTTGATGGTATATATTGGTCCATTGCATTGAAAATGTGTGATTTAAAAGTGGTCCAATATCCTTCGATGTTCATTTCTTTATATTTTTCCTTGAAACTTTCTGGTTTACTGTCTAGATATTCCTTAACAGCATCTAGGTTTCCTTTCTTATAAAGATAAACTTTTCTTGGCTTGTTCCTGATAATCTTCAGTCTTGCATTTATAGTTATTATTATCATTTGATGGTCACTTATTTCATCCAAAACATCGACTTTATGTACGAGATTTTCGTTGGTAGTTAGAACTAGATCTAAAATATTCTTTTCTCTCGTCGGTTCAGTTACACATTGCTGTAAACAGAGTTCCTCAACTAAATATATTGCAAGTTGGTTTATTTCGGTTGAATAACTATAGCTTGATTTTATAGTATAGCCACCTTTTATATCATCTTCATCCCAGTCAATGTCAGGCAAATTGAAGTCTCTCGTTCGTATAACATTAGGTAAAGTGTTGTTGTGGGTCAGTCTACTTAGTGAATTATTTAGGTTCTCTAGTGCTGATGGTTCGTTGTCCGGCTTGCGATAGAAACAACCGGTGTTTAGTGCTTTGCAACCCTTGAGTTGTATTTTAGTCCACGCTATTTGGCAGTCAGTGTCTAGGGTGTTTTCACCACTACATACAGTGTCTTTCTGTACTGCATTGATCACCCCGCCTCCTTCGTGGCCTTTCTTACATGTTTTGTCTTTGCGTACTATCTCATATCGCTCTTGGTCTAGTATCTCTGATGTTGGTATAGATTTGTCAAGATGTGTTTCCTTGAGATGGATTATGTGTGGATGGTGCATTTCAATAATTATATTGAGCTCGTTTCTCTTAGTTTCACTTCTGAGACTATGCAAGGGTGTGTACAACCTGATTGAAGTTATGTCGAATGAACCGAACAAATAATTTCGATCAATCCTTATAAATTAATTCAAACTTCTTTTTATCATGATATTGAAAAATATATTTATTTTTTCAAAATAAGGCAAATAATCGGAAATAAATTTAAATAACCCCAAAGATGCCTCATTTAAAGAAAATCACCCGATGACAACGGCACACGAGGCCTTGAAAACGACGTCTAATTTCAGATTCGGTACATATGAAAATAACCTCAACTTTTTAAACCAATCAAAACACGTATAAAATGACATGCGACTCTAAAATTAATTTATTATTTAGTGACCACGACGCGTTTCCGGAATAATCTTCATGCGTATTACATGTATAAAGAAAGATAACCCTAATTGTCTTTATGATAAATAAAATCAATACTGAACAACTGAATTGCTTTCTCCACCAGAAAAACTGACCGCCACGATATTCCTGAAATATCGTTGAAAGTGACGTTATAATAATTACATTATGTGTTCATTTCATTTATATATTCATTTTAAAAGGTTGACATGTGACTTCGAAATTGAAACTTCATCAGTCAATGAAGCGCACAATTTTCAACTTTGGGCTGTAGTGATCGTATGGTTGTTGGATTTACAGCTACCTGTGCAAGCAGTACCTAGCACCGCTAAATTTATGGGTTCGAATCCCGTTTATGGTGAGATGTACTCGATACAACACTATGTGATAAAGTTTGTCGGTGACTTGTGACAGGTCGGTGGTTTTCTCCGGGTACTCCGGTTTTTTCCACAAATAAAACTGACCGACACGATATAGCTGAAATATTGTTGAAAGTGGCGTTACACACTTTAAACCTATACACCTCAACTTGAAATTGAAACTTCATTAGTTAATGAAGCGCACAATCTTTCAGCCATGCTCACTACTGGGAACGTTTTTCGAACGTCATGAAAAAAATAATAACTACACTCAATATATAACGACTGTTCGAAATGTGGGATACTAAAGCAAATAATAATCATTTTAGTTGTATATAAAAAGCATGTTAAAAATGTATTTATAAATATTATATGCAATTTTTCCAGTTTTATGGGATCGTAAAAGTGTTGATAGATGTTCTCTTTTTAACTAAAGGGCTGTAGCACTCCATGCAAAATGTACTTTGGTCAAGGTTTTCACACGCCAATCCAATATAACTACAACAGATTGTATTCAATAATTATAATTACATTGCTTCATCATTAAATATAATTCAGATTATTATTATTTATTTTAATATTCCATATTTTCAACTGTTATTATTGTGCGTAGTAGTTTAATTTCAAGACGTTCGAAAATACTTTCCGGAAGTGGGCGTGGTTGAATGGTTGTGCGCTTCAAAAACTGGTGAAGTCTCAATTCCAAGATCATGTGTCAAGATCTTGACCTGAGCTGGATTCCTGCTCACAATTTTAGTGGTGATAGACAATTATTGCATAGGTAGTTGTAAATCCATGCAATCACGACCACTACGGCCCCCAGATTGAGGTAAAGTGTTCATAGGGGTAAGGATTTTAGATCATAGGTAAAAATATAAACTTTACCATTATTCCTCCGCATGGTAATAGCGAGCGCAAAAAAACCTACCAAACAAACAAAGCAAAAAAAACCTACCAAACAAACAAAGCAAAAAAAACCTACCAAACAAACAAAGCAAAAAAAAAAACAACAAAAACATACAAAACAAACAAAAGAAACAAAAAACATTAACGATCAAACAAATCAAAACAAATTAGAACAAACAAACACACAAACAAGAAAACAAATCAAAACAAATTAGAACAAACAAACACACAAACAAGAAAACAAATCAAAACAAATTAGAACAAACAAACACACAAACAATCAAACAAATCAAAACAAATTAGAACAAACAAACACACAAACAATCAAACAAATCAAAACAAATTAGAACAAACAAACACACAAACAAGAAAACAAATCAAAACAAATTAGAACAAACAAACACACAAACAAGAAAACAAATCAAAACAAATTAGAACAAACAAACAAATCAAAACAAATTAGAACAAACAAACACACAAACAATCAAACAAATCAAAACAAATTAGAACAAACAAACACACAAACAAGAAAACAAATCAAAACAAATTAGAACAAACAAACACACAAACAAGAAAAAAAATCAAAATAAAATAGAAAAAAACTATTCTATATGTTGCAAAACTAGGAAGATTGTTTATTTTGTTTCAGTGTTGCTTGCTATGATGCCTTTCATATCCGTAAAAATCATCCTATGCTGGCAATTAATCCTTCTCATGCACAACCCGATGCAGGCAAATTAAACATGGTGACATATGGCTATGGATCAGGTGGATGCACTTGGAAACCGAACCACTGTGGACCAAATTACTGCTGTTGCAAAGCTTTTTAATATGTTAAACTTGTGATGCCGACACTGAACTTTCCTATCTCATGAACATGTCCGTCTACGGTTTTGTTTGTTGACGTTTTTTAATATTTCTTTTATATTGAATACCATATAAGAACTTGTATTTTATGGTTTTTTTAAATTATATTTTACGTCTTTCTTCTTATAAAGCATTGAATATTATACAATCATGTATAGAAAAATTAATATAGAACTTTCTCCTTCTTTAACAATAAAATTGCAGCTCAGTTTTGACTTCCGTAATTATTCAGCAAGCAACAATGTTTATCCTTCCGGAGCACCTGAGTTCACCCCGGTTATCAGTGGGGTTCGTGTTACTCTATCTTTAGTTATGAATTTTGACTTTCCCTTTGTAAGATTGTTCGCAGTTCGGCAATTTTGTTATTACCCTTATTTTGTAGATCGTTGTTTGTCCTTTTGTCCTTTTCTTTTGGCCATTGTGTTGTCTGTCCTTCAGATTACGGATTCTGATTACCCCTTTGGGATCTTTAAACTCTTATCGGAAGGGTCAAAACGTTTTGGGTTTTTTCTTGGTTCGTGTTGTGATTTTCGATGTTATGTACACATAAAACGATGTTCGGTTTTGTTTTCTAGGGAGTTCTTTTTTTATCTGTTATTTGTATTTATTTACGTATAATGGTGTTCAAAGCTATATCCGAATCGCATGATATTTGTGTCGTTTAACAATAACACGACGGGTCACACTACTGGGGCAAGACCTGCTTTTCCTTCTGAAGCACCGTAGTTCACCCCGGGTTTTTCACCTTATTCTTGCGGCCATTATATTATCTGTCCTTCGATTAACGAATTCTGACTACCCCTTTAGTATTTTCAAACCTTTTTATAGAAAAATTAGGGGAAAACATATTGAAACTCAGAATATTTGACCCAGTATCACAACTGATATTATACAGTATCAAAGTATTTATTTCGACTTTCCAAAGACTTTGGGAGAGGAAGAGGAAGATGCAATTAGGATAAAACATTTAGTTGCTGCTGTATGTAACGGTACAGATGATTCAAACTCTATTGTAGCTAATATGAGTTTTGGTTTGGTTTTATTCTGCTTAACGCCACTTTCAAGAATATTTCAGGTATATCGTGGGCGGGAGACGTGGCCGTGATTGTATGGTAGTTGGATTTACCATACGATCACGACCATGACGGTCCCTATATATGCATATCCAAATAAAGTGTTGATTAGAGGATCTTACCAATAAAGCATTGGCATCTAACCCGAGATGAACAAATATATCGAGATTCAGGTAAATTGATTGATTTATTGTGTTTAACGCAACTTTCAGCAATATTTCAGTTCTATCATGGCGATTAATTTTAGGGGTAGAAGACGCCGGAGTACCCGGAGAGAACCATCGACCATGGGCAAGCAATTGGTAAACTTTATCACTTGTGGCTGCGAGTCGAGTGCACCCTTTTTGTAATATACAAGGCCGGGCGTGAACCCACGTCGTATTGGTGATAGGCTTGTATGAGTTGTCAGGTAATCCAACTATCTAACTCATTGAGCCACCCGGGCCCTCTCGAAACTCAGGCAGTGGAACAGAGGTTATACATGTCAGTAGCAATGATGTATATTCTAATATAAAACCATCAGAGCTGCCGACCTTTCGTCTTTCTATCGTTTCCTGTATTTGTTGGTGCACCTGTTGATACTTTTGATAATACTTGCATTGGTGGCGACTGTAGTTGATATATTGCTCACTCCACATTTTACAAATGTAATTAACATACAAGCAAACAAACATACAAACAAACAACCAGACTCCCTAAATAGAACCCAATTAATGGTAGATGAGTAAAGTCAAGATTAATCCTTGTCTACATTTATTACCGACACTTGATAAGCTGAAATGTTGTTGCACCTATTGATAACTTTTATTATACTTGCTTTGGTCACGACAAAAACCCCCCAAACATTCCCTCTGAAAAGAACCTATGGTCGTCGTTGTCGTGATCGTATGGTAGTTGGATTTACGACTACATGTGCAATGAGTGCCTATCACCACTAAAGTTGTGAGTTCGAATCTTGGTAATGTCGAGATGTACTCGATACAACATTATGTGATACATTTTGTCAGTGACTTGCGACAGTTTGGTGGTTTTCTCCGGGTACTTCGGTTTCCTCTGCCAATAAAACTGACCGACACGATATAACTGAAATATTGTTGAAAGTGGCGTTAAACATCATCAATCTAAAAGGAATCAACATAATGGCAATTGAGTGAAGTCAAGTTAGATTAATCCTTGTCTACATTCAGTACAGTTACTTGATGAACTGGAATTTTTTTCAAATGGTATGCTAATGAGTTTGAGCACTAAGCTGAAATACATAAAGATTGTTCAGTCTAGACAACAAAGGTGGTTAGGTGCAGTGTTTATCTCTAATCATTAAACAAAATGATCAAAAGCGGTGGGATGTGAGTAAATGACAATTAATAAGGAAGTCGCGAGTTCTGTTGAGTAGTATATTTTGTATTTTGTTTTTATTAAAATATCAAGATAAATTGCATACATATAGATTTGTTAAATTTTTGTAAATATTATCTATTGAAACCAATAAGTGTTATGCTACCAAATTCGCAGTAATGAATTAATTGATATGCTCTATTCGAGTTAAATACATAATTTTTTTATGAATGACTTCATACATGAAGTCCTGACAAGAAATTCGACTCGTTTATTGGAATTTTACATGGTTATGTGTGCGTTTCTTTAGAATATTGCACTTGACGATATCAATTTAACATTTAGATGCTAGCCTCGACGTTATTTATTATAAACAATCGTATGACAATCATTGATGTTGATTGGTTGGTTTATGGTGATTAACGTCACTTTCAACTATATTTCAGTTATATCGTGGCGGTCAGCTTTATTGGTGGAGGAAACCGGAGGACCCGGAGAAAACCACCATAAAACCAAACCATACCAAACCAGAAATGTGAGAAAAAAGAGAAAAAAAAACCAAAAAAAACACGAATTGAAATTAAATTGTTTCGGTGTATATTTTGAACTTCTATATGTTTGTTTTCATTGAAGGTCATTTGTAATACATATCCCCGGTAGGATGTGAGCACAGAAAGGAATTGCAACTTTCACAAGATAACGACTTTTAGTACATTTATTTTACATGTTTTTTTAATCTGATATATTTATTATTACATGTACCTGACATATTTGTATAATAATTACATCTAAACATTTTGGCAACTTTAAAATAGATTATGATGGGATGAGTCTGAGAGTAGAAAGAGTGTTTCATCATCTGTAAAACTTGCAATAATTTGGATTAATAAATGTTTAGAATTTTATATTTTATTAGTTAACTCAAAAAAATTAAGAACATCACAAAAGGTCCTTAAATACACAAAAAATAATGTACATCTTTGTAGTTGGTACCGGTAGTTGCATGGTGTAACGGTCTTAATGTGATTATAGTTGCCCTACTATCCAAATTACGTTGTCACAATGCTTTGACAACGTAATTTGGCTATACAAGTCCTTTTAGGGTTGTACATTTTTTGTAGTTGTATAACTATATAGAGATGGTTGTAGTTGCGTCGTCTAAAGGTCTTTAGGTGGTCGTAGTTACATTGTATAAAGGTCCCTAGGTGGTTGTAGTTACGTTGTCTAAAGGTGCCTATGTGGTTGTAATTACGTTACGTATAAAGGTCCTATGATGGTTGGTAGTTACGTTGTGTAAACGTCCTTAATTAGTTGTATTTACCTCGTATTAAGGTCCTGTGATGGTTGGTGGTTACGTTGTGTAAACGTCCTTACATGGTCATGGTTGTCGTTTGGTAGTAGAAAGGTCTTTTACTACGTAGTACCACAACGTGGTAGTTACGCTTAGGGGAGTCTACAAATCGGCGTAGTTAAAACGTAAAATGCTTACGTTGTAACAACGAAAAAGTTACGTTGTCACTACGTTTTGACAACGTAATTTAGCTAGTAGTAGCTTATAAGCTATGACAATCACGACTATTGATACATACATGTTTATAATCAGGTCAAGGCAATGGTGTTTATTGTTACTGTCATCATTTTAGTGAATGAGTGATTGTTGTTTAGCGCCAACTGAGCAATTTTTCAGCTATATCATGGCGAGCACAAGTTAATTTGCAACGAGATGATGATGAGGTCCGCTTTGTTCTAGACCAACACGCTGATTTGGATTTTTATAGTGCTAGCTCGCTGAAACAACAGTCCGCCGATAGACATGTCGCTCCACTCGGACACATTATTCTGATTCTGAGCCAACCAGTCTTTACTCTTACTCCTTAATGCTGTGTGCTTAGCGGAGTTGCAACAAATACCAATTTTATAGTCAGTGGTTTAAACAGACCGGGGCTCGAACCCACGATCCACCGCACTCGAGGCGAGCACGTTAACCATTACACCACTGATACGGTTGAGCATTTGTTCAGCTATATCGTTAAATCGTATTTGGAGAAGAATAAATAAAAGATATATAATTATTTGTGCTACCAAACATTTGTTTTTAACAATCGTCGCATAAAAATTTATGTAATCACATAATTAGTAATCGCATCGGTGGTGTAATAGTTTTCGTGCTCGCCTGGCGTGCGGTAGATCGTGGGTTCGCGCCCCTCAAGAAAAACGAAAAGACGCTAGTTCCATCTTTTACGCACTAAATTTGATATTTACGCTTTTATTGAAATACAATCACTGTGACCAACATATTGTACTTTCCTAGCTAGAAGTCAGTTAACTACGAGCATTCATTGATCCTGTTATTGCACTGTCCATGTTTATGTCATTCCTTTTTGTGATACCATGTGGTTTTTTTCAGTGGAAGCGAATCTGTGCAAGTTTTTTCTTATCGTTTATTTATATAAATATGGTACATCTATTGGTTTCGATATTTGTATTCTCGCGGGAAAAATCACATGATTCAAAATATTCAAACACACTCACTCCATTAGGACAAATATGCTTCAAAACATAGTTCGTAAGTAGCTTGCATATATACCATTCATTATTACAGTGAATGATAGATTTGATAACGTAACTTGATAAATGTTAAGATTGTAGATTTGATTCCTTTAATGGTGATATTCATTGGGCTTTTTTTCATTACAAACATCAAAGTCGGCAATAGGATTCACCGGTTTTGTTTACCAATGCCGTTCCGTTTTAGAAAACACAAAGGTCACGACCTCGCTTATGACGTAAAAATTATGACGTCTCAGCAGAGGTTATCAAGAATTGTGACAAGTACATTTTTGCTTAACGATGTTTGTTGATATTGCGGACATGACAGTTCCTAATTTGATATATGTTTAAAAAATGAAATGTTAACTAGCTAATGGTGTTGCTGAATTTTATTTACTTTTGTCATCTTCACAGGAATTATCGTTTAAATGTTGGGAGAATTTGGTGATAACTCCTGCTCACTGTTGTCAAGTCCAGCTCAGCTCACGCGAACTTTGATAAGAGTTTTGCTTATGGAGTCAGCAGGCAGATATATCGGGAGGGAAGGATGATAACGCGTGTTATGGGAGTCCAATAAATGATTCTTATTATCCTTCCCTCCCGCTATATCTACCTACTGACCCCATAAGCAAAACTCGTATCAAAGTTCGTATGAGCTGTGCAGGACCTATCAACAATCAGCAAGAGTTATCACCAAATTCTTCCAAAATTTAAACGATAATTCCTGTGCAGATGACAAAAGTAAATAACATTCATCAACACCATTACCTAGTTAACATTTTAATTTTCAAACATAAATCAAATTAGCAACTGTCGTCTCAGCAATATAAACAAACATCGTCCTACAAAAATGTACTTGACACAATTCTTGATAACCTCTGCTGGGGCTACTTTTTACGTCAAAATGGATGTCGTGACCTTTGTGCTTTCTAAACCGGAACGGAATTGGTAAACAAAACCGCGAATGCAAATTGGTGTATCCTGTTGCCGACTTTGATGTTTGTAATAAAAAAACAATGAATATCACCATTAAAGGAAAAATTCAACAATCTTAACATTTATATAACCTGTAGAAATAAATGGTATTTTTGCAAACTACTTATGAACTATGTTTTGGGGAAGCGTATTTTGAATATCTTGAATCGTGTGATTTTTTCCCGTGAAAATACAAATATAGATGTATCCGTGTTTATGTTTGATTTAAGGATGATAAACATGTCATCTGAATGTGAATATGATTGATACTGAAAAATATCAGCCTGCTCGACAGAATATGAAGCTTGTGACTCGTTCGCTTCGCTCACTGGCCACCAAACTTCATATTCTGGCTCGGCAGGCTGATATTTTCGGTATCAATCAATTCACATCCAGAAAACATATATTTATCAACTTTTGATTTGTATCTACCCAGCGTTAGTTATTGGGTACGTTTGTTCCTTTACAGAAGTTGAATCAAATGAATTTGTTTGTCTTTATGCAATTTGCCTGTCTGCTGTCGTACATGTAGTTTCAGAACGTCGCTAATGTGATCTATTGTCGCCCATGGTAGATTACGAGTGCTCTTGATGCAGGAACTGAATACATATAAATAGAGAAAGTGCCTACCAGTGCAGCACGGTGTAAATAAGGGGTTAGGGTTATGGTGTTTAACGTCACTTTCAACAATATTTCAGTTATATCGTGGTGGTCAGTTTTATTGGTTAAACCGGAATACCCGGTGAAAATCACCTACCTGTTGCTAGTCACTGAGAAAAAAAAAGAAATGTGTGAAAGTAAGCAAAATGTTAACACAAGAAAAAAATGTAGTAGGGCATACGATTAACCAACAACGACAATAAGATAAGATAAGAAAGCTTCACGTTGATTCAGCATATTATTAACATGTACAAAATAAGCTCTGGGGATTTCTTTTAACGAATATAAAAGCGTCTACAATAACAAATAAAAACAAGATATATCATGTATATAACAATAAGTACACTTAAGCCATGCAGCATAAAAGGGATTTGTAGAGTAATTTGAACAACATCAAAATCAAAACCAAGCACATAGAACACGTTAAAATGAATCATAAGAAGCTGCTGGACATAAAACTTTTTAAAAAAAACATGACGTTTAAGCTTAAGCATAGACATAGATTTAAATCTAATAGACATGTAGTAGTAACATTACAAGTATTCAACCATCATAACACAGTAGTGAAATTTGGAGTTAGGGTTAGGGTATAATGTTTAACACCACTTTCAACAATATTTCAGTAGCCGAATTGAACAACCAGACCAGATTTTTCTTCTTGTTTTAAAATAGTTATATTCTAAAGATTAGGGGGAAAACACCTACACGTAGCTAAAAAATCAGAAAGCAGTAAACTAACTACATCAATATCTAAAACGGATTATAGCCGAGCCATCAGTAATTTCAGTACTTTGATTATCTCATCGTGCGTGACATATTTAAACTTCTATTTATAACCTTGTACACAGATATCTATATTGACGAACTCTGACGTGGCTTGTGATCCTCTCCACAGAGGATATTGAGGTAAGCTTTAATATTATATAAAAAAAAGGTATGAAAATGTGTACTCAGGTGTACACTAATTTATCAATATTTCTCAATAAGTAAATTTCAGAAATTAGACATTAAACAAGAGTGTTCCACCTATTCATTATTTGTTATCAGTTATTTTCAATAATTAATCCCGGAACGAAAACTACGACACGGTGTGTGTGGCATAATATACATCCACATAAAATTATAAATCTAATTCTAAGGGGAATTTTAATTAGGAAAACATTCGGAATCACTTAGCTTCTATCACCTAAATACTTACCGCATACAAAGTACAACACCCAAATGCCATTTAAAGTTATGTTTATGGCCCGATAATAAGTTCAAACAACAAGCATAATCTTTAGTGAGCTTTTTATTGACATACCGGAATCTCATACAAAATGGTTCCATATTATTATCACTTAATATATAAGAACTTGGATTGAGATAATACACTCCATGCAATAAAATATATCAAATACGGAGTAATACCATGGGATCTCCATTTGTTGTCAAATTTTGACATAACATAGCTTTAGTTTCACTTGAAATCACGAGCTTGCCTGATTAGACAGATTTGAGCTGCTTATGAGAAGTTTGAAGATACCAGAGGGATAATCAGAAGGGTAAATCAAAGAAACATATAATACAATGAATGAAGAAGAAAAAAACAACGGATCAACGAACAAACGATAATCTACAAAACTCTTAACACAATAAACTAAAAATTGAACAACACGAACCCCACTAAATATCGTGCTCCGTTTGTTTTGTTTATTTGTTTGGTGGTGTTTAACGGCACTTTCAACAATATTTCAGTTATATCGTGGCGGTCAGTTTTATTGGTGGAGGACTCTGTGAAAACCACCGACCTGTCGCAAGTCGCTGACAAACTTTATCACATAATGTTGTACACCTCGCCCTGAACGAGATTCGAACTCACAGCATCAGTTTTGATAGTCACTGGTTACATAGGTAGTTGTAGATCCAACTACCATACGATCACGGCCACGACGGCCCCAGGTGTGCTCCGGAATGGTAAGCATACCTATATATATATATATATATAAACGTCTAAAATGGTTTGTAAAACAACACCAAGTACACAAAACAAAGTGATAAAGAATTAAACACTTCGTAGAATGACAAAATTTTCGTCCCACCGAGGGACTTTATCAATGTCTAATTAAATAAAATCTCGAAACAATATGGCGACTTTTCAAATTTCAAAAAGGTTTTTGACGGTCCATGTACGGCACAAAAGAACCAGAAGATGCACATATGAAACTACATGCATAAAAGAATGGAAATCCTACATATAAATTAATAAAAGTACAATAACAATAATATAAATATACAATAGGGCTACACATTTAAATAAATGTTAAATTAGAAATAAAAATAAATATAAAAATGAGACATTATTGGTAAATGTATCAAATAGCACTGTCAAAATATTGTTGAAAACGGTATGATACCCAAACTCATTCAAAAAAACGGCCCGCCACAGTGTGGAATATATACTTTGGGCCAATAGAGCAAACTGTATGTCCTAATACGACTGGAGGAGATCAACACGAATAGGAGTCAAGAGAGGATATTACTTTTTCTCATTGATTCCATTCGGTGATAAGGTCTTAAGTTTTCTAATCCAGAAGCTTTCCCTTTCCTGTCTGCTTTTATCATCCCACTTGGGGTTATGGTCAATTATGGTGACCTTCAGTTTGCCGAAAGAATCATGGTGGCCCGTCGATCTGAGATGTCTGCTGAGTGGAAGGTCAGGTTTGCAATTTGCATCGCTTCTGTGGCCATTCAAGCTTGAATGGCCACAGAAGCGATGCAAATTGCAAACCTGAGCTTGAATGGCCACAGAAGCGATGCAAATTGCAAACCTGACCTTCCACTCAGCAGCTTGAATGGCCACAGAAGCGATGCAAATTGCAAACCTGACCTTCCACTCAGCAGACATCTCAGATCGACGGGCCACCATGATTCTTTCGGCAAACTGAAGGTCACCATAATTGACCATAACCCCAAGTGGGATGATAAAAGCAGACAGGAAAGGGAAAGCTTCTGGATTAGAAAACTTAAGACCTTATCACCGAATGGAATCAATGAGAAAAAGTAATATCCTCTCTTGACTCCTATTCGTGTTGATCTCCTCCAGTCGTATTAGGACATACAGTTTGCTCTATTGGCCCAAAGTATATATTCCACACTGTGGCGGGCCGTTTTTTTGAATGAGTTTGGGTATCATACCGTTTTCAACAATATTTTGACAGTGCTATTTGATACATTTACCAATAATGTCTCATTTTTATATTTATTTTTATTTCTAATTTAACATTTATTTAAATGTGTAGCCCTATTGTATATTTATATTATTGTTATTGTACTTTTATTAATTTATATGTAGGATTTCCATTCTTTTATGCATGTAGTTTCATATATGCATCTTCTGGTTCTTTTGTGCCGTACATGGACCGTCAAAAACCTTTTTGAAATTTGAAAAGTCGCCATATTGTTTCGAGATTTTATTTAATTAGACATTGATAAAGTCCCTCGGTGGGACGAAAATTTTGTCATTCTACGAAGTGTTTAATTCTTTATCACTTTGTTTTGTGTACTTGGTGTTGTTTTACAAACCATTTTAGACGTTTATAATTGTTTTATTTGTATAGTATCGTTATACCGTAACGATCCAACACCCCGTAAGATTGATCGTTGACTGGTTTTTCAGACGTTGTATATATATATATATATAAAGTTTCTGTATCAATCATGTGACAGGATCTATCATACAATGGGTTCACGCATCACACATTTAATTTTGTTTATTATTGTATGTTGCATAGCAACGTTCTAAATTATAGCACACAGACATTACCTTTAACAGTAAACATTGAGTGTAAAGCAATATGGATGGAGAAATTTGGAGGTCAGAAATACTAGAAGGCGTCGATAAAGTGGTATTTCCAGGATGTGTGTGTGGGATAATTGTCATTTATGGAGAGAAGTCTCATCCCATTGTTGTTAATAAGAAAGGACAAATATTATGTGCAGCAGGTATGTGTAATTATTTAGGTTGACAATAATTATGAGTGACCGTCATGATCGTGATCGTATCGTAGTTGGATTTACACCTACATGTGCATTCATTGCCTATCACTACTGAAGTTGTGTGATCATGGGCAGGGGTACTCGATACAACATTATGAGATAAAGTTTGTCAGTGATTTACGTTAGATCGGTGTTGTTTTCACCGGGTGCTCCGGTTTTCCACACCAATAAAACTGACCATCACAATATGACTCCAATATGTTGAAAGTGGTGTTAAACACCATAAACCAACTAATTATTATGAACACGTGGAAAACAAAAGATTGGGAGGGCTGAAATACTACCCCAGCTATCCATGACTATGTTTTTGTGTCTCAACGTCTTTGTCACCAGACTGTATGTAGCTAAATGGAGTTACACGTAGGAAAATTTACGACTTGGTATATCAGTTACTTTGTCATCAAACTACCTAAACGGACATATATTTAAAAAATCGACTATTTGGTATATCAATCACAGTTAAAAAGAGATACATTTAAGAAAATCGATCATTTTGTTATATCGATTTAATATATAAATATATATATATAATCAGTTCATCAATCAAACGAATCCTCTGTTTAAAAAAGAGGATAAAACAGACATGCGCATCTGTTGCACAAAGTTAATATTGATATCTATGTGAATTGATTTAAACTATCTATTATTACAAGTAAGAATTCAATTTTAAATGATGATTTCTTTGAAATCACTATATGTTACTGTAATGATCCGATTAGGAAAATTAAATGCATTTGGGTTTAACATTGGTGACATCTGCAGGGGCGGATCCAGAGACTCTGTTGACGGGGGGGGGGGGGGGGGGGGGGGGGGGGCTCAGTTATGGAGCAATATTTTCAATAATAGATGGAACCAACTGTAGTCCCAAAGCGGTTCTGGCGTGTAGATCGGTAAACCTTGTTTTCATTTCATTTAGCGTATAGTCGAGAAAAGGTACAGTTAATGACTTCCTAAAGTAGTCTTCCGGACCCTCTGCTTCAACATTATCTCTTATTATGTGTCTTCCGCATATTCTAGGTTTTTTAACACTCATCTCAAAACACTGGTGGTTGAATTGTTCAACATTTGATCTGCAATCTAATGAGCTCTGAACTAAAGTTACGCTTTTTAAGGCTCTGCCTTAATGTCAAGTGATCTCTCTTGTAGTGATTTCTTAAAAGCCAGGCACATTTGAACAATAACAACAATAGTTACAACAAAATCAAAAATGCAAATGGAATACAACAAAGAAGTTACATCAGCTGCTCTCGGTCTGGTGTATATATGTGTATTTTGGCAGTTTTGTAAAGTGCTCAAGGGTCTGAGCAATAGGAGGGAAAAATCTAATTAGTCTATAGCTATTTCATTTCTAATTAATTTTAATTATTTTATAGTGTATTTATATTTTCATTTAGAGTTTAAAATATGTTGTATTCATATATTTTCAAAACGAAAACTCATGTATTTGTTTTTTAAATACAGCAACAATTGCGGTTAATTTAAATTTTAAAAATAAATGTTATTTAAAAAGGAATTCCCTTCAAAGAGCCTCAATTTACAGGTGTTGGTGGTAAACCTATATGAAATTATGACACTATAGACATGTTTATATAACGGTTTAAGATAATACCGGATTAATTGGTATTTTGACAATACATACATAAAAACTTAAAATAAACTCGAAAATTTGATTTAGCATAATTACTTACTCTTTGAAGATTAAATCAATACAAAGAAATTAATTTGTATTTTGTTTTATTTTCATCACACAGATCGAAACCATTTGATTAAAAGCCATACCGTGACGTTAAATAGCCTTGATAAGCGTATGTTAATATATGTGCTTGACTTTTTCGACGAAGCCCCTAAAGCCCCCCCCCCCCCCCCCCCCCCCCCTTGAATCCGCCACTGGTCTGTCATGGGTCAAGATGGTAATCATTCGGAAGAAAAACCCACTTAGCAGGGATAGTGACGTGTATGAGTACATATAATAAATTATGATAAAACGGGAGCAGTCGTGGCCGTGATCGTATGGTAGCTGGATTTATTACTACCTATGCAATCAGTGTATATCACCACTAACGTTGTGCGTTATAATCCCGCGCAAGCGAGATGTACTCGATACAAATAGTATGTGATAGAGTTTGTCTGTGACTTCCGACAGGTCAGTGGTTTTCTCCGAGTACTCCGGTTTCCTTCAACAATAAAACTGATCGCCACGATATAACTGAAATATTGTTGAAAGTGGCGTTAAACACCAGAACCATAACCCTTAATAAAAACGTAGAGATCTAATTGATATAGTGCACACGACGCGTTCTGGAATAATCAGCTACGATCATTCCACAAGACAGCCAAATAATTAAAACAAATATTACATGTAGGGAACAAGAACATGCAAACCAATAGCCCTAACCAGAATATACAAAATCAGATAAGGTTACCGTTGCTAGGGGAAGATTGATTTTGTAACAACAAAAACAAAGAAAAAGAAGATTTGTATTTTTACTAAATGTACCTAGTTAGCTTAACATCATAATTCTAGAAATATTAAAATTGAAAACTAGACACCGTACACTTAGAATGGGGTGCGGACATTTTTGTTCTTTGCAAATTCTCATCATAGGAATTACGAAATAAATATATGTTTTATCTTTCATGACTTAGCGGAACTTGGTAAAGGAAGAATTGTTGTCTTTTCACACGATATGTTCGTCAAGTCTTTCACAAAAATACAAGAAAAGAACAATAATGAACGCTTTAGTGAAAACATCAAGAAGTGGGTCACCAAAGGCAACGACAAAAATGCAGCAGTTTTAAAGTTTAATAAGTGTGTAAATGACATTGAGGAATTATCTCCAGAAGGAAACATTTTCACTTGGAATGGTCTGTCATTCCCAGATGAAAAAGAATTAGAGAGGTTAATTGGATGGGTAAATAGAGGTGGAGGTTTAATATGTGGAGTGTGTCCTTGGGGTTTCGTTTGTATCCATAATATAGAGGTGGAAGACATGCCTTTAAACTACATCTTTAGAAAAATAGACCTAGCATATGCCGGTAAGGAAACGTACGTCGGTGACAATGACGAAACATGCACACTAGAGATGAGCACAGAGTCCGTAAGGCTAACAGACATCATTACATCGTCAACATTGGATCTGCGGAAATGTCCTCAGTTAATTGACATTATAAACCATTTACCAAATCATGTCTATAACATGTACAAAGATCACATACTTGAAATATTAAAAACGCTTGACGAGGGGGTTCATTGTGTACCTACCAAAGCAAAACCAGTAGATACAATTAGTGGGAAAAATGCAGTGGCTTTGAAATGTAATCTAATAATCCGAGATGGTCTGAATGGAGAAAAAGTCATAGCCGAAGGTATTGACCAATTTCCAGGAACATTTACAAAATCACCTGAACTTCAAACTGTGCTCATGCAATTTGTATCTACGGGATATAAAATACACCCCACGGGATATTACGCACCTCCTGGTACTGTAATAGATGTGTCCTGGAGCACACCAACAAAGCCATGGACCCTCCTGGTTGGTCTTCACAAAGGCAAATTACACAATGTAAAAAGTAATTTAAGAAGATGGCCGACGGTTATGATGAAGATGAAAATGAAAGCATCACCAACGAAAATCTGCAGCCCATTTGGGGGTCTTGTTTATTTAGAATCTCCACAAGATATCACTGATGCGATAGATCTAAAACTTGATAATGTTGTAGCAGCACCTATGTTCAGATACAAAACTGCTTCCTCATGGGAGTCAGCTGAACGTTTGAAACCGGGTCTATGGTGTGATATAATTGGTGACAAAATAGCATTTACATTACCTTCAAGTTCCATTCGGAATCTGTCGGATCCTACAAAAACTATGCAAGTTTGGGATTTGGTTGTTTCTATGCACACAGAATTACGTGGGAAAGATACTTCTAACGGACGAGGACAATGGGTGATAGCAGACGAGCAACTACACTTAGATGGTGCATATATGATCTCAGGATACCCTATTCTAACACACCTGGACGTGGCCAGCCCAGATAAAAAGGTAACATATGTCGGTTAACTTTATTTACGAAATCAATTATATATCATATAACACACTGAAAAATTCTGAGCGTGGAGACGTTGATAGAGATATATGAAAGTGTTTGGAACGGTAACTGTGTAAAACATTGGTTTATAGAATGGATCCTGTCTGTGCTCAATGGATGGTACGAGGGGAGGTGGTACACAATGCAATGTTCTATAGAAATGTCGGTGTATTGAAATCTCCGGATAAGTAAGCAAAAAGCAATAGTATACAATAATTACCTTCATATGAGATAAACATCGAACGTCGGCAACAACTACGGAACAGAATGGAAAAAAACACGGATTTTCAATACACTTCCGGTTGTCAGGGGTTGTACACAACCTATTGTCTCCATCAACATTATAGATTCTTGGGTTAGCCACCGAGTTGTTTCAATCGTAGGCAAATTGTTCGTAAAACATCCATAGTGAAAAATATGTATCAAGGTTTAATAACTATAATTATTCCATCGTGAACATGTGAAGATAAATATATCATTAGAAAACACCATATTGTTACATCATTGACAACTAAAGTTGAGTGAGTGAGTGATTGTTGTTTAACGCCAATTCAACAATTGTTCAGCTATATCATGGCGAGAACAAGTTAATTTTCAATGAGATGATGATCAGATCCGCTTTGTACTAGACCAGCACGCTGAATTTGATTTTTATAGTGCTAGTTCACTGAAACAATAGTCCGCGAGTAGACATATCGCTCCACTCGGAACCATTATTCTGATTCCGAGCCAACAGTCTTTGCTCTTTCTCCTTAATACTGCGTGCTTAGAGGAGTAGCAACAAATACCAATTTTATAGACTTTGGTTTGACCCGACCGGTGTTCGAGCCCACGATCTGCCGCATTCGAGGCAAAAACACTAACCATTACGCCACTTAGGCGGTTATTAAAAGTTCAGAGTTTTATGTTAACAGAATGGAGTAGACTGTTTTCTGCTGAATGGGGAACGTATTCGAGAAAATGGATCCTGGGGAATGTTCCATGAACTTGGACATAACTTTCAAGATCAAATGTGGACTTGGAATGGCACCACGGAAGTAACTGTTAACATATTCACACTACATGCAATGGAAAAGATTTGTAATATTGAGCCCTGGTTTCATCCCTGGTTGAGAAAGCACTTTGATAAAGCTCGTGATTATTTACAAGTAAGAAGTTTTTAATTTTAGTTTATACATGACCATTGGTTATTAACATGTATTACTAGAAATATAGAATAAGAGTTTCTGTGGGCATCCCAGACAAATAATGCTAAAGGTTAAATAAAGACGATAGTTCTATAATTTTGCATTTTGACACAATGGAAACGCAGTATCACATGTTCTATATGATTAAAGTCAGATATCTCAATTGAAACTCTTTTCTGATATGTAGCGGCATGAGAGACCTTAGAAAAACCACATTACAGCTGACATGCGAGTGACCTAATCTAATGAATATGTAATACTGATACTATTTCGGATAATTGAATTTCTCTTATCATGCAATGCATTGTAGTAACAATTTGTAATATCGAAATCGCAATTTCCCTCGCATGTTAGATACTGGCATACGCATGTGACCTGCAATGGGGTTTCATTAGTTCTGCCATTTTCATTGAAGGGGAAGAAATGAGAGATTTCATGTTACTCAGATTGTTCAATGTTAGAAATATGGGCCAAAATACAAACGATAGCAAAGAAAATCTGAACAGTATAATAATTGGTTGACACATTTTATTAGGAAAAATTTCATCTTTCATGGGAAATTATTCCATTTAGATCCATTCATGTATCTGCAAACGTCCAGAAGGTAAAGCAAGCATTCGAGAGGAACAGTGCAAATTGACAGAAATCATGATGTACATTTAGATTCCAAATGCTATGAAATTGGTATTTGTTGCTTTTTCGCTAAGAACACATCATTGCGAAGTAAGAAGAAAAACTGGTTGACTCGGAATCAGAATAACGTGTTCGAGTGGAGCGAATGGTCTATTGTTTCAGTAAACTAGCACAATAAAATTCCTACTAGGCGTGGTGGTCCAGTAACAAACGGACCTCATCATCATCTTATTGAAAAATAACTTTTTATCGCCTTTATTTAGCTGACAAATTACTAAGTTGGCGTGAAACAACATTCATGCATTACTCTTGTGGATAACCATGGTGATAACTGATAGTCGCGACCTTGTTTTTCTACTGGGTGTTTAATCATCAAGTATTATACAGTCAATTCAATGTCACTGCTATCATAGAAAGACAAACGGTACAGTACACATTTATGTAAAGTTGAAGATAGTAAAGGGGAAATCGCATGTAACTTTAAATTGACACTCACACTTACATGGAATGTACATGAAATTAATTTACACTTAAGGTTTAATTGAGACTTAAATTTAATTGAGATTTGTGTAACCCATTCCGGATGTTATGTACAATCTGTGAAACCGAATAATATTTTTATGTTATAATATTGCCCAAATAATGTCATTTTGTACGAATACGACTCCTGAAATAGCCATTCCTAAGGAGTATCTTTTTAGTGTTATGTTGCATGTTTGTTTTTAGTTTTGCTTGTCTTTGTCCTGTGTTTTTTATTCCCAATGTCTCTTGATTGGCACTTTGGCTTTCTCTAACGTTCATTTCTCTATAAAAACGAGAGCATCAACGTATCATACACTTGGATATTCAAGTAAGACCAAAAGTGGAAAACTCCCCTATATATATTGTTAATTTTGAAGGACAATGTTATTTGTGTGATAGTTAATGGTAATAGTAATATTATTTAGTTGTGTTAACATTTTAATTAACATGACATATATCTACAGGCAGGGGCCAAAATCCAAGAATGGTATAAAGATCCAGGTATTGCATTGATGTTATACGCACAACTGGCCCGAGACTTTGGATGGGAAGCATACAAAACAGTGTTTAGACGTTATGATGATTTATCCAAAAAGGACAAGCCAAAAGGCAAACAGGAAAAAGAAGATATGTGGATTGTCACATTCTCAGAAGTTGTTAAGCGTAACCTGTGTCCTCATTTTGACTTTTGGGGATGGCCGATTCATTGCCATGTCTTGGAGAAAGTTGATAGCTTCCCGCCATATCTCGCAAACGACGAGACAACCTGTGACTTTGCTAAATGTAGAGCGGAAGAAATTTCTAAAAAGTATAACTTGCAATTGTCGTTATCATCATAATTATAGCGGTATTCTTTCAATACAATTTAAAGTTTGTTAGTGACTTGCGTCAGGTCGGTGGTTTTCTCTGAATCATTGTTGAAAGTGGCGTTAAACACCATAAACCAAATTACGATAATGAAAGTAACACACCATGCAGTTTAAAACACAAAACCTCATACCATATAGCAATATTAAAATTCAATTTACTGTCAAGCATGTCTAGCTACTAATTGCCAATGAGTTATTAATACAAATATTTGCATTGTCCTGATGAATATTTTATTGAATCGACGGCAGCTGTATGTCACCATAGTTTGCAGAGAGGTACTTAATGTTTTGTGTATTTGTCATAGAATACATAAATTGCTGCATTGGCACTAAGCAAAAATCAGACTTCCAGAATATATCCTACAGCGAATCGTTGCACTGAATAATTGTAATATTCAGTAAATTGTATACACTACTCATGATATTCATTGCTGCCAATTGTCAACAAACAACAAGGTTATCACATGGTATTAATTGTAAATGCAAATATTAGATATATAATGTAATGAATTGTATTTCTTGTCATTTGTTTAACAAGAAAACAAATGGGTGTAGCTTACGAAAAGCTTGGAGATTCCAACGTGTAATACGAAGCCGTAAATCACAGACAATATAACTACCAAAGGTACCAGGACATGAAGAAAAACAGTGTTCCACAAAACACTACACAGAAAATTAAAGATTGACCGACACCCAACCCACTAAAATCCCGTAGTGAACTCATGTGCTCTGGAAGGTTTAGTCGCTCCTGCGTCACCCGTCATATTACGCTTCTTAGAATGCCAAATGATAATCCAAGGAGGAGAAAATAAGGACCATATTGTGACAAACAGGGTATATCCGTGGTCATCTGCGACACAGATAGTATGTAACTGTTAACCAAATCATGACAGAAGATCCATGGGAAATTTATATAGCTTAAATTGTAAGGATTTAAAAATGTTGTATGTGTTAGCTGCCTTTCCTGTATCAAGTATATGTTCAACCACATCTAATATTGTAAGAAGAGTTTGAAGATGCCAAAGGGGTAATCAGAATATGTAGACCGAAGAAGGACAGACAACACAATGGCCAAAAGAAAGAGGACAAAAGGACAAACAACGATCTACAAAACACTACACATAAAACTAACGATCGAGTTATAACACGAACCCCACTAAAAAACGGGGGATGAACTTAGGTATTCCGGAAGGGTAAGCAGTTCCTGCTCAACTAGTGGCACCCGTCGTGTTACTCTAGTTACAAATCCGATGATAAGTTAACACACAATTTAATTATGCATTGAAAATATTGAAAGATGTGTGAATAGTAGAATCATTCCTTCGTTCGCGAAAAAAGTAGTTCCATGTAAGACCAGTTGAATTTGGGGAGAAAAGAAAATTAAATTCGAGAATTATAAAATGCACATACATTTTATACGAACTACTCAGTAAAGCTGTAATAATATAAATATTAAAAGTGAAAGTAAACACACAAATTTCAAAATGGGGATGTTCAGTCGTTGCTGTTGGCGGTAGAAAGTGTGATGCCCTTTTAACTACTTGGTAGTTTAACAGTCTGACGGATTCATTATACTGTAGTTGTATATAGTTACAGTAGAGTTGGTGATCTCAAACTGCCTGCTGTAAGATGGCTTAAGCCGCCCAATCAATTCCAGTTCGTTGTCGTACTCGTAGTCATCTGTCATTTTGTAAATACATCCACGCAAGAATATGTGATTCGGCAAACATTCTAAAAATATCGCTGATGTTATTTCAATCGTGGAATTGATACCTTTTAAATGATAGCATTGTCCAATAACAAACCAGGAATATTAATCAATTACAATTTAATTTAATATCAGTTTGTTGTATTGTGGCTTGTGTCATGCATCATTAAATGCAGATAGGTTTGTAAACGTCAATATGCCATATTCAACGATTTTGTTTGTGGAAAAACAGATTATAAATCGAAGTATCTTTATCAATTTTTCTGAATATCGAGTTATTGCCCTTTCATTGTGTATTGCGCAATTTATTCTAAAACTTACAGCTAAGCCTAAGATGGGCGACATCATTTCTACTTAAGTCGAGATGAGCAATAATCTGATAATTTTGACAGGAAAAACGCCATAGTTGATGCATATAGCTTGAGGAGGAATTTCTCATGGCATGCTATCAACTGTGAAGTAACGGAATCGAGTCATCAGATGTCACGTTCTTACACTTATTCGTTGGTTGTAGATTTACACTGATTAAGTATTTGTGGAGTGAACTATGGTATGTAGACTACTACTAAATCAACTTCACTTCTGAGCGTGGTGGTCACACACGCTATTTGTTATTCAATTGAAAAGAGAAACAAACAAAAACATGTCAGTTATGCAGTACTGGATTCAAATTTCGAAGAATAAAATATTCAGAACTTTTATATGCAGCACCTTTATATGGAGTACACATCTCTCAGCTGGTCCGATATTTCAGAGATTTTGGTTCCTATCATGATTTCATTGAAAGAGGGTTGCTGTTAACAAGAAAGCTACTGTACCAAGCGTTCCTAGTGATTATTATTTTGAAAGGTTCAAGGTTGCCACCATGAACTGGTTAATCGTTACTGATTATACGTGTCCCAAACGACCACGAATATGTTCTGTTTATCGTAATCAAAATGCGGTTCTTTCCGCGTTCATGACTTGTCACAGAGTTCACCTCCGTTTTTGGTGGGTTCGCGTTGCTCGATCCTTAGTTTTCTGTGTAGTGTTTTGTATATCATTGTTTGTCCTTTTGCGTTGTCTATAATTCTTTGATTTACGGCTTCTGATTACCCCCTTGGTATCGTCAAACTTTCAATGTGAAATGAATGATAGTGTTTCCAAAGCATTTTGGATCAGGATGGAACGAAACTTTACGACAAAAGAGATGATTTCAATTTTCCCATTGTGAACTTTCCATTTATATATAGCAACATTCCAGCAGCACCTGCATATGCAGTATATATCTCTCAGATGATACGATATTCCAGAGCTTGTAGTTCCTTTCATGATTTCCTTGATAGAGATATGCTGCTAACAATGAAGCTATTTGACCAATGGTTTCTTCTGGTAAAGTTGAAGTCATCACTTCGAAAATGTTACGGTTGCCACCATGAATTGGTTGACCGCTATGGAATATCTGTGTCACACATGACCACGGATATATTCCACTTGTCGTAAGCACTTCCCGGTCCTTTCCTCATTCACGACTTATTACCGGATTTGTAACTAGATTAACACGACGGGTGCCACTAGTGGAGCAGGAACTCCTTACCTTTCCGGAGCATCTGAGTTCACCCCCGGTTTTTAGTGGGGTTCGTGTTACTCGATCGTTAGTTTTATGTGTATGTTTTGTAGATCGTTGTTCGTCTTTTTGTACTTTTTCCTTTGGCCAGTGTGTTGTCTGTTCTTCTTCGGTATATGAATTATGATTGCCACCTTTGGTATCTTCAAACTCGTCATAGTAGTAGGATTACAAAAGAGTAATAAAAGGCCGTAGTATAGAGGACAGGCAATGCAAAGGCCATGCGACAAAACAAGGGTCTACAGAATACTATATTAGAAACTAAAGATTGAACACAATGAACCACACTAAGAACAATTGATGAACTCGGGGTCACAGGAAGGGTTGGGAGGTCCGTTTTTACCAATGGCTGGTCTTAATATTACAGTGGATTATTTAGGCCAATATCCAAGTCTTTCAGATAATGCAGATGATTTTACAATATTCCTGTAATATTTCCAAATATATAATTAGATCAAAGAGCATACACTGGATAGTAAAACAGCGTCTAAGGTCACCTATGCTAAAGGGATGAGAAACTTAATTTTGATAATATTTACATTATTTAGCAACTGTAAATTTCAACAATAAATATAATTATCTAAAACATCGTGGGTTAAGCTGCAAGTAGAAATCTTTTGTAAGGCGATGATAATATAAAAACATAATGTAAATAAATATATCCTAAACTATTCATTGTCAAAAAAATGTGTTGAAAAGGCGTAATAAATAATAATTTTAAAAAAGAATCCGTCTGGAACCCACATTAATTATGCGTCGACCGGAGTTCTGATGCTTACCGAGGAAGAGCGTGGTACTCACCCAGGTCGACCGGAGTTCTGATGCTTACCGAGGAAGCGCGTGGTACTCACCCAGGTCGACCGGAGTTCTGATGCTTACCGAGGAAGCGCGTGGTACTCACCCAGGTCGACCGGAGTTCTGATGCTTACCGAGGAAGAGCGTGGTACTCACCCAGGTCGACCGGAGTTCTGATGCTTACCGAGGAAGCGCGTGGTACTCACCCAGGTCGACCGGAGTTCTGATGCTTACCGAGGAAGCGCGTGGTACTCACCCAGGTCGACCGGAGTTCTGATGCTTACCGAGGAAGCGCGTGGTACTCACCCAGATTCCTGATATTTTCTAATAATATTATTCAATTAATTATTTTCTGTTCCATTCACTAACAATTGTTGAAATTATATATTTTTTTCATCAGATGGAATTGTGCGTGCATGTGTATAATTACAATGGTTTTAAATCAGAGGTAATGTGCATACGATGACCTACTTAATTGTTGCGCTGCTATCCGGGAAGTACAACAACCTTGAAAACGATTTAATTTTCTCATATTTTTTAAAATGGTGAATTAGACTATCATCGAATTAAAGATAATATTTTGTCATTGGTTTGAATTCACTGTCGTGTACCCGATAAGGAATGGTCATTTCAAGATGGCGGATTGTAAATCCTCAAAAAGGTAGGTGTCTCAAGGAGCTTAAGAATTTAATTTATAAAAAGAACACCATTAATAATAAAGCAAGAGATCTTTATTATACCTGTTCTGTGAGTAAATGGTTATTTATCACTTACGTATTGAAGTATTTTCCACGTTTCACATTGTTTTAGATCATCCAAATGAATAACTTATCCGATTATATACCTTGAGATACATGTAGAATTTCACTTCATCCGCCTACAAGTTAGAAGTTTGAAGATACCAAATGGTGGTCAGAATCCGTGAATCGAAGAAGGACAGACAACACAATGGCCAAAGGAAAAAGGACAAACAACGATCTACAAAACAAAACACAAAGATCTCGAGCAACACTAACCCACAAAAAACCCGGGGTGAACTCAGGTGCTCCGGAACGGTTATCATTTCCTGCTCTGCTAGTGGCACAGTCACACTGCTTAACATTACTGTAGAATTAACATTTCTTCTCATCGTTATATTTTGTAGCTTTGAAGTGTTATGAATGTCATGAAGTAGACCATCCAGCGAATTGTACCAACTTAGTTGACTGTCCTTCTAAAGATCATGTATGTTCCAGTTGTTGGTAGTGTTAAAGGCATACAAGCTGTCAATTCGATATACATTTTTAAATCTAATTTTTATTACTGTTTCCAATTCCACTGTCGTGTACCCGATAAGGAATGGTCATTTCAAGATGGCGGATTGTAAATCCTCAAAAAGGTAGGTGTGAAGATTTTGACTATTATCGTTCTTTATAGGTTATCTTAGTGTCTATGAGTTACACGTTTAGATAGGACAGTCTTTTTTCTACTTCACCATTAAGTCAGTGAAGCTTGATCCTTTTGTTTTTGTTTTTATCGTAAACTGCCTTCGGTAGTTGATCAATGCAGCGACAAAGATATCGAGGCGTAGAATCCAATTTATTTCACCAATTCCTACCTCCTAGTGACTTTTTATATTAATATGTTGATGCCAAAATTATTCAAACATGTGAATTGTCCAGCAAATTTTTTTTCAGCCTTTGACAAGCCTTGTATCCCTCTTAAAACGTCTATGAAAAGTTTGTTTATGTCACGGAATGGTCACGACAAAAACATGACAAAAATGTATAGGAATGGTCTCATGTTTTGAGTCAAGGAATGGACTTTCAAGCCAAGGAATGGTCTTTTTTGTTTAGGAATGGTCTGATTGAACATATCGGATGTAAAGCGGGAGCAATGGCTTTGTCGTTCATCCAGTGTTCACACTCGCATAAAATCTTATTTTTCTTGTCTTACTACATTCACTGTCATGTATTTTAATTGGTTTGTCAATATGACGACATACCATTCGCTTCTCTGATATACTGTAAGCGTACGTTCTTTCCGATGTGTAGAATGTCCGGGAACGTAAATACCCTAGTGTATTTCTACCTTGCAGTATGCACTAGTGTGTTTATTCCGTAAGGAAGAATACACTAGTGTATTTCTGTCGTGGAATTCCTACCTTAGTGCGTCTCAAGTGATATTTTCTTAATATGGTAATCTAGCGAAACTCCTCAACTACAGGCAGTTATGTATTGATTTTTTTAAAATTTTTGGTGCTTAACGCCACTTTCAACAATATTTCAGCTATATCATGGTGAACAGTTTTAGTGTTGGAGGAAGTCGGAGTACCCGGAGAGAACCATCGACCATGGGCAAGCAACTAGTAAACTTTTATCACTTGCAGATGCGAGTCGAGTGCACCCTTTTTTGTAATTTACAAAGCCGGGCGCGTATTGGTGATAGGCTTGTATGAATTGTTATATCAAACGACCTAACTCATTGAGCCACCCGGACCCCGGCAGTTATGTATAATACATCACCATTTCAGTACACACCACTATTTTATTTGGACCGATGTTCTCAACTTTTATTATTATTTTTTTCTTCTTTTCTTTTACTTTTTGGATCTTCGGTTTTCTTACCACTAAGTCTAGACCGCTGTTAGGTTTATGTATTAGTTTTTTCGTACATAGGTGCTTCAGTTCACATATATTATTTTAATTTTCCTATGTTTAAAATCAGTACATGTATTTACTTCATGAAAACAAAAATATACGAGGTTACTTAAATCTTCAATAGATATATCGTGTATTTCTCATTTTTACAGGTTTACTGTGATGGATACATCTTTCCACGCCTCAGAGAATGATTTTATATGAGAGGACTGTGGAAAATGTCTGAAAAGTAGAAGTGGTCTCAGACGACATCGCCTAAGACAACATTTAAAACAAGAGATAAAATTTAAATGTACCACTGATCCTTGCACAGCAGCATTTTGTGAAAAGGGGGAGCTATTGGCTCATCAGACCAACCATGGTGAACAAAAACGTATCACATGTAATTACTGTAACCACAAACTGTCAGGGAATATCACAGAGCTCACGAGGCAGAGATTCTTCCACATGTTCGGAGAGGATTATATCTTCAGGACTACTCACATTTTTCTCTGGATCAAATGACTATAATTGTAATTGTTTGCAAATTGATAATAAAGATATAAAGAGTTGATTTCATAAAATTTATTTAAATAACAATGAATATTTCTTTTAACAAAAATATTGTTGTGTAAAAAATGACTCCCTGTCAATATCACAAAGTATAAACCATTACAATATGTGTACAATTGCTGAAAGAGTTCTTAACCAAATTTACCCACATTAGTGTTAAATTCAAAAGATCTAAATTTTAATGTTTCATCCCGATAATTCTGGCAGCAGTGGTCCACTATGGCTTGGTGATTGGAAGTATCAAATTGGCAGTAGTAATACTTGTACCTATAGATAAAAGAAACATTGCATAATGAAATGGAAAAGATTATAACAATTTAATAGCAAATAAGGTATTTCGGGTATTTTAAGGCAAGATTGATCATATGAAATAAGAAGATTTACATTAAAGACCACAAACGGAAATGAACTTCAATAATATTATTAATAAGCATATCTTATATGATGGAGACCATTCCTAAACAAAAAAGACCATTTCTTGGCTTGAAAGTCTATTCCTTGACTCAAAACATGAGACCATTCCTATACATTTTTGTCATGTTTTTGTCGTGACCATTCCGTGACATAAACACACTTTTCATAGACGTTTTAAGAGGGATACAAGGCTTGTCAAAGGCTGAAAAAAAATTTGCTGGACAATTCACATGTTTGAATAATTTTGGCATCAACATATTAATATAAAAAGTCACTAGGCGGTAGGAATTGGTGAAATAAATTGGATTCTACGCCTCGATATCTTTGTCGCTGCATTGATCAACTACCGAAGGCAGTTTACGATAAAAACAAAAACAAAAGGATCAAGCTTCACTGACTTAATGGTGAAGTAGAAAAAAGACTGTCCTATCTAAACGTGTAACTCATAGACACTAAGATAACCTATAAAGAACGATAATAGTCAAAATCTTCACACCTACCTTTTTGAGGATTTACAATCCGCCATCTTGAAATGACCATTCCTTATCGGGTACACGACAGTGGAATTGGAAACAGTAATAAAAATTAGATTTAAAAATGTATATCGAATTGACAGCTTGTATGCCTTTAACACTACCAACAACTGGAACATACATGATCTTTAGAAGGACAGTCAACTAAGTTGGTACAATTCGCTGGATGGTCTACTTCATGACATTCATAACACTTCAAAGCTACAAAATATAACGATGAGAAGAAATGTTAATTCTACAGTAATGTTAAGCAGTGTGACTGTGCCACTAGCAGAGCAGGAAATGATAACCGTTCCGGAGCACCTGAGTTCACCCCGGGTTTTTTGTGGGTTAGTGTTGCTCGAGATCTTTGTGTTTTGTTTTGTAGATCGTTGTTTGTCCTTTTTCCTTTGGCCATTGTGTTGTCTGTCCTTCTTCGATTCACGGATTCTGACCACCATTTGGTATCTTCAAACTTCTAACTTGTAGGCGGATGAAGTGAAATTCTACATGTATCTCAAGGTATATAATCGGATAAGTTATTCATTTGGATGATCTAAAACAATGTGAAACGTGGAAAATACTTCAATACGTAAGTGATAAATAACCATTTACTCACAGAACAGGTATAATAAAGATCTCTTGCTTTATTATTAATGGTGTTCTTTTTATAAATTAAATTCTTAAGCTCCTTGAGACACCATCGATGGTGTAATGGTTAACATGCTCTCCTCGAGTGCAGTAGATTGTGGGTTTGATTCGCTATCGAGTCAAACCAAAGACTATAAAATTGGAAATTGCAGTTTCTCCGCTAAGTACGCAGCATTAAGGAGTGAGTGGAAAAACTGGATGGCTCGGAATCCGGTTAATGTGTCCAAGTGGAGCGACATGTCTACCCGCGCACTGTTGTTTCAATGAGTTTGCACTATCAATATCCAACTAAGCGTGTTGCGTAAGTACAAAGCGTACATCATCATCATTTTTTTGAACGTACCTTGTTCTAGCCATGTCATAGCGTCAGAAATTGTTCATTTGATGGTAAACAACAATCACTTAAGCTCCTAAAGTTTGTATCATAGAAGGTGTATTTACATTGTCAACTATTATTCCAGTATTATACCAATGTGTGTTGGAAATATTTATATCTTGAGGACCTCAAAACAAGTTCACAGTTATGTTTGCATATCTTTGTAATTATTGGTTAGTTCATAAATATAGAAAATGTATTATCCTGTTGAATACCAATTATATTAACTTACGACAATCTCCACAGAATCTCTGACAAATGCTTGATAGACAACTGTCGGCACACATATTTGGATTCAAAGTCGACAAACGGTTACATACATCTGAATCAATGTCTTTACACTTTTGTCCGTTGATACTAACAACACACAACAGGCCAAAACCAAAATCTAACAGAATAAAACATTATTATATATCATTAAACAAAACCAGACACCACACATCGAAGTGCCGATTAATTTTTATATGTATTTAAAATGATCTTATCGGTATAAGAATAGTTTGAAGATATCTAAGGGGTTATCAGAAGTCGTAATAAGGGACAGACAATACAATAGGCAAAAGAAGGGAGACAAAAAGACAAAACAATGATGGACAACATACTACACAGAAAACTAAAGATTGAGAAACACGAATCTAATTATAAAACGATGGTGAACTGGCGTGCTCCGGAAGGGTAAGCAGTTTCTGTTCCACTAGTGGCGACCGTCAAGTTACTCTTTTAAAAAACGGTGATAAGTCATGAATGATCAAAGGACGGGATTGTAATTACCACAAACGACACATGTACATATCGGTGACAATTTGTGGCACAGATAATCCGTAACGGTTAACCAAGTCGTGTTTCTTATGCTGTGAAACTTTACTGAATGTTTGCTTTTTAAATTTTATTCTACAAGCCGCTGTGCTCGCGATTATGTGGTGATCTACCACAGTGCTGCTATTCTGTCATTGGCTATCATCATCGCTGAAGTTTGTAAGTTTGATTTCCGCTCGCGGTGAGTTGGACTCAATATAACTTCATGTGATAAAAATGCTGATTTTGTCAAGCAGATAGCCTTACTCCTGATTTCGCTTTGTGGAGTTATATCTTTAGGTTTTTTAATTTTGTGTTTTGGTATTGTTCAGATTGCCCAATCAAAATCTAATTCTGGTAATGTTACCTCAGACATTTTCACATTTATTTTTTATACATAAACATTAAAACCATAGGTTTTAGGTGATATGCCTTTTAAGTTACGATGCAAACTTTTGTAGCCCTTTAAATCTAGAATAACAATTAACACATAACTTGCCTATTTGAGTGTGATCCAATGGCAAAACTCCGCAGGAACGCCAATGAAATAAATAATGCATATCTTTGCCGCTGAGTGGTGCACCAAGCACAATTATCAAGTGGTCACCGCCACACGGAAATTTGACTGACAAAATATCCGACACAAGGAATTTTTAGTGACCAAACATCGTATATTTGTCGCCGACATAAGAATTTTCGAGCGACAAAACATCAACTACTGGTTGCCGACACAAAGATTTGTGAGTGACAAAACACAATCTACTGGTTGCCGACACAAGGATTTATGAGTGGCAAAACTCAATGTACTGGTTGCCGACACAAGGATTTGTGAGTGACAAAACACAATCTACTGGTTGCCGACACAAGGATTTATTAATTACAAAGCATCATCTACTGGTTGCCGACACAAGGGTTTTATTTATTATAAAACATCATCTACTGATCGCCGACACAGTGATTATTCAGTGACACAACATCATCTGCTTATCCAATGTCATGTTCACTTCTTCTTATTAATGATCAGCTTAAGTTACTCCCCTTCTCATGGAATTAAATACATTTAAGAATAATAATAAACAAAAACAAAAACAAAAACAAAAAACATTTTTATCCAACGGTATATACACTTCTTCTTATGAATGACCAACTTAAGCACCTCCCCTTCTTATGAATGACCAACTTAAGCACCTCCCCTTCTTATGAATGACCAACTTAAGCACCTCCCCTTCTTATGAATGACCAACTTAAGCACCTCCCCTTCTCATGAAATGTGCCACATTTAAGAATAACAAAACAACAAACAAACAAACAAACAAACAAAAACAAAAAACATCATCTTTTTATGACGAAAATGGACAATTGTATCGCTAAAAATAGTTGCAATTGTTTGGTTTCAATTGAAATAAAATGATATTTATTTACATAATACACATGCATAATGTAGGATTTTCTGTAATACTCACACAAGATAAGGCGTACCATTTCCATATTTACAAGTACCTCGACTGAAATAATCGTGTTGGAATGAATGTCTTATCTTAGTAAATACATCAGTATTAGAATTAGATCGTCATTAATTGGAACAGGGAATGACCACAGTCAATAGTACCATATACATACATGGACAGTATAATTTTAACCTTTTTAACTTGTCATGTGCTACCTCTGACATAATCGGTAACTTGTTGAAGGTTGTTAGTATTTGTTAGAAATAGAACTATATCTGTTACAGTTATTGTGTCGTACAGACAATGGACAAAGTATTTGGTCGATTCTAATATTGCCTATATATATATATATTTCATATGAAACTACAAATTTTCAACAACAAAAAATTAAAGTTCGATTTTGATGGGGGAACAAATAAGAAAACAGAATTAAAGGTAGTTTTTAATTAAACAACATTATTAAGAAAAAAACTGCTGGAACGAGCTAATCTGAGTCACGGGTCACTGTAATCGGGCGGCTGTATCGAGAAACAGATACGGTGTTGAAAAAACTGTTGATACTCATAAAATATTGATAAATGCAATACAATTTTATGTTTGTCTTCAAGAAATATGATAGACAACACCATGTGTGAAGTTTTATGACGAAATATCTCCGATTTCTATGTAAATTTACGAGTTGAAGTTGCGGCTGTATCGAGAAACAGATACGGTGTTGAAAAAACTGTTGATACTCATAAAATATTGATAAATGCAATAAAATGTTATGTTTGTCTTCAAGAAATATGATAGACAAAACCATGTGTGAAGTTTTATGACGAAATATCTCTGATTTCTATGTAAATTTACGAGTTGAAGTGGGGAAACACCCACAGGTCATTTTAGCGATGTATTTTTATCTTGGACAAGAATAATGAGCGTCCTGATTGGATGACCGATTTAAAACACACTGACAACGCATAGTAAAAAATTGCATGTAAAAGAAATCTATGTTATATTTATTCATTTGTTTGATTCTGGAATATTGTTGATCATTGATTTAAACAATAAAAAAAGGGAAAAGGGGGGGGGGGGGTGAATTTTATTTGTGAATTTTACAGTTGAATAAATGTTATGTTTCGACAGTTTAAAGAGAAAAATACAAATTTGTTGCGACTAAAGCTTAAATCAGCGTTAAAAATTGAACAAATATCAGTGGTTTTGTAAATGAGATTTATTTTAAATAGAAAATCTGAATTTATTATTTATTAATTTATTATTAATGATACAATTTTATATCTCTTGGGAGGGGGAGGGGATCTATGAAGAAAATTTGAAATAAAAACACAGGACCGGACTTTAAGCAAAAATAATAATCCAGGATTAGTTTTTTATTAAAAAATCCAGGACCCCGGTGTCCACGATTTTTTTTTAAAGTTAATAATATGAAATATTGACATCCACACTTGCCTTTTGGACAGCACATTTATGTGTCCACACTTGTACTGTATAAATAAATAAATAATTTTATAAGCTAAACATGTTTAGAATACACAAATTAAACAAAAACATGAATTGACTTCAAGATAGTCTTTTGAAAAAATGTAGTTTTATAAATAAACGTTAGAGAAAACCGAAGGGGTAATCCAGAGATTCTTGCAACATTTGGGCACAGAAGACATAGGGCGAAGACAAACAAAATCACAAGGCACACCAGACATAGGGCGAAGACAAACAAAATCACAAGGCACACCAGACATAGGGCGAAGACAAACAAAATCACAAGGCACACCAGACATAGGGCGAAGACAAACAAAATCACAAGGCACACCAGACATAGGGCGAAGACAAACAAAATCACAAGGCACACCAGACATAGGGCGAAGACAAACAAAATCACAAGGCACACCAGACATAGGGCGAAGACAAACAAAATCACAAGGCACACCAGACATAGGGCGAAGACAAACAAAATCACAAGGCACACCAGACATAGGGCGAAGACAAACAAAATCACAAGGCACACCAGACATAGGGCGAAGACAAACAAAATCACAAGGCACACCAGACATAGGGCGAAGACAAACAAAATCACAAGGCACACCAGACATAGGGCGAAGACAAACAAAATCACAAGGCACACCAGACATAGGGCGAAGACAAACAAAATCACAAGGCACACCAGACATAGGGCGAAGACAAACAAAATCACAAGGCACACCAGACATAGGGCGAAGACAAACAAAATCACAAGGCACACCAGACATAGGGCGAAGACAAACAAAATCACAAGGCACACCAGACATAGGGCGAAGACAAACAAAATCACAAGGCACACCAGACATAGGGCGAAGACAAACAAAATCACAACTCAGGAAGCTAAAAAAAAAGATGAGCAACACGGCCCCACTAAAATTCGGGGATGAACCCATGTGCTCGCGAAGGATAAGCAGTTCCTCCCTCTTACAAGACACCCGCCAGGTTACTCATATATATGTTGGGCACCATTATAATTAAGGGTAAGCAGTTGACTCCCGTCATGATACTGCTAAACCAAACGAACATCCCGAGGGTTCACATGGGTAAAAATTATCTGTTTATTTACAAAAGATTATCTATATACTGCATGGGTTCAATTGAGGGTTAGGTTTATGGTGTTTAACACCACTTTCAACAATATTTCAGCTATATAGTGGCATTCAGTTTTATTAGGGGAGGAACGGAGTACCCGGAGAAAATCCCGACCTGTCGCAAGTCACTGACAAACTTTATCACATAATGTTGTATTGAGTACACCTCGCATGAGTGGGGTTCGAACTCACAACATTAGTGGTGATAGGCACTGATTGCACAGGTAGTTGAAAATCCAACTACCATACGATCATAAACAAAATATCATACTCAATTTGTTTTATAGGACTATCAAATGACCATGTTCAGACAACTTTCATTACATAGTCCTAGACAACCCTTCACTGGTAGTAAATTGGACATTCTTCCTTTGATCATAGGAGCGATATTGTCAGTATCAACTTGGTGACTCTGATACTGTGTGACGTCATAATATGATGTTTAATACAGATAAAAACAATAACATTCGTTTTGAAAGTCTTGGCATACTTGACATACTTGACATACATTTTCAATAATATCACAGGTTGTCCTATTGGAATCTCTGCGATACTAGTGATAATATCCGTCTTGACCTTCACCACTGATGTTATTTTACATACTTTACAGACGCAGAGGTGGACGTGCACGAGGAGGGGCACCCCCAGTACTGAGACCACAGGCACAAAGAAATCCCGTACCAGCGGTGGAAGTAAATTACCAGGAAGAACAGGAACCAGCACCCTTTATCCAAGTACAGGAACCAGCTCCAGATATTGCACTAGCTCCTAATGTTCAAGTACATGCTCCAGCTCCTTTACCAGCGCCAGCACCTGTGCCGCAAGCTCCAGTGCCTTTACAACGGGCTCCTGTATATTTACCACAGGCACCATTAGCTCCTGCTCATATGAATAATGGTGAGATTAATGATAATCCAAATCTTATACCTAGCCAATCAGAATGTGACGTATATATTTCTCAAAATTTAAAAGAAAAAAATTGGAACAGAGAGTATATGACTTGGCGTTGCTACTTTATCAAAATTTTATAAGTCAATTGGACAAACCTCAAAATGTAGTAGGTTATGATAATGAATCTGATTCGCTTGTTGTACAACCTAGCAAACAATCAAAAGTCAAATCTATTCAAAACATTGAAGCATGGACAGATGGATTTATTAATTACATAAAAAAAAATTGCAGAGGTTTCTGAATTCAGCTTTAGAATTAATCACATATATGTCTACAATTAGAGGTACCGATGTTCAATTTGATAAGATTGACCGATATGATCAGCAATTTAGGCTGAGAATGGCAAATAACCCTACAAGGTCCTGGGCGTCTATTGACGGCATTTTATGGTTCACAATAATTGCAAATGGATCCTCTTTGAATACTACTAACCAACAGATACAAGTAAGCAATCGGCCTTGTTGGAATTACAATTTCATAGGTTTGTGTATTAGGCAGCTTTGTAATTACAAGCATGCATGTTTGAAATGCGGATTGGCTCACCCTTTCGCTTATTGCACGCGCGTAGTAAATCAAAGTTATGCAAACACACCAAGTTCAGTGCGTACTGTGAACTATAATGCAGTGAGGCCCATTAGACAAGATGTACATAGAGCTCAACAAAGTTTTTCGAGACCCCCCTTTTTGAATCGTGGACCTAGACCTGTGATTAACAGATTTCCTGTAATTAAGTTTCCACCACAATATAATGCCTAAATAATTTTGTTTTCTTTCAGAAGTTTTAATAAACCCTTTGGATGTATGGTGTCTTGCTTTTATTCCCATAAATATTTCGGAGTTGAATAAGCTAACTCAATTGTATCCAAACCAGGAAGATGCCCACATTTTATATACAGGTTTTTTTGAAGGTTTCAGACTAAATTATTGTGGTCCTAGGTCTAGAACAGACTCTAAAAATTTACAGTCAGTTATTCAAAATCCAGAGATCGCTTGGGAAAAGGTCATGAATGAAATATACTGTGGACGCATATCGGGCCCATTTTTAACCAGACCCATATCTAATTTGAGATAATCCCATTGGCATAGTTCCAAAGAAAACTGGTGGTTTCAGGTTAATCACCCATTTATCATTTCCACCAAATTTCAGTGTGAATGACTATGTAGACAAAAAATTTACATCTGTTAAATATTCATCTTTCGATAATGCTATTAACATGATTAAAAACCTTGGTGTTAATGCTTTAATTGGTAAAAAAGATTCCAATCAGCTTTTCGATTGTTGCCAATATATCCTGACGATTTTGATTTACTGGGCTTTAAACTTGGTCCATATTTTTTTATTGACAAATGTTTACCTATGGGTTATTCGGAATCGTGCTCTTTGTTTGAAATATTTTCAACTTTCGTTCAGTGGGTAATTATGAAAGAATCAGAATAAAAAATATAGATAATTATCTAGATGACTTTTTATTTGCTGGCGAAAGTAATACATTAGATTGCCAAAACTTAATGAATAATTTTGATACAGTTTGCAGTCGCTTAGGGGTAGCCCTTTTCACAAAAATTCGTAAGTATAATCTTAACTTTTTCACTTACGATTAATCCTACGACAATTCCTAAGTCATTTTCACAAAGATTATCTTACGACAAATTTTAATCTTAGACTAAAATTACACTTACGATAAAAAATTCTTCCTTAGGTGTGCTCGATTCAACATTATATGATAAAGTTTATCAGTGACTTGCGACAGGTCAGTGGTTTTTTTTTCGGGTACTCCTGTTTCCTCCACCAATGAAACTGACTGCCACGATATAACTGAAATACTGTTGAAAGGGGCGTTAAACACCATAGACCATCTTCCTTAGCAACCTAGTTTCATTGTCATTGAACAATGTATTTGTATTGCTTTCAATATTATCTGAACTACATAAAAAACGAGAAGATCAAAGTGGTCCCTTTATCACAGACAGTCTCAGAGAATATACACAAACTAAGGAAAGTTTTTAAATCGGACTAACGAATGACATTTAAAAAATCTAGAAATGCAAAATTCTACGTGTTTCTGACGCTCATACAAAAACAAATTAAATATAAACATATTCTATAAAACATTCCCGGCACTAATTTAAGCAGTTTTTATGTTATGATGTTACCATAACAACGGGTCTGCTATCACGTCTGCATTTACAAAAACAAGCTGTCCGATTGAAAATCACAAGTGACAAGAATTTATGATGCATATTTAAAAAAAAATCAGTGTTAGAACAATAAACCAATGAATTTTTGTTATGTAATATACCATCTTTATTAAAATTCAAGTCAATTATCTTTCTAGAACAAATACTAGTAATATTAATCTGCTTGTTGTCGAATCATTAAAGATTTTTAATAAAACTTTACAAGGGGAAGGAATATATGTTTGGTATATTTTTTGTATTAAACAATATTAATGAGTTTGATTTAGTAACGATTTCGTAAATATATATATAGCTATTTTGACAAATTTGAAGTAAATTACACGATGTTCTATGATTTAACACTAAAAAAAGTTAACAATATCATTTTAGCGTCTGTTTGTATTAAACCAGATTTATTTCAATAAACATTTATCAATATGTGTAATAAAGTTTGGCATACGGTCAGAGAAAATGCGCCAACGATGAATTGCCCTCTTATTTTCAAGCCGAAGCGCCAATGCATCGTCCATCTTTTTTTCTATTTTTTCACTTACGATAAAAGATAAGACCTGTCACACTTTGTAGAAATGGCACAAGTTCGTGTTTGATTTTCATCGCATTCAATTTTTACGCTCAGGCGATTGCAACATCGCGTTTTTTTTCAATTAGATTAATAAACATATTCAAAATGTGCATTTTCCTGGAATTGTTTTGAGTATTTGATTTAATCGATACCTTTTGAAATAACGAAATGTTAGTGAAAATTTAAGTCATTGAAACGGATACAGCCACTTAAATTTTCACTAAGCCACGTTCGCTGACTATTCTTGTCCAATTCGTCTGAGGTAGGTATATTTAAATGTGGCAGTCGAAAAGAGAACAAGATATGATTATAATCTAACGATTATGAAGTCTCCCAAACCGGCCACTGACACTATCTACCCACATATCAAATTTTGATGATATCGGACAATGTTGAATTTTTACCCCCCCCCCACATTTTTATGCCGTGTTTTGGCAGCCATTTTGAAAATGGCAGACATCTTGAAAATTTTGAAAACGCAGAATTGCTCCTCTAATGGTGACCTATCACTATGTCAAATTTTATGTCTCTATCATTATCCAGTTAGAAGTTATCAACATTAATGTACGAAATTTCAAGTTTCCCATAGGATTCTATAGTAAACCCCCACCCCCTTTGAACCCCCAAAAATATGGCTTTGACCCCCTTTATCACAAATCTGAAAACTTTAGGATCAACTAGAAACATATATCTATAACTCCATCAAGTTTCATGAAATTCTGTCCTGTAGTTCCTGAGATCTGCCGTGGACAAGTTCATGCTTTGCGAAAGTAAGAATAAGAATAATAATAATAAAAATAAAAATAATAATAAGAAACGGAGCAAAAACAATATCTCGGGAGTGTAACGATATAATTGGGTAAGCGAAAGGATCACAAATAAGCGAAACATATTGAGGCGAAGTGGGGAAGGGGAAAAGGGTAGATGTTTACCTTGAAGTAAGGAAGAGGAGGGGGCATATATTTTTTGAATGAAACAAGTGCCTGTGGCTATAACGGGGGAACATTTTGAATTTATTTTTCATCCTCCGATTTATTGCAAACACCAAAATTGTTATGTATTTCGTATGTGCCCATCAGTCACAGGCGCGTGCTTAATACAAAAAAAAACAACCTCATACACTACACCATAACAACGCGCGCCTGTGCCGTCAGTATATATTTTTTATTGAATTACCTTTTCTAAAGAGAGACAACCCTTACAAAAATGAATCCTGGTTCTTGAAAAGAGAGAATAATAGTAATATAAAGCTCAGTATTCTGTACCTTGGCCTTAATAATTGTCAAAATATGCAATGAGACAAAACTGTTTATTTTAGGAAGATGTACATCCTCCTCTTTTTTGGTTACCGGACAAACCAGTTTTTGTTACCAAGTTTCTCCCTACAATCAAGAATGGGAAATAAAAAACTCGACTTTGTTTATGTACAGATAAAAAAAAAAAAAAAAAATACCCATACTGTATTAAAGTGTTTCCAGGTTGGAGGTACGGAATCTGTGCATGGCTTCCCGACTATCTATAAATATAAATGAAGATTTACAGGAAATGACAGACCGATAAAAAAAATTTCTTTGTTGTAAGTGTCCAGGTTTTACTCTTATTTCGGTTTTTTTTAAACAAAATAAGATAAATAAATAAAATAACTAAAAGAGTGTTGGAAGAAATATATTTGTTGTATGTAAGTAACACATACCATATGAATTTTGAGTGTGTTTGGGTACATTTGTATTTGTTGGAAGCGGGTGCAAGACAAATCAGCAATTGGTTTAAAAGACAAATCGGTACTTGGACAAAACGGCACTTAGACTAATCGGCACTCAATAATATAGACAAATCGGCACTTGGCTTGACAGATCGGCACTGATTATAAAAATAAAGTTTATTACAAATTATAGATAAAAATATTTTAAAATACAACAATACGTTGCATCACTGATGGCTGAATAGTACAAGCAAATAATTTGATTAAACCAAATTATGGATGATCAAATTTGTAGTGTAATACATAATTAATATTTGTAATGATAGCTAATTAATTTTTTCACTTGATCTTCTTCTTCTTCTTCTTTCAATTTCCGCACACCGTCATCTTATTGACGATTATGTGCCGTGCATGCGTGGGGTAAAAAAATAATTTTTGATAACGTTCGAATAAATGTGATAAATATAGAGTGTGGTTAAAACTATGTACAGTTGACTGATAATTAGATGTGTTGTTGGAGAACAGTTAGCAGGGGCGGATTTTTCACACGAAATACCCCAAAATTTTCGCGCCTCCCTCCGCTCGGCGCAATTTTTTTAAGTGCGCCCCCCCCCCCTAACTTGAAATCCTGAATCCGCCCCTGGATAGTGGTATCTGTTCTTTGAAGCTGTCAAGTGTGGGACATTGTACAGCAGCAGCTGGGAGCAGGTTCCACTGTACAATGGTTTTCGGATAGAAGGAGTATTTATATGAGTCTAAGCTTGTATGGATATGTCTATATGTAGTGGCTGTGTGTGTATTGTCGTGTTCTACTGTCAGATGGTACTAGTAGGTTGGTTGGATATATAGCAACTAGATGATATATAATTTTGTAGAAGAATATGAGGCGTGTTCTTGTTCTTCTCAGTTGCAATTGTGGCCATTTGAGTTCTGATCAAAAGATTGTAAACTAAACGTTTTTATTGTTTCTGTTTTCTTTAGTTTGAACTTGTTTGTGAAAAAGTCTGAATGAAAGTGAAGATATATGTGAAAACTGTGTTTAGGCGTGAGTGTGATTATTGAAATTTTACTCATGTGCTGTAATTTTAAACAATAAAAAAAAAATATAGTCTTGATTATTATTAAAGTAGTCATAACAGTTTATCAATGGGCCTAAGGTGAGTGTCAGTCAACTTATTAAGTAATAATAAAAAAGGTGGCAGACCGTGGGAAAATCTTTCACTGTGAAATTTCTCCTACAATGGGCAAACAAATTGATCTGTCCTCATTAACAAGTATTTGACTATTTTTTACTAAATGTAGAATAAACATGAAAATACATTAACATTTTTCCAAAGTGCCGATTTGTCAGTGAAGGTGCCGATTTGTCTAAAGTCCGATGCCGATTTGTCTCAGTGCCGATATGTCTTGCATTCCAAACATTCGTTGGAAGCGGCCATGTTGTATCGATGTTTATAATTATTTTAAACTGCGTAGAATTTACAACAAAAATATAAAATATAAAATGAAGAACTTCAAGAAATCCATATTATCCAGGGTTTGAAGCTAAGGAAATATTTTAGGGGCCAAGTTGGCCCCCACCAAATTAATTTTGGTAGCCTACATAACTTGTTAGGGGCCCATCAAGTGCGCATAGCTCGCCTGCCACCTCGATTGCGAGGTGCCCTATGGCAGGGGGTCCGCTGAAGGCCCCCGGAAGCCCTGGGATAAATGGTGTAAAATCCTACATTCTGGCCATTTCCTGGCAGCAAAATTGGCCATTCAGAAACTATAATTTAATACAGAAGATAACAAATTTCCAAAACATTTTCCTCAAAATAAAATTATTTTACATGCACCAATACACTATGACTTCAGAAATTTATAGTTGAAGTCAAATTTCGGGGCGATTTAGAGCTTGACATATGGTGGGGATGTTTGTAGCTTGTACATCCTGTAGTAAATGGATTTTCATTTTTTTTGTTCTTTGCAATATGTATGTTGTGATATGTATCGACTTTAAATAAAACTTTATTTATTTATTTATTAACAAACCATGCCGGTTTCACTTTCAGTGAGTATCAACTAACCATGGACGGTTTTGTTTCCATTCCTTTAAAAATTGTCTAGAGCGTTTGGACTTTTCGTAATCTCTAAAATATTGTGTTCTCTGTTCAGTTTGCCTTTTAAGAGGCACAGAGTTCCCCAAAAAGAACTGACTTTCGCCAACCGGATATTTTGAACGAACATGTAAAATTAACTAGAGGCTCCCAGGAGCCTGTATAGCTCACCTGGGTATAATAACAACATCAGTCAATAAAACTTGATAACTTCGGTAAAAAAAATTAACAAATGTAGCCTTCGTCATTGCAGACCCCTTCTACAAAAAAATTTGGGCAGGGGTTCCCCCTTTAATGTAAGTTATCAAAATTGCTGTAAAAAAACATATATGTCAATGATTCTCAAAATTTAGCTTTTCCTACTTCACATTTTGTAATAGAGTTGCTTCCCTTTGATTATTTGAGTAACCAAAAGCAGTGAGTCAACAAAAAAATGCATTTCAAGAGGAATAACTCTTCACAGTTGTCGCACATTTTTAACTGTGGGGACATTTTTTGTAGATCTTGACATGCTGAACATTTTTGCAGTTTAAACTTTCCCTCTATCTCTACATTGTAATAGTTTTTGAGATATAAGATGCTAGTATTAAAATTGATGAAAAAAAGGGCAATAACTCCAAAATAGGTAATGGGATTTACTTCAAAATTGCATGGCAGGAAGATCTTGACATGCTGCAAATTTCTGCAATTTAAACTTAACATCTATCTCTTATAGTTTTTGAAATATAACACGAAAAGTATTAAAATAAAAAAAAAAAATTGATCGAAGGGCCGAACCACCGGACACATTTTTGGAAGAGAACCATCCAATGACTATTTCATCAAAATTTTGTTCTTATTGAGCAAATGGTTTCAGACAAGAAGATTTTTATGGGAATTTCCCATAGGGTCTTATGTTAAATTAAGTTCGGCTGTGGCGGCCATCTTGGTCCGTGTTCTGAAATGCCGGACACAATTTTGGAAGAGGACCACCCAAGAATCATTTCAGCAAAGTTTGGTTGAGATTGGCTCAGTAGTTTCAGAGGAGAAGACTTTTTTTAAATTTCATCCCCCCTTTTTTCTAATTTGCATAATCGGTCAAAATTGGCAAAAGTTCAAAGTTCATAAAAAATCCCGTAATATATGTTAAAAAGCTCATCATTATGCTTATACAGTTCAAATTTGGGTACTTTCTGGCTTAAAATAGAGCAGTTTTGACCATTTGAAGAAATTTCTATTTTTAGTAAAGGCGGCCATCTTGGATACAGGACGGCGCTGATGGACATATTTCTGAAAGGGGACCACCCAAGGATCAATTCAGCAAAGTTTGGTTGAGATTGGCTCAGTAGTTTCAGAGGAGAAGATTTTTTTAAATTTTCATCCCCCCTTTTTTCTAATTTGCATAATCGGTCAAAATAGGCAAAAGTTCAAAGTTCATAAAAAATCCCGTAATATATGTTAAAAAACTCATCATTATGCTTATACAGTTCAAATTTGGGCACTTTCTGGCTTAAAATAGAGCAGTTTTGGCCATTTGAAGAAATTTCTATTTTTAGTAATGGCGGCCATCTTGGATACAGGACGGTGCTGACGGACACAATTTTGAAAGGGGACCACCCAAGGATCATTTCAGCAAAGATTGGTTGAGATTGGCTCGGTAGTTTCAGAGGAGAAGATTTTTTTTTAATTTCACCCCCCCTTTTTTCTAATTTGCATAATCGGTCAAAATCGGCAAAAGTTCAAAGTTCATAAAAAATCCCGTAATATATGTTAAAAAGCACATCATTATGCTTATACAGTTCAAATTTGGACAATTTCTGGCATATAATAGAGCAGTTTTGGCCATTTGAAGACATTTCTATTTTTAGTAATGGCGGCCATCTTGGATACAGGACGGCGCTGACGGACACAATTTTGAAAGGGGACCACCCAAGAATCATTTCAGCAAAGTTTGGTTGAGATTGGCTCAGTATTTTCAGAGGAGAAGATTTTTTTTTAAATCATCCCCCCTTTTTTCTAATTTGCATAATCGGTCAAAATCGGCAAAAGTTCAAAGTTCATAAAAAATCCCGTAATATATGTTAAAAAGCTCATCATTATGCTTATACAGTTCAAATTTGGGCACTTTCTGGCTTAAAATAGAGCAGTGTTGGCCATTTGAAGAAATTTCTATTTTTAGTAATGGCGGCCATCTTGGATACAGGACGGCGCTGACGGACACAATTTTGAAAGGGAACCACCTAAGGATCTTTTCAGCAAAGTTTGGTTGAGATTGGCTCAGTAGTTTCAGAGGAGAATATTTTTTTAATTTCATCCCCCCTTTTTTCTAATTTGCATAATCAGTCAAAATCGGTAAAAGTTCAAAGTTCATAAAAAATCCCGTAATATATGTTAAAAAGCTCATCATTATGCTTATACAGTTCAAATTTGGGCACTTTCTGGCTTAAAATAGAGCAGTGTTGGCCATTTGAAGAAATTTCTATTTTTAGTAATGGCGGCCAGCTTGGATACAGGACGGCGCTGACGGACACAATTTTGAAAGGGGACCACCTAAGGATCTTTTCAGCAAAGTTTGGTTGAGATTGGCTCAGTAGTTTCAGAGGAGAATATTTTTTTAATTTCATCCCCCCTTTTTTCTAATTTGCATAATCAGTCAAAATCGGTAAAAGTTCAAAGTTCATAAAAAATCCCGTAATATATGTTAAAAAGCTCATCATTATGCTTATACAGTTCAAATTTGGGCACTTTCTGGCTTAAAATAGAGCAGTTTTGGCCATTTGAAGAAATTTCTATTTTTAGTAATGGCGGCCATCTTGGATACAGGACGGCGCTGATGGACACAATTTTGAAAGGGGACCACCAAAGGATCATTTCAGCAAAGTTTGGTTGAGATTGGCTCAATAGTTTCAGAGGAGAAGAATTTTTTTAATTTCATCCCCCCTTTTTTCTAATTTGCATAATCGGTCAAAATGGGTAATGGGATTTACTTCAAAATTGCAGGGTAGGTAGATCTTGATATGCTGCACATTTTTGCAATAAACTTAACATCTATCTCTAAATAGTTTTTGAAATATAAGACGAAAAGTATTAAAATGAAAAAAAAAATTGATGAAAAAAGGGCAATAACTCCAAGATGGGTAATCAAATTTACTTCAAAATTGCAGGGTAGGTAGATCTTGACATGCTGAACATGTTTGCAGTTTCAACTTACCATCTGTCTCTTATAGTTTTTGAAATAAAGGACGAAAAGTATTAAAATTTTGATGAAAAAAGGGAAATAACTCCAAAATGAGTAATGGGATTTACTTCTAAATTGCAGGGTAGGTAGATCTTGATATGCCGTACATTTTTGCAATTTAAAGTTAACCTTTATCTCTTATAGTTTTTGAAATATAAGACGAAAAGTATTAAAATTTTACAAATTTGATAAAAAAGGGCAATAACTCCAAGATGGGTAATCAGATTTACTTCAAAATTGCAGGGTAGGTAGATCTTGATGTTCTGATCATTTTTACCCCATGTTAGATTTTTGATATTATTAACGGTTTTTGAGTTATTACCAAAAACCTGCAATTTTACCATATGTTCTATTTTTAGTAACAGCGGCCATGTTGGTTGGTGCACGGCATCACCGGACACAATTTTGAAACTAGACACCCTAGTAATGATTCAGACTAAGTTTGGTTTCCATTTGTCCAGTACTTTCAGAGGAGAAGATTTTTGAACAAGTTTACGACGTACGATGGACGACGGACGGACGACGACGACGGACGCCAAGTGATGGCAATAGCTCACATGACCCTTTGGGTCAGGTGAGCTAAAAATCAAAATCGGAAAAAGCGTACTATAAAATTCCGTAATATGACTCAACAGAAAACGGCATGGTTTGTGCAATATAAAGACAACAGAGAAATCATCGTTGTTAAAAGAAATATTTGTTACCTAAATCCCTTTACAACAACAACTAAATTCTTTATTTCAATCCTTAAATGACGCAAAATTAATGCAAAAATTGATACAGAGGTGTTAAATAGAACAGCCGTAGATCTCCTTAACTGGAGATAAGATTCGCATACATCAAAATAAGCTGGTTCCTGGGCTACTACACTTCGTTACTTAGTTCATAAAGCGAAGCGTAATATAAGCGGATATCAGTTTAATATCAAAACAAAACATCGGGGCTTAAAATCGATCGATGGAAATGTCAATATTTTTCGGATTTCGATCTTGGTGAATAGGAATTATAGATTTACACTATTTTATTTTTTCTAATTTTCACTCGCCAAGTGGACGACTACGATGAGATTTTTAAGGGCCCACACTGAAATTTACTCGCAAATGGCGAGTGGGCGACCGCTAATTTCAAACCCTGTTATCTCAGCTTGATAACCCACAGATCTTCTTATGACTCTATGATTCTACTGGATCCACTACTGTCATCTCAAAGCTTGAATCGCGACTTAAATCGTGTTCATGTCCGTGTCCGGTTGAGTAATTCTGAATGTACTCTTTGTAATTATAGTACAGTGGCTGATCTTCCCAGTCTCTAATCTGGATTCAAATGTCACTATATTCTTGGCTGTCACTACTGATTCAGGTAAATTATTCCAGGTGTCAACAGATCGGTGTATAAATGAATATTTCCTGATGTTCAGTCTAGGGCGGATTTTGAAGATCTTGTAGTTACATGTATGTCCCCTGGTGGACGATTCTCCCTTTAGTTGGATGAAGTCTGACACCTCAGGGTCATATTTCCCAGTTAGTATTTTGAAGAGCTCAATCATATCACCACGTATGAGTAGTATACGTCGATATGCTAGTATTGGTAACTTCAATTTCTGTAGCCGTTCAGGGTAACTTAAATTTGACATTCCTGGTAATTGTGTTGTGGCTCTTCTCTGTACATTTTCGATTTCATCTTTATGCTTGGCCAAATGTGGACACCAAACTTGATTTGCGTACTCTAAATGTGGTCTTACCAATGCAATATAAAGTAGCTTAAATGAGTTGTTGTCCATGTATTCCATCATCCTCCTAATTAAGGGACCGACCATTTAACTTGAAGGGGGGGGGGGGGGGTTATGGTTTTTTGTTTCGTTCAGAAATGTTTTTTCGGACAACATAAGAGTTAGAATATTAATTTTATTTGTCGCGCCAAGCGCGAATTTTTTTTCAAGAATTTAACATTAGGTTATATGACAAAAACTCTGAATCAGATAAAAAAAATTTTCCTCCACCAAAATCAGAATATTTTTTTCAGCAACATCGGGATTCAGAATATTTTTTTAGAAAAAAAACCATAACACACACCCCCTTCAAGTTAAATGGTCGTTCCCTAATCCCATGATAGAGTTGGCTTTATTGACTTTCTCTGAAATATGTTTATCGAATGAGAGTTTCTCATCTATTGTGACCCCAATATCTTTCTCCGATTCGGTGTACTGTAGTGTGTTACCATCTTCTTTCAACTTGTACTGGTGTTTGTTGATGTTTGATTTACCAATCCTCATCACTTTACATTTGTCTGGGTGAATGCATAACAACCACTCGTCAGTCCAATGTTGCATATTGTACAAATCTTGTAATTTTTCAGTCTTCTGGTTTTAATATGGCTCTAAATACTTTTGTATCGTCTGCAAATAGGTATGTGTTGGTATCAGTGTGAGTGACGTCTGGTAAATCATTAATGTACAGTACAAAAAGTATGGGGCCCAGGACAGACCCTTGTGGTATTCCACTTGTTACATCTTTCCTTAACCTTAACAACAACCCTAAAGCTTATTGGAAACTTATTGAAAGTTTAAAATATATAAAGGATCTAACAGTGAGTACATGTAACATCGGTAAGAGGGCAAGACGGAAAAATCTCAGACACCCAAGGGAAAGATTTCTGGTCTCCAACGAGGCTCTGCCGAATTGGAGACCAATAGAAATCTTTCCCGCGGTTGACATAAACTGTACAGCATGCATTTGCCGGTAAAACGCACGTGATTTTTTGTCTTGCACTAGTGCAAGATAAGAAAATCTCACATCGCTAAAAATAGGAACTGGTCTGTCTCAAAAGTGAGAAAAGGATATCTCACACGGCTAAAAATAGGAACTGTGCTGTCTCATTAGTGAGAAAAAGATAATGACTCATTAACCCTCTCAGTAATGATGTTTTTAACCATTTTAAATCATTAAACGCTCCACAAAAAGAGTTTAAGCAACAGCTTTTAGACCTTGAACAAAAAACTTTTACTAAAAGAAAAGGAAAGTTTAAATTTCAATGAATTGGACTTCAACATCTCTGAAGACGAAGTCCTATCTGCAATTAAAAAGCTTAAAAGGAATAAATCCGGTGGATTACAATTAATAACAAATGATATACAAAAAATGTACTTATGGCAGGTAAATTCCAACGTGCACCTTCAAATAACATTCCTATTCAACAAAATTTTAATATCAGGAATATATTCAGACAATTGGTCTCGAGGCTATATCTCTCCAATATTCAAAAGTGGTGATAGATTCAAACCAGACAACTATAGAGGAATACCAATTACTGGCTGCTTAAGCAAATTGCTTAACTCTATACTCAATAGTAGACTTGAAAACTTTTTAATTAAACACAAATTGATAAATCCATTCAAAATAGGATTCACTAAAGATTCCCGGCCTTCTGATCATATGTTTGTCCTCAAAACTCTTATAGACAAATACCTCCATAAGAAAGAAAAATTATTTGCATGCTTTGTCCATTTTCGCAAAGCTTTTGATACAGTCGCCCACACAGCCAACTCTTGGATATTAATGTTAGTGGTCTTTTTTATAATCTAATCAAAGATATGTATAAGATCTCTACAGTTTGCATGAAAGTTGGCCAGAATCTCACAGACTCATTTGAATCATCTATTGGAGTTAGACAGGAGGATGTATTAAGGGATGCGTAGCATTATTCCGACAGCCCATAACTCCGACAGCCCATTACTCCGACAACCCATTACTCCGACAGCCCATTACTCCGACGGCCCATTTTTCCGACAATGCAAAATAGAACTCAATCCACAAATCCATGGTTTAACCAGGTGTATCCAACAGGATGTTCCGTCGGTCAGGCTAATCTTGACGGACCATGGCCTAGACAGAATGTTCTGGAAAGGAAAAGGAGCTTTTATCCTAGGCTGTACATCCCCGTTCAAGGCAATTATGATCGACCGACCTGGTATGGGGTAAGTTAAAAATTGAAGAAAAAGTTGTGCACATTGCACAAAGGAACCAGAAAAGAGGAGTGAAGGAAAAAAGTGTAAACCGGGAGAAGCATGAGAAAGACAAAATGACGGAAGATAGCAATACGCATGGAAGCGAGGAGAGTTAACAATTGAAGAAGGACGTATATAGTAGAAAAGGACAGAAAAGGAGCACAATGTACATGCAGAAGAATGGAAAAAGCTCCGAAGATAGGTAGACAGTTCCCTTGTTCAGGTCAATAAATACATCGATCACTTCTGTTGAAGCACGATTGGCAACCAACATATGCGGCTAATAGAACGCCTTCCATATGCATTATGCCGCTTCCACACACGTTCATTTATTCTGCATTCCGACGTACGTTTCATGATGCGAATTGAATGCGCATCCAACATGGTTAATGCCTTCACACGTACGTCAAAACGTTTGCGATTTCCATTATTTACGTGAAAATATTTACATTTTCTCTACATGCAAAAAATAGTATTATTACAGTCGTAACTTATGCCAACTGAAAACTCCTTGTCATAGGTGTGAAGCTCTTAGAGCATGCGATGCGTATTTAATGGGCATTAAATGTACATGTGAAGGAGGCATTCATCGGTTTACAATGTATCTAAAACGTATTAGAAAACGCAATACGGTTGAACAGCATCAGGTAGTGTCTCTCCGGTCACAAATTGTGGGAGTTTAGACGTGATACTCCCGACGACAACCGAATTTTGCTTAAAATTAAATTTTTATTATTTAATTTTAGTCCCCCTCCTGGAGTTTATGGAAATTTGTTATTGTATTAATCATAATGTACGGTAATGGCATTTTTTTTCTCCAGATCCAGGATCAAACTAGATTAGTTCACTCACAATGGCTCTGTATCCTAAATGCAACCGTTAATGTCAGAACAAACCTTTATTAATTTCATGCACATCTTGGTGTACTCCTTTGTGTAAAGTTTAATAAAAAAAAATACTTTGGACGGTTTTGAAGGGTTACAAGGTTTATGGACGGGCGGGGGCTGGGGCTGGGATTTTGCGTCCGGACAGATTTTTTTTTCGGTAAAAATCAGGGCAAGAAATTTAAAAAAAAAATCTCCCCCCCTCCAATAATTTTTGTGTCGTCTCGCGTAACGGTGGCGGTGTAAACTTTTCATGATTAAATCCAAAATGTAGAAGTGTTAGACCATCCGAAATTGGTACTGATATTTCTCATGTCGTCATGATGTAAGGAATCTGCTAGCACCATGACATTTGACTTTGACCCCATGTTTACCCTTTTGTTTAATACAGAAACAATCCGCCCAATGAGTATAAAGATTAAAGTCAGTCTTCCGTTAGGTATAGAAGAAAAACAACAGGTTTTAAGATAATTATTCTACTTTTGACCATTTTTGACGGAATAATGGGTTGTCGGAGAAATGGGCTGTCGGAGAAATGGGCTGTCGAAGCAATGGGCTGTCGGAATAATGGGTCGTTGGAGCAATGGGCTATCGGAATAATGGGCTGTCGTACAATGACCGTGCAAAGGAAACCACACGGAAACGTATAAATCGAGGGATACGATCTTACATTTTGAAGTACTGGGGATATGTTGTTAAATATCCAAATTTTGATGATTGCCACCCAGGTCTATTTTTAGATGATGGGGTACATTTGTCATTCATTGGAAACGACATTTTTCTCAACCAGTTGCAATCTGCATTTGAGACATTTATTAAATATCCATACTGTTTTGTATTCCCATATGATTAATTACTGAATATTTTGTTTTAATGAATCAATTATGTTGAATTGAAAATTTTGTTGGTGGTTATTATGGCTTTGAATTGTCATGGGTAAACTTTGTGGCGGATTATCATTCTCATCCACTGATCAGAATGATAATTTGGCGGAATTTACTTGATCCTTACGCTGCTATGGATCGCCCAGCAGCTATTTGTGACATTAGCTATTTACTTACTGACAGGACTGCCCTTCAGTATTTATTTCAAATCGTTATCAAGAGTTACTTGACTGACAAGTTTGTTGTTTATCATGATGTTATTAAATTGTTGTCATGACAATTCAACAGCCAAAACATAAACAGTTGTCTGTTATTATTTTAGTATAAGCTATTTACTAATGTGGGTGTTTATGCTCTGGAAGCTTAATGCAGGAAACGCTTAAATTTCCCTTGGTGCCAACACTGATATATTCAATAAATATTTTAATATCACCAATATATTCAAGACGCTTTGGTCTTTATAATACTTAAAACGAGTCTAGGACAAAAGTCCTGTGACAAACCAAACCCCCGCCCGAAATGAAGTTAATGTTTTTTATGCGATATATATATACTGACAATCATTAGAAACGCATCACTAGAAAAAAAAATTTTTGCTAAAATTTCAAGACAAATTAATGCTTGATTAAATGTAATTGTTAATAAAGTTCTCCTTAAAAAAATACAGGTACATTTTCTGATGTGTCTTATCACCTGAAACAGGTATCTATTGAATTTTAAAAACAGTATTTCTTGCACGTGCAAATCATGAACGGGCGATATGAATTTTTTAAACCCGCTTTTTGAAAGAACTGTGTCCACCTGTGAAAAGGATAATCAGATATCAGCACTGTTTGCAATGGTAAAGTTTTTATTGGGTTTCAAAAATGCCACGTCTGAGTAATTATGATCGCAACCAAGCTTTGGGTATGTTGCAATTGAGAGCAGGCATATCAACCAGAGAAGTTGTTCGACTATTCAATTGCCATCAAAGTACTGTTGTACGCCTCAGACAGAGGTTTCAAACCACGAACAATGTGTCCGATCGTCCTCGGCCAGGACAACCAAGAGTAACAACCGACCATCAAGATCGTAATATCCGGCTACAGCATTTACACAACCGGTTCAAAACAGCTGCATCAACTGCTAGGGAAACTCCAGGAAGACACAATCCCCCGATCAGCTCAGCAACAGTGTGTCGCAGACTGCGTGAAAATGGCCTACGTGCAAGACGACCATTCAGAGGACCACTGCTTACACCGCAACATCGCCAACAACGTTTAGCATGGGCTAGAACCTATTTGCAATGGACAAGGCAAAGATGGCAGGAAGTGTTGTTTTCGGACGAATCCCATTTCTGTATTTCGAATGCAGACGGTCGAATAAGGGTTTGGAGACGTCAGAATGAAAGACTTGCCGCTTACTGCATTAATGAGGTAGACCGATGGGGTGGCGCAAATGTTATGATTTGGGCAGCTGTATCATTCCGTTACAAGTCTTCACTTCTGTGACCGATCTCTTATCGGACAACGCTCTAGAGATGAAATCCTGGCTCCTTATGTTGTTCCAATGTTTCAAGCCCATCAAGATTTAAGGATTTTCCAGCAAGATAACGCGCGTCCACACACAGCAAGGATCTCAATGAACTTTTTGCAAGCACAGAATGTCAACTGTATGCACTGACCATCACTATCACCGGATATGGCACCAATAGAGCATGTTTGGGATGCATTAGGAATATGTGTAGATAACCGTCCCGTCAAGCCGACTACTGGGGCCACCTTACGTCAGGCATTATTAGAGGAGTGGAACAATATGCCCCAGAGAGTTATTCAAAACATTATTCTTTCAATGCGTCGCCGTTGTGTTGCCTGTATCACCGTAAGAGGTGGACATATGAAGTACTGAATTTTGAAATCGAGGGTATCTGTTTCAACCATAAAGTGACGTCCCAAAAGAGAAACTGTGTTTCAAACTTGTTCTCATCTATTAGAGTGTTTATTGTTGTTATTGTTTGACGTATTTATATATGTTGTCAAATTACTCATTAAAATAAATATTTAAAAAAGAAAGTGATGCGTTTCTAATGATGGTCAGTATATATATTTGTTGTGTGTCTTTGTGGATATGAAAAATGTTCTTTGTATTTTCTAACAAGATTCACAACTTTTTTACCTCTGTATTTTAATTCATTGTACATCTGTAGTTTGGTATTTAAAACATATTTTATTGGTACATGTATAGGAAGCAGGTCAAATCGGACCCAAGTCAAATCGGCCCTAGTCAAATCGGCCCCAGTCAAATCGGCCCCAAGTCAAATCGGCTCCATTTTTGTTGTTTACTATTGTCAACATGCAAAGTTAAATAGTTTGAACACTATTCAGCAAAAATGTTTTGTACCAGTAAATGTTTACCATTGATACGAAAATAAACTAAATATAAACGTCTGACTATATCTAGCCATGCTTAAAATAATCAATAATCTTGCCGATAAAAGTTCAGTGTCTGCATATATATGATGCACATTTCCTCCATGTACATTGTCCATGAGGAGGACTTTAATTTCATTTCTTTCTGTTGGTTCTGGTCCAGCATCTCTACACACGGAACATATGTATTCCTGGTCATCTGTCCAGTTCCTGTATTCTAGTACTGTGACACCAGATCCACAAGTCTGATGTTGCCAGCTTTGACAGGAGTCACATTCTAAGGCATGCTGTCTTGGTCTAACATCATTATAACATATTACACAAGGAAAAGACATAATGAAGTATTCAAAAAGAATGATCGCGATTGAAGTTGACTCTCTTTTATAAACTAAAGAATTTCTCTATCCGAGTTGTTTTTCTTGGCTTGGTTATTTAGATGCCCTCTTTTTATTAAAAGGCCAATTAATAGACAATTCTCTTTTCCGGGGTGACGTCACTTCCTCTAAAAACCACGAGTCGGCCATCTTTAGGCGGTGAAAATCAAATGTAAAATGGCGAATGTTTCACCGCCTCAATGACAAGGGAGATAATTCGTTGACCGAAATACCCGGATGCCCGGAAAAGAGAATAGAAAAAATCATCAAAGAATGTTCCTAATCAACATAAAGATCATTATATAATTGCCGCCAATCACGTTTTATGTAAATTGCTAATCACTTAATTATGCCATAAATTAATCATTAATTCATTTCTTTGATCCTTACAAAAGAATCCGCTCACCAATAAGATTTAAATTTTACATCTTTTAACTAAAAATATTAATTTATATTAATATATAATTTTTATTTATTTATTCTTTTTGGGCCGATATGACTTTCATTTTGAGGCCGATATGACTTTCATTTTGAGGCCGATTTGACTTGGGGCGGATTTGAATTGGGTCCGATTAGACTGGGGCCGATTTGACTTGGGGCCAATTTGACTGGAAATCCATGTATAACTGACATATATAAACAGAACAATAGCAATTCTACAATAGGATTCAGAAACAAGCAAATGCTTTTTTTAAATCTGTTTCCTATGAAAAACATACAAATATCACAAACAAATATATCTGCATGCTGATTTAAATTTTAAACTTGTGAGAATTATTTATACATTGAGGGAGAGAAAAAAAATGTATGTAGCATGTATTTGAAAGCTACACAATTTACTTGAAAACTAGTATTACTGTGAGCACAGCTCACTAATATATACCCCCCACTCCCCACATCTGTCCAACCTATTTCCATAACCAAAACATTACTGATTGTTCCGACCAAAAATGAAAGGGACCCTCCTCTCTTCACCAGTTATCATACGACATAGGGTAAAAATCCTATTTTCCATCATATCAAGTCCAATAACTCTAGAACGGCAAGAGTGAAAATCGTCAAAAATGAAAGGGATCCTCCTCTCTTCACTGGTAAGCTGCTGATAAAATTTCAAAACATTCTGAGAAACACTACTCAAGTTATCATACGACATAGGGTAAACATCCTATTTTCCGTCATATCAAATCCAATAACTCTGGAACGGCAAAAGTGAAAATCGTCAAAAATGAAAGGGATCCTCCTCTCTTCACCGGTAAGCTGCTGATAAAATTTCAAAACATTCTGGGAAACACTACTCAAGTTATCATACGACATAGGGTAAAAATCCTATTTTCCGTCATATCAAGTCCAATAACTCTGGAACGGCAAAAGTGAAAATCGTCAAAAAAGAAAGGGATCCTCCTCTCTTCACCAGTAAACAGCTGATAAAATTTTAAAAGATTCTAAGAAACACAACTCAAGTTATCGTACGACATAGGATTTGTCTACAGACGGACGGACATGGTGAAACCAGTATACCCCCTTACAACTTCGTTGCGGGGGGTATAATAATAATACAAAGATTGAAAAGGTGAAAAATATTATGCAAGCATGTCAGGGTGTAAATCTTTTACTTTTCATGATAAAGGTTTGGACTGATTTAAATACTGCCTTGTTTTCTTCGTCATTTAGATTAACTGAACCAAAAATAAGTAGATTTGGTGAAATTGTTTCAGGAATGTCCAAAAGTGAGAAGAAAAGTTGTTGTCTTAAGAGTCGTGTGACGCAGACAATCTAATAAGAAATGAGATACTGTTTCAGTTATTCCACAGATACAATTTGGTGATTCAACAAGGTTTCTAATAAAGAGGTTTGCATTTAAGGTAGTAGGCCTGGGGTATGGGAGATAACTCTATTTTCAGTGTCTTCTCAAATATATGATCATCTGTGCGTTTGAAAATTCCCCCTCAATTCCAAGCTTCTTGGTGACAAAGATTGTTTACATTGGATATGTCCGGTTAAAAAAATGACTCCTTTTCCTTTTACCTTTCCATAGATGTGCTCCTTGCAGGGCTCACCAAACCAGGCGAAGTGGGGGAAATTCTCGCCCTATATAGTCTGAAGTCGCTCTCCCTCGACTGCAAAGCGAAATTAAAGTTGCCTTGTTTCTTTTTGCAGGTCACTCTTTTCTTGCAAATAATCTTCGTTTTATGGTAAAGCTGATTGTCAAAACAATTGTAATCAATGGGAAGATACATAACAATAAGAGGAAAAGATTAAAAAGGTTTTATTCAAGCAATAAAGAAGGTTTAATTTGTTGATACAAAAGTATCACGGCAAACTTCTGCAAATTTGTACTGACGAAATTCCAGGTGAATATTAAATCCCAAATCTTAAAATATACAAACAGACGCTTCCTTTACCAAATTGGCCATTGAATTGTGTTATATTTTAATTATTTTCACAAAACTTGAGTTATTTGTAGCTTTTTAAAAGCTAAAAAATCAACATGTCTAAGTTTTAACCACGGCGATCATGGGGACGTAGGAAATCGGGGGACGGAAACGAACATTGTCATTGACAGATTTCAAGGCAAAAATGAATAAATCTCAAATCAATAAATATAAGATCAATAATAATAATAAAACAAATACAAAACATGAATTTAATGTTAAATATGAAAGATATAAACAAGATATTAGCAAAGATAGAAAGCTATGTTTGGGGAAAAAATTGTAATATCTGACCCTCTCTTATACCGCCGCCCCCCTTCTTCTAAGACAACTAAAGAATAACCAGAATCAAACAAATACAACTGGAGCACAGAATTTTAAGGAATTTAACAATACAGCTGGGTGGCTGTCTGTGTTTTTTGTGTTTTTTTTTTGTAATGAATTAATCAAGTAGAGTCACCCTCAAAGCACCCCTCCCCCTGCCCAGCCGACTTGAAAATACAAAAGACAAATGCAGTCATTTGGTAATTTGGACATTCACTTTGTCAATTATAAGAATTGAAAAGCTTTTTGTTATTAGTAACTAGTTATATTTTATCTCATAAACAAAGAAACTAGTAAAGGATGGGTGTGTGATAACTTTCCTCGACAATTTCATTTTTTTCTGGGTACCTTCCATGAAAAACATAAATTTAAATATTTTAAAAATCTGACGGTAAAAGTTTGTAAAATTGGGTGCAATGATGTCTATATGTCTATTCTTCAGTGTGACATTTTTTGGTGGAAATTAATTGACAGGAATTTTTTTAATCCGATTTTTAATACCAAGGTGGTCCTCAGGGCATCCCCCCTTTTTTTGCAGTTTCCACTGTTTTGCACGTGATTATCTCCAAACAGGATATTCAGATATGCTAGATATTTCATATTTATTCAACAACAACACTCTCAAGTGTATTAAAGCAAAAATATTCCCTTTCAATCAGAAATAAATGTGCATATCTATTAGAATCTTCCGAAACTAGTATTACCATCTGGCGTCAAGAATACCCCCAAAATTGCTATATTTAGAATGTGCTATGGAGAAAACGGCACGGTGAAATTTTTTGAAACTTTGGCAGATAATGTATTTAGACATAACTATTCAATGATGCAAATTTAAAAAAATTGAATGATGGGAAAATTTTAGGGTAACCCAGGTCTACCACCTTAAGGCACTACAATTCATACGTAGTCTCGCATGTAATATCTGACCTAACCTACATAATAATGGGCTGGAACTTTACTGTAGTTTAACTCGAATCATATTTATATCTTTGCACGCATTTCAGACTTTTGTAATAAGATAGCATTATTATCTCCTTATGGGGGGCTTTTGTCCTATTTCCACTTAAAACATGAAGGGCTACAAAAGAAAACAAGTTATATATGATCATTGTTCATAACCCTTTTTTCTAACATACAATTCAAGAATTATGCTTAATCATGGCTGTTACAATCTTTTCCATCGGACCGAGATCTTTATCGGGAACAATCATTTTTAACAATTTATGATCACGGCGTGCACACGAACATTTACTTGAAAAGCGTGTAGTCTTTTCTTTACAACAACATCTTCCGTAGAATCTTTATCAGTTTGTGCATGTTTATTTACACAACTTTGTAATAGGTTTTTCCTGATTCGGTTCTATTTTTATTTTTGATATGTCAGGTTTCACATCGGTATCTTCTTCAGTCTTTGATTGCTTTGCTCGTGTCGGAGAGTCTTCGTCGTCGGAATCAATTGTCAAATCTATGATGTCCCTCTTTAACGTCTTTACTTTGGAATGATTATTTGCGTCCATACCTGATCCACCTGGATCGTCCACTGGAATGATATCCACTAAATCATCTTCCTCGGTTTTAATCTGAATTGTTCCACTGAAATAGAAAAGATAATAAGATTATTATAGATGGTTTGGTTTGTGGTTTTTTAATGTCACTTTCAACAATATTTCAGTTATATCGTGGTGGTCAGTTTTATTGGTGGAGGAAACCGGAGAATCTGGAGAAAACCACCGACCTGTTGCAAGTCACTGACAAACTTTATCATATAATGTTGTATACCTCGCCCTTCTCGAGATTCGAACCCACATCAGTGGTGATAGGCATTGATTGAATAGGAAGTTGTAAATCCAACTACCATATGATCACAGCCACGACAGTCCCCTATATATATATAATATTGATATAGAGTGATTGTTGTTTAACGCCAACCCAGCAATTTTTCTGCTATATCATGGTGAGAACAAGTTAATTTTCAATGAGATGATGACAAGGTCCGCTTTGTACTAGACCAACACGGTTAGTTGGATTTTTATAGTGCTAGCTATAAACGACAGTCCGTGGATAAACATGTCTCCCCACATGGACACATTATCCCAATACCAAGCCAACCAGTGAATAAATGAAGCAGAATTTAATTCTTCTTTGAGCATCTGGTATCACTTTTAGAATTTTTATTGTTTTGTTTTCGCTGTGTACATGTGCTATTGCTTCTGAATTTGTATTGTCCCTATTTTGGGTGCTCTATGTTCATCTTGACAACATGTCTTTTTCTCAAATCAAGTATTCTGTATTTAAGTATGCCCAGGGTTCTCAAAATGTGCCGGCTACTTCTGGTTGAGCGCCGTCTACAAATTTGTCAAAAATAAAAATAGAAGTTGGTAAAACTGAAATGTTATCAAGATATTTACTTTTTTTCTCATTCTCTGTTATAATTTTATTGCGCGTTAGAAAACAACAGATCGTTCTTGATCTTTTTGAACCACTGTAACCTATGACAGCAAAACGTTTTGTTGATCGCAGATTTTGATTCGGAGTCATTCCGAAATTGGAATGTATTAGAAGTTACAGATTTCCGGTAATGAATAAAAAACCACAATGAGATGTCAGAGTATGTCCCTGTGGCAAAACAGAGAAAAAAAAATTTCACTTCTACAAGTGTATTCAGTGTTTGCCATGGCATTGCCAGTCGATTCTAATTTTGTGGCATTTTGACTGCAGCTTGGATTTCTTCAATTTCTCTTTGAGAGGAACACAAATTCACCCTAAAAAACCTGCATTTTTGAGACCAATTAAAAGCTTCATTTTCCTCAAATATATGCCCAGATTGCATCTCCTGCCATCTAGAATTTCAACACCGCCAACCAACAGGGGGGACACCCCCCTCTCGGACTCCCCCACCTGTGGCATGTCCAGTCTCCACTTACTTCCAAAAATTCTCCATCTACTTAAAAACTTTTTGAGAACCCTGAGTATGCCACGACATACAAGTAGCTGAAATACTGCTAAAGTTGGCATTAAACACCAATCCATCATGCATTTAAGCAGGGTTCACACTAACGCTAACCCGCTAGCCCGAGACTAGTAAAAAATGATCAGGGCTAGTTAAAGTTCTGATAAGCGTAGCCCGGTGGGCTAGTCAATTTTATTATTTACCAAAACGGTAGACTGGTTATTTTTTTTAATTCTTTTAACGGGAACCAGTTACTTTCGATTTAAAGCGTCATAATTATGCTAGCGCTTTCTTCCGTGCGATTGTCGATCTGTATGAAAAAGAGTCAGATTTCGTGTCAGAAATTTGCGCTTTCATCGGTACGATTAAAGTAACGTGTTCGGACTTAAAATTTGACACGGAGGAATAATAAAATGAGTTTACATAAATTTCTGGGGTTTGCCCCTCCTCCCTCTAAAAAACAAAAATCTGTGGAAAGATGTAGGGAGTATGAAGCAAAAAAAAGAAAGGGGTCCTTATTGCATCTTATTGTATATCATAGGTTATACAAGAAAGTGAAAATAAATATATATATATATTCATCCCGAAGCTCACATATTTTTAGAGAATTTTTCATGAATGTCTACTAATGAATAAAATATATTTGCAAACTGTCTCATTTTTTTTGCAGTTTTCAAATTCACAATAAAAAAAAACTCAAACTTTTAATTTGCTCTACAAAAAACTACTTGAAATTCAGAAATGGAATTGGTCCAAATCAGCAAAAATATAGCTCAGAATGCAGGACTAGTATACTGAAGAAGCTAGTGTCAAACCCTGTTAAGTACTTGTATTTTCATACCTTGTTGATGAGACAGATATTGATTCTTCCTCTATCTGAAATTAAAATATGACTAATAGAGTTTTATTTCACATCATTCCTTTATTATACATGTTGTTCATATCAATCTTTTTTTTTCTATTTTTCAGTTTCTTGTCTTCTTTGTTGTAGCATTACAAATAGAAATCAATTAAGCTCCATATTAAAACATAGGTTAATCAATGGGAAAATGTTGCTTTATTGGGTCTGTAGGTGTTTTACCTCTGTGATCTATTAATACACAAATGTAGTACGAGCAGCAGTGTTGGAAAATTTTAACAGTTAACAACCAAAGGATGATTCAGCCAAACTTTTATTCAAATTGGTTTAGTGGTGGTGGTTTCAGATATAAAATAATGATTTTCAAATTAATTTTCGCTACAATAGACCTAATTTGCAAATTCACCAAAATAATTGTCAAAATATAAAGAAAATCGTGGAAAAGCTTGAAATATACATGTACATATATAACAACTCATTAGCATAAAGCTTCAGTTTAAATTCCATTCTAAAATGTAGCAGTTTTCGCAATTAAAAGATATTTCTATCTATAAAAAGACCTTTATTGACTTACTTGTTTAATGTGTTTAGTAATTAAGCTATCTAGATTGAGATTTCTGGCAAATTTCTGATTTTCTTGACAAATTCTTTCACTCATTGCTTTCTGATGCTTCAATTCTGCAATTTCCTTTTCTTTTTTTTCTTTTTCACTCGTTAATGTATCAAGATTTTTCTTCATTCTTCTCCGCTGAAATGGTGTCATCTGCTTCGGATTTGAAGGCAGGGACCCAGCAGTACTTGATACCTGTTAAATACAATTTTAGTTCATTTATTGTGGCTTTGCGTGAAATACCAAGCAATACTGAACAAATGCATATATGTTTATTTACTGATGATGTATAATTATACAGTCATATCAGTGATCAGTGAGTGAGTAACTGTTCTATGACTTTCAATAACGAGAACAAGTTGTCCATTTTGTACTAGACCAACATGCTTAATTGGGATATTTTTAGTGCTAGCTAACTGAAACAGCAGTCTGTGTGTAGACACATTGCCCCACTCGAATATATTATCCTCATTCTGAGCCAACTTACTCCTTTTAGTCTTTGGTTTGACCTAACCAGACCTAACCCCACGATCTACCACATTACAGGCGAGCATGCTTGCCACTACCACATTACAGGCGAGCATGCTTGCCATTACAAAACTGATGTGGTTCAAGCATGCTAACCAGAGCTCAACCCTACGATCTACCACATTACAGGCGAGCATGCTTGCCATTACAAAACTGATGTGGTTCAAGCATGCTAACCATTATACCACTGATGTGGTTCTATCAATGATTAAATCTGTTAGAAAGACTTAACGCTAATAAAATATACTTTTTTACTTATTCCTGGCCAACATATCCGAAATGGTAGAACTGTAAAAATAAGTATTAAAGCTTTAATGTTTCTCAATGATTGCTAATAAAATAGTGACCGTCATGGTCATGATAGTATGGTAGTTGAATTTACAACTACCTATGCAATCAGTGCCTATCACCACTATAGCTGTGAGTTCGAATCACCCTCATGGCGAGGTGTACTCGATACAACTTTATGTGATAAAGATTGTCAGTGACTTGTGACTGGTTGATGGTTTTCTCCGGGTACTGATTTCCTGCACCAATAAAATTGACCCCAACGATACAACTGAAATATTGTTGAAAGTAGCATTAATCACCATAACCCTAACAAAAATACAGCTTACACCACATCAATTACATGCTGTCTACTAAATATAATTGTTCACTAAGGGACCGACCATTTAACTTGAAGGGGGGGGTTATGGTTTTTTGTTTCGTTCAGAAAAATTATTTCAGACAACACAAGAGTTAGAATATTTATTTTTTTTGTCGCGCAATTTTTTTTCCAGAATTTAACATTAGGTTATATGACAAAAACTCTGAATCAGATTATTTTTTTTTCCTCCACCAAAATCAGAATATTTTTTTCAGCAACATTGGGAATCAGAATATTTTTTTAGAAAAAAACCATAAACCCCCACCCCCCTTCAAGTTAAATGGTCGTTCCCTAATTGGAATTTCAAATGCAAAATCCTGTCTAAAATGAAATTTTATCTCTTAGACATTAAATCATATTTATAATCACAATAAAAAACTAGAGGCTCAGCCCACTGAGCCTGTATCGCTCACCTGACAATAGAATGATACTGAAGCAAATTTCATGTTTGTTGGCCGAATGGAACCAAATGAAGAAGCTTTATAGAGGATCTTACATAGATGCTTCCTGCCAAGTTTGGCTCCATTTTGCCAAGCAGTTTCAGAGGAGAAGATTTTTTTAAACAGTAGCCAATCAGAAACAAGAATTGCCCTTGGCGGCCATATTTGTTGGTGGAACGGAACGAAATGGAGAAACTTTATAGAGGACATTACATAGATGCTTACTGCCAAGTTTGGTTCCATTTGGCCAAGCTGTTTCAGAGGAGAAGATTAAAATATGAAAAAGTTAACGGACGGACGACGGACGCCAAGTGATAGCAATACCTAAACTAGAGGCTCCCAGGAGCCTGTAATCGCTAACCTGGTTTTTATCACATAATATTCCTAAACGAAATAAACTGGCTGAAAAAAATCTCACAGAAAAACCCAGAATATATGTTAGACTACTCATTGCCATATAGCTGCAATTAAAATTTGAGTTCATTTTGATTTGTAATAGAGCGGAAATTGACAACTAAAGACATTTCTATTTTTAGTAACAGCAGCCATCTTGAATGGAGGGTGGAGCTGTCGGACACAATTTTAAAATGGGACTACCCAAGGACTATCCCTGCCAGGTTTGGTTTAATTTGGTTCAGCGGTTTCAGAGGAAAAGATTTAAATGTAATCTTTTATCAAAATATGTCTAATTTGTATAATAAGTATAAATCGGTTGAAGGAAAAAATTCACGGAAAAACCCAGAAGATATGTTAATCTACTCATTGTCATGTAGCTGCAGCTAAAATTTGAGCTCAATTTGATTGATAATAAAGCAGCAATGGACAATTGAAGAAATTTATATTCTTAGTAACAGCAGCCATCTTGAATGGAGGGTGGAGATGTCGGACACAATTTTGAAATGGGACTACCCAAGGACTATCCCTGCCAGGTTTAATTTAATTTGGTTCAGCAGTTTCAGAGGAAAAGATTTAAATGTGATCTTTTATCAAAATATGCCTAATTTGCATAATCGGTATAAATCGGCTGAAAGAAAAATTTCACAGAAAACCCCGGAATATATATATGCTAAACTACTCATTGCCATGTAGCTGCAGTTAAAATTTGACCTCATTTTGGTTTATACTAAAGCAGCAATGGACAATAGAAGAAAATTCTATTTTTAGTAACAGTAGCCATCTTGAATGGAGGGCGGGGCTGTCGGACACAATATTGAAAGGGGACCACCCAAGGACCATCCCAGCCAAATTTGCTTTAATTTGGTTCAGCGGTTTCAGAGGAGAAGATTTAAATGTGATCTTTTATCAAAATATGTCTAATTTGCATAATCGGTATAAATCGGCTGGAAGAAAAATAATTTCACAGAAAAACGCAGAATATATGTTAAACTACTCCTTACCATGTAGCTGCAGTTAAAATTTGAGCTCATTTTGACTTATACTAAAGCAGCAATGGACAATTGAAGAAATTTCTATTTTTAGTAACAGCAGCCATCCTGAATGGAGGGCGGGACTGTCGGACACAATTTTGAAAGGGACCCACCCAGGGACCATCCCTGCCAGGTTTGGTTTAATTTGGTTCAGCGGTTTCAGAGGAGAAGATTTAAATGTGATCTTTTATCAAAATATGCCTAATTTGCATAATCGGTATATATCGGCTGAAAGAAAACTTTCACAGAAAAACCCGGAATATATGTTAAACTACTCCTTGCCATGTAGCTGCAGTTAAAATTTGAGCTCATTTTGACTTATACTAAAGCAGCAATGAACAATTAAAATTTCATCCCCCCTTTTTTCTATTTTTAGCTTGGTGGCCATCTTGGTTGGAAGTCGGGATCACCGGACACAACTTTGGAAGGGGGCCATCCAAGGACCATTCCACCAAAGTTTGGTTCAAATCGGCCCAGTGGTTTCAGAGGAGTTGATTAAAATGTGAAAAGTTAACGGACGGACGGACGACGGACGCTCAGTGGTGACAATAGCTCACCCGACCCTTCGGTCAGTGAGCTAAAAATGATGAAAAAAGGGCAATAACTCCTAGACGGGTAATCAGATTTACTTCAAAATTGTAGGGCATGTAGATCTTGACAAGCTGAACATGTTTTCAGTTTACACGTAACATCTATCTCTTATAGTTTTTGAAATAAAGGATGAAAAGTATTAACATTTTTAAAATTTGATGAAAAAAGGGCAATAACTCCAAGATAGGTAATCAGATTTTCTTCAAAATTTCAGGGTAGTTAGATCTTGCTGTGCTGATCATTTTTCTGATATTATTAACGGTTTTTGAGTTATTACCAAAAACATGCATTTTACCATATGTTCTATTTTTAGTAACAGCGGCCATGTTTGTTGGCCGAATGGAACCAAATGAAGAAGTTTTATAGAGGATCTAACATAGATGCTTCCTGCCAAGTTTGGCTCCATTTGGCCAAGCAGTTTCAGAGGAGAAGATTTTTTTAACATTAGCCAATCAGAAACAAGAATTGCCCTTGGCAGCCATATTTGTTGGCGGAATAGGACAAAATGAAGAAAGTTTATATAGAGGACCTTATATAGATGCTTTCTGTCAAGTTTGGTTCCATTTGGCCCAGTTGTTTCAGAGGAGTAGATTAAAATATGAAAAAGTTAACGGACGGACGATGGACGCCAAGTGATGGCAATACCTCACTTTGGGTCAGGTGAGCTAAAAACACAAAATACCTCTGCATCCGTAGAAGCCTTCTTTTTTAATTTCTTGTTCTTTTTAGCTCACCTGGCCCCAAAGTGCCATGTGAGGTATTGCCATCACTTGACGTCCGTCCGTTAACTTTTTCACATTTTAATCTTCTCCTCTGATTGAAATAAATCTTATTTTAAACAAAACAATTCTAGTCTTTTTAAAACTTATGCAAATTTCAGTTGATTTAAGGCGATTGCTATGTGAGCAAGTGGTATATCTAATCACCGAAAAAACTAACAAACTGTGAAGGTTCAGTTCAGAGACGCTATGTCCGATTGGGTATAAATTTATATAAAAAAAAGACTAATAGCTACCACACCCTACAACCGGCTATCTGGACAACAGATGCTATCGGGAACTCAGATCATATCTATTTCACACGGAAGTAGGAATTTCTTTGACGTTTTTCTTACATTTTATCTACTTTTTGGATTTTAAATTTATGTCTGATTTGTTGCACTACAAATGAGAAATTTGTATACCAAATATGACAGTATAGGTTTTGATATTTAGTAAGTTTTCAATCAATGAAGATAGAATTTGACATTTTCAACAGAGAATTCTTCAGAACATTAACATTTTCTCTAAAATTTCAAAAGAAAGCACAAGTTTCTATCATATACATGAAAAATATAGTGTTTCTTCTACCTTTCGGTACAACGGGAACTCGAAGTGTTATGTAGTAAGAATATTATACGCAATTTCATTTCAGTGGTCAAAACGTGATATTTTCCGACGAAAGCAAGGTAATGATTGGTCATGACGAGCATGTACATGTATGGCGACAGTGCGGCGAGGGATGGCGTCCCGACTTGGTCCCCTCTAGAGATACACAACCAAAATATGGCGTGATGATATGGGGTTGTATTTGTTGGAAATATCAATGCTGCAAAATATCAAAACATTCTTGACGACAATTTGTGGCCAGTAATTGCTCGCCATTTCCCGCAGAATGGATATTATTTCCAGGATGACAATGCCCTCGTGCATCGGGCTAGGACCACTCAAAAATACTTGACACGGAACAATATGAATAGGATGAGCTGGCCAGCACAGTCACCAGACCTTAATGTAATTGAGAACGTTTGGTTGTATATCAAATGAAAGCTACAAACTCGCACAGGAATGATAAAATCAAATGATGACTTGTATGATGAAATTTCGCAAATCTGGGTGGACATTCCACAGAGCTCCAGATAATTTTCAAGTCCAAAGGGTAATTACCCCCTACTTTTGAAAATGATGGGTATTTGCATATTTCCTTTGCACTGCTGTACTCTCTACTTCAGAAAAGATTGCTTACATGTACACTTTTAAAATTATGTTTGACACAAGTGTTATTCAATAAATGCAGGATACAAGTGAAATGTTTAATTTGACACGATTGCGTCATGTTTATTAATAAAATGTTGTTAATATTTTGTTCTGTGTTTACTTTATCACTGTGTACAAACTGACCCGGCAAAAAATGTTTGGACTCGTGCATATCTAATTCCGGAACGGAACCGGACTGTAAGAAGGCAAGAAGAAGGTAAGAATTCTGTTTATTTATTTGTTTTTTGCATGAACTTGGGGGAAATGAATGCTTTATTAACTATTTCCTGCTGTCAGATGAAACATTTTGGCTATGTCATCGTATATTAATTGAGAAATAAGCGATAATGTGCCGCAAAATGACAATCAACCCCGAATTTCGCTCAGTTTCTCTTTGAATTGCTCACATTGAATGGAACGAAATCTTGCCCCGAAATCTAAAACTCAAAAGGAAATGAGAGAGCTTAGATTAGAGGAAAACTTAATAGGGACACCGAAGAGAATTAGAAAGAAAATAAATTTGGTGAAAAAGAAGATACTAGCAGCAAATACAATATCAGCAGAGGTCACGTCACTCCTTTCGTGGTGAGAAAGAAGACGAAAAACATTCGACAACATTGGAGAGGAATTTCCTCGAAATACAGATGTAGCAAAGCGATCAGTGAACTTCTAGGAGTTGGTATGAAGAAAGTTTGAAAATTAGGTCAGCCCAGAAAATCAAAGAACAATGAAATGACTAGAGAAGCTGTAAAAAAAACTTCCTTGAAAGGGAGGATAATAGCTCAATTTTGCCAGGAAAAAAAGACACAAAAACAGAAAATACCGACAAGAAGCAAAAACATGTCCTGTCAGACTACATGAAAAACTTGTTCCAGAAACTTAGATTTGAAAATCCCGAAACGAAAATCTCAAAATCCCTCTTCTATTCGATGAGACCACCTCATACAGTCCTGGCTAATTTTGCTTCTCGATGAACATGTTTGTGTTCGAGGCATCAGAATTTAGCACTCAAACTAAGAACCTTGATATCTCTTGGCGTAAGATGCTCCAAGAATCCAGATGAATCTGTCAAGAAAAAGAATGAACTACTCCGACAAGTAACAAAATTGAAAGACAAAGAGATTACATTTAAACAATGGAAGAAAGTCCAAGACGGGGAGAAGTATTGACACATAGAAGTTCAGGAAGTTAGAGAGAAGGCTGTTTCCTTACTGAATTTGAGAGCGAATTAGATCAATTTGAAGAACACGTTGGTAGAGTGAAGCACCAATATGAAGAGTTGAGAAAACTGAGAGAATATCTTCCAAAAGGAGATGTTGTAGTATGGATGGACTTTGCCAAGAATTATATTTGTTCGTCTTTTGAAGAAGTTCAGTCGGCCTACTGGAACACAAGTATGGTAACTCTTCACACTATGGTAGTTTACTTTCGTTCAGAGGGCATCGATCGAGTACAAAGTGATGCCAAGGACAATAGTGTACAATGTTATGTTGCGGTATCGGATGTTCTAAATCACAATGCTGTGTCCGTTTACACTATACTGAAAAAACTTATTTCAGAGCTAAAAATGCTTGTGCCAGATATCAGAAGGATTCATTATTTGACGGACTCACCGACGAGTCAGTACAGAAACAAATCGATCTTTAGATTAATATTGACACATAAAGAGGAATTTGGAGTTCAAGCAAGATGGAACTATTTAGAATCGGGGCACGGGAAGGGCCCGTGTGATGGCCTAGGGGCCAGCGTGAAGAGATCTGCAGACAATGCCATCAAGCACGGCAAAGCCAGCATACAGAATGCATCAGACTTCTTTAGTTATGCACAAAAAACCATGGAAGAAGGTTCAAGTAAGGTCAAATACATTTATTACACTCAAGAAGACTATGATGAAGCCAAATCGACACTAGATGCTAAAACACCGATACAAGCCGTCCAAGGAACCTTCAAATTCCATTATGTCGTCGCTATCAATCCAATGCAAATATACACAAGGAACATATCGTGCTATGGCCAGCAATGTATTGACGACATAACACAAAGTAACTGTGAAGGATACACAAATCATTGTCTGACAATGAGAGAGAAGAAGAAAAACAAAGATCAGATCGATCCGAATCAACAGGACAAAAGTAAGGAAAACGAAAACGCACAGAAAGAAATGGAACACATTAGAGAAAATGTGGATGACAATGACAAACAACAACCATTGGAGAGGAACAAAGTAAATGTTGAAGAAAATGACTGGATTGCGGTAGTATATTCAGGAAAATGGTATGTCGGTCAAGTCATGGAAATTGACAACGAAGATGGCGAGTATTTTGTTGATTTCCTGGAAACTACAGGCAAAATTCCGAACAGATTTAGGATACCAAACCAACACGATAGTATTTGGATAGAACCTAGTTTGTAGTTTGAAGAATGCAAAATTTTGAAACTTGATGACCAAATCGTTTGGACTTTTGACATGTTTCACTAGACATCTTCAAGAGTTAGTTTAAATCATAAATACTCATTTTAATAGGTTTTATTTTTTATTATGATGTTTGATGTTTATTCAGAAATAAATGTTCGTTATATCCTTAGATATTTTATGTATGTGCCTGTTGTTGCAACAAACAACCAGCTGTTATCAAGGAACTTAAATATCTCATCAAGCCTTAATACCTCCCTCATTTCTACTCTTGCATTGAAAATGGATTTCATATTAAGGGATTTCTCAGAAATCGATCAGATTTTTATTCTGACATCCGTAACGAAAAAATCTAAAATTAAACGTTGGATATATTCTCTTTGCAAAAAATACAATCGTTTTGATAATATGAAATACTTTAATTTTTGGAATTTTCTTTTTTTTTATTGTGCCCATTTTTCTGGAATGACTGAAGTGCCCATCAGTCACAGGCGCGCGTTTAATACAAAAAACAACCCCATACACTACACCATAACAACGCGTGCCTGTGCCATCAGTATATATTTTTATTGAACAAGTGTGGACACAGAAATGTGCTGTCCAAAAGGCAAGTGTGGATGTCAATATTTCATATTATTAACTTTAAAAAAAAAAATCATGGACACAGGAGTCCTGGATTTTTTTAATAAAAAACTAATCCTGGATTATTATTTTTGCTTAAAGTCCGGTCCTGTGTATTTATTTCAACTATTCATCATAGCCCCCTCCCCCTCCCAAGGGATATAAAATTGTATCGTTAATAATGAATTAATAAATAATAAATTCAGATTTTCTATTTAAAATAAATCTCATTTACCAAACCTCTGATAATTGTTAAATTTTTAACGCTGATTTAAGCTTTAGTCGCAACAAATTTTTATTTTTCTCTTTAAACTGTCGAAACATAACATTTATTTAACTGTAAAATTCACAAATAAAGTTCACCCCCCCCCCTTTTCCTTGTTTAAATCAATGATCAACAATATTTCAGAATTAAACAAATGAATAAATATAACAGATTTCTTTTACATTCATCTTTTTACCATGCGAAGTCAGTGTGTTTTAAATCGGTCATCCAATCAGGACGCTCATTATTCATGTCCAAGATAAAAAAAATACATCGCTAAAATTACCTGTGGGTGTTTCCCCACTTCAACTCGTAAATTTACATAGAAATCGGAGATATTTCGTCATAAAACTTCACACATGGTTTTGTCTATCATATTTCTTGAAGAAAAACATAAACTTTTATTGCATTTATCAATATTTTATGAGTATCAACAGTTTTTTTTAACACCGTATCTGTTTCTCGATACAGCCGCAACTTCAACTCGTAAATTTACATAGAAATCAGGGATATTTCGTCATAAAACTTCACACATGGTTTTGTCTATCATATTTCTTGAAGACAAACATAAAATTTTATTGCATTTATCAATATTTTATGAGTATCAACAGTTTTTTCAACACTGTATCTGTTTCTCGATACAGCCTCCCGATTACAGTGACCTATGACCCAGATTAGCTCGCTCCAGCAGTTTTTTCTGAATGATGTTGTTTAATTAATTACCTTTTCTAAAGAGAGACAACCCTTACAAAAATGAATCCTAGTTCTTGAAAAGAGGGAATAATAGTAATATAAAGCCCAGTATTCTGCACCTTGGCCTTAATAATTGTCAAAATATGCAATGAGACAAAACTGTTTATTTTAGGAAGATGTACATTCTCCTCATTTTTGATTACCAGACAAACCAGTTTTTGTTACCAAGTTACAATCAAAAATGGGAAATAAAAAACTCAACTTTGTTTATGTACAGATAAAAAAAAAACCAATATGGGCCATACCGTATTAAAGTGTTTCCAGGTTGGAGGTACGGAATCTGTGCATGGCTTCCCGACTGTTAGCATTGTGTTATCGGTTTTCGTGCTATTATCGATTTTCCGATATAGCGATTAACAGTGTTAACCCTTCATTCATATGACGATTGGAATTTTCAAAGAATGGCTAGTTAAATATTTCTTTGTACATAAGATTGTTTTTAAAGCCATTCTTGTATTTTAATATACTCTCGATTATCTGGCAACTTTTGTTGTCAGTAAAATGGCGTCATCTGTTTTCGTGTGAAGTAATAACAAGGCCGATATATTGGATGGAAACGAATATAAAATCCGTAAATGGCTGGTTTTAAAATTTCATGGTTCTGGCCATCTACCAAATCATACTACATCTAAATAAAATAACAGAATGTTTGAAAATGACCACTTTCAAAATTGTGTTTACTTTAGATGTTTTTTTAAGTGCTGAAACCACAATGCACTGCAAAGTGACATGTATTTTATATAAGAAACAGGCACATTTCAGTCAGCTCTTTTGTTTACAAGTATGATCAGTGACCCCATGACAGTTACATGACAGGAAGAGCCGGTGTCTGAGAGGCAGACGACATAGTTAAATTTTATATAGCCCTTCTGGATTTTTTTCCAGCTACTTTATAAATGAAGTAAATTTTTAGCATTACAAAAAGTATGGTTCAGTAGGTAGGTTCACTGTTTTTTGGTACTTACGTCTTTAAAAGCAAACTTTAACATCTTTTACAGATGTCACGTTGCAGTCTTGTTTATGTTCCATAAATAGAAACCGGAAGACACGTCAAAAATAATGCGTGCACTGTGGAAATCAAAATAAAATGGATAAAACGAAAACAGATGATGCACGAAAACACATACCGTGACGGTAAATATAAATGAAGATTTACAGGAAATAGACCGGCACCTTGAAAGTGAGTCCACAACAAAGAACAAGAGTCCAGATGAGCCCAGAAACACAAAATGATATTAAAATGCATTTTTATGCTTTCTATCAAATAAATTTATATGTTTTTAATAAATTTCAAATATATTTCATAAATAACAGTGGCTTTTAAGGTCCTTACAGTGGAAATTGGGGAGAGACCAGAAATATTCATTATCAGGCGATTGTAAAAGGAAAGTCAATTACGAAACGCGCATGAAAAATTCCGGATGAATAAGTAGTTTAGCGATAACTTTTAAAAAAGAAAGTTAAGAAAATGAAAATAAATAGTTATTTCATATATATTATATTCTTGTTAAAAAATGTGTAAATTTTATATAAAACAAAAAACAAACAGGCAACGCACATTTTGTGCACAAGGCACCTTAAAGAGAATGCGAGAGAAAATCTCTATAAAAATTACACAAAATTTTTGATGCTGGTGGGCTTCTCAATGCAAAAGGACTCATTGTGTACAATGAGTTGGAGGCCGAGCTTCAGCAAGCATTTAATGCTTCACCATACTTCCTGAACAAACAGCTGCCAAAGCTTTAAATCTAAAGTTTGTATGCCCCGGTTGAACAATGCCAACATTCCAATCCTTTGGACAAATAACAATAATGAAGCATATAACAATGTTATAAAGCAAATTCAAAACTGGGCTGTTTTAAAGCTGCCAGCATATATTTGTATTTACTGTTCACAAAAAAAAGAGAAAACAAACTAGAGGCTCCCAGGAGCCTGTATAGCTCACCTGGGTATAATAACAACATCAGTCAATAAAACTTGATAACTTCGGTGAAAAAAATTAACAAATGTAGCCTTCGTCATTACAGAACCCTTCTACAAAAAAATTTGGGCAGGGGTTCCCCCTTTAATGTAAGTTATCAAAATTGCTGTAAAAAAACATATATGTGAATGATTCTCAAAATTTAGCTTTTCCTACTTCACATTTTGTAATAGAGTTGCTTCCCTTTGATTATTTGAGTAACCAAAGGCAGTGAGTCAACAAAAAAATGCATTTCAAGAGGAATAACTCTTCACACAGTTGTCGCACATTTTTAACTGTGGGGAAATTTTTTGTAGATCTTGACATGCTGAACATTTTTGCAGTTTAAACTTTCCCTCTATCTCTAATAGTTTTTGAGATATAAGATGATAGTATTAAAATTGAGAACATTTTGATGAAAAAAGGGCAATAACTCCAAAATGGGTAAAGGGATTTACTTCAAAATTGCAGGGTAGGAAGATCTTGACATGCTGCAAATTTTTGCAATTTAAACTTAACCTTTATCTCTTATAGTTTTTGAAATATAAGACGAAAAGTATAATAATTTTTTTTTTAATTTGATGAAAAAAAGGGCAAGAACTCCAAGATGGGTAATCATATTTACTTCAAAATTGCAGGGTAGGTAGATATCGACATGGTGCACATTTTTGCAATTTAAACTTAACATCTATCTCTTATAGTTTTTGAAATATAACACGAAAAGTATTAAAATTAAAAAAAACTAGAGGCTCCCAGGAGCCTGTAATCGCTCACCTGGTTTTCAATTTGACATCTAAATTTGATAGAAAATGGGGATGTTACACATAATTTTGAAAGTGGGCCACCCAAAGATCATTTCAACTCAAATTTCTGAGCAAAAGATTTTGATGTGATTTTTATCTCATAATATTCCTAAACGGAATAAACTGGCTGAAAAAATCTCTCAGAAAAACCCAAAATATATGTTTAAACTACTCATTGCCATATAGCTGCAGTTATAATTTGAGTTCATTTTGATTTCTAATAAAGTGGAAATTGACAACTAAAGAAATTTCTATTTTTAGTAACAGCAGCCATTTTGAATGGAGGGCGGGGCTGTCGGACACAATATTGAAAGGGGACCACCCAAGGACCATCCCAGCCAAATTTGCTTTAATTTGGTTCAGCGGTTTCAGAGGAGAAGATTTAAATGTGATCTTTTATCAAAATATGTCTAATTTACATAATCGGTATAAATCGGCTGAAAGAAAAATAATTTCACAGAAAAACGCAGAATATATGTTAAACTACTCCTTACCATGTAGCTGCAGTTAAAATTTGAGCTCATTTTGACTTATACTAAAGCAGCAATGGACAATTGAAGAAATTTCTATTTTTAGTAACAGCAGCCATCCTGAATGGAGGGCGGGACTGTCGGACACAATTTTGAAAGGGACCCACCCAGGGACCATCCCTGCCAGGTTTGGTTTAATTTGGTTCAGCGGTTTCAGAGGAGAAGATTTAAATGTGATCTTTTATCAAAATATGCCTAATTTGCATAATCGGTATATATCGGCTGAAAGAAAACTTTCACAGAAAAACCCGGAATATATGTTAAACTACTCCTTGCCATGTAGCTGCAGTTAAAATTTGAGCTCATTTTGACTTATACTAAAGCAGCAATGGACAATTGAAGAAATTTCTATTTTTAGTAACAGCAGCCATCCTGAATGGAGGGCGGGACTGTCGGACACAATTTTGAAAGGGACCCACCCAGGGACCATCCCTGCCAGGTTTGGTTTAATTTGGTTCAGCGGTTTCAGAGGAGAAGATTTAAATGTGATCTTTTATCAAAATATGCCTAATTTGCATAATCGGTATATATCGGCTGAAAGAAAACTTTCACAGAAAAACCCGGAATATATGTTAAACTACTCCTTGCCATGTAGCTGCAGTTAAAATTTGAGCTCATTTTGACTTATACTAAAGCAGCAATGGACAATTGAAGAAATTTCTATTTTTAATAACAGCAGCCATCTTGAATGGAGAGCGGGGCTGTCGGACACAATTTGGAAAGGGACCCACCCAAGGACCATCCCTGCCACGTTTAGTGTAATTTGGTTCTGCGGTTTCAGAGGAGAAGATTTAAATATGATCTTTTATCAAAATATGCCTAATTTGCATAATCGGTATAAATCGGCTGAAAGAAAAATTTCACAGAAAAACCCGGAATATATGTTAAACTACTCCTTACCATGTAGCTGCAGTTAAAATTTAAGCTCATTTTGATTTATGCTAAAGCAGCAATGGACAATTGAAGAAATTTCTATTTTTAGTAACAGCAGCCATCTTGAATGGAGGGCGGGGCTGTCGGACACAATTTTAAAAGGGACCCACCCAGGGACCATCCCTGCCAGCTTTGGTTTAATTTGGTTCAGCGGTTTCAGAGGAGTAGATTTAAATGTGATCTTTTATCAAAATATGCCTAATTTGCATAATCGGTATATATCGGCTGAAAGAAAAATTTCACAGAAAAACCCGGAATATATGTTAAACTACTCCTTGCCATGTAGCTGCAGTTAACATTTGAGCTCATTTTGACTTATACTAAAGCAGCAATGAACAATCAAAATTTCATCCCCCCTTTTTTCTATTTTTAGCTTGGCGGCCATCTTGGTTGGAAGTCGGGATCACCGGGCACAATTTTGGAAGGGGGCCATCCAAGGACCATTCCACCAAAGTTTGGTTCAAATTGGCCCAGTGGCTTCAGAGGAGTTGATTAAAATGTGAAAAGTTAACGGACGGACGGACGGACGACAGACGACGGACGCTCAGTGGTGACAATAGCTCACATGACCCTTTGGGTCAGGTGAGCTAAAAATTGATCGAACACATTTTTGGAAGAGAACCATCCAATGACTATGTCATCGAAATTTTGTTCTTATTGAGCAAATGGTTTCAGACAAGAAGATGTTTATGGGAATTTCCCATAGGGTCCTATGTTAAATTAAGTTCGGCTGTGGTGGCCATCTTCGTCAGTGTTCTGAAATGCGGGACACAATTTTGGAAGAGGACCACCCAAGAATCATTTCAGCAAAGTTTGGTTGAGATTGGCTAAATAGTTTCAGAGGAGAAGATTTTTTCTTAATTTCATCCCCCCTCTTTTCTAATTTGCATAATCGGTCAAAATAGGCAAAAGTTCAAAGTTCATAAAAAATCCCGTAATATATGTTAAAAAGCTCATCATTATGCTTCTACAGTTCAAATTTGGGCACTTTCTGGCTTAAAATAGAGCAGTTTTGGCCATTTGAAGAAATTTCTATTTTTAGTAATGGCAGCCATCTTGGATACAGGACGGCGCTGACGGACACAATTTTGAAAGGGGACCACCCAAGGATCATTTCAACAAAGTTTGGTTGAGATTGGCTCAGTAGTTTCAGAGGAGAAGATTTTTTTTTAATTCCATCCCCCCTTTTTTCTAATTTCCATAATCGTCAAAATAGGCAAAAGTTCAAAGTTCATAAAAAATCCCATATTATATGTTAAAAAGCTCATCATTATGCTTCTACAGTTCAAATTTGGGCACTTTCTGGCTTAAAATAGAGCAGTTTTGGCCATTTGAAGAAATTTCTATTTTTAGTAATGGCGGCCATCTTGGATACAGGACGGTGCTGACGGACACAATTTTGAAAGGGGACCACCCAAGGATCATTTCAGCAAAGATTGGTTAAGATTGGCTCAGTAGTTTCAGAGGAGAAGAATTTTTTTTAAATTTCATCCCCCCTTTTTTCTAATTTGCATAATCGGTCAAAATAGGCAAAAGTTCAAAGTTCATAAAAAATCCTGTAATATATGTTAAAAAGCTCATCATGCTTATACTGTTCAAATTTTGGCACTTTCTGGCTTAAAATAGAGCAGTTTAGGCCATTTGAAGAAATTTCTATTTTTAGTAATGGCGGCCATCTTGGTTATAAGACGGTGCTGACGGACACAATTTTGAAAGGGGACCACCCAAGGATCATTTCAGCAAAGTTTGGTTGAGATTGGCTCAGTAATTTAAGAGGAGAAGATTTTTTTTAATTTCATCCCCCCTTTTTTCTAATTTCCATAATCGGTCAAAATAGGCAAAAGTTCAAAGTTCATAAAAATTCCCGTAATATATATTAAAAAGCTCATCATTATGCTTCTACAGTTCAAATTTGGGCACTTTCTGGCTTAAAATAGAGCAGTTTTGGCCATTTGAAGAAATTTCTATTTTTAGTAATGGCGGCCATCTTGGATACAGGACGGCGCTAACGGACACAATTTTGAAAGGGGACCACCAAAGGATCATTTCAGCGAAGTTTGGATGAGATTGGCTCAGTAGTTTCAGAGGAGAAGATTTTTTTTTAATTTCATCCCCCCTTTTTTCTAATTTCCATAATCGGTCAAAATAGGCAAAAGTTCAAAGTTCATAAAAAATCCCATAATATATGTTAAAAAGCTCATCATTATGCTTATACAGTTCAAATTTGGGCACTTTCTGGCTTAAAATAGAGCAGTTTTGGCCATTTGAAGAAATTTCTATTTTTAGTAATGGCGGCCATCTTGGATACAAGACGGTGCTGACGGACACAATTTTGAAAGGGGACCACCCAAGGATCATTTCAGCAAAGTTTGGTTGAGATTAACTCAGTAATTTAAGAGGAGAAGATTTTTTTTAATTTCATCCCCCCTTTTTTCTAATTTCCATAATCGGTCAAAATAGGCAAAAGTTCAAAGTTCATAAAAAATCCCATAATATATGTTAAAAAGCTCATCATTATGCTTATACAGTTCAAATTTGGGCACTTTCTGGCTTAAAATAGAGCAGTGTTGGCCATTTGAAGAAATTTCTATTTTTAGTAATGGCGGCCATCTTGGATACAAGACGGTGCTGACGGACACAATTTTGAAAGGGGACCACCCAAGGATCATTTCAGCAAAGTTTGGTTGAGATTGGCTCAGTAGTTTCAGAGGAGAAGATTTTTTTTTTAAATTTCATCCCCCCTTTTTTCTAATTTCCATAATCGGTCAAAATAGGCAAAAGTTCAAAGTTCATAAAAAATCCCATAATATATGTTAAAAAGCTCATCATTATGCTTATACAGTTCAAATTTGGGCACTTTCTGGTTTAAAATAGAGCAGTTTTGGCCATTTGAAAAAAATTCTATTATTAGTAATGGCGGCCATCTTGGATACAGGACGGTGCTGACGGACACAATTTTGAAAGGGGACCACCCAAGGATCATTTCAGCAAAGTTTGGTTGAGATTGGCTCAGTAGTTTCAGAGAAGATTTTTTTTAAATTTCATCCCCCCTTTTTTCTAATTTGCATAATCGGTCAAAATAGGCAAAAGTTCAAAGTTCATAAAAATCCCGTAATATATGTTAAAAAGCTCATCATTATGCTTCTACAGTTCAAATTTGGGCACTTTCTGGCTTAAAATAGAGCAGTTTTGGCCATTTGAAGAAATTTCTATTTTTAGTAATGGCGGCCATCTTGGATACAGGACGGCACTGACGTACACAGTTTTGAAAGGGGACCACCCAAGGATCATTTCTGCAAAGTTTGGTTGAGATTGGCACAGTATGTTTCAGAGGAGAAGATTTTTTTTAAATTTCATCCCCCTTTTTTCTAATTTGCATAATCGGTCAAAATGGGTAATGGGATTTACTTCAAAATTGCAGGGTAGGTAGATCTTGACATGCTGCACATTTTTGCAATTTAAACTTAACATCTATTTCTAAATAGTTTTTGAAATATAAGACAAAAAGTATTAAAATTAAAAAAAAAATTGATGAAAAAAAGGGCAATAACTCCAAGATGGGAAATCAAATTTACTTCAAAATTGCAGGGTAGGTAGATCTTGACATGCTGAACATGTTTGCAGTTTCAACTTACCACCTGTCTCTTATAGTTTTTGAAATAAAGGACGAAAAGTATTAAAATTTTGAAAATTTGATGAAAAAAGGGAAATAACTCCAAAATGGGTAATGGGATTTACTTCAAAATTGCAGGGTGGGTAGATCTTGATATGCCGCACATTTTTGCAATTTAAAGTTAACCTTTATCTCTTATAGTTTTTGAAATATAAGACGAAAAGTATTAAAATTTTACAAATTTGATGAAAAAAGGGCAATAACTCCAAGATGGGCAATCAGATTTACTTCAAAATTGCAGGGTAGGTAGATCTTGATGTGCTGATCATTTTTACCCCATGTCAGATTTTTGATATTATTAACGGTTTTTGAGTTATTACCCAAAACCTGCAATTTTACCATATGTTCTATTTTTAGTAACAGTGGCCATGTTGGTTGGTGCACGGCATCAGCGGACACAATTTTGAAACTAGACACCCTAGTGATGATTCAGACCAAGTTTGGTTTCCATTGGTCTTGTACTTTCAGAGGAGAAGATTTTTGAAAAAGTTTACGACGTACGACGGACGCCAAGTGATGGCAATAGCTCACTTGACCCTTTGGGTCAGGTGAGCTAAAAATTAAAAGGACCCCGAAGTAGAGCCACGTCCACGTCGTGGGATCTGGAAACATTTGTAAGAATGGCTAGGATCTCTACATAAGTAATTCATAAAATTTGTATATTTGCATAGAACAAACGTCTTTTATTAATAAAAAAAAACTTTTATGTTATTTTTATTAACAAACAAGTGTGGACATAGAAATGTGCTGTCCGAAAGGCAAGTGTGGATGTCAATATTTCATATTATTAACTTTAAAAAAAAACAAATTCGTGGACACAGGGGTCCTAGATTTTATTAATAAAAAACTAATCCTGGATTGTTATTTTTGCTTAAAAGTCCGGTCCTGTGTTTTTATTTCAAATTTTCATCATAGCCCCCTCCCCCTCCCAAGGGATATAAAATTGTATCATTAATAATAAATTAATAAATAATAAATTCAGATTTTCTATTTAAAATAAATCTCATTTACAAAACCACTGATATTTGTTCAATTTTTAATGCTGATTTAAGCTTTAGTCGCAACAAATTTATTATTTTTCTCTTTAAACTGTCGAAACATAACATATAATTAACTGTAAAATTCACAAATAAAATTCACCCCCCCCCCCCTTTTTTTCTTGCTTAAATCAATGATCAACAATATTCCAGAATCAATCAAATGAATAAATATAACATAGATTTCTTTTACATGCATCTTTTTACCATGCGTTGTCAGTGTGTTTTAAATTGGTCATCCAATCAGGACGCTCATTATTCTTGTCCAAGATAAAAATACTTTGCTAAAATTACCTGTGGGCGTTTCCCCACTTCAACTCGTAAATTTACATAGAAATCGGAGATATTTCGTCATAAAACTTCACACATGGTTTTGTCTATCATATTTCTTGAAGACAAACATAACATTTTATTGCATTTATCAATATTTTATGAGTATCAACAGTTTTTTCAACACCGTATCTGTTTCTCGATACAGCCACCCGAGACCCAGATTAACTCGTTCCAGCAGTTTTTTCTTAATAATGTTGTTTAAAGACATTTGTTTTATAAAAATATACAAATTTTTCCTTTCTTTCTTGTTAATTTTTTATACATATATTCTTAGAATATATATTTTTCAAAATTAACTTTGATGAAAAAGTTCAAGATTTTGACAGCTGATAATATAATCAATCCTTACTAGAGATAAAAATATTCTTATAAGCAATCACAGTAAAGACAATAACACCAAAGTCAGTTTGAACAGATACACTAGTATGTCTTTGCTTTGAAAAAAATAAAGATTTTATCCATGAAATTAAAAATGTTGAAACATTGATTGAAAATTTAAATAAACTAAAACGTGATTGGCATTGCTCCAAATCCAGATATTTTATGCAGGTCCCGTAATTGACATTCCTTTTACAATCGCCCGATAACGAATATTTCTGGTCTCTCCCCAATTTCCACTTAAAAGCCACTGTAATTTATGAAATATATTTGAAATTTATTTAAAACATATAAATTTATTTGATAGAAATCATAACCATGCATTTAAATTCATTTTGTGCTTCTGGACTCATCTGGACTCTTGTTCTTTGTTGTGGACTCACTTTCGAGACACCCGAAATAGACCGATAATTTTTTTTCTTTGTTGTAAGTGGGCAGTTTTACTCTTATTTCGGTTTTTTTTTAAAACAAAATAAGATAAATAAATAAATTAACTAAGAGTGTTGGAAGAAATATATTTGTTGTATGTAAGTAACACATACCATATGAATTTTGAGTGTGTTTGGGTACATTTGTATTTGTTGGAAGCGGCCATGTTGTATCGATGTTTATAACAAAGTTATGAAATTTGAATTTTTTTTATGAAAAATAATTCATGTAGAACCTTTAACTAATACAATAAATACGATTTTATGGTCTATTTGGGTAAAAAATCACGCCCAATTCAACCACACTGCAATTTGTCCTGTTAAGTTGCTCTCAAAATACATTTCCATCAGACATAATGAAAATGGGCCTCTATTTTGTAACTACAACAAAAATTTAAAAAAAAAATGCGATACCAGTTGACAAAGGTTTTACATAAAGCATTGGAATTTATTGGTATTAATCCACATGATTACAATACACATTCTTTTAGAATAGGGTCAGCAACTCATTTGTCAATGAACGGTTTTACTGGAGAAGACATTAAAACAAGCATAGTTCACGGCTCAATTAATCTACGTGGTATTCCGAAGGCTGTCCTTCTCCATTGCGGTGGAAATGATATTGGGGATGTACCAAGTGGTGCTCTGTTTCCCCCAATTGAAATTTAGAATTACAATTTTATCTAGGATGCTCCCGGGTTTTTCAGTGATATGGTCAAGTATTCTTCCTCGTCGTTCTTGGCGATACTCGAACAATGACAATGCAAAGGAAATCACACAGATACAAATCTTACATTTTGAAGTACTGGGGATATGTTGTTAAATATCCAGATTTTGATGATCGCCACCCAGGTCTATTTTTAGATGTGGGGTACATTTGTCATTCATTGGAAACGACATTTTTCTCAACCAGTTGCAATCTGCATTTGGGCCATTTATTAAATATCCATACTGTTTTGTATTCCCATATGATTAATTACTGAATATTTTGTTTTAATGAATCAATTATGTTGAATTGAAAATTTTGTTGTTGGTGGTTATTATGGCTTTGAATTGTTATGGGTAAATTTTGTGGCAGATTATCATTCTCATCCACTGATCAGAATGATAATTTGGCGAAATTTACTTGATCCTTACGCTGCTATGGATCACCCAGCAGCTATTTGGGACATTAGCTATTTACTTACTGACAGGATCGCCCTTCAGTAATTATTTCAAATCGTCATCAAGAGTTACTTGACTGACAAGTTTGTTGTTTATCATGTTGTTATTAAATTGTTGTCATGACAATTCAACAGCCAAAACATAAACAGTTGTCTGTTATTATTTTAGTATAAGCTATTTACTAATGTGGGTGTTTATGCTCTGGAAGTTTAATGCAGGAAACGTTTAAATTTCCCTTTGTGCCAACACTGATATATTAAGAGATTATTACATGACATTTTCCATATTGGCCCTGGTATTAGCCTGAGACTCCCATATCAAGCCCGACAGCGAAGCTGGAGGGCTGATATAGGTCGAGGGTTGATACCAGGGATGATATGGAAAATTTCATGTCATAATCTTTTTATCACATATTTCACATTGCCCTTTTCCAAGCATTGACTTTTATATTGCAAAAAAGATCTATGAACAGACAAATTGCGAAAATAAATCCTTAAGAGAGTTGCCTTTGTTCAACTTGCAAATATTTTTGTTTCGAATCTGGTTTAAAAAATATACCAAACAATGTCGATCTGTACAATGACGTTAGAAACTGTTTGTAAAATCTACCCAAGACGTTGACATTTGAATGGAAATTCCTATTCAGCACGACGTATATATTTGAGCTAATTATTCCGTTTCAAGTTATTTAAAATTTATTCCAATATGTTGAAATGTGTTAATTTGATTGAAATACGATTTTATGCATATCTTTATGCATTATCTTTCCTTGTACGTTGACATATAATCTTTGAGACCACTGCGCAGATACCGGAAGTTGATTACAGGGGCAAATACGGATATATGAGGGCAAATACGGATATTAGAGGGCAAATACGGATATTTGCCTCGAGAGCAAATAACCAACACTGACTTTTAGCTACTATTGGACATGCAAAAATTAACATATTGCAACAAAATATGTGATAATCAATAATATAATTTAATGTGATAAGAATTAAATTCATTTATTGAATTAACAGCTACAGGTGTGTAAGATGTAATCGAGTTGTAAATAAATTTTGTACATATTATGAGAAAAATATTTTCATAATCGTGAAATTTTCATGAAATGGGAACTTTTGTCTGCATAAGGAGGAAATAACTCTTATAAACATGTGCTAAAACATATAATTTTGGAATCAAGTCGGAAATATGCAAAATGTCTATTATTTTCAAATGTATATGAGTACATAAAATTAATAACATTTTTTTATCTTTGCTATTGTTATAGTTCAAAGAAGAACAAAACTATAACTAGAGGCTCAGTGGGCTGTGTCGCTCACCTTTCATTCTGTTTTGAGGAAACTTAATACATGTAGATGCTTCCTATCAAGTTTCGGTTCATTTGGCAAAGTAGTTTCAGAGGAAAACATTTTTTAGAAATCGACCAATCAGAAACAAGAATTGCCTGTGGTGGCCATGTTTGTTAACCGATCGGGATGAAATGAGCAATCTGCATAGAGGACATTCCATAGATGCTTCCTACCAAGTTTCGGTTCATTTGGCCAAGCAGTTTCAGAGGAAAAGATTTTTTAAAATCGGCCAATCAGAAAAAAGAATTGCCTGTGGTGGCCATGTTTGGTTATGGATCAAAATAAAATGTGCACTCTTTAGAGAGGACCTTCCATAGATGCTTCCTACCAAGTTTCAGTTCATTTGGCTTCAGAGGAGAAGATTAAAATGTGAAAAGTTAACGGATGACAGACAACAGCTAGACGACAAACGACGAACAACGGACGACAGACGACGGATGTCAAGTGATGGCAAAAGCTCACATTGCCTTTGGCAAGGTGAGCTAACAAGAATATTAAAATGTGAATACCTACATATAATGTATAGTATAAACATGTTACACTATATCAGCATTAATTAATTTCAAAGGGAGGTAATGGTTGGAGTTATCTTTCTTTTAACAGTTTAATGGTCTAGAGTTATCTTTCTTTTAACAGTTTACACAATGGCAGTTTTTAATCATAATCAATGTAAAATAATCAAAGAATTAATATTATTTTTTTTTCTTAACAAGAGCTTATTATTGCTTAATTCTCTTATTCACACATCCTGGCATCTGATTATTGAAGGTGGCAAAGGCAGCCGGTATCATGATTCAGAATTTTTTTTAGAAATCAACCAATCAGAAACAAGAATTGTCTGTGGTGGCCATGTTTGTTAACAGATCAGGATGAAATGTGCAATCTTTATAGAGAACCTTCCATAGATGCTTCCTACCAAGTTTCAGTTCATTTGGCCAAGCGGTTTCAGAGGAGAAGATTTAAAAAAAAAATTGACCAATCAGAAACAAGAATTGCCTGTGGCGGCCATGTTTGTTAATGGATCGGGACAAAATGAGCAATCTGTAGAGAGGACCTTCCATAGATGCTTCCTACCAAGTTTCAGTTCATTTGGCTGAAGGGTTTCAGAGATGATTAAAATGTGAAAAGTTAACGGACGACAGACGACGGACGCCAAGTGATGGCAAAAGCTCACATTGCCTTTGGCAAGGCGAGCTAAAAACTTTATCAAGCAAAATGCATTCACTTCGAACTTTATATGAGTTTTCCTTTATCTTTATGTACAAGAATTTTTCAATATAAAGACTATCAAAATGTACTTTTAATAATACTGACAAAGACAAATGGTGAGAGACAAAGTCTGTAAATGTTTGTTTGTTTGATGGTGCTTAACTCCACTTTCAACAACATTTCAGTAATATTGTGGCGGTCAGTTTTATTGGTGGAGGAAACCGGAGGACCCGGAGAAAACCCAAAAATTAACAACTTACATAAAATATTCAAAATTTAAAAAAAATTATTTTGGGATAATTAGAATTATATTTTTAGATAAATTACATACCTCCATGATCTTGATTCTTGTCTTCTTTTCCTGTCTATATAAAACAAATTAACATGTTCTATTATATTTTTAACTATTTGTTTTCTGTCTATATAAAACAAATTAACATGTAAAATTATACTTCTTACTATTTGTTTATTTCATTTATACTATAGGGTTATTGTATAAATATTAAATACCACGATACAGCTGAAATAAATACTGCTAAAGTTGGCATTAAATACCAATCAATCAATCCATCATGAAGGTGAGTGAATTCAGATGAAATATAAGCGCTCCCTGTACAAATAACAGAAACATCCATTCTTACAACTTAGGGCCTCTTGTTTGAAAACGTTACAATACCCAAAATCAAAACAAACCTTTATTCAAAGGATCATTGTTTTAAAAATTCAGAAGGAACTGTCAATATAACTCAAGTTATCGCACAGAAACCATTCTGTCTACAGACAGATAGATGACCACAGCACCATAACATAATACGACCGCAAAAAGCAAAATTCTGTGGCAAAAACCGGATAAAGTATAATTACTCTTACATTCTGAATATCAAAAATAAATCAAGAGTAATAAATAATACTGTAATTAACAAATGAGTGTTAGCGCACGAGTGAATTACCCTCGTTAAAGGGTAAGGAGTTTTTGCATCATTAGAGGCACCCGTCATATAACTCGCATCAAAAATCTGATAAGAGAACTAATATGATAACAATAAAAACTTACTGTTGTTTTTTAAATGTTTTCTTAAAAGTTGCCCCCGATAGTGTCTCATCTTCGTCTTCTGATTCTTCTGGAATGGCCTCATCTTCGTCTTCTAGTTCTTCTGGAATGTCACATCGACTAAAATATAAATAAAGCGTCATTTTGATGAAAATTTGAAAAACAAAATAATTTCTATTGTTGTTATTATCAAAGACAGTACTGGGTTCAGGACAACTGGACATTTCCCCAGAATTGTTTTCACTATATTTTGAGTATAATTTGAGCACATTTGAATATCTACAAAGATTACATGATTTTTTTACCCTTTGGTGTGTTATGGAACCTCAGAGTTTGTGATGTTATGTATTTATGTTCTTTGTAAGTATTTTCCACATGCGGTTTTGTTTGGGTTAATAGAATTACGATGTTTAATTCCACATTCAACAATATTTCAGTTATATTGTGGCAGTCAATTTTAGCTGAAAAATTGCTGAGTTGGCATTAAGCAACAATCACTCACTAACTCTCACACAATTTAAAGGGCTTGTAAAGAAAAAATGTCCGGAAAAATCTTATTTTTTCCATGCAATCAAAATATTAACAGAAAAAGAACTTGATATCAGTTTGTCATTAATCTTTCTGGGTCAAAGGTCAAATTAAATTGTTATGACCAGAACATTGGACGATTTTTTTTTTTTTTTCATTCTTGTTAATATTATCAAAGTTCAACTTCCCTAATCAGATTTTACCAATTTAACATAGATGCCAACCCAATCAGTAACAAAAAGTGGAGATGTCAGTAATTTGTGATTTTTTTCAGTAATCATAATTTTTCATAATCGTACTACAGACTAGGTGCAAAGTGACGAGCAAATGTTTTCCTTTATTTGTGACAACTAGATGCAAAATTGATGAGCAACAAAAAGAAATAAAATGTTAAGTTTTAATACATGTATGTTCACTTACAAATGTATTCTATGTTTCAACTTACTGTCAATAGAAATTAAAATTTCCTGAAGTGGCCCTCCCTCACCCTCCCATAGAATAATTAATGTCTAATTCTGGAGTGCCTGACTTGGCACTTTTCAACTGTTTTGTTGTATATGTGTGTTCATCCCGACCACCGTGCTGAATGGACAAGTCTTGTTTGCAATATTTGCAATAGGCAAAATGTTCCCATGTCGATTTCATAAGGCAAGGGAACTCAATACAATATTCGGGACGAAATCGTAGTCCCAGTTTCCTTTTCTTCGCTGCAGAAGCTTCACTTGTTCCCTCAGACATCGTGAAATTGACAAAAACGTGCTGTGTTCATTAACATCTTCTTCTTCTTTATGTGTAGATCCCTCCGCTACTCGGAGAACCACTTTTGCAAGTGTGCTGCTAATATGTATTAATTAGTTCAGGAAAATTCTTCACCAACTTCAGAATTCAGGAATCTAAGTTCAGTATAATTCAGGAATTTAAAAGACCAATAACCTCCACCACTAGTTTTTATCGGTAACCACCACCGTTTATATGATTTATACATGTATTCCGCCACCGCAGATATAATTTCCCATATTCACAGTTTGTAATTTATATACAATGTATCTATGTAAGCTGCATAAGCAGTATTCTGCAGTTCCTTGGACAAAGCATTTGATCAGACTTTCACTGATAATATAAATTGTTCATTTCCATTTCCTTAGTTATCACAATGGTTTCTGCTCATACATGTATGTCACCCTAGTATATATATGTCGAGCACCCTTGATTTATTAGGATCTCTCAATTTTTAAAAGATAAAACCACCTAACAAGTATTGAAGAATTTATACTAGGTATTGTAATAATATCCATACTTTAAAAATCAGGCTAAATTTTTATTTAATTAACCCTTATCTTTAAAAGGTAAAATTGACAGTTGTCTTATTCTTAAAAGGTAAAATATAACAAAGTGACCACAGTCATGTCCTTAAAGGTGTAGGTCGACTCTAATAACATCCACACTTAAAAAATCAGACAAAATTTTTATTAAATTAATCCTTTTCTTTAAAAAGTAAAATTGACAGTTGTCTTATCCTTAAAAGGTAAAATATAATAAAGTAGCCATAATCATATCCTTAAAGGTACAGGTCGACTTTAATAACATCCATACTAAAAATTCGGATTAAATTTTTATTAAATTAACCTTTATCTTTAAAAGGTACAATCGACAGTTATTCTATCCATAAAAGGTAAAATATATTAAAGTGACCATAGCCTTATCCTTAAGGCAAAATTAATAATAAATTTATCATTATCTTATTCTTAAAAGGTAAAATTAAGTTTAACTGTAACCATTTCTTATTCTTAAAAGGTAAAATTAAGTTTAACTGTAACCATTTCTTATTCTTAAAAAGGTAAAATTAAGTTTAACTGTATCCATTTCTTATTCTTAAAAGGTATAATTTTATTTAACATCCATATAGAACTAGTAATGACAGGAGCCCTGAGGATACCCATGTCAATAAGGCCTTACAGCAATATCTAGCAGTCTGCAATGCTCATGATGTAATGCAAAGCACAGACCTCTTGTAAGAGATTCAATTTCATGTATCAGTTCATCTGTTTGAAACCTCATTGGAAGAGTAGGGCTGGTGACATCCAGTATTAACTGAGTGAGTTTAATGTCATTTTTATAAATACTCTGGTAAAGTTCCTTAACCACTGTATTTAGTAGTGCTTTAATTTTATCTATAAATGGTTGTCTAGTTCGTTCCAATGACGGACATTTTATTAGAAAGTGAGGAGTGTCTTCAATATCACTATTGCACATTAAACATATTGCTGAGATTTGTCTCTTTTTGAATTTCGACTGTATTTGTTGCAAGATATATGTGCCAGATAATAGTTTGGCCTTTGTGCTCGCTTTCATAATAGCTATCCGATTCATGCCTGCATTTTTCCAAACATTGTGTACAGTTCCATTTTCTTTCGTCCTTGGAATCAAGTATCTGATAGTTAATTTACCTACAAACCATTGTTCAATTTGCATTTTCCAATATTCATGAATCTTATTCTTTATACAAGTTTTCCATTTCTCTTTTGAGGGAGTGACAGATATCAGCTCAAAGACAGATGGAAGATCATAAAAGTCCAGAATTTCCTTTGCATATAAAAACCAGCTGTGTGAAGAGACGTCTTTTATTAACACCTGTCGCACACATAATTCCTTTTCAATCCCTCCATATCTAATAATGGAACACAACTTCAAAAGTATTTGAGAGTGTATGAACGATTCTAATGGTAATTCACCAGATAGAATATAAATAGCAGCATCCGCTGTGCACTCTGACAGATTCATGATCATCTTCAAAAAGGATTTATGATATGAGGATAGTTTTGAGTAGTCCTTCTTAGAAAGTAATAGACAGTCAAGTCCAAATAACATTCTTGGTCTCACATACATATTCCACATACGTATAATAACACTGGGGTTTATTCCATTATACCCATGCATTCCGGTACCCATCAGCACGTATGTTGTTCTTCGTGCAAGTTTGATTCTCTTTTCTATCAGGTCATGTCCTCGTAGTTTTCTATCAATTCCATTGTGGGTATAAGATTCCGTATGAGCTATTTGGCGATCGTGAAGTGTAAAATTTTCATCAATATGTTGTTTCTTTTGGTTGAAGATCATTACCTTGCTTTTGGCTTCGCTAATTATATATCTTTCGTCATTCGCATATTGTTCTTGGCCTAGTAGCATTGTTTGGAGTTCTAACTGTGATCGTCCTAATAGAACAATGTCATCAGCACAGGTCGGACTGTTAACTTGAATGGAACCAATTCGGAAACCAAGATAGTTATTCTTGTAGAAATCTAATAACGGGTTTATGAAGACTTTATATAATTCCGGGGATAATATTCCACCCTGACGGACACCTTGTTGTTCATAAAATGGACTAGATATTTTTCCCTCCCATTTAACCTTAGAGTGTAAATCTTGATAAAGCATCTTTGTCAATATCCATGTTTCCTTACTTATTCCAGTGTAGAAAAGTTTACGTAACATTGATTCATGCCATACAACATCAAAGGCCTTTGAAGCATCAATGAAGGCTGCATATAAAGATTCGTTATTGTCTAGAGATTCTGATATTGCCTCAGTTAACAATAGACTAGCATTTGTAGGTGCGACATCCTTGCTGAAACCTCTCTGTAGGGGGTTCTGGCTCTCTTTCAGTAACGGACTAATTTTATGTAGAATTACTTTCTCAAACAATTTTCCGATAACACTCGACACAGTTATCCTTCTGTAGGAATTAGGATTATTTATTGGTTTATCCTGTTTCTTATATACAGGAGTAATTATTCCAGATTTAAAACATTTTGGGACAGTTCCTTCTTTAAATATTTTTTCAAAAATAGACTTCAATAAATATACAAGAGATGGCCGGGGACGTAGCTCTAATCCGACAGTCCAATAGTTTAATGGTCCGACGGTCCGATAGTCCGACAGTCTGATAGTCCGACAAATGCTTTAAACTGATGAAAGTTTTGAAAAATAATTTGGCCAAAAATGATATATTCGTAATCTCAGGATATGGGCCATTCATTTTTATACGCCCGTCAAAATACGGGCTTATTATGGCATACCGTTGTTCGTCCGTCCATCCACGCCTCGTACGATAACATCTTTCACTTGTTCCCCCTTTTACTGATAGGTCACGTCGTGACATACATTGTATTGATAAAAGGGGGAGCAAGTGAGAGGTGTGATTTTAGTCAGTTTGGAAAATGCTAGTTTTCATATGGTATATACAATTAATTGGTTTAAAAAATGGCAGCATATTAATTACCGTTCTCACGCTGAGCAACTGACCTTCAATTGTCACAAACGGGAGGGAGGGGGAAGGGGGACGTATCATGGCACAGTTGTTTATTTTGTCATATTCCGATGCTGTTTCTTTCCGTGATATAAGGGGTCACTTAGGGACAATTCCTTCAATCGTAACTTTTTATATATGCACTTGTCGTAGAAGGCGACTATAGCAGGGTCACCCGTCGGAATCCCGGGGAATAAAAATAGGACCAACTTGTCGTCGGAAGAGACAGAAAAACAAGTTCCCGTGTTAAGTCGTTGCCCATGTTGACCCATCCCAGAGTCCCCTCTTTCTGATTTTTTGCTTACAAACTTTTCTCATCCTGAATATGACTGAAATATTGCTTGCTGGACCTTAAGCAATCAATCAATCAATCAATCAATCAATCAATCAATCAATCAATCAATCAATCAATCAATCAATTCGCACACATTATTGTATCCAGCTCTATTGATGTGTCGACATTGCTTTTTAACATAAATATTCCATGATAAACGGCGGGGGACACTGCTACGCTCTTCTTTTTGTCTTTTCCTTGTTTTTTTTTGTATTTCTTTTTTTTTTGTATTCATTTATTTCATTTCTTTTCAATAGTGACTTTTCTTGGCTGGACTCGGCTACACGCTACTTGAATAAAGCCTGAAGTAGTCGCTACTAAAAAATATACGGGATACTTACACTACCGGTTCATCACGACTGGATCCAGGTTTTTATGGAGTCCGTGTTGTTCATATATGTGTTTTTTTGAGTTCTTGTGTGGCCCTGCCAATTGTTTGTCCGTCTATGATATCGTGTTTCCGATGTTCTGGACCTTTCTTTGGTGAGTAAACGATTCGGTTTCTGGCCCCATATTACACATGTTATAGTGTTAACTTTCAAAGAAATAAAGCATTTGTCAGACTATCGGACTGTCGGACTATCGGACCGTCGAACTATCGGACTGTCGGACTATCGGACTGTCAGACTATCGTACTGTCGGATTATAGGTCGGACCCCGAGATGGCCCATCGAATTTAAAGTGTTCAGCAGATAATAATTGTTCATCTTGGGATTTGCCATTTTTCATTTCACACACTAATTTGTCCAATAATTCTAGACTCACAAATTCTGTATCTGATTTATAATTGTTATGACAAAAGTCTTCAATTTCTTTATAATTTAGTTGAACAAATTCTTGATACTTTGCATTGAAGTTGTCACTTTCCAATCGCTTACTTAAATTTTGGAAGTATCTTACCCACCCTTCTGCTATGTCATCTGATTTTTGTAGCATTTCACCATCGACTTGAAGTTGAGTTAGTTTTTGCGCTCTACAATCTCTCTGCGAATTAACTATTTTATAGAAAAGTTTGTCATTAATCATATGCGATTCCATAATATCTGAATATAATTGATTTCTTTTTCTAGCTTCTTCCTGTCGTTGAGCTCGACGTAAATTCCTTTTGGCAGTAATACAGTCCATCCATAATGGACTGTCCTTATTTTTCGGAGTTCCACTTTCCCTCCATTTCCAATGACTTCTTTTGCTTAACTTACATAATAAGTTTATTTCTGGAGTCCATGGATTTGACCTCTTGGACCGACTTTTTGACTTTTTTGAACACTTATCTGCACTATTATTTAGAATTTCTATCAATTTCGAGATTTGCTCTTCGCAATCTATGATACTAAGTAAGTCCATATCTGTAATTTGATCAGTTACAAGTTTTTGATAGTTTTGAACATCACATTTCTTCCAATTTAATTTAAAGTTGATTGTTTGTTCTTCATTTTGACATGCATTTATATTTGGCTTTATAATGAATCTCCCCGAGACAGGATCATGAGTTGAGGTATTCAGGCTTTCTCTATGGTGTATCTTTATATCAGTTATAAAATCACAATGTTTAAAAGGTAAAATATAGTCAATTTGAGATACACTATAACCGTTAAAGTGGTGAAAGGTACTATCCCTTGGGTATTTTTCTGGCAGTATAAATCCCATTTCCACAATATCCTGCATGAAAAGTTTATCTCTAACTGTTGGTTTTGGTCTAATAAAAGATGCATTAAGATCACCAGTTAACACAATGTTACAAGAATCATATTTTGCTACTATTTCTGAAAGCTTGTCTAGACATTTTCTGTACAAGTCATCGCTATGGTTACCATTATTTGTAGGCATATATGCAGAGATGATACAAATAGATATATCTTCACAATCGATCTTGATTGCACAAATTCTTTCGCACCCATCGCTAAGTTTCGTAACAAAAGGGTCCAAAGACTTTCTCCATAGAATTCCACTCCCGCCAAATCCCCTTGTCCTAATTTTTGGTGATATAGGTTCCATTTCATCACAACATTTCAAAAAGCAAGTATAGTTATTTTCCAAACAATAGTCAATTAATTTCTGTTTCTCAAAGGTGAAGAGCCAATGTTCTTGAATGCTCACAATGTCAGATCTATTTAAAATTTGTTGAAGGTATACAGCATTGGATGAGAAGTTCTCCACATTGAACGTTGATATAGTGGCATACCTGTGTAATATTGTATCGCCGGTCTTTGGAGCTGAGGATTCGGGTATGATGGTCGATTCTGTTTTCGCTTCCCTAAAAAATGGTTTTGTTTATTGTCAGAGATCGTAGTATTAGACTTATTTTCAGGATTTTGTTGGTTCCTTTGATAGGATATATCAGCAGAACTCGTTTGATTGAAATTTAATGTATGTGACAGGTTTACAGCACTAGTATGAGGCTGATTACTAATATTATCATCAACTACATTTTCATCATTATAGGCACTATTGTGGGTCTTATTTAAGTTCACACTATCGGTTTGAGTTTGTGTGCAGTTTGTATTCTGTTTTACCTCATATTTGCTTGTAGCAGTCTCACTTTTGTTGCCATCAATATTGTTGTTTATTACGATATTCGGAATTTGGTAACAAGGTGGAGCTCTATATGTTTCACTCAGTTTGTGCTCAATTTCAATTAAACGACGTTCAAGTGTTGTAGAGATAAGTCTATCACCATCATCATTGGAAGTAGTTATATTCGGGCCTGTTTTCTTATACAATATAGATGATTCCATATCATTTATCCTTTTCTCAAGATTTAATATATATGTTTGAGCTGAAGCCAATTTCAAGGTTACCTCATTAAGTTCTTTTTCTTTCTCTTTTATTGCCTTTTCTTTAATTGATATCTCCTTTTCTCTAGATGTAAGTCTCTTCTGGACCCGCTGTAACTCTTCAAGTTTATCTAAATCTTTCAATCCCATGTCAGTATTGGTTTCCTTATTCTGGGTTTTTGGTTGCAATATAGTTGATACAGAATGTACGTTAGATTGTTTATTTTTAGTTATAACTATATCCGGTGACGTTTGTACGTTAGATTGTTTATCTTTAGTTATAGCTATATCCGGCGACGTTTGTATAATTTCAATATTCGTATTATCACGATTGTAGGAGTCAAACATAAGTAAATCCATGCATACCATACAAGTATATAATTCTGATGGAGTCTGTTTGAAGTATTTTATATCACTTTTTGAGAGTTTTTCACATTTATAATGGATCCAAGTATTACAACAGTCACAATAAACAGCTCCATCCTGACACTCTTGGTCACATACTAAGCAATTTATATCTGTTCTATCAACTTTTAGGTTATTTGTAGAATCAATCGGTAGATTTGTGTCATGTGCTGATTTATTACCGTCAATCTGCAGTAAATACATTGTATCGGATACACATTTTTCTTCTTATCAAGAAGCACTTTCTGTTTCGGATCGATGATGATTTATCGTTCAGTTTGTTAACTGACTTGTTAATGTTTGCGACTTCATTTTCTTCAATTTTTTAAGGAATTCATCAGGCTATCTTTTAGAATGTTATTTAAATCACTAAAGTTTCCATGGACTTTCATTTCAGATATTATAAGTGGGAAATGATCATCAATAAATATGTTGATATTGGCCCCATTTATATTTACTCTTGATGTAGTCAGATATAAGTTTATTTTATAAAGTTGTCGACTATCTCTTTTAACTGAATATGCTTCTTCAGCTGAGGCAGTTTTATCTTTAGAGAAACGTATTTCTGCTTCAAAATTAAAGCCACTAAATGGGCTATGATTAGCACAATTTCTGAGAATAGTTCTGAATGATTCAAAGGCCGCTGTTGAGAATGTCAATACTAAGTTCCCCCTTTTAAGTTCACATGTAAGATGTATTCTATCTGTCACATCAAATTTTTGCTGAAGAGCCTTCTTTCTCATTACATTATAGTTTGTCTGTGACATCTTTATTCCTCTACTTGGTGAAAACGGTACCTTAGACTTGCGTAGTCTTGAGACTCTTAAACTGGAAGGCATGGTTTTGGACAAGGGCTTATTGACAATGGGTATTTTATGGGTAGGGACTGCCAGGAAGTACAAAACAAAATAATATTATTTATACCTAATCTTATGCAAAATGCACAAATATCAACGTAATACAATAAAATCTTACCTTAAAATATCAGCGAGAAAAATAAAACAAAACAAAAACGAAACACAAAAAACATATATATAATAATAAGATTAAAACGTATAAAATATTAATAAGATTAAGACATATACCATATAAAAATATTAAAAATATTAATAAGGGTTGTGCTCATATATATAGTGACTATCACCATGGACAGTGGACATCAGTCTGCTTTTGATAAAATATTTAAGATGGCCGACACCAGGCGGGAAAGCTCAAAAATGTCTATCACCACGTTTGTTGGTTTTTTCGGCAAATTTAGTGGGGTTATTACGTTAAAAGCTTGTAAAGAAGCTAAAAATGTTATTGTGGTAGGTTATTCAGTTTCACAGCACACTATAACTCATTAAAAATTTCCTTTTTCCAATAAAAAAACAGCAGAGCTTTTGATGCACATCCTTCTTCTTTGCCTCGTTCCCGCCACTACCAAAAAAAAAACTACTCGGGATCGAACAAGAAATGGATAGATCGTTTTCTACTATAGATAGTCCCGAGAATCCCAAAAGTTTTTAATAATCGAAATCCCTCAAGCTTTTATCATTACGCGATTTTAACAGACAATTAAGCGTCTAAATGATCACAATAATATTTAAATGGGGAATGGTTCCGGGCCGGCAATAATCGGAAATCCATAACAAGTAGACTGTTGACCGTAACACCGTAATTTTTTTGTCCGAAATTCGTAATGGTTGGCATCTATGATTTAACAAGGGCAACGCAAAGCGTGGCGTATCCCCTCGCCTAAAAATTTGACCCGGTGACCATGACCTTGAAAATCAATAGGGTTCCAGATTCTCTTAAGGACTAAGTATGTACCAAGTTTGGTCAAAATCCATTGAAGGATGTAGATTCTAGTGTTCACAAGGATGATATGTGGTAAAAAAATTGACCCGGTGACCCTGACCTTTGACCTTGAAAATCAATAGGGTTCTAGATTTTCTTAAGGACTAAGTATGTACCAAGTTTGGTCAAAATCCATTGAAGGATGTTGATTCTAGAGTGTTCACAAGGATGTTATGCAGTAAAATATTTCACCCGATGACCTTGACCTTTGACCTTGAAAATCAATAGGGTTTCAGATGTTCTTAAGGACTTAGTATGTATTAAGTTTGGTGAAAATCCATTGAAAGATGTTGATTCTAGAGTGTTCACAAGATGTTACAGGGTAAAAATTAGACCCTGTGACCTTGACCTTTGACTTAAATGAATTTAATAACAGTAAACACATTGATTTTTATTTGTTAAGACACCTTGCACTTCAAAAATGTTGATATAAAACGAAAGGTAATTCTGCTATGACAAGTTCGTGATTGAGTTTTAAGTAATTGTTTGTCTGAAGCATGACCTACATTGTAGGGTGTTGCCGTGTAATGACTAGAATGTGTTTACTGAAAGTTTTTACAGTGCCCCTTCAGAAACCATTGTGTCGATGAAACCTCCCATTAATATGTATGTTCATCGCTATGAAAAGTACAGTATCCTCAGTCTCGTAAAAGCAGACCTGCTCACGGGGTCTCGTAAAATCTTACCCCCCCCCCCCCCCCGAGATGGAAATAGCAGACATTTCACTGAGTCATCAATTAAACAAGACACCTTGCACTTAAAAAATGTTGGTATAAATCGAAAGCCGGATTCTTTGTGTTCAGACAAAAAAATAACTTTTTGATGAATTTATTTCATTTGAAATTCTAGTAATATATATAGGTCCTTGTACAATGTAGGTTAGTCTGCTTATACCAGTCTGCACCAATGTAGCAAGAATACATGAATCGGAAGAACATCTGGAAAATGCCACAAAATGTCTTTGTCATTGATCTTTATATTGGATGGAACACATCCCATTACTTTCTTTTAAATACTGATCTATATCCAATATATTTAATACAACAATATCTGTTGACCAAAAAAATATACTGTAGATTCAGAAAATAATGCTTTCATTTATTAATGCAATTCTTCGTTAAATGACAGAAATGTGATTCCTATCAATGCGACTGTTACACTTTTATAATAGAATGTAAGCGGGAAAATCTAGAATGCGACTTCAAATTAATGAGACGTCTAGTATCTCGCATTAATAAAAACTTTGTATTAATTCCGAATTTACAGTACATCTCCAAGAGTTAAATATTACAACAGCTTGAATTTTTTAAGAACCAACAGCCCCAGATAATTATTAATTTCAAAGATAAAACAACTAACTAACCCACATACAGGTCAAATCATCCGTGCTGACCTGTGGAATAAAGAGATATTGGATAAATGCAAATGAGACATCAATCCCTGTAAGCACAATCTCCAGTCGAAAAGTCGCATATAGACTCCACCGTACGACCTTCAATGTGTGAACGTAGGTTCACGTTGTATGATAAAGTATACATGACCACAAATATAAATAAATGTGAAAATGTTTGATCTAAACCACTACAACTTTATACTACACACAATATTCCAGACAATAAGTATACAAAAAATATATAATAAGTTTACAAAAATCCATAGAACAAAAATAATTGGCAGTACGAGCAAAAACAGAAATAAAAAGTACCAAAAAGAAATTTCAAAGAAACATCATTCCCGGCAAAACAAAAGATATAGCAGAAAAATCAACAAATAGAATCAATCCAGTAGTATGATCTTCAATGTATGAACGTGAGTTAACAATACAGTACATATTAATGTGTAAAGAGCTCCAAAACAATTGACAAATGTCATTCAATGTACCATATATACTTCCAAATTCATATTTCATGAAAATCAATATAAATTGAACATACAAACATATAAATAACTAGAGGCTCCCAGGAGCCTGTAATCGCTCACCTGGTTTTCAATTTGACATCTATAGTTGAAATAGAAAATGGGGTCGTTACACATAATTTTGAAAGTGGGCCACCCAAGGATCATTTCAACTCAAATTTCTGAGCAAAAGATTTTGATATGATTTTTATCTCATAATATTCCTAAACGGAATAAACTGGCTGAAAAAAATCTCAAAGAAAAACCCAGAATATATGTTAAACTACTCATTGCCATGTAGCTGCAGTTAAAATTTGAGTTCATTTTGATTTGTAATAAAGCAGAAAATGATAACTAAAGAAATTTCTATTTTTAGTAACAGCAGCCATTTTGAATGGAGGGCGGGGCTGTCGGACACACTATTTAGAGGGGACCACCCAAGGACCATCCCAGCCAAATTTGCTTTAATTTTGGTTTCAGAGGAGAAGATTTAAATATGATCGTTTATCAAAATATGCCTAATTTCTATAATCGGTATATAAATCGGTTGAAAGAAAAATTTCACAGAAAACCCCAGAATATATGTTAATCTACTCTTTGTCATGTAGCTGCAGTTAAAATTTCAGCTCATTTTGCTTTACAATAAAGCAGCAATGGACAATTGAAGAAATTTCTATTTTTAGTAACAGCAGTGATCTTGGATGGAGGGCGGGGCTGTTGGACACAATTTTGAAACGGACCCACCCAAGGACCATCCCTGCCAGGTTTGGTGTTATTTGGTTCAGCGGTTTGAGAGGAAAAGATTTGAATGTGATCTTTTATCAAAATATGCCTAATTTGCATAATCCGTATAAATCGGCCGAAAGAAAAATTTCACAGAAAAACCCGAAATATATGTTAACCTACTTCTTGCCATGTAGCTGCAGTTAAAATTTGAGCTCATTTTGACTAATACTAAAGCAGCAATGGACAATTGAAGAAATTTCTATTTTTAGTAACAGCAGCCATCTTGAATGGAGGGCGGATCTGTCAGACAAATTTTGAAATGGGACCACCCAAGGACTATCCCAGCCTAATTTGGTTTAATTTGGTTCAGGGGTTTCAGAGGAAAAGATTTAAATGTGATCTTTTATCAAAATATTCCTAATTTGCATAATCGGTATAAATCGGCTGAAAGAAAAATTTCACAGAAAAACCAGGAATATATGTTAAACTACTCCTTGCCATGTAGCTGCAGTTAAACTTTGAGCTCATTTTGACTTGTACTAAAGCAGCAATGGACAATTGAAGAAATTTCATCCCCCTTTTTTCTATTTTTAGCGGCCATATATTGGTTGGAAGTCGGGATCACCGGACACAATTTTGGAAGGGGGCCATCCAAGGACCATTCCACCAAAGTTTGGTCTAAATTGACTCAGTGGTTTCTGAGGAGAAGATTAAAATGTGAAAAGCTTACGACAGATGACGACGATGGACTGACGACGGACGAAACATGATGGCAAAAGCTCACATGGCCTTTGGCCAGGTGAGCTAAAAATGAATGGATAAACAGCAATACTGATGTTTTCCGAGTTTGTAAACTAATTCAAGACCATGCACAAATCATATTTATAAAAACACTCAATGGTATAATGATCCATATCTTTTCTTGTTTATATTTGCATTTGAAGTGTACCTTTGCTAATATCTTGTTAATATCCTTCATATTTAACATTAAATTCATGTTTTGTATTTGCTTTTTATTATCATTATTGATCTTATATTTATTGATTTTAGATTTTATTCATTTTTGCCACAGGCACTTGTTTCATTCAAAAAATATATGCCCCCTCCTCTTCCTTACTTCAAGGTAAACATCTGCCCTTTTCCCCTTCCCCACTTTGCCTCAATATTTTTCGCTTATTTGTGATCCTTTCGCTGACCCAATTATATCGCTACACTCCCAAGATATTTCTCTTTTTGACTGCCACATTTAAATATACCTACTGGGTCCCCCTCAGACGAATTGGACAAGAATATTCAGTGAACGTCGCATTTTCTATTTTTCAGTCATTGAAACGGATACAGCCATTTCCGGTTTGCGCTGGATTTTTCATATGCATTCGGAATTCTCTAGACCGGCCGTGTGTAACAATGCCATCATGATCATCTCCTCTCAAAAGTACAGCAAGCCTTTAAAATACAGATAATTGTTCCAATGCAGAGTATAAAAATATGTTCAACTCCAAATTACTGACATTTGATTTTTAAAGCATATTTTTTTTTTTAGTTTCTAAACCAATTTAGACCAGACCGGAAGTGGCTGTATCTGTTTCAGCCAGCCTTTGATGTCGTCCAACATATAATACTGATGGACAAGCTATTTGACCAAAAAATACTACTAGCGATGTGGTCCATTATAGATGACATGTACAGTGGCCTAACAACAAGAGTGAAGTGGAAAGAAGAATTAAGTAATACATATCCGGTCTTGCAAGGAGTCAGACAGGGTGGAATCTTGTCTACACATTTGTATAAGATCTTCGTACAAGACCTCTTATTGGAACTGGAAGAGAACTCATTGGGGTACCACCTTGGCAATGTATACATTGGAACGCCAACTTGTGCAGATGACGTAGCTTTTATAGAAAGAGATTCGAATAACTTACAAATAATGATTAACGTTATATCCAGATATGCAAAGCAACATCATTACAAGATAAATCTGCTCAAAATCAAAATTTATGAGTTGTGATCATCTGGATATTGGAGACAGCCACCCAGTCTGGAAACTTCCCCTAAGATCGGGAATGGTTAAATCAAGGATCATTACAGGAACATATATACTCCGGGGTCCGACCTATAATCCGACAGTCCGATAGTCCGACAGTCCGACAAATGCTTTATTTCTTTGAAAGTTAACACTATAACATGTGTAATATGGGGCCAGAAACCGAACCGTTTACTCACCAAAGAAAGGTCCAGAACATCGGAAACACGATATCATAGACGGACAAACAATTGGCAGGGCCACACAAGAACTCAAAAAACACATATATGAACAACACGGACTCCATAAAAACCTGGATCCAGTCGTGATGAACCGGTAGTGTAAGTATCCCATATATTTTTTAGTAGCGACTACTTCAGGCTTTATTCAAGTAGCGTGTAGCCGAGTCCAGCCAAGAAAAGTCACTATTGAAAAGAAAGATGAAATAAATGAATACAAAAAAAAAGAAATAAAAAATAAAAAAGGAAAAGACAAAAAGAAGAGCGTACCAGTGTCCCCCGCCCTTTATCATGGAATATTTATGTTAAAAAGCAATGTCGACACATCAATAGAGCTGGATACAATAAAGTGTGCGAATTGATTGATTGATTGATTGATTGATTAAGGTCCAGCAAGCAATATTTCAGTCATATTCAGGATGAGAAAAGTTTGTAAGCAAAAAATCAGAAAGAGGGGACTCTGGGATGGGTCAACATGGGCAACGACTTAACACGGGAACTTGTTTTTCTGTCTCTTCCGACAACAAGTTGGTCCTATTTATATTCCCCGGGATTCCGACGGGTGACCCTGCTATAGTCGCCTTCTACGACAAGCGCATATATATAAAAAGTTACGATTGAAGGAATTTTCCCTAAGTGACCCCTTATATCACGGAAAGAAACAGCATCGGAATATGACAAAATAAACAACTGTGCCATGATACGCCCCCCACCCCCTTTATGACAATTGAAGGTCAATTGCTCAGCGTGAGAACAGTAATTAATATGCTGGCATTTTTTAAACTAATTAATTGTATATACCATATGAAAACTAGCGTTTTCCAAACTGACTAAAATCACACCTCTCACTTGCTCCCCCTTTTATCAATACAATGTATGTCACGACGTGACCTATCGGTAAAAGGGGGAACAAGTGAGAGATGTTATCGTACGAGGCGTGGACGGACGGACGAACAACGGTATGCCATAATAAGCCCGTATTTTGACGGGCGTATAAAAATGAATGGCCCATATCCTGAAATTACGAATATATCATTTTTGGCCAAATTATTTTTCAAAACTTTCATCAGTTTAAAGCATTTGTCCGACTATCAGACTGTCGGACTATCGGACTGTCGGACTATAGGACTGTCGGACTATCGGACTGTCGGACTATCGGACTGTCGGATTATAGCTACGGCCCCATATACTCCAAACTGATGGGCACAAATTCAGTCGATATAACATATATCCGAACTGTCCTCTCTGTAAAACAGAGGAAGAAAATCTGATACATTTCTTACTCAAATGTCCGTTATTGAGACCAATTTTGGCTCCATTATTTAAGGCTATAAAGGGGGAAGTCATCAGCTGCACCAATGAAAATACCTGGAAAAATATTTTCAACAATAGCCTATCCATAGTGAGATTGATAGTGGAATGCAGAAATTTTGCAAATATATTCAATGAAGATAAGAAAGTAATGCACAGAATCGAGGAACTATCCAGAAACCTTTTCTATGCCCTACACATCAAAAGGTTGCAAATCATGGACAATCAGAATGTAAATACTCATATGAGGTAGGCAGGGCGACAGCTTGCTAACCTCCACTTTTCATAACAAATTGTTGTGAGTCATGGAAAATCAAAAAGAACACCTCTGACGGAGGTGAGCAAGGTCACAGCTTGCTATTCTCAATTATGTGTTCAATATTCGATAAGAAATCTACAGTGCTATCGCTAGGAGATGAGCAAGGTTACAGCTTGCTAACCTCCGCTATTCATACATTCATTCATAGGTTGTTCGGATTGCTACCTATGAAACTGGTCGGTCAGGCGAGCAACGATGAAAATAGATGTATATAAGTTCTTTTTTTAGATTTTTAGATTTTAATTCTAAATCCATTTTACGGACGTTACATTTTATGTATTATAAAGGAATTTGTGTATTTTACCGTGCATAAGCAGGGGTGTTCCTCCTATAGGAAGCTCATACAGAGAAGAAGAAGAAGAAGTTGATTGTTTACCTTTGAAAAGGCTACAAGTTTTGTTAAAATAACTATAATATAACACAATTCAACGGCCAATTTGGTACAGGAAGCGTCTGTTTGTACATTTTTAGATTTGGGATTTAATTTTCATCTGGAATTTCGTCAGTACAAATTTATGGAAATTTGCCATGATTCTTTTGTGTCAACAATTTAAACCTTCTTTATTGCTTGAATAAAACCTTTTCCTCTTATTCTTATGTATCTTCCCATTGATTACAATTGTTTTGACAATCAGCTTTACCATAAAACGAAGATTATTTGCAAAGAAAGAGTGACTTGCAAAAAGAAACACGGCGAATTTAATTTTGCTTTGCAGTCGAGGGAGAGCGACTTCAGCCGAAATAGGGCGAGAATTTCGCCCACTTCGCCTGGTTTGGTGAGCCCTGTTCTGTATTACTTATCATAAACCAGTAACATAAAATAGAAGTTACTAACTTCAGGGGCTGTTGTGGTTGTGATTGTATGGTAGTTGGATTTACAACTACCTATGGAATCAGTGCCTATCACCACTAAAGTTGTGAGTTCAAATCCTGCTCATGGCGAGGTGTACTCAATACAACATTATGTGATAAAGTTTGTCAGAGACTTGCAACAGGTCAGTGGTTTTCTCTAGTTACTCCGGTTTCCTTCACCAACAAAACTGACCACCATGATATAACTGAAATATTCTTGAACGTGGCATTAAATACCATAAACAAAATCAAAACCTACTAACTTGAACTGAGCATCACTATTCATACGACAAAACCATTTGTCTGGCAGATATTCAGCTGTCATTCCTGTTGTCAGTCGTCTCCATCGTGAACAATTGTCACACTGTGCCCAGGTCCAATAAGGAACAGTTATTCTGTTAAAAAAAAAAGAAAGATGATTTGTCACAACTGGGTTCATAGTCTCAGATTCTGATATATCGTGGATTGAAAACACAGATTTTATAAAACTGATTTATGTTATTTTTGAGTAATTGACCCCTTTCTGAGTCTGCTAGTTTGACAATGAGATAAACAGATTGGTGTCATTATTGATATTCAGCCAAATTCAAAGAATTTTTTGCTCAAATGAATTATATTTCTGTTCATGTATTTAGATTAATTAGCAATAGTGGTCTTATAAGACTGGTGACCTCTTAAAAGAAATTTTCTATGGCAGTACAAGAAAAAGGTGACCTTTTAATACAGGTGACTGCTTAATAGAGGTGATCACATGGGAAGGCTTGACAGTACTAATTTTCTTCAGTACCTACTGATTTTCTGGAGTAATTCGTTTTTCAATTCCTCCTCTCTTCTCGTTCCAATAATCATTTAACTTTGCAGCAACATTTGACATAAATGCAATAATTTAATTTTATTTGAATACTGCAATATGATTGGCTGATCAACTTGGAGAAAATTTTGGTTACACCTGATAACCTGGGTTGGTATTATGACATCACCAACATATTCATTCTCCAACGACAAATTCAAATAGTCACATGAAATAATCGTAATTAAAATCAAGGAGTCTTGAAACTTGAAATTTTTGTGAAGTCTGCTTTGTACTAGACCAACACGCTTATTTGGAATTTTATAGTGCTAGATCACTGAAAAAAGTCAACAGATAGACATGTCGCCCCACTCTGACTCTTTATCCTAATTCTTTGCTCTTTCTCCTTAACGCTGCGTGCTTAACGGAGAAGCAACAAATACCAATTTTATATTCTTTGGTAAGATGTGATCGGGGCTCGAACCCCAGATCTACAGCACTCGATGCGAGCACACTAACCATTACACCACCAATGCGGTTTCGCTTTTTGCGGTCGTAATATGTTATGGTGTTGTGGTCATCTATCTGTCTGTAGACAGAATGGTTTCTGTGCGATAACTTGAGTTATAGTTGCCAAATTCTTCTGGGGTCCGTTGTTGAACTTGTGATTAAACTAACCAGATGATTAGTCCTAACTACATTCCTAATCCCATACTTAGCTAATGCAATGATTAAATTTTGTTGCTGAACTTTTTTAATCAATGTATTAACTAATCATATTTAATCATTGAATTAGCTAATTATGTGATTAGGAATGAATCATGTAATTAGGGCTAATCATATGTTTAGCCTAATCACAAGTTCAACAACAGACCCCAGAAGAATTTGGCAACTACAGTATAACTCAAGTTATCGCACAGAAACCATTCTGTCTACAGACAGATAGATGACCACAACACCATAACATAATACGACCGTGAAAAGCAAAATTCTGTGGGAAAAACCCGATAAGGGAACGACCATTTAACTTGAAGGGGGGGGGGGGGGGTTATGGGTTTTTTCTAAAAAAAATATTCTGATTTTGGTGGAGGAAAAAAAATTAATCTGATTCAGAGTTTTTACATATAACCTAATGTTAAATTCTGGAAAAAAATTTCGCGCTTTGCGCGACAAAAAAAATAAATATTCTTACTCTTGTGTTGTCCGAAAAAAAAATTCTGAACGAAACAAAAAACCATAACCCCCCCTTCAAGTTAAATGGTCGGCCCCTAAAATATAACTACTCTTACATGCTGAATATCAAAAATAAATCAAGAGTAATAAATAATGCTGTAATTAACATACAAGTGTTAGCGTATGAGTGAATTACCCTCGTTAAAGGGTAAGGAGTTTTTGCATCATTAGTGGTACCCGTCATATAACTCATATCAAAAATCTGATAAGAGAACTTAATATGATAACAATAAAAACTTACTGTTGTTTTTTAAATGTTTTCTTAAAAGTTGCCCCCGATAGTGCCTCATCTTCGTCTTCCGGTTCTTCTGGAATGGCCTCATCTTTGTCTTTTGGTTCTTCTGGAATGGCCTCATCTTCGTCTTCTAGTTCTTCTGGAATGTCACATCGACTAAAATATAAATAAAGCGTCATTTTGATGAAAATTTGAAAAACAAAATAATTTCTATTGTTGTTATTATCAAAGACAGTACTGGGTTCAGGACAATTGGACATTTCCCCAGAATTGTTTTCACTATATTTTGAGTATAATTTGAGCACATTTGAATATCTACAAAGATTACATGATTTTTTTACCCTTTGGTGTGTTATGGAACCTCAGAGTTTGTGATGTTATGTATTTATGTTCTTTGTAAGTATTTTGCATATGCGATTTTGTTTGGGTTAATAGAATTACGATGTTTAATTCCACATTCAACAATATTTCAGTTATATTGTGGCAGTCAATTTTAGCTGAAAAATTGCTGAGTTGGCGTTAAACAACAATCACTCACTAACTCTCACACAATTTAAAGGGCTTGTAAAGAAAAAATGTTCAGAAAAATCTTATTTTTTCCATCCAATCAAAATATTAACAGAAAAAGAACTTGATATCAGTTTGTCATTAATCTTTCTGGGTCAAAGGTCAAATTAAATTGTTATGACCAGAACATTGGACGATTTTTTTTTTTTTTTGCATTCTTGTTAATATTATCAAAGTTCAACTTCCCTAATCAGATTTTACCAATTTAAAAAATTTCCCCTGGAAAATATTCAAACTAAGGATCTCCTCCCTTAGGCATAAGTAACCGTAGCCGATTTTGGGTATCTTGTTTAGGCCCTTTGGTATTCTTGCTCCTGAAGACTTTAATTATTTAAATATTTTGGCTTTGAGCATACCTGATGAAGGTAATCCAAGAAATTAGATACGTTTTTATCATTGTCAGAAATAGTGTAACATAAAATAGAAGTTACTAACTTCAGGGGCTGTCAGGGCTCACGTTGGAGCACAGGGGCTTGTTACGATTTTTTATTTTTAACCTTCTCTACGCAGAATCACCTAATTTTGAAGTATTTTACAAATTTTGATACAACCCATTTTTTCTACTATATAATTCTGCGTAGAGAAGGTTAAAATAGAGGCACTAAAAGGGAAAATATTTAATTTTAATGAAAATAACGAAAATCACAAAGTGTACCCGAGTGCCTGTGGTTAAAACAGTTAAAATTAGCAAAGCGACTTGGTAAAATTACAGGGAGACTTCCACTTCTCTTTTGGCACTAGTACAAAGCGAAGTGAGCAGCCACAAGGCAACTTCTTCGCCCGAATCGCCCTCCAACCACAGGGGCTTGTTACGATTTTTTTCCCCCTAGTACTCTAAAAACCACAAGGGAGGAATCTAAAATGTCAAATTTTCATACAACACTTTTTCAAAATAGTTTTGTATTGGTGTCTTGACCTCATTCACCATAATATTGGTACTAAATTGAAGCTTAATAAATATATTTTTGATATTTCGATTCCTTTTTGTCATCATCTTTACCTATCTGCAACTTTAAAGCAATGCTTCACAGAATTTGCAATAACCTAATCCATTCTCAATCATGTTTACAAATTCAAATTCAAATTCTTTATTAATAAAGAAAGCTCCATAAGGAACATGCATATATGAAAGAATGCACAAATGACTAGAACAAACAAAAGAATAAAACAAGGAAATACAAGGAAAATAAAAAAAATAACAATACTACAGTTGTACCAGAGGGAGTCGTACCCAAATATTTGTAGACTATATATAAACAATACACTGGTATACATATAAATATCAACATGAATCAGCACTGTTGGTTATAGAACATAAATATATTCAGTTACTTATCTGATAAATCTTTTATTGAAAGGCAAGTTGCTATAAAATTTGCAAGATTTTTACAGATTTCTCTGTCTTCGTTACTTAATAACCATATAAACTTATTTCTATCTGATAATTCCGGAAAAAAAATGTTATTTATATTAGAAAAGAAAGTATTTCTAGCAAAGGAATATTTATTACATTTAATTAATAAGTGTTCTTCATCCTCAACTGCCTCACAGTTACATTGTTTGCATATTCTATTTTCAACTGCAGTTTTTGGAATTGTGTATCTGCCCCTTTCAATTTCAAGTTTATGTGCACTTATTCGAAAGCGTGCTAGGGTTGATCGATTTGATAATTCTTTTATATTATCTAAGTATTTTTCCTGTTGGAATATAAATTTAAATTTACAATATGTACGTAATTTATTTTTATTTCTGTTAGTAGCTGGGTTTTGCTTAACTAAATTAATCTTCTCCCTCCAAATTTTTGTATATCTCTCTTTTAATTTTTTTCTTATTATATTTATTTCTCTTGCACTGCAAGTAAGTGGAGATTTAATCATTTCCAACATATCAAGTTCTTTTAAAATATAATAAATACAGCTAACCCAACAATACTGACCATTATTATGCATTTTATTATTTTCATCTAATGTTGCTTTAAGTATACAATTTGTTTTATCTTCATGCAATCTAATCCAATATTTTATCATGCTAATAACAATATCTATATACAAAGGATATCTACCAAGCTCTCCAACCACTGCCAAATTTGAGGCTTTCCTACCCACCCCAAGAATACTCTTGCATAAATTTAAATTTAGCTTTTCAATTTTATGATCATTATATAAGTCATAGATAAGGTCATTTTTACTTTTCTTGAGTTTACTAGTCATATTGAACATACCCCATACTTCTGAAGAATAAAGTAGCACAGGCTTCACTGTGTGATCAAAAGCTTTTAATATAGTATGAATACTGGGGATACCATATTTAAAAATACTTTTTACTTTAAAAAAGGCCTTTTGTCCTCTATTATTAACCAGGTCAGAAATTGCAGTAGAAAAATTTCCACCACAACCTATTAATAGACCCAAGTATTTATATTCTTTGGCACACTCTAATTTGTAATCATTAACTGAAAAAGAACATTTAATAAGTTTACCTCCTTTATTGAAAATCATTATCTTAGTCTTTTTATAATTCATTGATAAGCCCTATTTTGAGCAGTAGTTGGCAAACTTATCAAGACAATTTTGTAAACCCTCAGCTTTTGTTGACATAAGCACTAAGTCATCTGCATATAATAGACAATTAATTGACTCTGACCCTAAATAAACTGGATGGCAAGACTCATCGAAAATGTTAACAGAATCATTTATGAAGATGTTAAATAAGGTCGGGCTTAGATTATCCCCTTGCTTCACGCCAATTTCAGATTTAAAACAATTACTTAAATTATTGTCCATTTTCACTCTAAGAACACTACATGAGTATATTGATTTAATAATATTGAAAAACTTGCCATTGATTCCATTTTTCAGAAGTTTGTATAATAATGCCGAATGGATGACAGAGTCAAATGCCTTTTTAAGGTCGACAAAGCAAGCATATATTTTCCCTGATTTCTGTATGTATTTACAGATTAATGTTTTTAATTTGAAAATATGATCGGCTGTTCTGGACCCTTTTCTGCAGCCAATTTGTTCATTATTAAGTATTTTATTTTCCCTTAAAAATATAACGAGCCTGTTATTAAGAATACTGTTAAACAATTTACACAGACAACTATTAATAGTTATACCCCTATAATTATTTGGATCTGATGGAGACCCACTTTTAAAGATAGTTATTAAGTAACCTTCTCCCCAAATTTTAGGATAAGTTCCAGATGAAAGTATTATATTAAAGAGCTTTTCAAGACAAGGAAGTAATGCATGTTGACCATATTTTATCATTTCATTTAAAATTCCATCCATTCCACATGATTTACCATTTTTAAGATTTTTACATGCTTGCATTATCTCCCTTTGACTTATAACTTTATCTAGTAATTCATTACCTGCAAAACTGTCCAACCCTTTTAACATATCATTTAATTTTGCAACAAGCTGTGTTTGACACAGGTATAGAATTAATATTTCTGAAGTGAGTGTGCCATGTTGCAAGGTCTATACAAGAGTCTGAGCTGTTTTTCATTTCCGGTTTAGGGAACGACCATTTAACTTGAAGGGGGGGTTATGGTTTTTTTCTAAAAAAATATTCTGATTCCCAAAGTTGTTGAAAAAAATATTCTGATTTTGGTGGAGGAAAAAAAAAATAATCTGATTCAGAGTTTTTGTCATATTACATAATGTTAAATTCTGGAAAAAAAATTTCGCACTTTGTGCGACAAAAAAAAATATATTCTAACTCTTGTGTTGTCCGAGAAAAAAATTCTGAACGAAACAAAAAACCATAACCCCCCCTTCAAGTTAAATGGTCGGTCCCTTAAGGGAGTTTAAAAGTTTCCAAAACATTTTAGGATCCGACTCTTCTAAATCATCTATTTTATTCATAATAGTTTGAAAGTATGTACACCTTTTTCTTTTTCGTTCTCTGTTATATTTAGAATTGAGTTGAAAACATGTTTGTCTAAGATGACTATTATATGGGTTAAAAGAAAGTAATCTACTGTAGTGATCTACAGACATACGTAACTCTTGTAGAGACCTGTCATACCAACGTTTATTATTCTTACGTTTTGTTGACTTTTTGACCTGTTTTTTCTTTAATGACAATCTTGCTGTCTCAAAAAATAATTCATTAACATCATCTAAGGCAATATCTACAGAGTTATGCTTATTTTCAAATGACATATTTTGGAAGTTCTTGATCTTGGAAGTAACACTTACTGATGATAGAGCACTCTGAAATCTACTAATACTAGATTCATCCCATATATACTTGTCTGGACATTGCAAATATGTACTTGCAATCAGGTCTAAATTTGGATTAATATTAATTTTCATATTAACAGGAAAACTAACTGATACACAACAGTGATCAGATAGTGACCTAATAAGGTTGTTTACTTTCATAAAAATAATTTTGTGTAAAAAAGATTCACTACTTATTATATAGTCAATAGTACTACCGGTACTCCCCAGGGAGTTATGAAAAGTAAATTTGCCTTCCAAATCACCAAGAGTTCTTCCGTTTAAAATTCTTAATCTACTTTGTACACACAAGCCTAATATATGTTTCCCTCTAGTAGTTACAATCTTATCTTGATTATCTCTAAACCTACAACTATCTACATTATACTCATTATCATAATTCCAGTTATTACATGTCAAAACAGGCTGAATTCATACTTGCGATTTGATTGGTCGGTTATTTTTAGGTCATTTGTTAACCCCAGTTTACTATCAAGAGTTAAAGGTAAGAGTCGCACATGGGTTGAAAGTCTGAAATTCTCATTTTTCCCCCTCATATAGTTAATACATGTATAAATGATTGTTTATTTTAGATAGATTTTGATCTGATGAAAGTAATAAATACAATATATATCGTTTTAAATCCCGTTTTAAATCACTGACCAATCAACACATTCTTTGCAATCCTTACCTAAAAATAACCGACCAATCAAATCGCACGTATGAATTCAGCCCATATTGACATGTAAACATGATTGAGAATGGATTAGGTTATTGCAAATTCTGTGAAGCATTGCTTTAAAGTTGCAGATAGGTAAAGATGATGACAAAAAGGAATCGAAATATCAAAATATATTTATTAAGCTTCAATTTAGTACCAATATTATGGTGAATGAGGTCAAGACACCAATACAAAACTATTTTGAAAAAGTGTTGTATGAAAATTTGACATTTTAGATTCCTCCCTTGTGGGTTTTAGAGTACTAGGGGGGGGGGGGGAATCGTAACAAGCCCCTGTGGTTGGAGGGCGATTCGGGCAAAGAAGTCGCCTTGTGGCTGTTCACTTCACTTTGTACTAGTGCCAAAAGAGAAGTGGAAGTCTCCCTGTAATTTTACCAAGTCGCTTTGCTAATTTTAACTGTTTTAACCACAGGCACTCGGGTACACTTTGTGATTTTCGTTATTTTCATTAAAATTAAATATTTTCCCTTTTAGTGCCTCTATTTTAACCTTCTCTATGCAGAATTATATAGTAGAAAACATGGGTTGTATCAAAATTTGTAAAATACTTCAAAATTAGGTGATTCTGCGTAGAGAAGGTTAAAATAGAGGCACTAAAAGGGAAAATATTTAATTTTAATGAAAATAACGAAAATCACAAAGTGTACCCGAGTGCCTGTGGTTTTAACAGTAAAACATCGGTATATTTTTACTACAAAATTTTCGTTTTTCAAACCGCCATCATCGTAATCGAAACAGTTACGAATATAAAAACTGTACTACGGATCCGTACTCTGGAAAATAACGTCGGTATTGTTTCATTTAATTTATTTGGGGTTTGATGGCGGCTATCCAAAGGGATTGTTAACTTTGTGGATATGATTAGTTTCTTAATTAATATCAATCAGTGATTAAAGAGAAGCAATGTAAATAATATACACTCATTAAAATTTTATTAAATAATTTGCGATTTCATAGCTTGTGATAATCTGATATAGCTTGGTCGATTGTGTGATTGTATTTGTATACATAGATCAAAGAAGGTGAGAAAATTTATTTAAAAGAACAAAGGTGGTTATGTTTTTCACCCAAGCCTGTATGAAAAGTAATATACACATGTCCTTTGCTTTATTTACATAGATGATTTCAGTTGTCCAACCAACATGATTATTTAGTTCAGTGAGCTGAATGTCCTTAATATAGAACTGTGTATGTTTTGGACTTTCTTTTTGTTCATCATTTTTTGACATGCATATAGTTTTAAATAGTGCATTGTGGGTTTTTTTGGCATATATTTATCTTATCTAATGTTTTGTCATTTTATCTATGAAACAATGCTGATGTCGAAATAAAATTTATTATTCAATTTTATTTATTTATTATTTATTGGACAATAGTTGACTCATATATGTGCCTTTATCATCTGCAAGACAAAACAAAGAATCTGAAAAGGGTTTATTTAATACAAACAAACAAAAAACAAATACAAGGACATATGTAAATCAGAGAGATGATATGCTAACAAAAACAAGGAATTAAACAATTACTGAATATACCTTAATGCATAAGAAGTACATTATAACATACAAATGCCACGATAATGCCCTGCGAATGTGAAAAGTGGTACAATTGGAGAAATATTTTGACTTCTCCCTGTACTCTCACCACTTCTCCCTGTTGTCTTTCACTTTTCTTTTGTCAGCACCTGAAAGAGAAGTCAGTTCTCCCTCTGATTTCAAAGTAGTGGGAGCCCTGGCTGTTGTGGTTTTGATTGTATGGTAGTTGGATTTACAACTACCTATGGAATCAGTGCCTATCACCACTAAAGTTGTGAGTTCAAATCCTGTTCATGGCGAGGTGTACTCGCTACAACATTATGTGATAAAGTTTGTCAAAGACTTGCAACAGGTCAGTGGTTTTCTCTAGTTACTCCGGTTTCCTTCACCAACAAAACTGACCACCATGATATAACTGAAATATTCTTGAACGTGGCATTAAACACCATAAACAAAATCAAAACCTACTAACTTGAACTGAGCATCACTATTCATACGACAAAACCATTTGTATGGCAGATCTTCAGATGGCATTCCTGTTGTCAGTCGTCTCCATCGTGAACAATTGTCACACTGTGCCCAGGTCCAATAAGGAACGGCTATTCTGTTAAAAAAAAGAAAGATGATTTGTCACAACTGGGTTCATCGTCTCAGATTCTGATATATCGTGGATTGAAAACACAGATTTTATAAAACTGATATATGTTATTTTTGAGTAATTGACCCCTTTCTGAGTCTGCTAGTTTTAAAGTGAGATAAACAGATTGGTGTCATTATTGATATTCAGCCAAATTCAAAGAATTCTTTGCTAAAAATGAATTATATTTTCTGTTCATGTATTTAGATTAATTAGCAATAGTGAGTCTTATATGACTGGTGACCTCTTAAAAGGGGTTCAATTCATATGAAATTTTCTATGGCAGTACAAGAAAAAGGTGACCTTTTAATACAGGTGACTGCTTAATAGAGGTGATAACATGGGCAGGTTTGACAGTACTTTTCTTCAGTACTTACTGATTTTCTGGAGTAATTCGTTTTTCAGTTCCTCCTCTCTTCTCGTTCCAATAATCATTTAACTTTGCAGCAACATTTGACATAAATGTACTAAAAAACAAGATTGTGAGAATTATTAACACATGTCATCATCTAAATTACCTTGTTTTAGGGTTTTGCAAAAAAAAAAATTGTGTGATTTTACACAAGTCAATCTGCAATAATTTAATTTGATTTGAATACTGCAATATGATTGGCTGATCCACTTGGAGAAAATTTTGGCTATACCTGATAATGTAACATTTTATCCTCCATAATATTCTTTCCGGCAGATTATTAAACAACCTTATTAATAAAAAACTGCTGGGATGTGCTAATCTGGGTCACAGGTCACTGTAATCGGGCGGCTGTATCGGGAAACAGATACGGTGTTGAAAAAACTGTTGATACTCATACAATATTGATAAATGCAATAAAATTTTATGTTTGTCTTCAAGAAATATGATAGACAAAACCATGTGTGAAGTTTTATGACGAAATATCTCTGATTTCTATGTAAAGAGGGAGAGGCGTTAAGGTGCAAAATTGGTCCCACATTATATTAAAAAATAATGCTTGACATAGAATAAAAACAATTTACTAATTTAATTGTTATATAAACAAATTTTCAAAAAATATATCTTTCCGTGAAACTGGGTGCACTGTGACGTCATGACATCATAATTAGACGGATAATGCTAAAGATGGACTACAAACGACATATTTAATGTACATTTTAGCTCTTTTATATACCTCTACAGTCTTCCACCAACACCAAATTGAGCAGTTGTTTTGAGTATAGAGGATTAATGATTATATCAAAATATTTTGTTGGTGGAGGATTGTGGAGGTTGCTAAATATTAATTTATTTATAACCTCAGCCAGACCCTTAAAGTCAATATTTTCACTCTTCTGATTGCATATATGAGACCATTATATACGCAATCTCTGTACATTCCATGATTCATTTCAAGTAATGAAATTCATCAGTAAATAACTTATGTTTCTGTAAATAATTGTATTTATTTCAAATACAGTTTGTGTACATTGAAACCAGGAGAAAAACTCAGTGCATGCAATCTGGCATCAATGCCATAAAAAGAACTGGGGACTATAAGTGTCATATATGGCCCCATATTTAATGAATCATTATCTTAGAAAATACTTGATTAAAATTTGATGTGTTTTATATTATAGATGACATCATACTTTTGATGTTAAAACTTGTTTCCAACAAAATCGATATGTATTTGACGTCATTGTGACGTCATGAGCGTTATTTGTTTTCTGTATTTCGTGGAATTTTGCCTGCGATATTTCGACGGTTTTCATAGAAATTAAGCACCTCCGCAGTGAAATTTGAAAATTTGATATTTGAGAAGCAATCTTTGCCAGAAAAATATTTTACCAGATTATTAAAATAAATAAAACACAAATACTGTTAAAGTATTTTTTTGGTTTGACGAGGTGTTAAATTTCTTGAAAAACGATGGGAAAATGTTCAAATATTCCAAGCTCTTAGATGACGTTTTGATATTTGAGAAGCAATCTTTGCCGTAAAAAACGATAGTATGTCGGCACCTAACAGTTATATACAAATGTAAGATAAAAATAAAATAAACACCACTTCATCCAAAATAGGTTTTTTTCATAAGCCCCCAATTATTGATTATATATTTTCTTCCGGGATACTGAAATAGTTATTACTACAGGGATACTGAGGTAGGTTTAATGGTCTATCGATGCTACTTCTAAAATGAAAGTAAAATAGTTTGATCCAAAAGGAGTAGATATTTTTTGGGCACAATCCAACAGATAGCTCTCACATTTTCAATTACAAGCTCCTTTTTCAAGGCGCTCTCCAAAAGCAAAGGACAAATACCCCGATTTTAAATATATAGATATTTCAAATTCCCAATTACAATCATTTCAGTTAAAATTCACAAATAAACTTGAAAACAGACTTTCAAGTAAGAATATTAAAATTTTATTATCAAATAGAAAATTGACAGGGAGGAAGCGAATTGCTTTTGATAGTAATGTGCATAAGATCGCAATATTCTCAGATGAGTTAGAAAATGTAAAACAATTAAATTTTAGCTTACAAAAGTTTGAAAGCGACAACATTGAATTTGAAAAAAAGTGTTCTGGTTTACATAATAGTTTTTAGATCAGATTTCATGAGATCATTCATGCAATTTCAGCATCATAATATAACCTCTGACAAATTAAGCGATCAAAATAATGAGAGATTGTATCACGTGAAACAAACCGTCGAAAATGGGTGACGTTGCGACATTACTATTCGTTCACTTTAATTTCATAATACAGCTTCGGAACATGTTTTTATTCCTGAAATCAATTCACATCCACACATTTATGCTTTGTTTATTGAGCTTTATTATGCTTTGTTTTTTGTTTTTTTTAAAGATATGCATTATAATACAATGATACGTATGTTCTGTATAATGAAAAAAATGACGTTCAGTGCTTTTCATTATCTGACTTTGTCGATCCGCTGTGAGGAATTAGATACACATATTAACTAACTGTATCTATTTCTGAAAGGCACATATTGTGAATACATTTTGGAGGAAATTTTATCGACATTTGAGGTGGGGCCGATTTTGGCCCTTATAGCTCCCAGTCCTTTACGAGTTGAAGTGGGGAAACACCCACAGGTAATTTTAGCGATGTATTTTTATCTTGGACAAGAATAATGAGCGTCCTGATTGGATGACCAATTTAAAACACACTGACACCGCATGGTAAAAAGATGCATGTTAAAGAAATCTGTTATATTTATTCATTTGTTTGATTCTGGAATATTGATCATTGATTTAAACAAGAAAAAAAAGGGGGGGTGAATTTTATTAATGAATTTTACAGTTAAATAAATGTTATGTTTCGATGGTTTAAAGAGAAAAATAAAAAATTGTTGCGACTAAAGCTTAAATCAGCACTAAAAATTGAACAAATATCAGTGGTTTTGTAAATGAGATTTATTTTAAATAGAAAATCTGAATTTATTATTTATTAATTTATTATTAATGATACAATTTTATATCCCTTGGGAGGGGGAGGGGGAGGGGGGGCTATGATGAAAATTTGAAATAAAAACACAGGACCGGACATTAAGCAAAAATAATAATCCAGAATTAGTTTTTTATTAAAAAAATCCAGGACCCCTGTGTCCATGAATTTTTTTTTTTAAAGTTAATAATATGAAATATTGACATCCACACTTGCCTTTAGGACAGAACATTTCTGTGTCCACACTTGTTTTTAATACCGTATTTAGGGTTGTATAATGCGCATTGGTGCATAATGCACACCCCTCTTGGCCTTGAAAATCTCCAGAAAAAAACTAGTTCGTGTCTATAATGCCCATGGACTTTTAAAAAAATCGCCGTCGGAAATGTAAGAATTAAATATCAATCGTATATATTTTTCAGTCCTTTGAGCATGTTTCATTTGCTGGGAGAATTTAAGAACCATTTATCTCTTTTCATCTTCAATAAAGTTGCAAAATATTAAATGCGTTGGGTTTTATTGGCGGACATGTGATTTCCCGGTCTGGGAATGAGTGAAGCACATTGTTCCTGTTTATAATGCGCACGCCTCCTACAAATTAAAGAATCTGGGCAAAATCCTGCGCATTATACAACCCTAAATACGGTATAAAATATTTTCCTTGGACAATATTTCAATATTAAATTTCTTCCAATGCTATTATATATTTTCCTGATGAGGTGGAAGAAATTTAATATCAAAATATATCCGTGGATAACATTGCACATTATAACTTTTCAACCGGAAAAAAATATTATAGAAGAAATATTCTGCTTTTATAAGTTTCTAATTTTCTCAATTAATTAATTAACATTGCTGCAAATAAATATGTACTTAATACTAGTGAAATACTTCTTTATTACTGCAGCATTTTTTAAATAAATATATAAATCATCACAATTACAGTGTTTTAATAATATTCATAAGACTTTTCCTCAGTTGCTTTGGTTTAGGAGTACACAAAATTATATAATATATTTAAACTTACATGACTCTAGTGATTTTATAATGGGTTTGAAGATTACTCAATCTGTCATTTAAATTGACAGTGTTCTGGCTATAATATATTTTCCGTATTTATATATTTACCTGTAAATTTTATTCATAAAATATTTTCCGAATGGGTCAGGTGATTTATTAATCAGTGTCGGAAATAATATTACATACCTTAGTATAAAATATTATCCGGATTAGCTCATTTGATGGATCGGGTGATTTATCAATGAGTGTCGGAAATAATATTATAGATGTGTCTCTTGATTTAATAATCAGCGTCAGACATAATATTACATACCTCAGTATTAAATATTATCCGGATTATCTCATTCGATAAACCGAATAATCCAGTCGTTATATTACACTCTCGCTGGTTGCTAGAGGGCACAGTATTATTCGAGTTACTCATTTGATGGTTCAGGTGATTTATCATTAATCGTCGGAAATAATATTACAGATGCGTCTCATGATTTAATAATCTGCGTCGGAAATAATATTATGTACCTGTTTATTGTACACTAGGATACTTTTTAATAGCAATGGAAAGTATTTTATTATAAAATATTCACCGTAACATAAAATTTAATATTAAATTCTATCCACTGGATAAAATTTCAACCGGAAATAATTATGTCTTACAATAACCTGGGTTGGATTGTGACGTCACCAACATATTCATTCGCCAACGACAAATTCAAATAGTCACATGAAATAATCGTAATTTAAATCAACGAATCATTAAATTTTATTGTAAAAATAAAATTATAAGGAATATTTGAAATATTTGAACAGGTTATACTTGTATAACCTGAGGTCTGCTTTGTACTAGACCAACACGCTTATTTGGAATTTTATAGTGCTAGATCACTGAAACTAGAGGCTCACTGGGCTGAGCCTGTGTCGCTCACCTTTCATTCTGCTTTGAGGAAACTTAATACAGAACCTTCCATAGGTGCTTCCCACCAAATTTCTGTTCATTTTGGCATTGCAGTTTCAGAGAAGAAGATTTTTAGAAATTGACCAATCTAAAACAAGAATTGCCTGTGGCAGCCATGTTTGTTAATGGATCAAAATGAAATGAGCAATTTCTATAGAGAACCTTCCATAGATGCTTCTTATCAAGTTTCATATCATTTGGCCAAATGGCTTCAGAGGAAAAGCTGTTTTAGAAATCAACCAATAAGAAACAAGAATTGCCTATGATGGCCATGTTTGTTAACGGATCCAAACGGAATGAGCAATCCTTATAGAGAACCTTCCATAGATGCTTCCTACCAAGTTTCTGTTCATTTGGCAAAATGGTTTCAGAGAAGAAGATTCTTAGAAATCGACTAATTAGAAACAAGAATTGCCTGTAGCAGCCATATTTATTATTGGATTGGGACGAAATGAGCAATCTTTATAGAGGACCTCCCATAGATGCATCGTACCAAGTTTCGGTTCATTTGGCAAAGCGGTTTCAGAGGAGAAGATTTTTTAGAAATCATCCAATCAGAAACAAGAATTGTCTATGGTAGCCATATTTGTTAATGGATAGGGACGAAATGAGCAATCACAACAGAGGACTTTCCATAGATGCTTCCTACCAAGTTTCGGTTCATTTGGCCAAACGGTTTCAGAGAAGAATCTAATTTTTTCAATAGTTTTCTATTTTTTACTGATTTTTTGAGAAGCGGCAACGGCCATGTTTGATGGCAGTCGGGGTCATCATTCATGGTCTGAAAGAGAATTATGTATGCATTGTTCCTTTATAGTTTGGTAGCAACATTGTTCTTTACAATATTTAAAGAATTAAAAAAAAAACGATAGCAGCCATTTTTCATAAGCGACCAGGGTTAGCAACCATAAGTCTGAAAGTGGATCATATATGCATCATTTTCATAAAGTTTGGTGGCAACTGGCTTTTTACCGGATTTTAAAACATGTTTTTTGACAATAATTTTCTATTTTTTGTAACAGTGACGGCCACGTTGGATGACAGCTGGAGGTCTTCAATACAAATTTTGAAAGAAGACCACACATGTATTCTTTCCATATGGTTTGATTGCATTTGATTTTTTACAGGATTTTAAAATAATTTTTTAATGAATTTTTTCACTAATTTTCTATTTATAGCAATGATGGTGGCCATGTTTGATGGGGGATGGGGTCCTCAACCATAATTCTGAAAGAATATTACATATATGTATCAAATTTAATTGCAATATACTCTATAGGATTTTTCTGGATTTTTTTTAATTGATTTTTTTGCTGATTTTACCACTATGTTCTATTTTATAAAGCCATGATGGTTGGTCGGCAGGGTCATCGGACATAACTTTTAAAGGGAACCCCCTAAGGATGATTCAGGCCATGTTTGGTTTAAATTGGCCCAGTGGTTTCAGAGGAGAAGATTTTTGAACAAATTTATAGACAGACGACGGACGCCAATTGAAGGCAATAGCTCAAACAGGTGAGCTAAAAATTGCAGTGTATGTAGATCTTGACAGCCTGATCATGTTTGCAGTTTAAACTTAACATCTATCTCTTATAGTTTTTGAAATAAAGGACGAAAAGTATTAAAATTTAGAAATTTTGATGAAAAAAGCACAATAACTCCAAAATGGGTAATGGGATTTACTTAAAAATTGCAGGGTAGGTAGATCTCGACATGCTGCATATTTTTGCAATTTAAATTTAACATCTATCTCTTATAGTTTTTGAAATAAAGGACGAAAAGTATTAAAATTTTGAAATTTTGATGAAAAAAAGGGCAATAACTCCAAAATGGGTAATGGGATTTACTTCAACATTGCAGGGTAGGTAGATCTTGACATGCTGCACATTTTTTGCAATTTAAACTTAACATCTATCTCTTATAGTTTTTGAAATATAAGACGAAAAGTATTAAAATTTAAAAAATTTGATAAAAAAGGGCAATAACTCCAATACGGGTATTCAGATTTACTTCATTATTAACGGTTTTTGAGTTATTACCCCAAAACTGCAATTTTACCCCTATGTTCTATTCATAGACATGGCGGCCATGATGGTTGGTCGGCAGGGTCATCGGACATAACTTTTAAAGGGAACCCCCTAAGGATGATTCAGGCCAAGTTTGGTTTAAATTGGCCCAGTGGTTTCAGAGGAGAAGATTTTTAACAAGTTTACAGACGGACGCCGAACGCCAATAGCTCACCTGACCCTTTGGGTCAGGTGAGCTAAAAAGTCAACAGATAGACATGTCGCCCCACTCGGACTCATTATCCTGATTCTTCGCTCTTTCTCCTTAACGCTGCGTGCTTAGCGGAGAAGCAACAAATACCAATTTTATATTCTTTGGTTTGATGCGATCAGGGCTTGAATCCCTGATCTACAGCACTCGATACGAGCACACTAACCATTACACCACCAATGCGGTTTCTGTTAAAATCAAAGTTGAACAAGGTTATTCCAGCAATATTTCATAGCTATTCCTCGTCATTGTCAAACTTTAATTTTTGAAGCAGTAGTTGTTTTTTTAAGCAATAGCACATGTAATACAAAATGTAGTCTAGTATCTTAACTTTCTTTGTGACCACATGCCCAAATTCAACCTCACATTTCACAACACTAAGACCTTGTATGATTTAATGGGCTATTTATATTATCGGTAATTTTTTTCCTTTGATCTCAGAGTGATATTGGTTATATCAACGAACTGACTTGTATACTGAAAATTATCGGTCAGTTTGATGTCAAACACATTATGATGTTTCCGATAAAACAAAAACATCAGTTTTGAAGGTCTCCACATACATTACTCATCCTACCGAACTCGCTGTGATACTAGTGATAATGTCTGTCTCGACCTTCTAAACTGAGGTTATTCTATATGTAATATATATATTATACCTCCATTTATCATCTCTCTGGAAGTCCTGTTTGTTGTGTATAGGTGTTAAGAAATAAGCATCCACAACACCCACAACACCTATACCTAAATCATTAGGCTAAAACATAAAAGAAATCATTGATAAAAATATTTGAATAGCAAATAAATTGGTACATATTTATATGTAAAACAAAACATTTGCATTATAATTTATAAAACGACATGAAATGTACCAGTATACAATGTTTATCCTGCAATCATTACATTTGCTGTCCAACAGATATACAACTACGGTCACCTGGTACCTGATTCATGTAATGTACCAGTATACAATGTTTATCCTGCAATCATTACATTTGCTGTCCAACAGATATACAACTACGGTCACCTGGTACCTGATTCATGTAATGTACCAGTATACAATGTTTATCCTGCAATCATTACATTTGCTGTCCAACAGATATACAACTACGGTCACCTGGTACCTGATTCATGTAATGTACCAGTATACAATGTTTATCCTGCAATCATTACATTTGCTGTCCAACAGATATACAACTACGGTCACCTGGTACCTGATTCATGTAATGTACCAGTATACAATGTTTATCCTGCAATCATTACATTTGCTGTCCAACAGATATACAACTACGGTCACCTGGTACCTGATTCATGTAATGTACCAGTATACAATGTTTATCCTGCAATCATTACATTTGCTGTCCAACAGATATACAACTACGGTCACCTGGTACCTGATTCATGTAATGTACCAGTATACAATGTTTATCCTGCAATCATTACATTTGCTGTCCAACAGATATACAACTACGGTCACCTGGTACCTGATTCATGTAATGTACCAGTATACAATGTTTATCCTGTAATCATTACATTTGCTGTCCAACAGATATACAACTACGGTTACCTGGTACCTGATTCATGTAATGTACCAGTATACAATGTTTATCCTGCAATCATTACATTTGCTGTCCAACAGATATACAACTACGGTCACCTGGTACCTGATTCATGTAGAGCAAATAGTAAGAAATGGTAACAGTATAGCATGGATGAGAAAGAGGCCACCCCTGAAAATGATTGGAACTATGCTTGTTTCTGTTCTTTTCTGGACATTTTGGCAGTTGTTTTGGACTTTTTGACAATGCAGTATAAACATAATATACGTAAACTTGTCGGTGAAGAGAAAATTTATTTGCATTCACTATGAAACAGGCAAAAAAGCTCACATTGCTTTTCCACGGTGTTACTAAAGCTCAAACAAATAAATTTGAGATTTTCTGAATGAACAAATACATGGATTGTGTATGTATATATATATATATTTATATATGATAAGACTATAAGATCAGCGTCCGGACTCAAATCGACATCCACTGACTTAATTATCTCAAATCACGGTCAGATTTAAGGGTATTCTCAAATCGGCGTCCTTTCCAAATTCTCATATCTATATCCGATTTATTGGTTAGGGTTAGGACACATGCCAATGGTGTCATTGGACATTGATTTGAGAAAGTGAGAAAAGGCCATAGATCTGAGAATTGGACATGGATTTTAGAATTTGAAAAAGGACATAGATCTGAGGTACAGATGTTTGCGGCATGGAAATCAGACATGGATTTGAGGAATGAACGTCGATCTAGCTCTTACATATATATTAGTTTATTATGGAATGACACTTTTGAGAATACAATTTGATTAAAAATTTCTAATTCAACAAAAAGTAACCTTAATTATTGAAATTTAAATACCAATTCTAGAATGTTGAATAATTAAATTTTAAATCATGGATAACTCATGAAAGTTTTTCACCTTATTGACTGATTGGGTTCTTCACAAGAATCAGCTTTAAGTGGGTAAAGTTCAATAATTAACTTGAACAGAAATGAGGAATTACATTATTTCAACAGTAAATTGACAATTTTAATATGAGAATAAATTAATTAATTAACTAATTAATCAATTAACCACAATATCTCAGAGGACATTCCATAGATGCTTCCTACCAAGTTTCGGTTCATTTGGCCAAGCGGTTTCAGAGGAGAAGATTTTTAAAAATCGGCCAATCAGAAACAAAAATTGCCTGTGGTGGCCATGTTTGGTAATGAATCATAACAAAATGTGCACTCTTTAGAGAGGACCTTCCATAGATGCTTCCTACCAAGTTTCAGTTCATTTGGCTGAGGGTATTCAGAGGAGAAGATTAAAATGTGAAAAGTAAACGGATGACAGACGACAGACACCAAGTGATGGCAAAAGCTCATATTGTCTTTGGCAAGGTTTGCTGAAAACAATATCAAAATGTGAATACCTACTTGTAATGTATAGAATAAACATGTTACACTATATCAGCATTATTAATTTCTAAGGGCAAGAGTTATCTTTCTTTTAATAGTTTAGGCAAGAGTTATCTTTCTTTTAACCGAGGAGAAGATCTTTTAGAAATCAACCAATCAGACGCAAGAATTTCCTGTGGTGGCCATGTTTGTTAACCGATCGGGAGAAAATGAGCAATTTTATAGAGGATCTTCCATAGATGCTTCCTACCAAGTTTCGGTTCATTTGGCTTAACGGTTTCAGAGGAGAAGATTTTTAGAAATCAACCAATCAGAAACAAGAATGGCCTGTGGTGGCCATGTTTGTTAACGGATCGGGACGAAATGAGCAATCTTGATAGAGGACCTGCCATAGATGCTTCCTACCAAGTTTTGGTTCATTTGGCCAAGTCGTTTCAAAGGAGAAGATTTGTTTAAATCGGCCAATCAGAAACAAGAATTGCCTATGGTGGCCATGTTTGTTGATGGATCGGGACAAAATGAGCAACCTTTACAGAGGACCTTCCATAGATGCTTCCTACCAAGTTTCATTTCATTTGGCTGAGGGGTTTCAGAGGAGAAGATTAAAATGTGAAAAGTTAATGGACGATGGATGCCAAGTGATGGCAAAAGCTCACGTTGCCTTTGGCAAGGTGAGCTAAAAATGAAACAAAATAAAGGATAGAATATTATAATTTGTCTGATAATTTAACAGGTGCTAGCTAAAAGATGAGAAGCTAAACTGTTCCAGATTTAAATGATGGTTTCGGTGAAAAGTAGATTTCTGCTAGATAAATTCAGGAAAAATATTTTTTTTATTAAAAGTAAACAAAGTGGAACAAAAAAGATGAAGAATTCAGATATTGACAGTTTCATTTGATCTACTGTCAATTTGCATGCTATTATACATGTATGTGCTATCGTGTGACTCCAAAACGACGCAAACTTCCGTTTTTGCATATATTTATTTTAAATAATTCTATTTTTTTAAAGTTACTAATAGTTGTAAAAATGTCACTAAAAATACACTAATTGCAAGTTCAAACTAAAACATTGAAAGAGAATTCTCAAAATGTCCCTGTGAAGTACATTATGTAAACAAATATAAAAAGCACTATGCCATCTAAATATGAACTCCAAAACTAAAACTTGGAGGAAAAATACGAACCGAACAATACATTTTGAAAATAAAATCGTCTGTTTCAACAAGAAAAAGTCGTGATGTGTACAAAACTCATTCATTACCTGAAGATCACATTATATAACAAATAAAATAAATACTTTTATTTACATCTCTGGCACTACTTGTAATATATATCTTTTTATTACCTGCTTTTGATATCCAACTTTTTCATAAGCTCGGATCAATCTGTTTTTGTGGTACATCATAATACCATAATCATGTTCATTCTTACTAGAGATGAACCCAAATCTTATAGGAATTGGTCTTTCCTGAGTAATGTTAAAGATCAAAATTTTCTAGTACTGATTGATTGATTGATTATTGCTTAATGTCCGTTGAGCAGAATTTCAGCTATATTCAGGACGAGATTGATTGACTGATTATTGCTTCATGTCCGGTGAGCAGTATTTCAGCTATATTCAGGACAAGATTGATTGACAGATTATTGCTTCATGTCCATTGAGCAGAATTTCAGCTATATTCAGGACGAGATTAATTGACTGATTATTGCTTCATGTCCATTGAGCAGTATTTCAGCTATATTCAGGACGAGATTAATTGACAGATTATTGCTACATTCAGGACAAGAACAAGTTCAACAATATATAAACACTAGATAGAAAAGAGGGAGGGATCGGCCAACTGAGGCAACAAATGTTCACTGCCACTGGAAAAGTAGGAAGGTGTGTGTATGGATGAAAAAAATTAGTCTTTTATAGTGGCTACAATGTGCCTACTCTTTTTCTAAATCTAAATTCTATTAGTAACAAAAATTGAAAATTATAACATTTCAAGTCTGACGAAATTCCCTCAAGACTATTTAAAGGGATATTAAAGCTCGTTTGAACGTGACGAAGGTTGTTTCTTTTCAATTTAATTGTAAAAACAATCCAAAAATACTTTGCATGCCCATATAATCTCTAATATCGTTAAAATATCACTTAAAAGGGTCGAAATGAATTGTTGTCCAGGAAGCAAAAATTCAATTATTGGAATACGCAAGGCAAGACCGCAAGATATGACAGAATTATCAACGAATTATGTCACTTTTACAAAGTTTCATTGATAAAAACCGGGTTAATGTTTCATAAATATCATTTATTGAACCAATTGCAAGTTTTCATGAGATACAAAAAAATTACCAAAATGAGCTTTAATATCCCTTTAAAACTAATAAATGTGACTTCCAGTTGTTATGGTTACTGGAGATATATAGGTAAACCTAGTCTCGCTGATTTGTCTCTTGATAATAAAATATGATATTAAGGATACAGCCCACGTAGGTCTGTAAGTATCCGTTTCTGCTTGCAACAAACATTTCTGTATTAGCTTTGTCTTTACTTTCCTTCCACGTAGAACGATCTTCATACGAGGTTTTAAGTAAAGTATACTGCAATAGTCCTGAAACAAGACAAAATAAACATGAAATAAAATGAAAAACAAACAAGATGAACTTACCCCCGCATATATGTTCAATGTGTATAAAAACCAACTAAGTCGGCAAACAGGAAGTAGGAATCTGACGGGTCCAAAAACGCTTACCACAATATGGCATACTTATATGAAGTTTGTGACCAAATATTAGATTTCTGCCATCAATAGTTGCTGAGAAAAATGTGACAAAAAATATCTTGGACGGACGGAAGGATGGACTGACGGAAGGACGGACAGACGGAAGGACGGACAGAGGTAAAACAGTATACCCCCCTCCGGTGGAGTGGGGGTATAACAATACCACACTGTTGGAACAATTCTAAAATCCAATAGCAAAATCGTAAGAAAGAGGCAAAATGGACACCACTACTTAAACATACAAATACATGACCACTCACTTTCCTGGCTTGAGGCAGGTACCTCATTGTATATAATTAGAAATAAACATGAACAAATTCTATCAAAAGACAGAAAAAAATAAATATTCAAGGAACAGCACTTTTATTGTTGATCTTCATGTCACAATCACCTCAAAGTGTTCAATGGTGATTGAGTATAATTCAGAAGGTGTATAACTTCACGTTCTGTAGAAGGTTATGTGCCAGTTTTGTTTTCATGGGTTTTAGGAGAAGTTGCAGATTAAGGAAACTGTGATGTCTACAACGATAGTGATCTCTATATGTCAACTCTGATATAAAAGTGACATAAAAATTGTCCTGTAGTGGCTGCCATCTTGGATTTTGAATCCACACAAAAATTGACAATTACATAAGAAATATTGATGGAACATGTTGTTTCTTACTGTTTAAGGGACATGTTGAACATCTACCTGCTACTTTTATTAGTGTAAAGACATTGATTATTGTATATGACTGTTAACCAAGATCCCATCATGCTATTTCTTGACGAATATTTGGACTTACCTATACTAACAACAAAATAAAACACAGCACACAAAGAAATACATACTCTTAGTGACACTCTGTATTTTGGTTTGGATTCAGATTGCATTCTATTTATAGTAGAATAGTCCATCACATGTGTATCAGGGTTCCTAATGTCAGCAGGATCACTGTTAAAATCTAGTTCTAAATTACCATTAGCAGTTCTGAAATAAACAAATTACCATTAGCAGTTCTGAAATAAACAAAATTACCATTAGCAGTTCTGAAATGAACAAAGATCCAGAATATTCCTGTCAAAATCAAGTTCTAAATTAAATGTAGCACATGTAGTTCTGAATTCAAAAAAGTGTGAACGACACACTGTAAACATCTAGTTCTAAGTTCTTGTTAGCAGTTCTGCAATGAACAAAATGCCAACAGTCATTGTTTTTTATCACATTTCAATGAACCATTTAGGATTGTATGTTTTTTCTTTTCTCATTTCAGTGTTACATAATTATATATTAGCTTACATCTTCACATCTCAGTGTTAAATATAGACCATGACTTGATTAGATATGATCACCTATTCTTCATTAAAGTGTCCACTTTCAGAGAATTAGAGGGCATATATTAAACATCATAAAATAGACTATTTTTTATTATTTTCTCAAACTAGAATCATTAAACAATGTTTTTGTCAATTTTCGTGACTCAGGCTTAAAAAATAACATTTTTACAGATATATATTACAAGCCTACAAAAAAACTGATGTAAGCTACGTGGAAACGGTGTACAGATATTAAATACCTCTATGAACAAAGCTGTATAATCAGAATCATTTTTTGATAGACTGAATATTAATTTTAAACAATATTTAATTTTACTCCCGCCCATGTGACCACTTTTCATATTGAATCATAATTTTGCTGATTTAGGGAACTTTAGACATAATTTATCAAAACCACAGAATGTAAGAAAGGCTAATTCAACAATTAAGCTAATACCAAACCAGTTGTACAAAATACAATGCATTTAAGTTAAAATAATACCATAAACATTAAATTTTTCCCTATGGATATAAGAAACATAAACTTTGGTATCTTATTTTTCATTTGAAAGGAAGGTAACATAAATTACAACGTCTGAGTAACGTATATTACATCCATCTAAAACTTACACAGTAGTTTTTACAAATAAATGTAACAGCACATAATGATTCCTATGCAAAAAATATTACAGAAAAAAAAAGCTTATGATACCAATATCACATACAGAATAGAATATATGTGCTGAGAAAGTAAAAGTTAACCAATAAATTAAAAGAGAAATTGTTTTATACCTTAAATCAGTTCAAACGTCTTCATGAGCTTCATTTTAAAAATTATTTCCGAAGATAGAAAAACAATTAACTATTTAAAAAGACAAATAGTTGATGAATACAACAAGAACAATCAAAGTTTGAACAAGAAAAGTTGAAATTGTGTATAAACACACAATGACACAGTACTAGTATAAGACACATGAAGCTTAAAATCACCCTGTTCAAAAGATATTCAGTTATTGTTTGAAATTTTCTTGAATTGTTTTTGCTTCGTCGTCAGTAATTTTGAAGCTTTTCCCACTTCTCCCTACCGTCTTTTGCTCCTCAATTTTACATATCACGTCCTTTCTGCTCATGCACAGAATATCTGGGGGAGATGGCCATTTGAACATTGATTTAAAGAAGAAAAAGGATTTATGTAATCTGCGTTACCAAATACAGTAAGCTACGTTACCATACTTTTACCAGCTTTTACAGGAAAACCAGGTATTGTATATAATTATGTAGATTTTTAAACATCATTAAAATGTAAATACGAGAAAACCCATAGGTAAATTAAAAAAAAAATAGGAAAATCAGTTATGAATGCTTCACGACTTATCACCCTTAAGGATACAAATTATGTAAGCTACGTTATCTCATTAGAAATAAATGGAATTTTATTTTCACTAGCATATTTTGCAATAAAAATTAATTACAGAACAATGAGGGTGCATTGATGTCCGGATTTCAATGTATTATCAATGTAAACTGCACTTTTTTTTGTATTAAATAAGGGTAATAACAAAATTACCGAACTCCAAACACTCTTACAAAGGGAAAGTCAAAACTCATAATTATATAAACAGACAAAATCAGTCAACAACCGGAAAACTGTGAAAACCGTAATGACCCTGACTTGGTACAGGCATTTCTAAAGAAATGGTGGGTTGAATCAGATTTTAAGGCGCCAAACCTCCCGCTCTCATTACGGTTCAAAGGTTCCGGCTGTCACTATAACAGTATTTAAATACAGGAACAAAATAGGTAAAATAGTTGTCAAAGCAGTACCATATTCGGTGACGTAAATGTCAAAAATATTTTTACGTCACACATTGACAAAAAAAATATCCTTGACATTTTTTGACTTCTTTATCTTTATACATTTTCACTATATGAAAATGCATCACTTATAATTTTTTCTGCAGAGACGGAATATATTTCGACAAGATCATGGTATCGGAATATAAACTTTTTAAGAGATCGAATAAGGTGAATCTTTTTATAGCCCTGGTCCAGTAGCCTGTTTCTCAGATGAAGATGACGTTTCAGGAAATCAGAATAATTGCTACTGGCCCTTGCATAGTGAATCAATTGTGAGATGTAAACACCATATGCAGGAGAAGCTGGTATATTGCTGCACATGTTTGGAAAATTTATGATTTTAATATTGAAGTCGTCCCGCTTATCATAAATTTTAGTACTGAGTTGACCACTGTCGTCAAATTCGAGGTATAAGTCCAAAAATGATGCGGATGAAGCTGTATCGGTGGTCTCTTTAACTTCTAGCTCTGGAGGATATATCAATGGAAGAAATTCTGAAAATCTAGAATTATTGATAGATAAAACGTCATCAATATACCTGTATGTGAAATTAAAGGCTCTAGCCTCATGAATCTTCTTATCTTTTACAAGCTTTTGAAGAAACTCTGACTCATATGAGTATAAAAATAAATCGGCTAGAAGAGGGGCACAATTCGTACCCATTGGTATGCCGACGACCTGCTGAAACAGTGTCCCTCCAAAGGAGACAAATAAGTTAATTGAATAATACAGTCACGTAGCTTACGGAACGTAAATTACAGTCATTTCTTAAACGATTGCTTCACTTAAACTAAAAACCAACAAACGAACAGTTTAGTTAAATTTGGTATTTAGGTAGATGTATAAATGTTATCACTAGTCCCAATAAGGCATAGAATGAAACAAATAGTAGAGCCAGACAGAACGTAGCTTACATCCTTAAAAAAAACTGTTGTACCCTCCTTGGTTTGACGCAAAATTATTTGATGCCCATGATAACTGTCCTAATGTTGATTGTTACAATATATTTTTCAGTATTATAGTTCACTTTTGCGAACAAATAGCTAACGTAATGTATTCCTTTTTACTGAAACTGCTGGATATAGTTAAGAAGTAACGTAGCTTACGAAATTCCGGAGACAAACTTAAAAACTCCAATCCGGAAAAAGTATGCAGTAGAAAGTCATCAATTTTTTACTGGCGAATCCTGATGGTGTGTTTATCGATTTTGTTATGATAATTATTTATTCTTTTGTCAGTATTTCATAATATCCTCACGAAAATTAAGTATAAGGTTGGCGACATACCAATTTTCATTAATTGACGGTACCTTGAACACTGATATGAAGAAGTGTTTGAGCTTATAGCAACAACTAGAGGCTCCCAGGATCCTGTAATCGCTCACCTGGTTTTCAATTTGACATCTAAAGTTGATAGAAAATGGGGGTGTTACACATAATTTTGAAAGTGGGCCACCCAAAGATCATTTCAACTCAAATTTCTGAGCAAAAGAATTTGTTGTGATTTTTATCTCATAATATTCCTAAACAGAATAAACTGGCTAAAAAAATCTCACAGAAAAACCCAGAATATATGCTAAACTACTCATTGTCATATAGCTGCAGTTAAAATTTGAGTTCATTTTGATTTGTAATAAAGCGGAAATTGACAACTAAAGAAATTTCTATTTTTAGTAACAGCAGCCATTTTGAATGGAGTGCATGGTTGTCGGACACAATAGTTAAAGGGGACCACCCAAGGAACATCCCAGCCAAATTTGCTTTAATTTGGTTCAGCGGTTTCAGAGGAGAAGATTTAAATGTGATCTTTTATCAAAATATGTCTAATTTGTAATCAGTATAAATCGGTTGAAAGGAAAATTTCACAAAAAAACCCAGAATATATGTTAATCTACTCATTGTCATGTAGCTGCAGTAAAAATTTGAGCTCATTTTGATTTATAATAAAGCAGCAATGGACAACTGAAGAAATTTCTATTTTTAGTAACAGCAGCCATCTTGAATGGAGGGTGGAGCTGTCGGACACAATTTTGAAAGGGACCCACCCAAGGACCATCCCTGCCAGGGTTAGTGTAATTTGGTTCAGCGGTTTCAGAGGAGAAGATTTAAATGTGATCTTTTATAAAAAATATGCCTAATTTGCATAATCGGTATAAATCGGCTGAAAGAAAAATTTCACAGAAAAACCCAGAATATATGTTAAACTACTCCTTGCCATGTAGCTGCAATTAAAATTTGAGCTCATTTTGACTTATACTAAAGCAGCAATGGATAATTGAAGAAATTTCTATTTTTAGTAACAGCAGCCATCTTGAATGGAGGGCGGGGCTGTCGGACACAATTTTGAAAGGGACCCACCTAAGGACCATCCCTGCCAGGTTTAGTGTAATTTGGTTCAGCAGTTTCAGAGGAGAAGATTTAAATGTGATCTTTTATCAAAATATACCTAATTTGCATAATCGGTATAAATCGGCTGAAAGAAATATTTCACAGAAAAACCCGGAATATATGTTAAACTACTCCTTGCCATGTAGCTGCAGTTAAAATTTGGGATCACCGGACACAATTTTGGAAGGGGGCCATCCAAGGACCATTCCACCAAAGTTTGGTTCAAATTGGCCCAGTGGCTTCAGAGGAGTTGACTAAAATGTGAAAAGTTAACGGACGGACGGACGGACGACAGACGACGGACGCTCAGTGGTGACAATAGCTCACCAGCAGGTGAGCTAAAAATTGGTGTGTTTGTTCGATTCATAGTAGTTTTAGTTAAATATAATGACGTTTCGTAAGCTCTTTTATACAATTTCATAAAATGAGAAAAGACAATAGCAAATGTTACATGGGGGCTTTAATGAAGAATAGGTGAGTATTGGATGTTTATACTTTGCTATGTTTATATTAAAGGTCAAATGCAAAAGTTTTGAGCATTTGATTTTATTGCTTTACTCGATAAAGATACATAAATAATGCCGAAAAAAAAGATTTCGACGCCAAGTGTGTCACCGTTTATCTGTAAACACAGGTAAATTTATGGTTTATTGTCGAAGTTTAACATGATTATCTCCTCTTGGTAAGCCAAGACTGTGACGTCATTCGGTTCTTATCACTTATCTTCAAGACTTACACTAAAGCAGCAATGGACAATTAAAATTTCATCCCCCTTTTTTTCTATTTTTAGCTTGGTGGCCATCTTGGTTGAAAGTCGGGATCACCGGACACAATTTTGGAAGGGGGCCATCCAAGGACCATTCCACCAAAGTTTGGTTCCAATTGGCCCAGTGGTTTCTGAGGAGAAGATTAAAATGTGAAATGTTGACGGACGGACGACAGACGAAAAGTGATGACAATAGCTCACATGGCCTAAAGGCCAGGTGAGCTAAAAAAGGATGTGATCGTGCTACCTCTCCTTTGTATGAACCAAGAGTAATCTCCGCTTTGAAATCTGAACGGCTACCTCTTTTTTGGTATACAATGATAATATTTACGGTCTACATTTGAAAGGACAGACACAAATTTTAAGTCAGAATTGAAAATAATTTGAAATTTTTCACCAAAACGCATCATGGCACGGCAATAACTGTTTGATATTTCACATTTGTTAAGAAGACAGACCCATATGCACGATGAACCCATTGGAGGATATCCTAGAACCACGGTATTTATTCTTTCATTTTAGCATATTTTTATACAAGCGAAATTTTTTAATTAGTATACTTAACCTTTTAACGTAAGCTTTCTTAACAGTAAATTTACCAATGTCCACCCATCCAATCGTTTTGCAAACAAAGAAGGGATATGGTATGATTATCTTTGTCCCAATAAAAAAGAAGAAATGATGTCATGATAGGAGATTTTTAAAGGAGAATATTGATATTTCACGTGGTTTAAAACAGGTAAGCTTACCTGACGATTTCGCACAAACGGCTTGAGAAAATTTAAAATTATTACGAAAATCACTATCTAAAAATGTGTAAATCTGAAAAAAAGTTATGACCTTTGCATTTCACCTTTAAAGAATATTTATATATGGCTAGTCAATCAAAAAAGTCTAATTCATTTTTTTACAACACATTTATATATTATCTTAATAGTAATGTGTTACTTCTATGGCATTCCTTAAATCTTGCATTTAAAAGTAATATTTTGTACTTACTTTGTCAGGTTATATATAAGTATTTTAGTTCCAGTTTTGACTATCTCCATGGCGTCTAGTTCATGAAGCAGGTCTCTTTCTTTGTTGATGATGGAATGTTGTAGAATTGCCTGTAAGTTGCACTTCACATCGCCTGTGTTACTTCTCATTTGTAAACAATAAAGTTAAGGTAAATACAACACTTAGCTAATTTCAATCATTTTATCAGAAATCTTTAGTTACCTATATATATAGATTTTAGAGCTGTCAAATTTTTGTTCTTCCCTCGACGGGATTTGAACCCACACCATTGATACACTGCAGCATCATTCGCTTAGCCTTACGTCCAGCCACTCTACCACATCCACTCCCTAAAAAAGGAGCTTCCGTAGTGTTACCTTTTCTCGTAAGGCAAATCTTGGGATAGACGTAAGACATGTGTATAAGCGTGTGTAGATGGTACATATATACTTAATATTATAATTTGACAGCAATCTAACTCAGCAATTTTTAATATATTGTATAGGATAATGAAGATTATATATATATATATATACAGTAGTCTCCCCCTTATAATGAAGGGTCATCGTGGTCGTCATCGTATTGTAGTTGGATTTACAACTACCTATGCAATCAGTGCCTATCACCACTAAAATTGTGAGTTCAAATCCTGTTCAGACGAGATGTACTCGATACAACATTATGTGATAAAGTTTGTCAGTGACTTGCCACAGGTCTGTGGTTTTCTCTGGTTTCCTCCACCAACAAAACTGACCGCCACGGTATAACTGAAATATTGTTGAAAGTGGTGTTAAATACCAAACCCCTTCTGGAATGAAAAAGTGGCCTTATTTTAGGGGGACAATTTAGTAATATTTTACTATCTTAGCTATATATATACTAGTATATGAAATCTGGCCCGATATTAAAGGTGGTGTTTGGCAGGAGTGGCCTTAAAAGACGAAGAGGGGGGACTACTGAATTTCATTATCTTTTCAATAGATGTAAACCTGTGTGAGGTTAAAATGCAGAAGTTAAACTATTAGTTAGAAAGAATAGTGCTAAGCACTGAAGACCCCACAGTGACTGAGATGAATAACAGAAATAAAAGGGGTGTTCATTAACCTAGAAAGAATTTCTTTAATGCATGTTTTTTCCATCCATATCCTTTCTTGTTAATGATGTAAGTATGCCATATCCACCATCAATCATTTATAGTAGTTTTAAATATAAATCTACACCCCTAGAAATATTTTAAGAACAGTTCAAAAAAGCAGTAGCTTCCACTGACTTTCAAAATGTACAATATAGTATACTGGTATTTAGTTTGGTTTTGTGTTTAATGCCACTTTCAACAATAGTTCAGTTGTATCGTGGCATTCAGATTTATTGGTGGAGGAAACCGGAATACCTGGAGAAAACAACCGACCTGTTGCAAGTCACTGACAAACTTTATCACATAATGTTGTATCAAGTACACCTCATCATGAACGGTGTTCGAACTCACAACTTTAGTGGTGATAGGCACTGATTGCATAGGAAGTCGTAAATTCAACTACAATACGATCACAACCACGACTGCTCCTACTGGTATTTAGCATGAATTTATTTCAAAATCATATCTCTGGATAGTAATGTCTAAGTGTATGATACTCTTTGTTATCTGAGGGGTGAAGATAAATTATATTGTTTCATAAAAAATTATTGCTTTTTTCATGCACATTTTGTGTAACAAAACAAAATAAACATCTGCGCCAAGAGCGCATGATACGCCCATCGTCAACATTCATACAATATAATAAAAAGATTTTCTTTCCCATAACTCTTGAATGAAAAATTTAAATTTCACCAAAAAGTATACAGACCGTAAGACTATCAATTCCAATAACTGTGCGAAGTTTGAAGTGAATTGGCCAAGGGGTTTTCAATTTACAGCCTGACATACGAAAAATCGCCTACAATTTGATGAATAAAGTCCCATAACTCTGGAATGAAAAATTGAAATTTCACCAAAAAGTATACAGACCATAAGACTATAAATTCCAATAACTATGCGAAGTTTGAAGTGAATTGGCCATGGGGTTCTCAATTTACAGCGTGACATACGAAAAATCGCCTACAATTTGATGAATAAAGTCCCATAACTCTGGTATGAAAAAATTGAAATTTCACCAAAAAGTATACAGACCGTAAGACTATCAATTCCAATAACTCTATGAAATTTGAAGTGAATTGGCCAAGGGATTCTTAAGTTAGAGCGCGACATGTGAAACGGACGGACGGACAGACGGACATTGGTATACCATAATACGTCCCGTCTTAAAGACGGGTGTATAAAAACTCTACAACTACATGTTACTTGTACATATATATGTCCACATCAAATACACATGTACCTACCAGGGCTCACGTTACAGGGCGGTCCGGTAAGAACTAAAGAAGTCGCCTTGTAAAGGTTGGCTAATTTTTCTCGTTGGTCTAAAGCGAAGTTCGCCTTGTAATTTTGAATAGTCGCTCTATGTTGCCCGCATATTTTTTCCACGTGTCATTTATGAAAATGTTGATATTGTTTTAATTGAAATCTATTGTATTTTGAAATTAGTGAGAGCTCTGATACCTACTTGAATAAATTAGCCAAGTCATAGTATGTATGGTATGAATGAAATAACTACAGAACAAAGGATATTATCAGGCAGGGACCAGGACACAATCGGAACCAGTACTGTTTCTGCTTTGATGTTTTTTAGGTATGTTTGTGATAATAGGCCAACACTCATCGTGTGCTCCTTTCTTGTAAAAACCAGAGCATCCTGACCAAGTCTCATGGAACCAGATTTAAACCCGTTACCATCGTGACCAATAGGTTGATGGCTTCCAACCGCTATCTTCTCACAATAACCAAAACTGCAAATAAAACACCACAGTATCTTGACGTTTAACGTCAAGATATACAGATTTTATACAGATTTTTCTCTACTATTTCGCTAGATTAAACGTCAAGATACTGTGAAAACACATACCAATGAATAAATATGTACATGTCTCTTAATTTAAATTCCATAATTGTACAATAAATATTCATCCTTTAAACATTTTTTTATAACAATACCAAATAATAAAATATTTCGCATTCAACCGCATCGGTGGTGTAATGGTTAGCGTGCTCGCCTCAAGTGCAGCAGATCATGCGTTCGAGCCCCGAACGGGTCAAACCAAAGATTATAAAATTGGTATTTGTTGCTTTCTAAATTTATACTTATAAATTTTTTTCATAATAAAACCTTATGACTAATAAAAATCCTAGTAACAATGTGTTTTTGACAAAAGATGAGTGTAAAGCTACTTAATTGCAAAAATATATATTGCAGCAATGGTTATTTGCTAATGCCATTGATTCCCAATTTAGTCTGAAGATTGTCTAACACTGAAAAATATATGCACAAAGTTGACCCAGTAATCAGTAATGGATGTTGAGATGAGAACATGGTTGTTTATTTCAGTGAATTAAACTGTTCTGATGATGTTAGTGTATGTATTAAAAAAAAAATGTATTTATTAATTCCATAATAAATCAATGTATTTCTTCATTCACACCGGAATAACATGTGTAGTTACATCTTCAAATGGAATCAAATCTGAGGTCATGTGCATACAATGACTCTCTTGCATAATTAGTGTCGATGAAGATTATTTACTCTCATGGCTCCAATTTTAAAATAATGATTTAAACTATCATTGAATTAAAAACAAGATGAACTGTGAGCTAATGCTCACTTATGATACCCCCGCCGCTTCCCACGATATGGGGTACCTATATGAAGCTTGTGATCAAATATCAGATTTCTGCCATCAATAGTTGCTGAGAACTAGAACTGTGAGTGACTTCACTGAGTGATACCCCCCACTTGCAATACTATGATGTTCAAACTTTGGAATACAGGTATATTAGCAAGTTAATTATCTCCCCTTTTAAATTTTGGACAGCAACCATATTCCTTCATGCACATCTGCAGGTAGTGTACTACAACTGTGTAAAGTTTCACAAAACTCCAATAAGCAGTTTAGGAGGAGTTGCGCTTACAAGGTACATGCCCCCCCCTTTTCGTGAAAGTATAAGTTGAATTATCTCCCCTTCTAAATTTTAGACAGCAACGGTATTCCTTCATGCATATCTGCAGGTTGTGTATTACAATTGTGTAAAGTTTCATAAAAATTCAATAAGCAGTTTAGTAGGAGTTGCGCTTACAAAGTACATGCCCCCCCCCATTTTCGTGAAAGTATAAGTTGAATTATCTCCCCTTTTAAATTTTGGACAGCAACCATATTCCTTCATGCACATCTGCAGGTAGTGTACTACAACTGTGTAAAGTTTCACAAAACTCCAATAAGCCGTTTAGGAGGAGTTGTGCTTACAAGGTACACGACCCCCCTTTTCGTGAAAGTATAAGTTGAATTATCTCCCCTTCTAAATTTTAGACAGCAACGGTATTCCTTCATGCACATCTGCAGATTGTGTACTACAACTGTGTAAAGTTTCACAAAAATTCAATAAGCAGTTTAGTAGGAGGTGCACTTACAAGGTACATGCCCCCCCTTTCGTGGAAGTATAAGTTGAATTATCTCCCCTTTTAAATTTTGGACAGCAACCATATTCCTTCATGCACATCTGCAGGTAGTGTACTACAAATGTGTAAAGTTTCATAAAAATCCAATATAAGTCGTTTAGGAGGAGTTGCGCTTACAAGGTACATGGACGGACAGGGTGATTCCTATATACCCCCAAACTTTGCTTGAGGGGGGTATAAAAATGCGACGAAAAATGAGCATATACGTTCAGTGTGCATAAAAAACGCTTCCCACGATATCGGATACCTATATGAAGCTTGTGACCAAATATCAGATGCCTGTCATCAATAGTTGCTTAGAAAAATGCAACGAAAAATGTGCATATATGTTAAATGTGTATAAAAGCCAACTAATTATAAGTCGGCAAACAGGAAGTAGAAATCTGACGGGTCAAAAAACGCTTCCCATGATATGGGGTATCTATATGAAGCTTGTGACTAAATATCAGATTTCTGCCATCCTATAATAGTTGCTGAGAAAAATGTGACGAAAAATGTGCATATATGTTCAATGTGTATAAAAACCAACTAAGTCGGCCAAACTGGAAGTAGGAATCTGACAGGTCAAAAAACGCTTCCCACAATATGACATACCTCTATGAAGGTTGTGACCAAATATCAGATTTCTGCCATCAATAGTTGCTGAGAAAAATGTGACGAAAAATGTGCATATATGTTCAATGTGTATAAAAACCAACCAAGTCGGCAAACAGGAAGTAGGAATTTGATGGATCCAAAAACGCTTCCCACGATATGGGGTACCTATATGAAGCTTGTGACCAAATATCAGATTTCTGCCATCAATAGTTGCTGAGAAAAATGTGACGACAAATAAAATGCATATATATGTTCAACATGTATAAAAACCAACTAAGTTGGCAAACAGGAAGTAGGAATCTGACGGGTTCAAAAACGCTTCCCACGATATAGAATACCTATATGAAGCTTGTGACCAAATATCAGATTTCTGCCATCATTAGTTGCTGAGATAAATGCGACAAAAAAAGTGCATACATGTATATGTTCAATGTGTATAAAAACCAACTAAGTCGGCAAACAGGAAGTAGGAATCTGACGGGTCCAAAAACGCTTACCACAATATGGCATACTTATATGAAGTTTGTGACCAAATATTAGATTTCTGCCATCAATAGTTGCTGTGAAAAATGCGACGAAAAATATCTTGGGACGGACGGAAGGACAGACAGAGGTAAAACAGTATACCCCCTCCTCCGACGGGGGTATAACTATATTTTTTCATTGATTTGAATGAGTGGGCTGAGCCTGTGTCGCTCACCTTTCATTCTGCTTTGAGGAAACATAATGCAGAATCTTCCATACATGTAGATGCTTCCTACCAAGTTTCGGTTTATATGGCTAAGCAGTTTCAAAGGAGAAGATTTTTAACTCAGAAACAAGAATTGCATGTGGTGGCCATGTTTGCTAACCGATCGGGACGAAATAAGCAATCTTCATAGAGGACTTTCCATAGATGCTTCCTACCAAGTTTCGGTGGTAGCCATGTTTGTTAACTGATTGGGACGAAATGAGCAATCTTCATAGAGGACATTCCATAGATGATTCCTACCAAGTTTCGGTTCATTTGGCCAAGCGGTTTCAGAGGAAAATATTTTTTTTAATCGGCCAATCAGAAACAAGAATTGCCTGTGGCGGCCATGTTTGGTAATGGATCATAACAAAATGTGCACTCTTTAGAGAGGACTTTCCATAGATCCTTCCTACCAAGCTTCAGTTCATTTGGCTGAGGGTTTTCAGAGGAGAAGATTAAAATGTGAAAAGTAAACGGATGACAGACGACGGACACCAAGTGATGGCAAAAGCTCATATTGCCTTTGGCAAGGTTTGCTAAAAAGAATATTAAAATGTGAATACCTACTTGTAATGTATAGAATAAATATGTTACACTATATCATCATTAGTTAATTTCTAAGGGAGATAATGGCAAGAGTTATCTTTCGTTTAACTGTTTAAGAAAGAGTTATCTTTCTTTTAACAGAGGAGATGATTTTCTAGAAATCAACCAATCAGAAACAAGAATTGCCTGTGGTGGCCATGTTTATTAACCGATCTTTATAGAGGACCTTCCATAGATGCTTCCTACCAAGTTTCGGTTCATTTGGCCAAGCGGTTTCAGAGGAGAAGATTTTTCGAAATTGACCAATCAGAAACAAGAACTGTCTCTGGCGCCATGTTTGTTAATGAATTGGGACGAAATGAGCAATCTTTATAGAGGACCTTCCAAGAATACTCCCTACCAAGTTTCGATTCATTTGGCCAAGCAGTTTCAGAAGAGAAGATTTTTTAGAAATCAACCAATCAGAAAAAAGAATGGCCTGTGGCGGCCATGTTTGTAAACGGATCGCGACGAAATGAGCACTCTTTATAGAGGACTTGCCATAGATGCTTCCTACCAAGTTTCGGTTCACTTGATCAAGCGGTTTCAGAGGAGAAGATTTTTTAAAATCTGCAAATCAGAAAGAAGATTTGCCTATGGCGGCCATGTTTGTTGATGGTTCGGGACAAAATTAGCAATCTTTAGAGAGGACCTACCATAGATGCTTCCTACCAAGTTTCCCTTCATTTGGCTGAGGGATTTCAGAGGAGAAGATTAAAATGTGAAAAGTTAACGGACGACGGGTGCCAAGTGATGGCAAAAGCTCACATTACCTTTGGCAAGGTGAGCTAAAAATACATCAAATTGACAGTAACCGAATAAATAGAAGTTATATAAAGTTGACCATAAGACAGGTCAATGAACTCCCTTTAAGTTTATACCTAAGCATTTTCTGAAGTTTGTTTGGGTCCATTCCATTGCCATTGTCCACAAATGTCATGCATGTCTTCCCATTAATTTCTCTCTTGTCAATCCAAATCTCTGAGGCATTTACATCAGGATCATATGCATTATCTGGAGAAAAGAAATAAAATGCTACACCCTCTATAAATATAGATCATGTACCACCGACCCTGATGGCAAAAGTTCACATGGCCTTCGGCATTGTCTGAGCTAACAATCACATTTCCATGTTTATCTTAAATCTGAAAGAATGATGATTATCAACTATATGATGAATAAAATGATGATTATCAACTATATGATGAATAAAATATTGCTGCTATGTAAGATTTGTGGTTTTAACACAATATCAAGATCCACTAATTATCAGATATGTTAGAATTTGACAATTTTGAACTACAAGTTATGTTCAAATTTGATGATGTTTTTTTTTCTGATAATTTGTACGACTCTTAATTCCTTGAAATTTATTTAAGTAGTGCAGGGACAGAAATTAACAGGGGCCCAGTCACCCACATCTTCGCTAGCCAAGGGTTACGATTCGGGTCCCCCTTCCCTCTACCCTTGGCGGATCTAGAATACATTTTGAGGATTCGCGCTTTAATATTTCATTGGTTACGGCTACCAGTACACGTATCCAATCAGAAGACGTTTTACACGGAGCACATGTTATCGACGAAATGTAAGCAAAGATGCCACTTCCCGTTTTGGTTCCAATGAAAACATCTTTCCCGTCTGCCAAAGCTTTGAAACTTTTCACTTGGTTGACAGTAAGTGCTTCCAAAATAAATATATCACAAATAAGTTTTTCTTCACTGGGCGCTGCCATTTTCAACTATCCAACATACGTATAACAAAACGATTCTGATTGGCTGGCGATGACGACTATCTAAGGGGCGCAACTTCAATCAACCACCAGGTGGCATTGCGCACGAATTTCAAAATATATTCTAGATCCGCCAAGGGTGGAGAGAAGGGGGACCCGAATCGTAACCCTTGGCTAGCGAAGATGAGTCACCCATGGCCCCTAAATTTTGGTCTGGGCTACTAAACTTTTACCTATAATTTAGTTAAACATATAGACATTTTTTATCAAAATTTTTTTTTGGGCTACCAGCTTGAACTTCCCAATTTCTATCCCTGTAGTGATTGTTTATTGTTTCCATGTGATAAAGATAGTACTGTGAAATGTGCATCAAATATATTCAAATACTTAGCATTTGTATCAGCAATGATTTGATAAAAATCAAATGATTATTTTGATATTATCCCGATTAAGTGCCAAAAATCAGCAACTTAAAAAAAAAGTTCCTGATAAGGTGTGCACAGAAAAATTATAAATATTAGATTAGGCAAAGGATAACATATAAAATAACTGGTCATTGAAATGATTTTCTAAACGATATAGATTTAATCTGACAAGAACATGTAAATTAGAGGCTCAGCATTGAGCTGAGCCTGTGTCGCTCACCTTTCATTCTGCTTTGAGGAAACTTAATACAGAACCTTCCAGAGGTGCTTCCCACTACATTTTGGTTCATTTTGACAAAGCGGTTTCAGAGAAGAAGATTTTTAGAAATCGACCAATCTAAAACAAGAATTGCCTGTGGCAGCCATGTTTGCTAATGGATCAAAACGAAATGAGCAATCGCCATAGAGGACCTTCGATAGATGCTTCTTACCAAGTTTCATATCATTTGGCCAAGCGGTTTCGGAGGAAAAGCTGTTTTAGAAATCGACCAATCAGAAACAAGAATTGCCTGTGGCGGCCATGTTTGTTGATGGATCGGGACAAAATTAGCAATCGTTATAGAGAACCTTCCATAGATGCTTCCTACCAAGTTTCAGTTCATTTGGCTGAGGGGTTTCAGAGGAGAAGATTAAAATGTGAAAAGTTAACAGACAACGGATGCAAAGTGATGGCAAAAGCTCACATTGCCTTTGGCAAGGTGAGCTAAAAATGGTGATAAATGGTCCCAGACCAGGTTGCACAGCCATAGCTGACACAGGAGGCTGAAATTTTATCAATATATCCTGAATACAGTATAGTTTAAATTGGGGGGGGGGGGGGGGGGGGGGCAGTAAAGTTTCACTTTTTCATGAAATTTCAGGGTTTTTTTTTAATTTTAAACTATATTGAAAGATATATTGATAAAATTTCTGACTCCTGTGTTCTAGGTCAGAAGCACTTTCGTTTTTAAAGAGTTCTGGTTAGATTCGCCCTAATTCACGTTCATCCCGGGTCCATTCTCCCTAATATTTATCTATATGTAGGATATTAAAAATAAATGAAGTATAAATGATATTTAATGGTTATATTTTAATTGATAATAAATTGAGAAATTTTTATTTATGGGCATACTAAAAAGTGTCTATTACGAGAATTAGTAAAGTTAAACATTGCAGTCCCTTGGAATAAGTAAATGAATGAATCATGAGTCTGTAAATCATAATCTTATAGTGTTACTCAGAGCAGACAGATTAAAATACTTATTTGATTAATAAAATAGACCAAGCCTGGAGAAAACTTCTGTGTTCACCCTGAATAATTACATTTGTCCTCGTATTTTACATTTTTTTTTTGTTACAGCTGTTTCGTGATCACCGTCAGGTCCGTCCAGTTTCTGTTTGTTACTTGTTGACTTGAAAAAAATTGTGTCAGACTTTGCTGACTCATAATCAGTCGATCTTCAATATTTTCGGGTGTGACTGTTACCTTACATTAGTATAGAGTACAGGGGCAGTATTAAAGCTGTCTGATCGATTTGTTCTGGTTTTTTTCAATTGCAATTGCCTAACATCTATTCAATGTCAAATATTTTTTACTGTCTACATTGACTATTGGAGTCTTGCATACCTGTGATTTTTTTATATGAAAAGTGCTCACCGTGTATGTTATCAAGACATGTAGTTCATTTGGGAATCTAAAATAAATTCATGATTGATGGATGGAAATGTCTAAAAAACTAAATTAGTAAAACAAAAGAAACAGCCGAATGGAAATGTTCAGTCTGTAAAATTGATGTTCATCTTTATGCATCCATAGTTTGCGATGTATGTTTAGAGTGGAACCATCTTAAATGTGTTGGCCTCAAAGTGCCACCAAAATCCACGTACTGGCTATGTAGACAGTGCTATAACAAAGGAAAGTAACTTGATAATTTCTTATGTAATTCCATCTTTGTAAATATATTTACGAAGTATATTTCATATCTTTTTGATGTATTAATTTTAAATGTATTATCAAATATTACAAATTGATATATGATAATAATAATTCTTTATGTCCAATAATGAAATCCCTAGAACTTCCGGGTAATAATAAGACCAGGTAACTCTAACAAACAACATTACGCCGATTACCCGATATTTTTCCGTGAAATAGGTTCCTGAACCGGAATTGTATTCCGGCACTTTGTCTCTCAGGTAATCCTAATTTTTCGTTATTATTACCTAATCCGGGTAATCGTAGCCAGTGCCATTATTATTTGTTATGGAATGAAATTAAAGTTCCTTTTAACCGAAATGGATTACTTTTCAGTATGTCCACAGGTTTTTTCATCTGGGGGTACATGTACCCTTTTATCTTCATTTTTGAGGGTACATCCAAATTTATGGGGGTGCAATGTACCCTGTAACTCTTCATTTGGGGGTACAAAGAAAATGGACTGCATTTACTCCACACAAGGTCATGCACCATGCTGTTTTTTGTAAATAGTAGGCCAAAAAAAAATATGTGTGTTTACTGTCACATGTCAAAAAAATCTAGGGTCGGTCGGTCGGGATTAATTTTTTTTTTTTTATTATCTGCAAAACCGGAAATAGTCATTCCCGGTTCCGGAATCCAATTCCGGTATTTCATTTTCGAAATTTTCGGTAAAATGACGAATTATGCAGTTTTTCTACCTTCTTTGCTCTCAATTACGACAAAAAGCTAGCAGTTGAATAAATAAAACATTGCTGCTGGTTAAACAACAAAAATGGTTATTTAACTAATCAGAACAACTCTATTACGTACTTTGAAGTGAATTGTAAACAAAAGGTAATTTTTATAGTGCTCACAACGGGTTCTTTACGTGCACGCGCGTAGGGTTCTTTCAATTATACGTGCATGATTTTTATTCTACGTGACACGTACTGCAGTACGTGAATGACTGTAGTATGTGAATGGGCATGCTGCTTTTCAAGAAAATCACTTTCAAAATACTTAATGGATACGATAGATATCAATAAACACGATATCAACATTTTCATAAATGACACGTGGTAAAAATACACAGGCGGCATACGTCGATTCTTCAAAATTACAAGGCAGAGCTCCAGATAATTTTCAAGTCCAAAGGGTAATTACCCCCTACTTTTGAAAATGATGCGTATTTGCATATTTCCTTTGCACTGGTGAACTCTCTACTTCAGAAAAGATTGCTTACATGTACACTTTTAAAATTATGTTGGACACAAGTGTTATTCAATAAACGCAGGATGCAAGTGAAATGTATATCTCTGTTTAATTTGACACGATTGTGTCATGTTTATTAATAAAATGTTGTAAATATTTTGTTTTTTGCTCGTCGATTTCGGCAGTTTTCACAGCCGTGTTGATAATGTCATCAATGATTCCTTTAACTAAACTGTCACTAGCCACAGATGAAACTGTCAGGAACTTTTAATAAAGTATATAATTTTCCGTAGCGCACTTATTCATGTTCTTGCTCATTTTCAACAAACAACGTGTTCCCAAATTCACTTTCGTTGCGATTGGATGATTTATCCTAAACATCCAGTCAGATCTCTTTTGACATCGATGCTTAGAAAGGCAAACATTCGGTACCCCTCGGATGTATACACTTTCTCTTTCGAAAAGTATAAAGAGAAGTAATCACGGGGAATTTCTCAAAGTCAAAAATGTATTAATTATGTACACGATGTATTATCGTCAACAGCGTACAAGTACGCTCCGAATTTGGAAAGTTTGCTTACACAGCAATATGTATGCGTAAATGTACACTCTGATCTGATAATACATGCGTTTTTACTCGGTTTCATAGCGTAAAAAATGCAAATAAGCAGCTTATCTGGAGCTCTGCAAGGCGACGTGAACTTCATTTTTGACCAACGAAAAAACGAAGTCAAGCTCCCGGAGGCGACTTCTTCGCTCGAATCACCCTCAAACATGAGCCATGGGGCTGTATGCCTTTAAACTATTGTCTGAATGTATTACTGTAATGACAATAATGTATTGTTTTTATTTTATTGAGGCCTGAATTATGTTTCATGACTAGATTGATCAATGGTACAGTACCTTAAGTAATTAGTGGTAACTGACTGCCTTTATCACATCAGATATACAGTGAACAAACTTTAATAAATTCTTGGAAAAATTCAACAAATGACAAACAACATCAAACATAAATAAATTTGATTGAACAGTTCATAGAAAACAGAACATTGTCATCCACACTCTTATAGTGTACAGTTATCAGTTTTATTACCAGTAGTATTCCATGTTTTTATTCATGAAATGATATTGCCAATATTTGAAAAAAAATGAGGTGAGCCCTATTTTTGTTCACTAAATGACCCGCGAGACTAAATACTCGTTCTGAGGGCACATGCGATGCTGGAATGGCAAGATATTTTTGGGCTAAAATGCTTAATCTAGGATAGAAGGCTGCATTTTTCCCCATCACTGCAGTATTGTTAAGTCAGTATAAGTCCGAGCAGCACCATGTCATAGCTGCGAATGCGTATTTGCTTTTCGGTCAGAAATCTACAAATTTGACGATTTTTTTTTAGTTTTCACTGTACTAACTTCAGTGATGTCATTAGAAGCCGGCAACTGGCGAAAATATACGGTAACTCTAGTCTCTAGCTGTCACCGCCGGTTACTTTTTCTCTTTAAAAAAATAATGAGAGAAAATTTATCTAGTATCAGCAATACAACGTACAGTGTGTGTATCTACTGATCAGCATGTTTATGTTTGCAGATCTTTAATACAAATAAACATCGCTACATATCCTCTAACCCGAATAATATCAGTCGTTATTTTCCGCTCATCAGAGATGAAATCGTAGACCGAAAGGGACTGAATTATCCGGGTTACTTATTCTCGGTTTTTTTTCTAATTTTTTTAGGAATATTGCGATGAGTTCCGAATGACGCTTCACAAAATTATAAACGTTTCTCCTATACAGGAGCACCCTTATCAAACACGCTATGGCGGCGCCGAGCAAAATGAAACTGCACGCGCTGTCGTGCTGTGATACCCCCACTCGCTCTACATAAGTTGATGTGTAGTAAAGTATTAGATTATAGTGGGATTTAACGTGGTGGAGAGGCATAAAGGAGTGTAAAGAGTATTGGAATCAAGAGATGTGTATCCTCCCAGGGCAGTTGGCTAGTAAACGTTTGGCATGATGAAAATCATGTATTACAGATTATTAGATATAAATATTATACATTAAGGAAATAATTTATAGCAGCAGCTCGTAAGGGAACATGAAAAGGGTTATAAGTAGTGTAACGGGCCCGTATAGACCTATTACCCCCTATGTTAAACCATTTTTCACTCCTCAATTGTGCAGTCAGCCGTTAAACCACGAAAATTGGTATGCACGAATTTGAATAAATTCACAGTATGAATGTAAACGTCTTCATGGGTATAGATAAATTACTAATTATTCACGTTAAACAATAAGTAAGAAATATATATATCAGAAATAAAGAAAAAAAATATAATTTTGAAGTGGCGTTAAACATCATGACCCTAGCTCTAACCCTGAACAAATCCCTACTTTATAATATGATTTAAGATTTCTCATCAGACTGGAGGTCATGATCTCATATTTACATATTTACAGTACCGAAGCAAATACCCACGTTCATGGTCAATCGAAAACAAATCCACCTGTAATAACCTATATCAAACAACAACTCCACGTGTAATAGCCTAGATCAAACAACAAATCCACGTGTAATAACTTAGATCAAGCAACACATCTAGGTATAATAACTAGACCAAACAACAAATCCACGTGTAATTACTAGATCAAACAACAAATCCACTTGTAATATGCTAGATCAAACAAAAAGTCCACGTGTAATTACTAGATCAAACAACAAATCCACTTGTAATAAGCTAGATCAAGCAAAAAGTCCACGTGTAATAACTAGATCAAACAACAACTCCACGTGTAATAACTAGAGTAAACAACAAATCCACTGGTAATAACTAGAGTAAACAACAAATCCACTGGTAATAACCTAGATCAAACAACAAATCCACGTGTAATAACTAGATCAAACAACAAATTCACGTGTAATAACCTAGATCAAACAACAAATCCACGTGTAATAACTAGAATAAACAACAAATCCACTGGTAATAACCTAGATCAAACAACAAATCCACGTGTAATAACTAGATCAAACAACAAATTCACGTGTAATAACCTAGATCAAACAACAAATCCACGTGTAATAACTAGAGTAAACAACAAATCCACTGGTAATAACCTAGATCAAACAACAAATCCACGTGTAATAACTAGATCAAACAACAAATTCACGTGTAATAACCTAGATCAAACAACAAATCCACGTGTAATAACTAGATCAAACACCACCACCACATGTAATAACTAGATCAAACAACAAACGCACATTTTATAACTAGATCAAGCAACACACTCACGTGTAATAACTAGAGTAAACAACAAATCCACTGGTAATAACCTAGATCAAACAACAAATCCAGGTGTAATAACTTGATCAAACAACAAATCCACATGTAATGACTAGATCAAACAACAAACCCACGTGTAATAACCTAGATCAAACAACAAATCCACATGTAATAATCTAGATCAAACAAGTTTAATTCTCCTTGTCTCTTGTGTTTTGTCTTTTCGTTTATCTCTCCGTTTGTTTATGTTTTCCTTCTGTTTCTAATTTCTACTTCACGTCACAATACCACCAATTTCCTCCCTCCTCCTCCTCCTCCTCCTCCACCACCACCACCACTGCGATAGCGTTAAAATACCACCCAAAACACGAAAAACGTAAACAAAGACCTTAACAAAACGAACAAATACCCATTAAAAAGTTAAATGAACACGAAAAACGTGATTAAAACTGAAACCATAACGTGAAAACGTCACTAAAAACAGGAAACGTAAACAATAAGACAAAATGTCGAACAAACGAGAAACACAATGAAAATATCGAATACTAACGTAAAAGAAAAGCAAAAAACAGTATCAAAACGACAAAAATAGTAATTAAAAACTAAATGAACACATTTTGTCTTTTCGTTTATCTCTCCGTTTATGTTTTCCTTCTGTTTAACTGCAGCTACATGGCAAGGAATAGTTTAACATATATTCCGGGTTTTTCTGTGTAATTTTTCTTTCAGCCGATATATACCGATTATGCAAATTAGGCATATTTTGATAAAAGATCACATTTAAATCTTCTTCTCTGAAACCGCTGAGCCAAATTAAACCAAACCTGGCAGGGATGGTCCCTGGGTGGGTCCCTTTCAAAATTGTGTCCGACAGCCCCGCCCTCCATTCAAGATGGCCGCTGTTACTAAAAATAGAAATTTCTTCAAATGGCCAAAACTGCTCTATTTTAAGCCAGAATGTGCCCAAATTTGAACTGTATAATTAGCATAATGATGAGCTTTTTAACATGCATTACAGGATTTTTTATGAACTTTGAACTTTTGCCGATTTTGACGATTATGCAAATTAGAAACTAGAGGCTCCCAGGAGCCTGTAATCGCTCACCTGGTTTTCAATTTGACATCTAATGTTGATAGAAAATGGGGGTGTTATACATAATTTTGAAAGTGGGCTACCCAAAGATCATTTCAACTCAAATTTCTGAGCAAAAGATTTTGATGTGATTTTTATCTCATAATATTCCTAAACGGAATAAACTGGCTAAAAAAATCTCACAGAAAAACCCAGAATATATGTCAAACAACTCATTGCCATATAGCTGCAGTTAAAATTTGAGTTCATTTTGATTTGTAATAAAGCGGAAATTGACAACTAAAGAAACTTTTAGTAACAGCAGCCATTTTGAATGGAGGGCGGGGCTGTCGGACACAATATTGAAAGGGGACCACACAAGGACCATTCCAGCCAAATTTCCTTTAATTTGGTTCAGCGGTTTCAGAGGAGAAGATTTAAATGTGATCTTTTATCAAAATATGTCTAATTTGCATAATCGGTATAAATCGGCTGAAAGAAAAGTTTCACAAAAAAACCCGCAATATATGTTAAACTACTCCTTACCATGTAGCTGCAGTTAAAATTTAAGCTCATTTTAACTTATGCTAAAGCAGCAATGGACAATTGAAGAAATTTCTATTTTTAGTAACAGCAGCCATCTTGAATGGAGGGCGGGGCTGTCGGACACAATTTTGAAAGGGACCCACCCAAGGACCATCCCTGCCAGGTTTGGTTTAATTTGGTTCAACGGTTTCAGAGGAGAAAATTTAAATGTGATCTTTTATCAAAATATGCCTAATTTGCATAATCGGTATATATCGGCTGAAAGAAAAATTTCACAGAATATATGTTAAACTACTCCTTGCCATGTAGCTGCAGTTAAAATTTGAGCTCATTTTGACTTATACTAAAGGAGCAATCAACAATTAAAATTTCATCCCCCCTTTTTTCTATTTTGAGCTTGGCGGCCATCTTGGTTGGAAGTCGGGATCACCGGACACAAATTTGGAAGGGGGCCATCCAAGGACCATTCCACCAAAGTTTGGTTCAAATTGGCCCAGTGGCTTCAGATGAGTTGATTAAAATGTGAAAAGTTAACGGACGGACGGACGACGGACGCTCAGTGGTGACAATCCCCCCTAAAAAGGGGGGATGAAATTTAAAAAAAATCTTCTCCTCTGAAACTACTGAGCCAATCTCAACCAAACTTTGCTGAAATGATTCTTGGATGGCCCCCTTCCAAAATTGTGTCCGGTGATCCCGACTTCCAACCAAGATGGCCACCAAACTTAAAATAGAAAAAAGGGGGGATGAAATTTTAATTGTCCATTGCTGCTTTAGAGAATAAATCAGGTTTTTTTTCCAAAAAAAACAACAACAAAAACTGATTTAAATATAGCAGTTTTACCTGATTTAAATATAGCAGTTTTACTTAAAACTGCTATATTTAAATCAGGTTTTTTTTTTTTTAAAAACAACAAAAAAACCTGATTTAAATATAGCAGTATAAATTTCCAATAAAATAAGTTTGAAATATAAAAAAAAGTATTGTGGACAATACTGGTATTCGAGTATTGTGGTCACAAAGTTCAGTTGATGCGAGAATTCAGAGTGTAGTAAAGACAATAAGAATTGAAAACATACTTTTAACAAAATTTATAAATAGCCAAATCGCCATAAAACACTTACCCAACATTTCTGCGACTGCACTGAACGCGAAAGTATGACTGGTGCTGTTTCCATGCAAGTATGCAGGAGATATCTTAAAGTAGAAAATTTAAAATCATTTTTTACCAATCTGATTATAAGATTCAAAGTTTAAAACCCAAATGAATAGATTAGACTGGATATACCAAATGTACCTTCGAAGTCCTCACACCTCTGAATGCCATTTTAATTTAGACTGGGAATCCTCTAAATCTCAGGAAAATGAAAAACCGGATATATATTTAAAAAAAAAAGTATATTTTACCTTGTAACTTCTAAACGACATAAGATATCTTTTAAACTGATTTGGAAAGATAATAAAAAGATCTAATTAGTGATGTAAATATATTCTAAAAATAATTTAAAAAAAAGGTCAAAATGATAGCCGGAAAAAATAAATCGTCAACTTCGGTACTGAAAAATTTCAACTTTAAACTATTGTCATAGGAATATGTTATAAACCATGCAAAATCAATTGATGTATTTCTAAAGAGAATTATATAATAAATATTTTGATACCAATTTTATTATAGTTAGATATAAAGAAACTTGAAAAATCGTGGCCGGAAAGAACGTTGGTAGAAAAAAATGTGAACTTCATTTTTCGTCTTTGATCACAAATTTCACAAATATTACATTTACCGGTCAAAAATGATTTATGTATTTCTAAAGAAAATTATGTAAGGAATATTTAGATACCAAGTTTAGAATAGCTAAAAATAGAGAAATTTGAAAAATCGTGGCCGGAAAGAACTTGGTAGTAAAAATTTGAACTTCATTTTTCGTCTTTGATCTCAAATTCCACAAATATCACATTTACCTGTCAAAAATGATTTACATATTTCTAAAGAAAATTATATAAGGAATATTATGATACCAATCTTATAATAATTAGGCATAAAGAAATTTGAAAAATCGTGGCCGAAAAGAACTTTTGTAGTGAAATTTTGAACAACATTTTTCGTCTTTGATCTCAAATTCCACAAAAATAGCAAAAATGATTTATATATTTCTACATAAGTCTTTACACATATATTTCATTTTAAACTGTAATCAAGATTAACTAGAGGCTCGGTGTGCTGAGCCTGTGTCGCTCACCTTTCATTCTGCTTTGAGGAAACCTTCTATATGTGCTTAAATTCCCACCAAGTTTCAGTTCATTTGGCTAAGCAGTTTCAGAGAAGAAAATTTTTAGAAATCGACCAATCAGAAACAAGAATTTCCTGTGGCAGCCATGTTTCTTAACGAATCGGGAATAAATGAGTATTATTTATAGAGAACCTTCCATAGATGCTTCCCACCAAGTTTTGGTTCATTTGAAAAAGTGGTTTCAGAGAAGAAGATTAGAAATCGACCTATCAGAAACAAGAATTGCCTATGGCGGCCATGTTTTGTTGACGTATCGGAACTAAATGAGCAATCTTTATAGAGGACCTTCCAAGGATGTTTCCTACCAAGTTTCGGTTAATTTGGTAAAGTGGTTTCAGAGGAGAAGATTTTTTAGAAATCAACCAATCAGAAACAAGAATGGCCTGTGGCGGCCATGTTTGTTCATGGATTGGGATGAAATCAGCATTCTTTATAGAGGACCTCCCATAGATGATTCCTACCAAGTTTCGGTTCATTTGGTCAAGCAGTTTCAAAAAAGAAGATTTTTTTTAAATCGGCCAATCAGAAACAAGAATTGCCTGTGGCGGCCATGTTTGTTAATGGATCAGGACAAAATGTGAAATATTAATACCCATTCTCTGTAAGGACTTCAATAGCTATACAGTGGGCTGGAAATGCATGTCTTCAGATATTGGTGTTATGTTGTCAGATCACTTACCTAACCAAGTTTAACAACTTAAGAAAATAAAATTTCAAAAATTACGATTCGTTGCCATGGCAGCCATATACCTCCTAAAACTTGGTCCTGGAGGTGTGAAACCTATAATTAATTTCTTTAAGGTTTTCTACTAAATTGTGTTTTTTTCGAGCCTACCTGGCCATTTTATCTTAAGTTTAACCTTTCGAAGACCATACATTTTCTGAAACGTCCATGATTCCTCTACGTTCTGTCAAAATATCAGGCCATGTTTAAAGTCTTGCAGTGAAATGCCAGGCTATGGAAAATACCTACTCTAAAAATAGCTCTGTCATCCCCCAGAAATTCCCTATTTATAGGTCATGCATCAAATCCTCCATATCCATATTAAAATACAACTAAATCAATCAAATTTGGGCTCAAAATAATCCTTATACATTTAACTTCAATTATCAATTTAATTATTCCATTCCATTTAGTATTTGTCACAATACAACAAAGTGAAAGGAACTTTTTCTTTAAAAGGGACTACTTTTGTTCTTAGCTCTGATTGGTTGAATTACTGGTTTGACACCTGAAGAAAATTCGGAAAATGTCAAACTGAGGAAATCTATTGAAACTCGGTCCCAGTTGTTCCCAGTAACCTAAACTGTGGTTTAACTTCGGAAAATGTATAATTTGTCAGAGAAATTGTGACGAGGAAGTTAATATATTCACTCATAAGAGTAAATCAAGCTTTCTGAGATGATGAAATTTGCAATAAATTTATAAATGAGTATGGATCTTTGGATGGTATCCAAATTGTTTACCAAAGAAGTTGCTGTAAGTCGTACACTAGCAAGCATAACATTGCAGTCTATGTCAGCAGAAAATGTGGTACAACGGGCTCCGATCAGGACAGTACTGCCTCTACTATTCTAACCCGCTCACAGTCTGATCCCATCGATTGGAATGTTTGTATTTTTTGTAGCAATAAAACGTACAAAATTGTTAAAACTCTTAAGAAAATAGAGTCAAATGAAAGAATTAATCGTATTCTGGACGCTTCAAATTATTACTCTTGACTCGAATATGACTCATATAATCCGTCAGGAACATTTTAAAGAAAGGGCGAAATCCAAAGAACCAACTGATGACCAGCTCCTTCACAGTATTGCCAAAATCATTCGGAATGATATTGCGAAAGTGGAATTTTCTACCGAACACTACCCAACACTAGCAGATGCATCTCTCATCCATTCATATGATTCTATGCCCAATTCTTTAATAAAATTACTTAATTGGGTTACAAATGACAAGGCTTTCAATGCTGGTGACAATCCTTCTGAAATGCAGACAGATGGCGTGAGAAAATGCTTGGAATTAATTGAACATATAGTGACCTTCAGTCGTAATATGTTTACTCCTTTTCATCTTGGCCTCGTCATACAAGTATATCGCGAGTTGTATTAAAAAAAAATCAGAAACTCCTGAATAGCAATGGGTTGTGTTCAGGTTACACAGAACTGCGTAAAAGTCTAGCAAATCATAAAAATTGAACATATCAATGGTGATCGATACATTCCTTCTGGGATTCCTCCCATAAATCAAGGTATCAAGGTGGTCATCTGATCCAAGAGAGTTCGGATATTAATGCCGGTAACACAGTTGAACAAATGTTGACAGGAAAACAATTCAACAGGGCTGTCAGGGGATTCACACTTGTATTTTATTCCCTTAACATTAGACATTTAGCGGCCTTTATACACTGGTGTAGAACATTTGACCACTTTGACGTGTTCTGGATCCATGACGTGTTCTGGAACTGCCTGTTTGATTTCCATACTAATATCTGTGAAATATTTACATGATCAGGAAATGTGTTATCAGGCTGTATGATCAAAGGAAAAACTGTCAAACGTCTCATCATGACACGAACAAATTGCGTTTGAAATTTGCTACAAGTCGAGATGCAAGTTTGATCAGATTGTCCCCCTCTGAAGCAGAACTGAAACAGCATAGTCTTCGAGCATCCCTTCAGACCCAAATCTGGACTGCCTCATATGTTGCAAAACCCCATATTCCATTACTATTAGAAAACAGATGGCAAAAAGGAAAAGATTCGCTACAACCAGTATACTTTGAAGGGCCAATGTCAGCAGACTTTTTGCAAGATCTTGTATGTTCATGTAAGGGAAAATCGTCATGTATAAAATCCTGTGTTTGCTTCGAGGAAAACCTTGCATGTACAGATTTATGCTTCTGTCAAGGGTCAGAATGGTGCAAACAGGCACAAACGCATACATTGAGAGAGGTAACTGAACAATAATGTTTCTTGGAACATACTGAAGCTACTCTTATGTTTATTTAATTACATTGTAGAAGCAAACTTGTTTTCACATGTTTGTGTAAGACAGATACAAAGACCCATCTCGAACAATAGTATACTAGTACCATTCATGTATGCCTACTGTTCAAACTACCCATGGTTGTTCGTTTGCGATTGCCCCAGTACAAAAATCGTCTTACAAGATGCAGAAACTGTTTACCCTTTCAATATGCCTTTATACACAAGCAAACTTATTGTTGGGGTTGGTGTAGCTTATTTACTTTTAATTTTCAATGTAATGTTTTCATTTGTTTGTCTTCCATCGTCTCATTGTGTCTTGTATTGGCGTTGTCTGTATACAAATGTATTATCGTTCTTCATTTTCACTTCGTTTTTTTTATATTTTACTTCATGAGAGAATGCATTAAATTCACTCAAAAATACTTCAACTGATTAGAATTTACACATCAGTAAAACATGTTATATTTTTTGGTTTTTGATTTGTTTTTTTTATTGGATGCAAAGTCCTTTGTATACCATTGTATTTCAATACAAATTCAACAGTAAAATTACTGATAAAGTTGATAATAATTCAAAAGAAAAAAAATGTTGTAACTTTCCCCGCGTTTTTTAAAACTCATAAAACGTATAATTCAGTCGACGCCCTGTAGAGATTTTAGTTTTCAGACAAATAAATAATTATTCAACAGGAGAAATTGAAATTTAGAGAAAAAAATCTAGAAAAGACTGCAATTTTGCTTTCTTTGTCTTTACTATGTGAAATACTGTTAAAACTGGTTAATGACCTTTGACCTCATTTTCTGGAAAACTGTTACCACATTTGATTTTGACGACATCCATATTCTAAAAGTACATACTTTGACGAATAGAATGGCATATAATATAGCCATATAGTATTTTTGACGATTAAATCTTTAAAAATCCTTTTCTGGTCACCGGGCTAATATGGTTGGATTATTGGAATGTTGCTACATATAAATGGAAAGTTCACAATGCCAAAATGGAAATCATGTCTTTTGTGGTAAAGTTTCTTTTCTTAACTCACGGTCAATTTTTAGGTGCAGGTCAATTTATGAATAAGTCCTAGCTCGATCAGGTATCCTTTATTTCCAGTTCATTTGAATACATTTGTAGATGCGATAAACATTGCTAGCAAACTTTGAATTATCCTCATTCATGACTTACCCTCGGGTTTGTAACCAAAGTAATGCAACGGGTGGAAATAGTGGAGCAAGAACTTTTTTATAGGTGGCAATTATGATGCTTATAATCTTAACTGAAAATGTCAAAATAAATTACCAGTAAGATATCACTCTATGGGCCAAATTTAAAGTCTGACAAAAATTTTCTGTCATGATTACTGTTTCATACCAGGTTCCCTTCAGTATTTTAAGGCCATGTCTATCCGTCCTTGAATTACGGCTTCTCCTTGTTACATTCTAACAGAATAAATAATAAATATTTCATAGAAATTATAAGCTTGCCCTCATAAATTTCTTAAATAAATGTTAAGTTAATCGATGTGAGATTCATTCAATAGTAACACTTTGCAACTAAGTGAAACTTTATAATATCTGCTAAAAATATATACAATAAGAATACATTCCTTCACGTCCATATCTTAATAATGGCATCCCCAAAACAAACTAGATTAATGCTTAAATGTGTCAACGTGTCCCAATTTTACTCATTTTGTGGATTTAATTTGGTTGATTTTTTTAAAATGTTAAAGTAAACACATGCATAATCTGGTTATTCAGTTTATTTAACGAGGTTAACAAAGTTTATCAGTCTGTTTTAATATTGTTATACTGATACATTAAAGTACTCTTATATATCTAGTCTATGCATAATATAAACATTACCTGCCCATGAAATTTTGTATATAAGTTTATTTTCATATCCATAAATGGGACTCTATAGGAATCTTTTCATTTGTTCGTGCGTTTGCACAGTTTTTGCTATCTTTGCTCATGGGTTAGCAATGGGATTACCTTACTGGATATATCACACGATAAATGTTAAAATGCATAACCAATATGTGGATGTTCTTGCATATGAAGGACTATTCAAAACATGTATCGAATATGACGACAGTGTGCCCATCAAAAACTGTACTGTATATTGTAAGTATAATATTTACTTAAACAAGGGAGGTTGGGGGACGGTTATGGTGTTTAACGCCACTTCCAACAATATTTCAGTTATATCGTGGCGGTCAGTTTTATTGGTGGAGGAAGCTGGAGTATCCGGAAAAAACACCGACCTGCCGCAAGTCACTGACAAACTTTCACAATATGCAGTATCAATGGGCCATTGTGTTGTCTGTTCTTCGATATACGGATTCTGATTGCCCCTTTGGTATTTTCAAACTCTTCTTAATTAGCTTAAGCATATTTTATTAATTAATAAATAATGTTGTACAATAATATCAAATTCAATATGATATTATTAAGTTATTATAAATCAGGAGTTTGTACAATAAACTGTATGTATTTAAAAAAAAATAAAAAAAATCAATATGATGCGGGATTCGAAAACAGGTTAAAAAACTTATATTGCAGTCAAATCTGCCCATGCAGTTACCTCTTTTAGGCAGTCAACTGTATTTAAAGGTCATCTTATCTTATCCTGTCATAGAAAATTTCATATAAATTGAACCTCTTTTTAGAGGTCACCTGTCTTATAAAGGTCACTTTTTCTTTGCCACAAAGATGACATCTTAATTCATGTTCGACTATAATTCGCTTTCCTGAACTTAATTTATCCTTTAGATACTAACATTTGCTATGAGATCGACACCTGACAATGACAAGGTGTAATCGATTGCAATTTATGTGAAAAGAGTTGCTGTACTCGATTTACTTTATGTGAAAAGTGTTGTATACAGTTGCGGTACGTCAACTTCCTAATTACCTATACCAATAAAAAGGATCGCCTGTATATATCTGAAATATTGTAAACAGTGGCATGAAATCACATTGACCCTAACCATAACAGTTGATGGCGGATAGTATCCGATAATTTGATAAAGAGATACAAATTTCTAACAGCAAACATTTCGTATTACCTGATGGTCAAGGCTAACGGCCCTCTTTTATGTTACCTTAATTTTTATTTTGCCTTTGCAGTGAATTTTATTTTGATTAAACCTGTATATAACAACTATTTATCATATGTTACCCTATTTCAATATTCCCTGTAGCTTAACCCCGCCACTTTTTAATAGAGTGTGTTTTGCAAGTCAGGAATGTGAACGGTCAGAACCATACATCATATGTATATGATATTTTGTTAGTTTTTATTGAATAAAGAAAATGCTTCGGGCTAGGGTACGCTTGCTACACACACTGAACATCCAATCGTGACTGTTTGATAACAAAACAATAATAAATCCAATAGCTTCAGTTGCTTTCTCGTATTTTTGTATCCTTGTTGTAGAGCTGTTTTAATTTTGAATTACAGCAGCTGGCATTAAAGACTGGATAACTGCTGAACAGTACTTGGTTTCCTTTGCATTGGGAGGTCTTGTTGTAGCTTTTGGTGCTGATATTTTGGTGTCCATGGATGCATTTAAATCCAAAAGTTATGCTAAATGCAGCAATATCATATCAGGTAGTATTAAGGTAATTCATGCATATTACACACGACGGAAAAAAAGCCAGAAATGAGGGCAATTTGCTAATTTGAATATCTAAGATGGTGACGCCGAGACGTCTGCAATTTTCATGTGTTCTATATAGACGATAGCATTCCTAATTGCATTCATGTCATTTTCTGAACTTGAAAATGATACATTGAATCAATCAGAATTAAATGAAACAAAAATTAATGAAAACAATCAAATATTCGAGGTTCCTGGACAAATTGAAAATCCGAGGGGTCGAACCCTTATCTGGCCTTAAGAGTCTATGTAAAAATGTCTGAAATGCATGAAACTGATAGTGTTTGACACAAAATTTAACAATGAATGACATTTGGCGGCATATTTTCTGAAATAAATATAGATTCACAGTTTTCCGGTTGTTGACTGATTTTGTCTGTTTATATACTTATGAGTTTTGACTTTCCTTTGTAAGATTTTTCGGAGTTCGGTAATTATGTTATTACCCTTATTCATCGATTATAGATGTAATTCTATTGTCTAACCTTATATTTCTAGCTTCTAAACTCGAGCTTCTCACAATAAATTAAATATGATCATTTTTGCCTGATCTCGACTTCAAAGAAATGGGTGAAATTGCTATAAAGCAAATTTATTTGAATTTTGACAGAAGAAAAACTTTGCGGAAGTCCACAATAACTTTTAATTATCGAATCGTTGACGGACACATTGAATTTCCGTACTATATGCTATTATTTGACAAATCTAATAAACAATCTACCAAGCTTGAAACTGCAGTCACGTGATCAAAATCTAATTTAAATATAATGAATATTTATGAGGAAAAGTATCATCAATTTCTGGATATGGATTACCCCGGTGGTATCTTTAAACTCTTCTTTACACAAACTCTGACAAATAGCGATACCGGTAGATTGATATCGGACAATCTCGGGCTGTTTACGGCGAAAACGAATAGAATATCTGTTTAAATAAACTCTGTCAAATAGAAAGATCTGGGGACATATTATCAAAGCTTTCGTGTTATATATGACGAAAATAAAAAGACCGGTTTACACAATCCCTAGCAAATAGCTAGACCTGATGGCTCGATGTTCGATACACGATATATACAAAAGATTAATTTATACACAATGATCACATTTGGTTAGTAATGAACATATTTACTAAAATTACATGAGACCCATTGGTGAATTGGAGATGACAAACATGTATGCTAGATTGTCCACGGTACGGAATCTTTTAAATTAAAGAAATAAACAGCATTTGTCAGTAAACGTGTATTGGTAATTTTGGCCATTGTGTCCTTCTTCGATTTACGGTTTCTGATTACCCCTTTGGTATCTTCAACCTTTTGTTCTAAGCAATGAAGAAGCAATTTTGACAATGTGCTGATACACGTGTTAAAAACGCTGGACAAAACAAAACAAAGTACCATATTAGTACATAGGCAAACCCGTTTTATGGTTTTAAAATAAATGATGAAAACTGCCCTGTATTTCGTTTGACCACATCCTCAAGACTTACGTAATTAATATTACTTAATACAATATTGTATTTGATTTTAGTAGCACATTTATTAGTGCAATGGTATGTAAACTCTACAATAAAAAAATATACATATACATATATTATTTTCAGCCCTGTTGATGTTCTCTGTGTTGATGTTATATGGAGCTATGTCTGAATCTGATGATTATAGTGCTTCATTTGGATGTGAAATAGTAGCTTTGACTATTTGTACTTTCAGCAGTGCTCTTCGAATGGTAATATGTAGAGGGGAAATACATGGTCCGTACGAAAATATATATTAGATATACGTATTATCCACTAGACAAGCGAGGATTTAATGTGTCTCTCAGGTATTGATTATTACACATATGTCACCGAGTCACCGAACATTATGTATAAGTTTCAAATATACGGTCTTATTTGATTGGTATAAAGATTGACACGTGACTTCGGAATTTGAAATTTCACCAATCAAATGAAGGGCACAACTATCCAGCCACGCACACTCCAGCAAACTGATTTCGACTGACATTAAAATTATCATACAGCACAATAGCAACAGTTGAAAATGTAGAATATTAAGACAAATATTAATAATATGAATTGTATTTAATCATGTAAAAATATAATCACAAGTATTGAATGTAATATTTGTAGTTTTACACAGATATAAACGTTGACAGAAGTCCATTTATATGTGTATCAAATAAAGCATATATCCACATGTGACCGTAAATCGGTCAGTTAAGACATTTCCTTATGATTCTCATTCAAATTGGTATTTATCTCAAAGATAAATGCCATGCTTACTTGGGCACTTAAGCCAAATAAAATACCAAAACATCGCTTAATTTGATGAAGAAATGACGGCTCGCTGACCTTTCTGGTTTGCATATGTTTTGTAATGGCGCCCAAATCACGTTACCTGAAATCGGTCAGCCATAAAATAGTCATGTGGAACACAAATAGGCCTAGGAGATTGTATTTTACAATATTTTTTAATTTGCTTTTTCTATATTCCCCCATTTTTTCATTAAATTGTATTTGCTGTCACTTGTTTTCAGCAGATAATATCTCTGTTTTCACGTACAATTTTATCCATCCAATTCCATGTAATTTATATTAAATCATATATATTACTCACAAATATTCCCGCTAAAAATCTGAAAATTGTCTAAGGAATTACTTAATTTCAAAACGAAAACAATGCAATTTCCGTTGCCTGATTGAGTTGTAAATATAGGTCAAGATGCGCAGTGGAATGTAAGCAAACACAGGATATGCAAATTATCCATTACGGACTGTGTTTTTCTGGAAATATTTGACTTTGAATATTAAGTCAAAATGGAAGTAGTAAAATGGCACCATTTTGGCATCAAAACCTATAGATATATTTTCTTATCTGTTTAAATCTCATTGTTGACTTGATCAAAGTGAAAGTAAATCCATTATCTATTTCTGGAATCAGTTTGCAGGATAAATGATGTCATCGACATCTGAACTCACGTGACAGTGCATTCCAAAATGGTGACCGATTTCAGGTGTTGACCGATTTTAACGGACGACAGGATACAATGTACTTCGGTGAACGCTTTTACATGCTGCACTAATTTGTTCAAACTATTGCATTCGATTCTTAAAAGATTAGCATATAATCAGACCAATTGTTTTTGTTTTACATTATCGGTCAATGTGACGTCAAACACATTAATTTGTTACCAATAAAAACAATAACGTCAGTTTTGAAGGTGTCGACATATTTTGTCAATAGTATCACAGCTCGCCATTCGGACTCTCTGTAATACTAGCAATAATATCTGTCTCAACCATCATAAATGCCATTATTCTATATTTAGTTTTCTAGAGAGAACACGATTTTTTTCCCCAAGTATACGATAGCGAGATTCGACTACAGATAAATTTATATCTCTATGTGTATATAATTATTGTTCTCATTACATCTCATCAATAGCTCGTCATCCTTTTAATTTGCATGACCATTTTTTGCGTGATTTAAAATAATAATAATAATAAAAATAATAATAACAATAAAAGAAATAATTACACTATAAACAACAAGACATTTCCGGCATAAATATAGTAAGGATCAGGGGCGGATCCAGGGGGGGGGCGCATGCGGCGCGCGCCTCCCCCCCCCCCCCCCCCCCCCCCCCCCTAAAATTGGAAAAAATATGATTTTTTGGCGTAAAATCGTGATTTTTCACACAAAATACCCCAAAAATGTTCGCGCCTCCCTCCGCAATTGGAAAGAATAAGATTTATTGGCGTAAAATCGTGATTTTTCACACGAAATACCCCAAAAAAAAATTTAAATGCGCCCCCCTAACTTGAAATCCTGGATCCGCCCCTGAGGATGGTGGTGAAAATGCGTCTTTTTTTCTACTTAAATACATATAAAGTGTGTCATATCCTTTCATATCCATAAAAACGCTTTTTAGAATCATAACAGAAAATATCTGGTGTCCGTTTTCTTTTGTATAAAGCTTTTGATTATAAAATATTGATATAAACACGAAACGACCTCCTGTGTTACAACCTAGCTGTACATGTCTACCGGACAGACACTCTAGTGACGTACATCCCAATATGCTATTTATTTTGCAGAACAATACCAGGGTTTTGCAATTTATGCACCGATGGCATGAAAACAAAAGTATTGGTATATATGCTATTTAATATCTAAGCCATAAAATTTAATGAAAAGCAAAAACAATACCACACTGTCAGAACATATTCCAAAATCAAATATCAAATTCGTAGGAAAAGGCAAAATCGATACTCCTAACACGCAAATATATGACCACTCACTTTCCTGGCTTGGTACAGGCACTTCAATAATAAGTGGCGGGGCTAAGTTAGTTTCATGGGACCAAGACTCATGTTTGTTAATTGCATTCCGCTGACGTGGTCAATTTTGAGATTACAATACACACGATATCAAATATAACGGGGTGAAGACTGATATGTGCATCTAAATAATACAATGCAAGGAAATGGTTGGGTACATGTGTGTGCCCCCGTCAGTTATTCTGATGAATACCAATTTAAATAAACTTAGAGGTTTGTTGTATCTTTATATCTTAATTGTATTTGGCGATACACTAACATCCAACAACATCCGTATGGGGGTCACGCCAGGTAACCTTTCATTGACCTTTGACCGTAAAAATATCGACCAATCGGACAACAATTATCAGTGTATGCTCGGTTTTTATTGGTCACCTTATTGTTAATTGGTCGGTTGAAAATATGAACTCTGACGTAACTTCATACGGATATCGTTAGATTGGTTGATTGGTTGATTGGTGTTTAACGTCCAGCCAGCAATTTTTCAGCTATATTCAGGACGAGAACATTTAAAAATTTAAACGCCACGGGACTCGAAACAAGGAAAGGTGATGGATAGGGACGGATAATTTTGCCAGTGCAACAGGTCTCTTATGGACCACTCATCATGAGCATGCTCATAATGAGCTGTTACACTGGGTTCTTTAACGTGCGGAGAGGGTGGCAATCTCTCAACACGGGACCTCGGTTTTAGGCATGTATAAGTTTTGAAGTTTTCCAGAACCAGATATCAGTTCTTCCAAAGTGTTAATTCGTTTTTCACAATTGTTGTACTATATTTTTCATTTTTATATGTTTTTCATTGCTATAAATGGCTGATTTTAAACATTGCTTGTTTTGGCCTGTATACTGTAGATATAAACCAACGGATGTATTCAATCATTAGTTTGTCAATTTGCAACATATTTAATAAAAAAAGCTTTAAAAGTAATAAAACTAAAACAAATTATAATATATAAACAGTATATCAAACTCAATGGACAGAGCAACAATAATGACACAAAGAAAAAGATGGTTGTTCAAAGTAAAACAATTAAATGTTAGTAACATGATTAGTTAATAGTATCACTCAGTCATGTGTTCGAAAACAAGAAGAATTCTAAATGCAAAAGGTAAATAGAATTAGCAAAATCTTAGTAAAAACGATCATAATTGAGTACAATATGTCACGTGTCACTTATTCCTTCTGTGTACTAAGACAACAGTTCCGAAACAATTTGTCGTGTTCTTTCTGGGGATCATCAGTTGGTTCCCATTCCGATAGAATACCACCACACATATAACATTTACATTTATCACCCATTCCTGAAAATAGAGGAACATTATCAAGAAATATATTTTGACCATAACATTATAAACGAGGTGTATATGTGCACAAGGAAGCAATATGCAGACATGTGGTTGCTGAAAACCTAGTTACGACTAGTTTGACCCCGTAATATTTTTGACACTTAAAGCCAAGATATAGATTCCCATCACGTTCCGCTGGCGTTGCCTAGACATTCTTGTTTGCAATGATTGACAGAATTATGTTGCTTAAAGCTAAAGACAAATGTTCTCTTGACTTACTTGACTTATTCCACTTGATCCCATGGGGAACATAGGGCAACCACAAAATGTTCTCTTGACTTACTTGACTTATTCCACTTGATCCCATGGGGAACATAGGGCAACCACAAAATGTTCTCTTGACTTACTTGACTTATTCCACTTCATCCCATGGGGAACATAGGGCAACCACAAAATGTTCTCTTGACTTACTTGACTTATTCCACTTCTTCCCATGGGGACATAGGGCAACCACAAAATGTTCTCTTGACTTACTTGACTTATTCCACTTCATCCCACGGGGGACATAGGGCAACCACAAAATGTTCTCTTGACTTACTTGACTTATTCCACTTGATCCCATGGGGAACATAGGGCAACCACAAAATGTTCTCTTGACTTACTTGACTTATTCCACTTCATCCCATGGGGAACATAGGGCAACCACAAAATGTTCTCTTGACTTACTTGACTTATTCCACTTCATCCCATGGGGGACATAGGGCAACCACAAAATGTTCTCTTGACTTACTTGACTTATTCCACTTGATCCCATGGGGAACATAGGGCAACCACAAAATGTTCTCTTGACTTACATGCATAGATTCACTTCTACTCAAACAGACTATATATAGCTACATACTATCGCACAAAATGAATGACGAATAACAACATGAACATGGACAGTACAATAGCAGTGTCAGTGAATGGTCGTAGGTAACTTACTGCTAGCTACACTAAGACCATTACTCTCAGGACAAAAACCAATTATAACCAAATACTTCCCAACGCATTGAATATCAATAAGTCATAAACATCCAAGGAAATCCAAAAGATGGTTAGTTCTTTCTAAGCATTCCAATAAAACATTCTTTGGTGTTCTTGAATACATTTGGCTGGTAATTATTGCTGGCCAGACTTGAATTCGTGGATTCTCGAGTAAATCCACATACTGACTATCAAATACTTATCGTTCTATCTGTTCCTTTTGAAAAGGCTTTACACGTGCCAGATTAACGTTACTATAGTGATTCACCTGTACAAGTAACCCTCAAGCGTCTTGGCTGTACGTCTTTTGAATGCCAATGTAAAGGTATGGAGAGTGGTGTTGCGACGAACAATCTAGTATTTTGTGACAGCTAACACGCCTACTCTTTTTCGAAATCTACAAAAAAAAAATCGTTATCCCTTCCCTTCTCCCTATCCAACTTTTAACCCTCCCCTTTTGCCTATTCCACCCTTATCTCTCCCCTTTTCATCCCGTATTCAGGGGAACAGATGCACACATAGTGCTATAAAGACCAATGTGCAATGGTCTCATAACATCTATAATGAACTGGAATTACTAAGCAATAACCAGCCTCGGATAAACCTCATTGGCTATATTGTTCATTGAAGAATGTTCACAAAAGAAAATAGCTAAATTCAATATATGAAGTGTGATCACAGTGGGGTAAACCGTTTTGTTTGTTTGATGTACAACTGCACTGATTTGAATATTTGTGCATTTTGTTCCTCAGATAAGCAGAATCTGTAATCAAAGTATTGAAATATTGAAAGAGAATTTGAGGAACACGGACGGGTGCCACTGGTGGGGCAGAAACTGCTTTCCCTTCCTGAGCACCTGAGATCGCCACTGGTTTTTAGTGTGTTCGTGTTGCTCAATCTTTAGTTTTCTGTGTAGTGTTCTGAAGATCGTTGTTTGTCCTTTTGTCCTCTTTCTTTTGTCCATTGTGTTGTCTGTCCTTCGATTTACGGCTTCTGATAATCCCATTGGTATCTTCAAACTCTTCTTGACAAGACATAGATCACGTAACTATGATACAAGAGTATATTGACAAACAAACAATGATATCCCAGCTGAACTGACAGAGTTATCTATCTTTGATTATTATGCTTTCTGTATATTTCTTCTGTAATACAAGTTCATGCGATATTTTGGCATATATCACAAAGAATTATATAACGTTGATATACTATGCGAAAATAGTACATCTACTATGCCAGTTTCACGCGAGGAAGGTTGGGTTTTCAGCTGTCTGTCAAGCTATATATAGCTAGTCCACGTGCAAGGGAGCGGACCCAATCTGTCAATCTATCATATTATTCATGCTACTGTTTTTTAATACTTGTTATTGTTGTTAATTAAATCTCAAGCTTCAAAAATCTGTATATGTTTAAAGCTTTAAATGAAACAAAGAATACTCTCACACTTTCAAGACTATCTGATCCAATATATTAGTCACCAATATCAGGACCTCCTTTATTGTAATAGTTCTCAATATATTTTGTCTACATATAACAGTCAGCATAATAATAATAATATATATATAAATATATATTCTAATTAATATATTAAATACAAATATAGTAAAATACATGTAGAAAAGAAAATTATCTAGTAATTTATAAGTTTTGCTTCATTGACTGATTTACTAGATACATATTACTTACACCTAATATAACCACTTTACATATATCTAAATCATGACTAGTTAATAAAAACATAAACTTTTCTACATCTGACATAGTTGTAAATGAAGGTACAATATCAGAAATATTTCTAAATAAAATTACACGCTCATGAATAAGTTTATCACAATTCACGAGGAAATGAAATTCATCCTCCACATCGATATGGCACAACTGACAAATCCTCTGTTCTACTGGTAATTTCAGATAACAACCTTTTTCAATATTTAAATTACAATTACTTACACGAATTTTTATAAAATTTGAAAGACTTTTCTAATCAACGTCTGCATAAAGATATTGTTCTCTTTTGAAGTCTGTTTTAATTTTACGATATGTTCTCAACTTATTCCCCCCAATCACTCTATTATCATTGAACAGTAATTTGTGCCAAAAATCTAAATATCTGTTTAATGCGAAAGTCACGACACACATGCAACATTGAGAGAGTAATGGAAATTCTATCATACCCGACGGTGACATTGAGTGCATGATCAGTTTTTACCCAAACAAGTCATACACCGTTGCATAATTTCTGTGTTTTTGTTGGATTTGAGCCATCAATTCTTTTCATATTTTTGTGATTTATTTGGAAACAAAATGCCTACAGTGAAAAGATAGTCTCATCTAAAGTAACTTGTTCTCGCCGTGATTTTGCTGAAAAAATTGCTCTTTTGGCGATAAACAACAATCACTCACTCGCTCAAATATTTCGTAGGATTTCCTTTCTATTTTTAAGAGTAATGGCTGTCCCGACGTGAGTAAGCGACTGTTGGTTGCTCAACGATTTATCTACAGAATTTGTAAATAACGGTACGACTTGATATGTGCATTTGTACTTCTATACTTATGTATATGACCTATTGAGAAATAAAGAATATATATATATAATAGTATTCGTGCCAAGCATGCATATTTGCAGTGTTAGTATAGTGAAGTTTACAAGTCGCCAGCCACATGATGATTAGAGGTTAGGGTAATGGTGTTTAATGCCACTTTTTTTATGTGAAATATTTACAATCCAATACAGCAATTATGATATAAATTAAAATAAAATGTGGCGATCTGCCATGGGACAACATCACTGAAGAAGATAACACCGATTACCTAGTTGCTGTTGGGACGGGGCTCACAGTATGGCCCATTTTCAAGGTATCAGCCCCCTCCTTACACACACACACACACACGCACGCACGCATGCACGCGCACACACACACACACACACACGTTCTCTGCTGTTTGAACTTTGTTTGATGTTACCCTATTGTACTGGTTGCGAAGATGCCCCATAACAGTTCAAGCTTCAGGGTCCCAAAATTGTAGGTCCATCACTGTGTATATTAACATAGACCTTGCATTTAAACCCCAGTTTATGGTCCCAAGCTTTTCGTATGTGGCTAGGGGTTATAAACTGGGGGTTTGAATACAAGATCTAGTATCGGAGCGTGATCAGTCATGGGTTACAGGCGATGCAATTTTACATACTTTAATTATTCCCCAATTCGGAAAAAATACAACATGTGCTTTGCATGTATTATTCAATCAGCAGCGATCCGTCAGATTTCACTGTGCTGTCAAATTTGCTATGTGTGGTGTAACCATTGTGAACTTTTGTCTTTGTCCAAAGATAATAACCCGCATCGCTGGCATAATGGTTAGCGTACTCGCCTCGAGTGTGGAAAATCGTCGGCCGGGTCAAAGTATGTTGCTATGAAAATGAAGTTTTTCTCTGGTTTTCCAAAATACTTTTAAAGCAAAACCTATTTCACGGAATACTGAATTGATTATAGTTTCGATTTGTTGTCGTTATTTTTAATTTCTTTCAAACAAACAAGTGTTGTTTACGTTTTTGTCGTGTCAAAATCCAGCACACGTGTTATATGTTTGGTAAATTTAGATAATTCGTCTTTATTTCGAAATTTTTAACCTTTTTGGTAAATTGTACGTTTAGTTCTGATAATTTCCTTGATATAGTGATACACTTTTACAAGATTAGTTCATGGGTTTAGGCAAGAAGAAAAAAATATAAGATTTTTAAAAGCAACGGAACTTTTATGATAATGGCACAGGATATTTTTAGATTTATAAAGACCGCCAATATTATACAATTAATTACTCCCTAAGAAGTCAATACCAGGATATGAGGACCTCTGGCAAGTCATCTGGATCTTTTAGGGATATCCAATTCTCCTGAGTAAATGAGTCCACCTTACAGCCATCGATAAACATTTGAGAACTGTTCTGTACATAAGCCCCAAGCTGAAGCAATGAATTGTTAATCGAGAGTAACCTCTTCACAATAATTTGAATCTGGTATATCATCGCTTGAACACTACTTATTGCGTAGACGAATCGAGAGTTGCGCCAATCTTCTCCTGCTTCCCTCTGAAATTTTTGTAAAGCCAACTTTTGCTTCTGGAATAAAAATCTTAAATCCTTGATTCGAGTGGAAATTAATTGAATAATTTGACTGAGTTTTTCAATTTTCTCATCGTCATGCGTAGCATCCCAGTTTTCCATTGTCATCTGTACAAGTAATATTTCGTGTTCAATTCGTTCTCGTGAAAAATTGCAATGAATCAGTTTGCGATGTTTCATGTCCAAATAAATCTTGATCCCCGCTATTCTCATTAAGGCCAGGAGCTAGCTTTTTCCCATCGACACTCAGTATGTAACTGTTTTCTTTTGATTTCAGTTCCAAAGTACTGGTAATTATGCCCATAGATGTGTAATTTATAATGGTGTGAGTATTTGGTACTGCAAAGTTAATGTTCGTTTCTTGTGGATCATAGTTTCCAATACTAGTATGTGATGAGTCACAGAGGACTTGCCCCACCGATTTAGTCCCGGACATAAATCTTAGAGCCTTGTCATGGAACATGCGATAGAGGACCTTCGAGAATTTCATAGTTTCCTCCGAGTAAAACATTTAAGTTGTTGTTTGAAGTGAATCCACCTTGAAACCTCCAGCAACAGAAGAAAACTAATGTTATTTAATGGAAATTTGTCTCAGAAACGTAACAAAATCGGCAAGCATTTCTTCTTTTCGGAGTCGTGTTACAATATTTGGTATAATCTTGACCAGTTCATCAACAACGTTTCCCGTATCACAATTATCGAACAACTTTTTTTACCAGCAACCACGATTTTTTTCGGTTTTTTCTTAGGCGCTTGCAGTAATGTCGGGCTAGATACGTTTTTTTTGCAGTCGATATTGGCGTCTTGACATCATTTTTAATACTTCTTTGAGTTGTGTAGTATTTCCCTATCTTTTTTGGTCGATTTAACCATAAATTTAATTTTCTTCTTTTCCAAAACAAATTCAAATTAATTATAAAAAATTATCCTTTGCCAATTATATCATAAATGATTCCGGTGCCGATAAAAACGTCAATCATAAATTGGCTGTTGCTTATAATTTTTTTCGGGTGCTAGTATTTTGATAATCTAATGATGACAAGGAGCACCATTTGTTAAACTTCAAATATTTATTTAGTACAATTAAAAGTACAATTTGAATTGCAGCTCTAAGAGCTTTTTAGTATTTATTTAGGACAAAAGAAAAAAATGTTCTCCGAGACTGTCATTTTTAATGCGAAAAAAAAGTTGATTATGTTTAATATTTGAAAAAAGTAGTTCTAAACAAAATCTTTGATAATCCTTTCATTTCGTGAAAAAGATTAAAATGAATATAAACCTGTTCGTCTTGCTTAAATCTTCGATTTCCCGATCGTCATCCATCTCTACGCCCTGTTTTTATCTGAAAAGGTCCGTTGTTTTATCATAAATGTGCCGTTTCTCCCGAAAGTGTCCGTAACGACTTAACCACCGTGTATTTGTTGCTTCTCCTCTAATCACGAAGCATTAAGGAGAAAGAACAACTTGACTGGTTGGTTCGGAATCAGGATAATGTGTCCCAGTGGGGCGACCTGTCTGTCCGCGGACTGTTGTTTCAGTGAGCTAGTACTATAAAAATCCAACTAGTCTAGTACAAAATGGAACCCATCATCTCATTGAAAATTAACTTGTTCTCGCCATGATATAGCTGAAAAATTGCCGAGTTGGCGTTAAACAACAATCACTCCAAAGATAATATGGTGTGGTGAGTACCCTAATCCTGCATTTACAGACTGATTAGTCAAACAATAATACTTGATAGAAAAGCAAACCTGTTATTGCTGTTTTTGTTGACATAGGAGAACAATGTTTCCCATCTGATTTTTCACATGCTCCAAGACAATGATGGATATGGATATCTTGGGGTATATAAAGTTGACGACAAACTTCTGCCATACAAACCGATGTGAATTCAGTTCCACGGTCACTAATTATTGTGTTGCATACACCATGTTTTGTAAATATCTGTGCAAGACCAGAAGCTACTGTTATTGTATCTTTGTTAGCTAAGGGGATTGAAATTAAATACTTGCTAGGTATATCAACAGCAGTAAGAGCATAGCTGAATCCCTGTGGTGATATTGGCAATGATCTAACTAAATCCACTTGCCATACTTCAAATGGGGCACATGGTGTGCTATATGCTGTTGTATGATGATTGGTAGGTTTACGTTTTTGGCAATCTGGACATAAACGTACATATTCTATAACAATAGATCCATTCTCTTAAAGGGCCCGGGTGGCTCAATGAGTTAGGTAGTTGGGTAAACCTAACAACTCATACAAGCCTAGGGGGTCCGGGTGGCTCAATGAGTTAGGTCGTTGGATCTAACAACTCATACAAGCCTATCACCAATACGGCGTGGGTTCGCGCCCAGCTTTGTACATTACAAAAAAGGAGGCACTCGACTCGCAGCCGCAAGTGATAAAGTTTACCAGTTGCTTGCCCAGGGTCGGTGGTTCTCTCCGGGTACTCCGGCTTCCTCCACCACTAAAACTGGTCGCCATGATATAGCTGAAATATTGCTGAAAGTGGCGTTAAACACCAAAATTCAAATTCATACAAGCCTATCACCACTACGGCATGGGTTCGCACCCCACTTTATAAATTACAAAAGAGGGTGCACTCGACTCGCAGCCGCAAGTGATAAAGTTTACCAATTGTTTGCCCATGGCCGGTGGTTCTCTCCGGGTACTCCGGCTTTTTCCACCACTAAAACTGGTCGCCATGATATAACAGACATATTGCTGAACGTGACGTTAAACACCAACATTCAAAAATCAATTAAAATCAAAAACCATTCTCTTAAATAAACAATGTTCACTCATTCTATACAACGTTGCATGAATTCCAACATGACCTGCCATTGGTGAATCACGATACAGTTGATGTAAAGTTTCAACCATTACTTCTGGAATAACCAGTTGGTAATTATCAAGACTTTTTAAACTCTTTCTCATTTCTTCACCCTATAATGTAGTAGTAACCAATTTATCAAAAGATAGTCATTTGACTCTATCTAAATTCTCCTGGCTAATTTCTGACTTTTTTAATGGTAACTCATTGGACTCTAGGTAGTTGATTAGATAAGGTAAAGTCTTGTCATTTCCTTGCAAAGTTTAAAAATTTTCTGGGCTAAAATCAAAATGTTCAAATAAATCTATGCTCACTTCTTTGATTTGTGATTCATCTGACGAGACAGGACAATACAACTCTTTTATTTCACGTTGTGAAATGTTAAATACAAGTTGTGTTTTAGTTTTTTGCTTAATCACGTTGTGTTTCCTTGACATATGAGGTGTTACTGTATCACCATCATAATCTGATTCCTGGTGTGTTACTAATATCATTGTTATGTGATACATGCTTAAAAACAGATACAGTCACTAGACTTATTAATTAATTCTTGTAAAGAGAACCCGTTGTGTGATGTTATTTCACCTGTATATCCTGAGACATATGGAAAACAAGGGTGTTTCATTTCAACTTTAAACTGCAGGATCACTTCTAGTATTAGGTTGACATCTTGACAATGTGGGGGGGGGGGGGGGGGGGGGCAGTGTCGAGGTTGTGATCTTATAGTAGTTGGATTTACAACTACCTATGCAATCAGTGTCTAACACCACTAACGTTGTGAGTTCGAACCCCTTTCATGGCGAGATGTATTCGATACAACATTATGTGATACAGTTCGTCACTAACTTGCGACAGGTAGGTGGTTTTCCCCGGTACTCCGATTTCCTCCACCAATAAAACTGACCGCCACGATATAACTGAAATATTGTTGAAAGTGGCGTTAAACACCATAAACCCAAACCCTCTTGACAATGAATCAGGTACTATCAGTTGTTCAGCAGGTTTATATTGAATCTCAAAATTAAATTCCATCTTTCATCAATTGCTCTGATTAAACCAATACCTTTACTTGACGTTTCCACAGCTAGGTAAAAAGGTAAAAAGGTAAATCGTATTTGGGATGTTTCTTTTTCTATATAAATTTCACACCTTTACGTAGAAGTTTGTATCAACAATTTGCTTTGACTCTCTAATCACGAATATATCTCTGGAACCAGTTCATTAATCTAAAATATCGCTCTTGATCTGGTGGTCTTATCCTTTCTTTTGATATTTCGTGTCCTAAAAAATGCAATTCCTTTGTGCAAACTTACATTTCTGTGGCGATAGCCTCAATCCAGCTGAATAAAATCGTCAAAAAACTCCTGTAAATCTTTCAAAGGCTGTTAAAAATGTTCAGAACCCCTCCTCCCGACATCATCCATGTAACACAATGTGTTTCGAAAAGATAAACCATTAAATACTTTATTCTTAAGAAGCTGAAAACTATTTGGTGATGCTTTCAAACCCATATGTAACCCATTAACCTTAAATGTACCAAAACAAGTATTGAAGGCAGTATACTAGTACTTGGTAGACTCTGGCGAAATGCGCATTTGAAAAAAACCTGATCTGAAGTCAATGGAAGATATGAAATTTGGAATATGCCGTGTAAATGATCCCGTTAATTCATCCACATTCGGAATTGTATATAGAAAAGCTTGTGTATTGGAATTCAGATATAAAAAATCTACACAAAACCTAGTCTTCCCTCATTTGAACCTATTTCCAACCCCGAGTTTGGTCGATTTCTTCTTGAAACTAAAACAATGAGACTTGATATGGGTATATGTTCTTTTTCATTTACCGGTGCAATTATTCCTTGACTTAAAAGTTCATCAATCTGCAGTCAAATTCTTGAGCATATTATCTACAGTAACATCATGAACCATCTTTCACAAAACAACTTATTATCGGACAACCACCATGGATTTAGAGCCCGTCGATCTTGTGAAACCCAACTCATAACAACTGTACAAGAGCTAGCAAAGAACATGTCTAGTGGAAAACAGATAGATGCCATCCTCCTTGACCTTTCGAAAGCCTTTGACAGGGTTCCACATAGACGACTACTAATGAAACTTGACCACTATGGCATTCGTGGTACAACACTGAAATGGATACAAGATTTTCTTATAGGACGTACTCAACAGGTGCTACTAGACGGCACACACTCTTCCACCTGTGATGTAGACTCTGGGGTGCCCCAGGGCACGGTACTCGGACCAGTTGTTCCTCATATTCATCAATGACTTGCCCGAATATGTCACATCAAATGCACGACTATTCGCTGATGATTGCCTCCTCTATCGTGTGATTAACAACAATGACCAGCATCAATTACAAAACGACCTACAACAACTAGAAATATTGGAGAAAAAATGGCAGATGCAGTTAAATGCGGATAAATGTTTCACCATTCACTTAACCAAAAAGAGGAAAACAGCTGAATTCAACTACACTCTACACAACCACATACTAGAGGTTACCAAAGACCGCAAATACCTTGGAGTTACATTCAGCTCAGACTTAAGCTGGAACAACCACATTAGCAACATATCAGCAAAAGCCAACCGCACCATTGGTTTCCTAAGGCGCAATATACATTCCTGCCCAAAAGAAGTGAAAGCAACCGCATACACAACTTTGGTACGACCATCTATTGAATATGCAAGCTCAGTGTGGGACCCTTATACCCGGAACAACATACACCAACTAGAGGCAATACAAAGGAGAGCTGCAAGATTTGTATATAACAACTTTTATGATAGAGTAGTAACATCAATGATCTCCAGGTTACAATGGGAGTCACTAGAACAACGAAGAGCCAAAGCAAGAGCAACATTCATGTACAAAATAGTTAACAACTTAGTTGATTGTCCATGCGGAACACATTCTCACACCATCAGACAACAGAACCAGAGGTAATGCAGCCTACAGAACACTATACAAATGCTGATGTATATCGATATTCTTTCTTCCCGCGTACCATCATCACCTGGAACACCATACCACAGACTCTACGTCAAGTCAACACCATTGACCAGTTCCAGGCAGGGTTAGGGCCCATCACCCTACCAGTGCTATCCCAGATGTAAATACGTTAATTCCGTTTTTAACTGTATATACGATTTGCTTTTAGCTGTACAGAAGGGAAATGCGCGGAGAGTCAACACTCAATATAGAGTATTCTCCTGACGGGAAGAAGAAGAAGTTGATGACGCAAAACGTCCCTCTTGTGAGGTGGCAGTTTATATGGTCTTTGGTGCTTAGAAACTGCATCAGGCTTCAAATGTATCTGGTGTTCTACCAGATTAGTCAAGCCTAACTTTGGGTTTTCTTTAGTGACAAATAATTCTTTGTTTTTAATCAGAAGCTCATTTAATTGTGACTGTTGGGACGATAGCAAATCATTGGCTTCCATATCGAAATAAGACAAACATATTTTTAAAAGCTAACATCAATTTTATATAATACAGCACAAACATTAAGTACATTAGGTGACATATGAAGCAAGTTAGCCTTACAATCAAATATTAATAAAATGTCAATGAGTATATTTTTTAATAAAAACAGGAAATTCTGCATTAAAAACTAGAGAAAAACCTTATTATGGGAAAAACTCTAGAAAAGCATTAGTTTCCTCAATTCCATTAAACATTATGGAGCATGTAATCGCTGACCTGGTTTTCATTTTCAGACTTCAAAATTTTACACAAGAAATCGAAATATATTATATAGGCAGTGTATTGGTTGTCCCTTCCCTATTTGAAATTGAATAATGATGTGGAACAATTTTGTACTTGTGTGAATAAAATAAAACAAACAATCATAAATTTATTCTTAATAGTGGCAGTGATTTTGGATGGAAGGGTTGGGCTTTCATACGCCATATCTTGAGAGTGAAGCAATGAAAGTTCATTTGAGGAACATTTGAATCAATGGTTTCTGGGGAGATTTTAATGTGATTTTGCATAATCAATATAAATCGAGGGAAAGAAAATCTAAATAGAATAACCAAGAAGAGATGTTGAAGTTGAACTACTCATTATCATCTCACACTAAACCCGGAATACACGTGTCATAGAACTGATGTTCAAATTTGAACTCATTATAACTTAAAATAAGGTAGTAATGGACAATTGAAAAAAATAAGATTTTTACAAATGGTGGTCATGGAAAGTGGTGTATGTCTTGTAAGTACCGTATCAACCAAGTTTTATTTAATTTGGTTCAGTGGCATTGGTAGAGAAAATTAAATTATTATAAAACATTATACAAAACATATGCTGAACACTGGGAAGATTTATTTACACAAAATACTAGGAAATACTTATGTTGAACACCGTGGGAAGATTTATTTACATACAATACTTGGGAATATGTTATGTTGAACATTGTGGGAAGATTGATTAAATAAACAAGCTACTTTGAATACTTTATGTTGAACACTGTGGGAAGATTTATTTACACAAAATACTGAGAGAATACTTCATGTTGAACACTGGGAAGATTTCTTTCCACATATTACTGGGGAATACTGTATGTTGAACACTGTGGGAAGATTTATTTACACACAATACTGGGAAATACGTTATGTTGAGCACTGTGGGAAGATTTATTTACACAAAATACCGAGGAATATTGTATGTTGAGCATTGTGGGAAGATTTATTTACACAAAATACTGAGGAATATTGTATGTTGAGCACTGTGGGAAGATTATTTACACAAAATACTGGGGATTACTTTATGTTGAACACTGTGGGAAGATTTATTTACACAAAATACTGAGGAATACTCTATGTTGAACACTGAGGAGATTTATTTACACAAAATACTGAGGAATACTTTATGTTGAACACTGTGGGGAGATTTATTTACACAAAATACTGAGGAATAACTTTATGTTGAACACTGTGGGGAGATTTATTTACACAAAATACTGAGGAATAACTTTATGTTGAACACAGTGGGAAGATTTATTTACACAAAATACTGAGGAATACTTTATGTTGAACACTGTGGGAAGATTTATTTACACAAAATACTGAGGAATACTTTATGTTGAACACTGGGGAGATTTATTTACACAAAATACTGAGGAATAACTTTATGTTGAACACTGTGGGGAGATTTATTTATACAAAATACTGAGGAATACTTTATGTTGAACACTGTGGGGAGATTTATTTACACAAAATACTGAGGAATACTATATGTTGAACACTGTGGGGAGATTTATTTACACAAAATATCGAGGAATACTTTATGTTGAACACTGTGGGGAGATTTATTTACACAAAATACTGAGGAATAACTTTATGTTGAACACTGTGGGGAGATTTATTTACACAAAATACTGAGGAATAACTTTATGTTGAACACTGTGGGAAGATTTATTTACACAAAATACTGAGGAATACTTTATGTTGAACACTGTGGGAAGATTTATTTACACAAAATACTGAGGAATACTTTATGTTGAACACTGTGGGAAGATTTATTTACACAAAATACTGAGGAATAACTTTATGTTGAACACTGTGGGGAGATTTATTTACACAAAATACTGAGGAATAACTTTATGTTGAACACTGTGGGGAGATTTATTTACACAAAATACTGAGGAATAACTTTATGTTGAACACTGTGGGGAGATTTATTTATACAAAATACTGAGGAATACTTTATGTTGAACACTGTGGGGAGATTTATTTACACAAAATACTGAGGAATAACTTCTTGTTGAACACTGTGGGAATATTTATTTACATAAAAGACTTGGAAATACGTTGTGTTGAACACTGTGAGCAGATTTATTTACACAAAATACTGGGAAATACATTATGTTGAGCACTGAGGGAATATGTATTTACACAAAATACTGGGAATTACTTTATGTTGAACACTGTGGGAAGATTATTTACACAAAATATTTGGTAATACTTTATCTTGAACACTGTGGGAAGATTTATTTACACAATATATTGGGAAATATTTTATGTTGAACACTGTGGGAATATTTATTTACCTAAAATACTGGGAAATACGTTATGTTGAACACTGTGGGAATATTTATTTACACACAATACTGGGAAATACATTATGCTGAGCACTGTGGGAAGATTTATTTACACAAAATACCGAGAAATATTGTATGTTGAACATTGTGGGAAGATTTATTTACACAAAATACTGAGGAATATTGTATGTTGAGCACTGTGGGAAGATTATTTACACAAAAGACTGGGGATTACTTTATGTTGAACACTGTGGGAAGATTTATTTATACACAATGCTGAGGAATACTTTATGTTGAACACTGTGGGGAGATTTATTTATACAAAATACTGAGGAATACTTCTTGTTGAACACTGTGGGAATATTTATTTACATAAAAGACTTGGAAATACGTTGTGTTGAAAACTGTGAGCAGATTTATTTACACAAAATACTGGGAAATACATTATGTTGAGCACTGTGGGAATATGCATTCACACAAAATACTGGGAATTACTTTATGTTGAACACTGGGAAGATGTATTTACACAAAATACCAAGGAATACTGTATGTTGAGCACTATGGGAAGATATATTTACAAAAAATATTGGGGATTACTTTATGTTGAACACTATGGGAAGATTTATTTACACAAAATACTGAGGAATACCGTATGTTGAACACTGGGACGATTTATTTACACAAAATACTGAGGAATACTTTATGTTGAACACTGGGAATATTTATTTATACAAAATACTGGGGATTACTATATGCTGAGCACTGTTGAAAAAATTATTTACACAAAATACTGGGGATTACTTTATGTTGAACACTGTGGGAAGATTATTTACACAAAATATTTGGTAATACTTTATGTTGAACACTGGGAAGATTTATTTACATACAATTCTGGGAAATACTTTATGTTGAACACTGTGGGGCGATTTATTTACACAAAATACTGAGGAATACTTTATGTTGAACACTGGGAATATTTATTTACACAAAATACTGGGGATTACTATATGTCGAGCACTGTTGAATAATTTATTTACACAAAATACTGGGGATTACTTTATGTTGAACACTGTGGGAAGATTTATTTACACAAAATATTGGGGATAACTTTATGTTGAGCACTGTGGGAAAATTTATTTACATAAAATACTGGGGATTACTTTATGTTGAACACTGTCGGAAGATTTATTTACACAAAATACTGTGAATTACTTTATGTTGAGCACTGTGGGAAAATTTATTCACACAAAATACTGGGGATTACTTTATGTTGAACACTGTGGGAAGATTTATTTACACAAAATAACGAGGAATACTGTATGTTGAGCACTGTGGGAAGATTATTTACACAACATATTGGGGATTACTTTATGTTGAGCACTGTAAGAAGATTTATTTACACAAAATACTGAGGAATACTGTATGTTGAACACTGTGGGAATATTTATTTACACAAAATACTGGGGATTACTTTATGTGAGAAGATTTATTTACACAACATACTGAGGAATACTGTATGTTAAGCACTGTGGGAAGATTTATGTACACACAATACTGAAGAATACTGTATGTTGAGCACTATGGGAAGAATTATTTACACAAAATACTGGGGATTACTTTATGTTGAACACTGTGGGAAGATTATTTACACAAAATATTTGGTAATACTTTATGTTGAACACTGGGAAGATTTATTTACATAAAATTCTGGGAAATACTTTATGTTGAACACTGTGGAACGATTTATTTACACCAAATACTGAGGAATACTTTATGTTGAACACTGGGAATATTTATTTAAACAAAATACTGGGGATTACCTTATGTTTAGCACTGTGGAAAAAATTATTTACACAAAATACTGGGGATTACTTTATGTTGAACACTGTGGGAAGATTTATTTACACAAAATACTTGGAAATACTTTATGTTGAACACTGGGAAAATTTATTTACACAAAATACTGAGGAATAATGTATGTTTTAGCACTGAGAAGATTTATCTACACAAAATATTGAGGAATACTGTATGTTGAACACTGTGGGAAGATTTATTTACACAAAATATTGAGGAATACTTTATGTTGAACACTGTGGGAAGATTTATTTATACAAAATACTCAGGAATACTGTATGTTGGGCACTGTAGGAAGCTTTATTTACATACAATATCTGGAAATACTTTATGTTGAGCACTGTGGGAATATTTATTTACACAACATACTGGGGATTACTTTATGGTGCACACTGTGGGAAGATTTATTTACACAAAATACTGGTGATTACCTTAAGTTGAACACTGTGGGAATGTTAACATAAACTACGGATTGACACCTTGTGCTTAAAACTGTGAGAGGGGCTGTTACCATAACCTACTGATGGTCACCTTATACTTAAAACCGTGTGAAGTCCTGCTAACATAAACTACTGATTAACACCCTGATGCTTTAAGCTGTGAGGGGCTGTTAACATAAACTACTGATGGACACCTTATGTCTAAAACTGTGAGAGAGGATGCCAACATAAACTACTGATGGACACCTTATGGATACATTATGCTTACAACTGTGAGAGGAACTGTTAACATTAACTACTGGTGGATACCTTATGTTTAAAACTGTGATGGGAGTTGTTAATATAAACTACTGATGGGCACCTTATGTTTGATACTGTGAAAGGGCTGTTAACATAAACTACTGGTGGTCACCTTATGTGTAAAACTGTGAGAGGGGCCACTAACATAAACTACTGGTGGATACCTTATGCTTAAAACTGTGAGAGGGGCTGTTAATATAAACTACTGGTGGATACCTGATGGTAAAACGTTGATGGGAGCTGTTAACATAAACTACTGGTGGATACCTTATGTTTAAAACTGAAACTGTGAGAGGGGCTGTTAACATAAAATACTGGTGGATATCTAATGTTTAAAACTGTGAGGGGAGCTATTTAAAAACCAGTGATTCACAGAATCCAATAATCATGTAATTGCTCATTTTCAGACTTTAAAAGTTATGACTTGAAATGAGGCAGTGATGAACATTTGAAAAAAGTAGATAGACAACGGACGACAAGTGATTGCAAAATTGAAATTGTTACTAGATTTGACACAGATTATTTCTTCTTAGAATCTTTTAAGAAACAATAAACAGTTTAATTACAATACAAATTTTCACAATACAAACAAAAACTTGTTCTTAAAATATCTAGCAACAAAAACAATTGAGAGCAAATAAATTACCCTTTTATTGTATTACATGAAATACTGGTGGATACCATATAATGTAGTAAACTGTGAATATAGAAAACATATTGTGTTAAAAATTAGCATCTGTTTTATATATGACAATTTTGTGTGCAAACATTGAGAACATTAGTTGACATGTGTAGCAAGTTAATCTTTATAATCAACATTAATCAAATATACAAGACTATGTCTTTTATTAAAAACCGTGGAAACTCTGCGTTAAAAGCTAGAGATAAAAACCCAGCATTGGAAAAAAAAACTCTAGAAAACCATTAGTTTCCATAATTTCATTATACATATACCATTACATTTGTAATAACTATTTAAGATACAATTAAGTAACCATGGATACTTAAAACCAGAGTCTCACAGCATCCAATGAGCATGTAATCACCTCACCTGCATTTCATTTTCAGACTTCAAATTTTACACAAAAGATCGAAATATGTAAATTAAAACAGGTGAAAATTCAAACTGCATCTGAATTCCTAGTTTGGTTTCATTTGAATCAATTGTGTGCTTTTATATATATAAATCAAAATTAGCATAATTTGCTCAATTTGTACTTTAGTTAAATGGGCATTCCTCCGACGGAAAACCTAGAATATATGTATCACAGAGCTGATATTCAATTTTGAGCCCATTGTGACTTGAAATGAAGTAGTGATGGACTTTTGAAAAAAGTAAAGCTCATTGTGACTTGAAATGAGGCAGTGATGGATATTTGAAAAAAGTAAAGACAGACAACGGATGACAAGTGATTGCAAAATTGAAATTGTTGCTAGATTTGACAGATTATTTCTTCCTAGAATCTTTTAGGAAACAATAAAAAGTTTAATTGTAATACAAATAACAACTTGTTCTTAAAATATCTAGCAACAAAAACAATTGAGAGCAAATAAATTACCCTTTAAGTGTATTACACAAAATACTGGTGAATACCTCATTTTACAACTGTGGGAGATTTGATTTTAAAATATACTGGAGAATACAATGCATATGTTGCATCTGTGGTAAACTGTATGAGTAGTTATAAATTATACAGAAATCTAGAAACATCTTGAGCACTACTAGTATATGAGATACCTAGCTCCAATGTAATAATTCTGTGAAAGCCTAAGATTTTGTATTTAAAATAATAAGATTTACAGAAAATATGTATCTTCTAATGAAAATGTGACTAAAATGAAAATTTCAACCAAAAAAAAAATAAATAAAAAATAGTCTTGAATGTCTCTGAGAATTGAGGTGCACAACATTATTATGTATAAATGTGGTCTTTAAAGTTTCAGGGAACTATAACACAAAATAAGCACACTCTGCTGAAGATGACAAAGATTCAAAAGATGGAAAAATTAGAGAAAAATTCTTAAAACTTCTGTAATATACCATGAATAACTTCAATATGTACTCTGCTGAAGATGACAAAGATTCAAAAGATGGAAAAATTAGAGAAAAATTCTTAAAACTTCTGTAATATACCATGAATAACTTCAATATGTATGTAATTATTTTGTAGCTTCATGGAAGTTGGACCAGTGCCATAGGAACAATAGTTGATTACACAGAATAAGTACATCTTTTCCCTACTCACATTTTACCATACAATAGTATGCATCCTGGCAAAAATGTAACATTCACAACTGTACATTTATCTTTAGATTATTAGTTTGTTTTAATCAACCATTCTATTTCTGTATAATTTATAATGAACAGTTTAAACATATTTCATTGTCCAAAAACATGACAATAGGATCAGATACAAGTTTTACAACTTAGAACATCTTCTCCTTTATATAAACAATATATATATATATATATATAGTTGAACATATATACAAAAAAGCTACAATTACAAAGACATGAAATGTACCAGTGAAACAAGATTTGCTATTTGCCCAATGACAAATCAAACCCATCTTAACTATAATTGGACCTTATACAACACTGAAGAATAAAGAAAAAGCAATAACTTTGAACTGGATAAATAGTGCTGTAAAGTTAGGGTCTCTTAGAATTCAGTTACAAAACATACAAGCCTGAAGTTATATATTAAATAAAATGTTGGTACTTCTAATCCTACATTACAGATAAATATTGCATTTCATATAAATATTCTGAATAGCACATCATGGAGATGAATGTCATTATCTATTCTTATGCTAAAATGATGTTATTGAAATGGAGAGAAAGAGGTATATTCCACAGTATTGTGTTCAAAATTCATCATTAATAAAACTGAAAGGAATGATGTCATTTTGAAACAAATAAATATTAAATAGCTATCCATTTTTCTGACAAATATTGTGAAACTATTATAATATCATTAATATTTTCTTCATTATATTTCCATATGATATATAATATTATATATTGTACATGTATATTCACAACTGCTGCATTTAATTATATGTCTTGCACATTTTGAAAGTCATTATCTAATTGTATTCTCATGTGACAGTTTATTATATCTTGAGTAAAATAAAGTCTTGAAATTTTGTTCATAATTTAAACAAATTACTTCTGAATAGAGAACTAATCAATTAGATATACTAAGGAATAATGAAAAAGTTGTTTATCTAATATGCAAACTTGTACAATTATTATAATGATCCAACATTATGCTAATTAAAAACAACCAATCAAATGTCAACTGACATTCAAGCATGTCAAATTTTAAAATATCATGTTATTAGTCAATCTAAGTTCAAACCAGATATAGAAAATACATACATAACCACAATCTTAGAACACAAAGTCATACAACAAGGAGTTTGGCAATCAGATTCCATATCAATGAACAAATCTTGTGGTATGAACAATCTCAACCAAAGTACACTATGAACCATACATGTATTATTTGTGGTTTTCTGAACAGTTAGCTGTTAACTGGTAACAGGTATATTGTGAAAAGGGATATGTACAGCTCAGTGACATTAGCTGAAGTGTTGAGCCATAGTGTTAGTAACCATACATGTTTAGTGTTTTAATAAGTGAAATGGGGAATGTAAAGCTGTGAGTTATATAGTGTTGAGCAATACATTTTTAGTATAGGAGGTTTTTAATCAGTGAAATTTGGAAAGTACAGCTCAGTGACATTAGCTGAAGTGTTGAGCCATAGTGTTAGTAACCATACATGTTTAGTTTTTTAATAAGTGAAATGGGGAATGTAAAGCTGTGAGTTATATAGTGTTGAGCAATACATTTTTAGTATAGGAGGTTTTTAATCAGTGAAATTTGGAAAGTACAGCTCAGTGACATTAGCTGAAGTGTTGAGCCATAGTGTTAGTAACCATACATGTTTAGTTTTTTAATAAGTGAAATGGGGAATGTAAAGCTGTGAGTTATATAGTGTTGAGCAATACATTTTTAGTATAGGAGGTTTTTAATCAGTGCAATTTGGAAAGTACAGCTCAGTGACATTAGCTGAAGTGTTGAGCCATAGTGTTAGTAACCATACATGTTTAGTTTTTTAATAAGTGAAATGGGGAATGTAAAGCTGTGAATTATATAGTGTGAGCAATACATTTTTAGTATAGGAGGTTTTTAATCAGTGCAATTTGGAAAGTACAGCTCAGTGATATTAACTGAAGTGTTGAGCCATAGTGTTAGTACGGGGGTGGTGTGTGTAATTAAGTGAAGCATGTGTTAGTATGGGGGGGAGGGGGGGGGGGTGGGGTGTGTAATTAAGTGAAGCATGTGTTAGTACGGAGGTGGTGTGTGTAATTAAGTGAAGCATGTGTTAGTACAGGGGTGGTGTGTGTAATTAAGTGAAGCATGTGTTAGTACGGAGGTGGTGTGTGTAATTAAGTGAAGCATGTGTTAGTACGGGGGTGGTGTGTGTAATTAAGTGAAGCATGTGTTAGTACGGGGGTGGTGTGTGTAATTAAGTGAAGCATGTGTTAGTACGGAGGTGGTGTGTGTAATTAAGTGAAGCATGTGTTAGTACGGAGGTGGTGTGTGTAATTAAGTGAAGCATGTGTTAGTACGGGGGTGGTGTGTGTAATTAAGTGAAGCATGTGTTAGTACAGGGGTGGTGTGTGTAATTAAGTGAAGCATGTGTTAGTACGGGGGTGGTGTGTGTAATTAAGTGAAGCATGTGTTAGTACGGGGGTGGTGTGTATAACTAAGTGAAGCATAGTATATAGAAAACCATAACAAAGCATGTCTGATACATTTTTTTCAAAGTAGACTTTCTGACCACATTTATCTGTTCATTATATGGCCATCTGATAATAGTGCACAAACTCGCTATGAAAAGAACTTTGTGCCCTAATACCGTAGCCAGTATATATTTTTACCATAATTAGTAGTCAAACCTGCCTTAAAGGGCACCTCTATATAACAAATCAATGTATATAAAGGACAATCTCATTCTCTCCCATTAATGAATAGTGCATATAATTTTAACCTCTATATAAAGGGAAACTGCTCATAAAGGCCACAGTATCAGGTTCCCTTAAGTGGCCTTATATACAGGTTTGACTGTACATATAAAAAATGTCACTATTTTTCATATCAACTCCATCAATTAAAAAAAATCAATTAATTCAACCCAAATGAGACAAACATTTTATAGATTTAAAAAGTTGAAATGTGATCTTCATAATTAAAAAGAAGATCCATTATTAATTTTGTTATTTTGTACTCCTAGTAAAAAGTCAGAATTTGTTGCAGAAATTTTGCCTGTATTTAAAAATTTGATGTGTGCCAAGTTTCTCATTCAAATATTGAACTTCATTTTTTACTATAATAATTCTCAAAGGTTTGAACATGTTTACAAAACATACATCAGAGTAATAATATATCACAAATAACTGATACATTCACAAAAATAGTTCTTTATCATGGGATCTTTTATCATTACATCTTATGTTTTACCATAACATCTATCCATGTATAGCTAACTGTTAATCATGTAAATGTATACCATATCCTCTGTCTATGTATAACTAACTGTTGATCCAGTACATGTATACCATTACATCTGTCTATGTATAACTAACTGTTGATCCAGTACATGTATACCATTACATCTGTCTATGTATAACTAACTGTTGATCCAATACAAGTATACCATTACATCTGTCTATGTATAACTAACTGTTGATCCAGTACATGTATACCATTACATCTGTCTATGTATAACTAACTGTTGATCCAGTACATATATACCATTACATCTGTATATATAACTAACTGTTGATCCAATACATGTGTACCATAACATCTGTCTATGTATAACTAACTGTGGATCCAGTACATGTATAACATTACATCTGTCTGTATAACTAACTGTTGATCCAGTACATGTATACCATTACATCTGTCTATGTATAACTAACTGTTGATCCAGTACATGTATACCACAACATCTGTCTATGTATAACTAACTGTTGATCTAGTACATGTATACCATAACATCTGTCTATGTATAACTAACTGTTGATCCAGTACATGTATAACATTACATCTGTCTGTATAACTAACTGTTGATCCAGTACATGTATACCATTACATCTGTCTATGTATAACTAACTGTTGATCCAGTACATGTATACCACAACATCTGTATATGTATAACTAACTGTTGATCTAGTACATGTATACCATTACATCTGTCTATGTATAACTAACTGTTGATCCAGTACATGTATACCATAACATCTGTCTATGTATAACTAACTGTTGATCCAGTACATGTATACCATTACATCTGTCTATGTATAACTAACTGTTGATCCAGTACATGTATACCACAACATCTGTCTATGCATAACTAACTGTTGATCCAGTACATGTATACCACAACATCTGTCTATGTATAACTAACTGTTGATCCAGTACATGTATACCATTACATCTGTCTATGTATAACTAACTGTTGATCTAGTACATGTATACCATAACATCTGTCTATGTATAACTAACTGTTGATCCAGTACATGTATAACATTACATCTGTCTGTATAACTAACTGTTGATCCAGTACATGTATACCATTACATCTGTCTATGTATAACTAACTGTTGATCCAGTACATGTATACCACAACATCTGTATATGTATAACTAACTGTTGATCTAGTACATGTATACCATTACATCTGTCTATGTATAACTAACTGTTGATCCAGTACATGTATACCATAACATCTGTCTATGTATAACTAACTGTTGATCCAGTACATGTATACCATTACATCTGTCTATGTATAACTAACTGTTGATCCAGTACATGTATACCACAACATCTGTGTATGCATAACTAACTGTTGATCCAGTACATGTATACCACAACATCTGTCTATGTATAACTAACTGTTGATCCAGTACATGTATATCCTTGCATCTGTCTATGTATAACTAACTGTTGATCCAGTACATGTATGCCATTACATCTGTCTATGTATAACTAACTGTTGATCCAGTACATGTATACCACAACATCTGTCTATGTATAACTAACTGTTGATCCAGTACATGTATGCCATTACATCTGTCTATGTATAACTAACTGTTGATCCAGTACATGTATACCACAACATCTGTCTATGTATAACTAACTGTTGATCCAGTACATGTATACCATTACATCTGTCTATGTATAACTAACTGTTGATCCAGTACATGTATACCATAACATCTGTCTATGTATAACTAACTGTTGATCCAGTACATGTATACCACAACATCTGTCTATGTATAACTAACTGTTGATCTAGTACATGTATACCATAACATCTGTCTATGTATAACTAACTGTTGATCCAGTACATGTATACCATTACATCTGTCTATGTATAACTAACTGTTGATCCAGTACATGTATACCATAACATCTGTCTATGTATAACTAAATGTTGATCCAGTACATGTATACCATTACATCTGTCTATGTATAACTAACTGTTGATCCAGTACATGTATACCATTACATCTGTCTATGTATAACTAACTGTTGATCCAGTACATGTATACCATAACATCTGTCTATGTATAACTAACTGTTGATCCAGTACATGTATACCATAACATCTGTCTATGTATAACTAACTGTTGATCCAGTACATGTATACCATTACATCTGTCTATGTATAACTAACTGTTGATCCAGTACATGTATACCACAACATCTGTCTATGTATAACTAACTGTTGATCCAGTACATGTATACCATAACATCTGTCTATGTATAACTAACTGTTGATCCAGTACATGTATACCATTACATCTGTCTATGTATAACTAACTGTTGATCCAGTACATGCATACCATAACATCTGTCTATGTATAACTAACTGTTGATCCAGTACATGTATACCATAACATCAGTCTATGTATAACTAACTGTTGATCCAGTACATGTATACCATTACATCTGTATGTATAACTAACTGTTGATCCAGTACATGTATACCATAACATGTGTCTATGTATAACTAACTGTTGATCCAGTACATGTATACCATATCATCTGTCTATGTATAACTAACTGTTGATCCAGTACATGTATACCATAACATATATCTATGTATAACTAACTGTTGATCCAGTACATGTATATCATTACATCTGTATATGTATAACTAACTGTTGATCCAGTACATGTATACCATTACATCTGTCTATGTATAACTAACTGTTGATCCAGTACATGTATACCACAACATCTGTCTATGTATAACTAACTGTTGATCCAGTACATGTATACCATTACATCTGTCTATGTATAACTAAATGTTGATCCAGTACATGTATACCATAACATCTGTCTATGCATAACTAACTGTTGATCCAGTACATGTATACCATTACATCTGTCTATGTATAACTAACTGTTGATCCAGTACATGTATACCATAACATCTGTCTATGTATAACTAACTGTTGATCCAGTACATGTATACCATAACATCTGTCTATGTATAACTAACTGTTGATCCAGTACATGTATACCATTACATCTGTCTATGTATAACTAACTGTTGATCCAGTACATGTATACCACAACATCTGTCTATGTATAACTAACTGTTGATCCAGTACATGTATACCATAACATCTGTCTATGTATAACTAACTGTTGATCCAGTACATGTATACCATTACATCTGTCTATGTATAACTAACTGTTGATCTAGTACATGTATACCATTACATCGGTCTCTGCATAACTAACTGTTAATCCAGTACATGTATACCATTACATCTGTCTATGTATAGCTAACTGTTGATTCAGTACATGTATACCTTTACATCTGTCTATGTATAACTAACTGTTGATCCAGTACATGCATACCATAACATCTGTCTATGTATAACTAACTGTTGATCCAGTACATGTATACCATAACATCAGTCTATGTATAACTATCTGTTGATCCAGTACATGTATACCATTACATCTGTATGTATAACTAACTGTTGATCCAGTACATGTATACCATAACATGTGTCTATGTATAACTAACTGTTGATCCAGTACATGTATACCATAACATCTGTCTATGTATAACTAACTGTTGATCCAGTACATGTATACCATAACATCTATCTATGTATAACTAACTGTTGATCCAGTACATGTATATCATTACATCTGTATATGTATAACTAACTGTTGATCCAGTACATGTATACCATTACATCTGTCTATGTATAACTAACTGTTGATCCAGTACATGTATACCACAACATCTGTCTATGTATAACTAACTGTTGATCCAGTACATGTATACCATAACATCTATCTATGTATAACTAACTGTTGATCCAGTACATGTATATCATTACATCTGTATATGTATAACTAACTGTTGATCCAGTACATGTATACCATTACATCTGTCTATGTATAACTAACTGTTGATCCAGTACATGTATGCCATTACATCTGTCTATGTATAACTAACTGTTGATCCAGTACATGTATACCACAACATCTGTCTATGTATAACTAACTGTTGATCCAGTACATGTATGCCATTACATCTGTCTATGTATAACTAACTGTTGATCCAGTACATGTATACCACAACATCTGTCTATGTATAACTAACTGTTGATCCAGTACATGTATGCCATTACATCTGTCTATGTATAACTAACTGTTGATCCAGTACATGTATACCACAACATCTGTCTATGTATAACTAACTGTTGATCCAGTACATGTATACCATTACATCTGTCTATGTATAACTAACTGTTGATCCAGTACATGCATACCATAACATCTGTCTATGTATAACTAACTGTTGATCCAGTACATGTATACCACAACATCTGTCTATGTATAACTAACTGTTGATCTAGTACATGTATACCATAACATCTGTCTATGTATAACTAACTGTTGATCCAGTACATGTATACCATTACATCTGTCTATGTATAACTAACTGTTGATCCAGTACATGTATACCATAACATCTGTCTATGTATAACTAAATGTTGATCCAGTACATGTATACCATTACATCTGTCTATGTATAACTAACTGTTGATCCAGTACATGTATACCATTACATCTGTCTATGTATAACTAACTGTTGATCCAGTACATGTATACCATAACATCTGTCTATGTATAACTAACTGTTGATCCAGTACATGTATACCATAACATCTGTCTATGTATAACTAACTGTTGATCCAGTACATGTATACCATTACATCTGTCTATGTATAACTAACTGTTGATCCAGTACATGTATACCACAACATCTGTCTATGTATAACTAACTGTTGATCCAGTACATGTATACCATAACATCTGTCTATGTATAACTAACTGTTGATCCAGTACATGTATACCATTACATCTGTCTATGTATAACTAACTGTTGATCCAGTACATGCATACCATAACATCTGTCTATGTATAACTAACTGTTGATCCAGTACATGTATACCATAACATCAGTCTATGTATAACTAACTGTTGATCCAGTACATGTATACCATTACATCTGTATGTATAACTAACTGTTGATCCAGTACATGTATACCATAACATGTGTCTATGTATAACTAACTGTTGATCCAGTACATGTATACCATATCATCTGTCTATGTATAACTAACTGTTGATCCAGTACATGTATACCATAACATATATCTATGTATAACTAACTGTTGATCCAGTACATGTATATCATTACATCTGTATATGTATAACTAACTGTTGATCCAGTACATGTATACCATTACATCTGTCTATGTATAACTAACTGTTGATCCAGTACATGTATACCACAACATCTGTCTATGTATAACTAACTGTTGATCCAGTACATGTATACCATTACATCTGTCTATGTATAACTAAATGTTGATCCAGTACATGTATACCATAACATCTGTCTATGCATAACTAACTGTTGATCCAGTACATGTATACCATTACATCTGTCTATGTATAACTAACTGTTGATCCAGTACATGTATACCATAACATCTGTCTATGTATAACTAACTGTTGATCCAGTACATGTATACCATAACATCTGTCTATGTATAACTAACTGTTGATCCAGTACATGTATACCATTACATCTGTCTATGTATAACTAACTGTTGATCCAGTACATGTATACCACAACATCTGTCTATGTATAACTAACTGTTGATCCAGTACATGTATACCATAACATCTGTCTATGTATAACTAACTGTTGATCCAGTACATGTATACCATTACATCTGTCTATGTATAACTAACTGTTGATCTAGTACATGTATACCATTACATCGGTCTCTGCATAACTAACTGTTGATCCAGTACATGTATACCATTACATCTGTCTATGTATAGCTAACTGTTGATTCAGTACATGTATACCTTTACATCTGTCTATGTATAACTAACTGTTGATCCAGTACATGCATACCATAACATCTGTCTATGTATAACTAACTGTTGATCCAGTACATGTATACCATAACATCAGTCTATGTATAACTATCTGTTGATCCAGTACATGTATACCATTACATCTGTATGTATAACTAACTGTTGATCCAGTACATGTATACCATAACATGTGTCTATGTATAACTAACTGTTGATCCAGTACATGTATACCATAACATCTGTCTATGTATAACTAACTGTTGATCCAGTACATGTATACCATAACATCTATCTATGTATAACTAACTGTTGATCCAGTACATGTATATCATTACATCTGTATATGTATAACTAACTGTTGATCCAGTACATGTATACCATTACATCTGTCTATGTATAACTAACTGTTGATCCAGTACATGTATACCACAACATCTGTCTATGTATAACTAACTGTTGATCCAGTACATGTATACCATAACATCTATCTATGTATAACTAACTGTTGATCCAGTACATGTATATCATTACATCTGTATATGTATAACTAACTGTTGATCCAGTACATGTATACCATTACATCTGTCTATGTATAACTAACTGTTGATCCAGTACATGTATGCCATTACATCTGTCTATGTATAACTAACTGTTGATCCAGTACATGTATACCACAACATCTGTCTATGTATAACTAACTGTTGATCCAGTACATGTATACCATTACATCTGTCTATGTATAACTAACTGTTGATCCAGTACATGTATACCATAACATCTGTCTATGTATAACTAACTGTTGATCCAGTACATGTATACCATTACATCGGTCTATGCATAACTAACTGTTGATCCAGTACATGTATACCATTGCATCGGTCTCTGTATAACTAACTGTTGATCCAGTACATGTATACCATTACATCTGTCTATGTATAACTAACTGTTGATCCAGTACATGTATACCATAACATCTGTCTATGTATAACTAACTGTTGATCCAGTACATGTATACCATAACATCTATCTATGTATAACTAACTGTTGATCCAGTACATGTATATCATTACATCTGTATATGTATAACTAACTGTTGATCCAGTACATGTATACCATTACATCTGTCTATGTATAACTAACTGTTGATCCAGTACATGTATACCACAACATCTGTCTATGTATAACTAACTGTTGATCCAGTACATGTATACCATAACATCTATCTATGTATAACTAACTGTTGATCCAGTACATGTATATCATTACATCTGTATATGTATAACTAACTGTTGATCCAGTACATGTATACCATTACATCTGTCTATGTATAACTAACTGTTGATCCAGTACATGTATGCCATTACATCTGTCTATGTATAACTAACTGTTGATCCAGTACATGTATACCACAACATCTGTCTATGTATAACTAACTGTTGATCCAGTACATGTATACCATTACATCTGTCTATGTATAACTAACTGTTGATCCAGTACATGTATACCATAACATCTGTCTATGTATAACTAACTGTTGATCCAGTACATGTATACCATTACATCGGTCTATGCATAACTAACTGTTGATCCAGTACATGTATACCATTGCATCGGTCTCTGTATAACTAACTGTTGATCCAGTACATGTATACCATTACATCTGTCTATGTATAACTAACTGTTGATCCAGTACATGTATACCATTACATCTGTCTATGTATAACTAACTGTTGATCCAGTACATGAATACCATTACATCTGTCTAGGTATAACTAACTGTTGATCCAGTACATGTATACCATTACATCTGTATGTATGTTTTCTGTCTGTTGACTGTTCGTATGTCTGGGTCAACTTATGTAGGCCTATAACATTTCATATTATCCATGTTGAAAGAGGGCTGGTCTCTCTTAGCTGTTGGTCCTGAAAAATAATGAAGAATGTTAAAAATAATATCTTGAAGACATTTTCAGAGCAATTCTACAATGATGTAATGTAACATACTGATACGGATACGGATTTATATAAGTTTAATAACTTGTTTTCGGATCGTCTTAATTAATTCATAGTCATTACTATTGTTGTATTTAAATTGTTGTACTATATTCATATGTATTGATTAATAAAATATGTTTACACTAACATACTGTATGATTTCACTTTTCTTGTATTTTACCTCTTTTCACATATGATCGGTCCTACACAAATTATGTCATGCAGTGGCAGCCATCTTGACATTCTGAAGCATAGGAAAAATTATAATGACACTGTAAGGGGCCATCCAATGCTTATTCATGTACAGTTTTGGGTCAATCAAGAGTTTTGTTTTTGAAATTTATTCATTTTTAAGTAGGGCTCTATGCTGAGCAAAGTCCTGTGATGTTGGCCATCTTTGATTTCCGATCAACACAAACATATCTGTTGAGAACCATCCAAGGGATGTTTCGTCCAAGTATTATTTCAAATGGTTAAGTGGTTTCTCAGAATAATTAAATTATTTCTCCTCGCATTATTCCCCTTTGATTATCTAATTAAATAGGTTGTAGATTCAATGGTTATAGTCCGTTTGACTTCTATAAATCTCCAGAAATAAAATCTTAAAAATTCATTTTTTAAATCAACAATTTTTTTGCAGTTGTATGTACATATATGATATCTATAAAGTATGATAATTAATTTCTAAATGTTTGGCCAATTAATAAAAAGTTTGTCCATTAAGTCTCCATAGAAAAAAAAACAGCAGCAGACAATCTAAGGAACATTCCAAACCAACCAAGTTTTATTTCAATGGTAGAGTGGTTTTGGACATGGACAATTTTTTTTAAATATTTTTCTCATTGACATGCAGAACAGACATTTTCTGTTCCAACTTGCTCTATTTGTTTCTTTATATCTGGGCTAGGATCCTATGAATTGGTATAAATTCCTGACTGAAACAAATAAAATACATAATGATGAGAGACCACCTGATAGATTACCCATGTTTCAATTGGTATTGAGAGAGCAGGGTCCGTTGTTCAAAACAGTGGATAAAGTTATCTGCTGGATAAATCATCTATCCAGTGGACAACTTCTGTTGCTCAAAAGTTGTCCACTGGACAAATGTGCTTTATCCTGGACAACTTTTGTCAAGTTTAATTGGGTACGGATAAAGTTTTATCCAGTGGATAAAATAAATACATTTTTTGTATGATCGCCAATTGAAATTACATTCGATTTTATTTTTTTATTTAATTTCAAAAATAGCATTTCCCTTTTTTTTTGGAAATAGACTACACTACACATAACAGGAACTAAGATAAATAGATAGATTTTAAATACAAATGTAAATAAATAAATGTTATACAATATAAATAATAAATTGAGGAGAAAAAAAACCACACACACCATCAGAACTGATTTCGGATTTAATTTGTTGTCAGTGCGAGTAAATTAAAGAGAGGTGTAATTGATGGGACTGGTTGGTTATTTTAGTCTTCCGTGATCTTGTATTTTTCTTCCAAAATATTTTCTGTTGGGTTTTTTGTGCCGTGAATCGTTATGAGAACATTTTTCGTGAATCGTTTTCAGTCAAATTTATTTTACATTCTTCATGATATACGCCTCTCGTCTACGTTTTTTGTGAACCTTTTTTCAATGTGGTCTTCTGTGTTTGTTCTTTGTTGGTTTTTTCCCCTCAAAGATGTTGTCAATATTACATGAATTACTGGACACATCGACAGTTCAATTGCCGACAAAATAAACCGACTAGCGAGGATGTATAAATGGTAAAAAAATACCTTTTCAATTACATTGGGTTACATTTTTTTTAATATGAACAGAAGAATTTATTTACCGTGCCTTCAATTGACCAGTAAAAAATACTTTTGATGAATAGTGACGAGGACCCCCCTTTTCTTTAGTTCAAAAGTGGAAGAATGGCTTATGATGATATTAGTGATGGGCAATTGTTTACTAGATCTGTTTGCTGTTTTTGATTTAGATTTGGAACCGATTTGAGTTGATAATTCTTGTTGTTTTTGTTTGTTTTGTTTTTTTGTCTCTCAACAGTTGGAGTTAAATATGTTTTTCATTTTTGGTCTGGATTGCTTTAAGAGAGAAAGTGCAAAAAGAGCATGGGAGTTGTCCACAGGACAAAATTTTATCCAGTGAATAGCTATCCAATCATTGTCTTTGCTTTTGATCAACCAATTTTAACCACTGGCTAGCTATCCACTGGATAAGTAGTTGTCCAGTGGACACCTTATCCAGTGGATAACTTTATCCAGTATTTTGAACAACCGGGCCCAGTTTGACAAACTGGAAAAGGAATTGATCCATTGTTTGAATACAATTGCCTTTGTTTACATGTGAATCCAATTGTTGGACATTTAAACTCATTGATGTATATTTGGAAGAGAAGTCAATCACTTATTGATTAAAACTCCCATAAAAATTCAACTCATCTGGTAAAGGATTTTGATCTTCTTTGATGTTAAAAAAAAAGTTTACTTCCGATATATATAAAAATTATGTAAATAAACCAGAGGCTCCCAGGAGCCTGTAATCGCTCACCTGGATCAAAGCTGATTTCAATAACAACGCAACTGCACTGTGGTGGCAATCTTGGTGGGAGAGCGTGACTGCCGGATACAGTTTTGGAAGAGGACAATCCAATGACTATTCCATCAAAGTTTGGTTCTAATTGAGCTACTGGTTCCAGACAAGATGGTTTTTATGTGAATTTCCCATAGGGTTCTATGTTAAACTAAGTTCAGCTGTGCAGCCATCTTGGTCAGAGGGCGGGACCACCAGACACAATTTTGGTAGAGGACCATCCAATGACCATTTCATCAAAATTTAGTTCTTATTGAGCAAATGGTTTCAGACAAGAAGATTTTTATGGGAATTTCCCATAGGGTCCTATGTTAAATTAATTGCGGCTGTGGTGGCCATCTTGGCTGGAGGTCTGAAATGCCGGACACAATTTTGGAAGGGGACCACCCATGGATCATTTCAGCAAAGTTTGGTTGAGATTGGCTCAGTAGTTTCAGAGGAGAAGATTTTCTTTTAAATTCATCCCCCCTTTTTCTATTTTTAGCTTGGTGGCCATCTTGGTTGGAAGTCGGGATCATCGGACACAATTTTGGAAGGGGGCCATCCAAGGACCATACCACCAAAGTTTGGTTGCAATTGGCTCAGTGGTTTCTGAGGAGAAGATTTTTATGTGAATTTCCCATAGGGTCCTATGTTAAGCTAAGTTCGGCTGTGGGGGCCATCTTGGTCGAAGGGCCGAACCGCCGGACATATTTTTGGAAGAGAACCATCCAATGACTATTTCATCAAAATTTTGTTCTTATTGAGCAAATGGTTTCAGACAAGAAGATTTTTATGGGAATTTCCCATAGGGTCCTATGTTAAATTAAGTTCGGTTGTGGCTGCCATCTTGGTCGGAGGTCTGAAATGCCAGACACAATTTTGGAAGGGGACCACACAAGGATCATTTCAGCAAAGTTTGGTTGAGATTGGCTCAGTAGTTTCAGAGAAGATTTTTTTTAAATTTCATCCCCCCTTTTTTCTATTTTTAGCTTGGTGGCCATCTTGGTTGGAAGTCGGGATCACCGGACACAATTTTGGAAGGGGGCCATCCAAGAACCATTCCACCAAAGTTTGGTTCTAATTGAGCTACTGGTTCCAGACGATGGTTTTTATGTGAATTTTCCATAGGGTTCTATGTTAAACTAAGTTCAGCTGTGCAGCCATCTTGGTCAGAGGGCGGGACCACCAGACACAATTTTGGAAGAGGACCATCCAATGACCATTTCATCAAAATTTAGTTCTTATTGAGCAAATGGTTTCAGATGAAGATTTTTTATGGGAATTTCCCATAGGGTCCTATGTTAAGCTAAGTTCGGCTGTTTGGGCCATCTTGGTTGAAGGGCCTAACCGCCACACAAATTTTTGGAAGAGAACCATCCAATGACTATTTCATCAAAATTTAGTTCTTATTGAGCAAATGGTTTCAGATGAAGATTTTTTATGGGAATTTCCCATAGGGTCCTATGTTAAATTAAGTTCGGCTGTGGCGGCCATCTTGGTCGGAGGTCTGAAATGCCAAACACAATTTTGGAAGGGGACCACCCAAGAATCATCTCAGCAAAGTTTGGTTGAGATTGGCTCAATAGTTTCAGAGGAGAAGATTTTTTTTTTATTTCATCCCCCCTTTTTTTCTGATTTACATAATCGATCAAAATCGACAAAAGTTCAAAGTTCATAAAAAATCCCGTAATATATGTTAAAAAGCTCATCATTATGCTTATACAGTTCAAATTCCGGCACATTCTGGCTTAAAATAAAGCAGTTTTGGCCATTTGAAGAAATTTCTATTTTAAGTAATGGCAGCCATCTTGGATACAGGACGCCACTGATGGACACAATTTTGAAAGGGGACAGAGTGGTTTCTAACAAGAAGATTTGTAAATGATTTTTTGCTTATTTATGCCTAATTTGCATAATCGGTCAAAATTGGCAAAAGTTCAAAGTTCATAAAACATCACATAATATATGTTAAAAAGCTCATCATTATGCTTATACAGCTCAAATTTGAGCACATTCTGGCTTAAAATAAAGCAGTTTTGGCCATTTGAAGAGGGTGATTCAGGCCAAGTTTGGTTTAAATTGGCCCAGTGGTTTCAGAGGTGAAGATTTTTTAAAAAGTTTACAGACGGACGCCAAGTAATGGCAATAGCTCACACAAGTGAGCTAAAAGGTTTACGACGTACGACGGACGGACGGACGCCAAGTGATGGTGAAAGCTAACTAGAGGCTCACAGGAGCCTGTATAGCTCACCTGGGTATAATAACAACATCAGTCAATAAAACTTGACAACTTCGGGAAAAAAAATTAACAAATGTAGCCTTCATCATTGCAGACCCCTTCTACAAAAAAATGTGGGCAGGGGTTCCCCCTTTAATGTAAGTTATCAAAATTGCTGTAAAAAAACAGATATGTCAATGATTCTCAAAATTTAGCTTTTCCTACTTCACATTTTGTAATAGAGTTGCTTCCGTTTTATTATTTGAGTAACCAAAAGCAGTGAGTCAACAAAAAATGCATTTCAAGAGGAATAACTCTTCACAGTTGTCGCACATTTTTAACTGTGGGAAATTTTTTGTAGATCTTGACATGCTGAACATTTTTGCAGTTTAAACTTTCCCTCTATCTCTAATAGTTTTTGAGATATAAGATGATAGTATTAAAATTGAGAACATTTTGATGAAAAAGGGCAATAACTCCAAAATGGGTAATTGGATTTACTTCAAAATTGCAGGATAGGAAGATCTTGACATGCTGCAAATTTTTGCAATTTAAACTTATCTCTTATAGTTTTTTGAAATATAAGACGAAAAGTATTAATTTCTTTTTATAAATCTGATGAAAAAAGGGCAAGAACTCCAAGATGGGTAATCAGATTTACTTCAAAATTGCAGGTAAAAAAAAAAAATTGATCGCAGGGTCAAACCGCCAGACACATTTTTGGAAGAGAACCATCCAATGACTATTTCATCAAAATTTTGTTCTTATTGAGCAAATGGTTTCAGACAAAAAGATTTTTATGGGAATTTCCCATAGGGTCCTATGTTAAATTAAGTTCGGCTGTGGCGGCCATCTTGGTCGGTGTTCTGAAATGACGGACACAATTTTGGAAGAGGACCACCCAAGAATCATTTCAGCAAAGTTTGGTTGAGATTGGCTCAGTAGTTTCAGAGGAGAAGATTTTTTAAAAATTTCATCCCCCCTTTTTCTAATTTGCATAATCGGTCAAAATCGGCAAAAGTTCAAAGTTCATAAAAAATCCTGTAATCTATGATAAAAAGCTCATCATTATGCTTATAGAGTTCAAATTTGGGCACTTTCTGGCTTAAAATAGAGCAGTTTTGGCCATTTGAAAAACATTCTATTTTTAGTAATGGCGGCCATCTTGGATACAAGACGGCGCTGACGGACACAATTTTGAAAGGGGACCACATAAGGATCATTTCAGCAAAGTTTGGTTGAGATTGGCTCAGTAGTTTCAGAGGAGAAGATTTTTTTTTAATTTCATCCCACCTTTTTTCTAATTTGCATAATCGGTCAAAATCTGCAAAAGTTCAAAGTTCATAAAAAATCCTGTAATATATGTTAAAAAGCTCATCATTATGCTTATACAGTTCAAATTTGGGCAGTTTCTGGCTTAAAATAGAGCAGTTTTGGCCATTTGAAGAAATTTCTATTTTTAGTAATGGCGGCCATCTTGGATACAGGACGGCGCTGACAGACACAATTTTGAAAGGGGACCACCTAAGGATCATTTCAGCAAAGTTTGGTTGAGATTGGCTCAGTAGTTTCAGAGGAGAAGATTTTTTTTTAATTTCATTCCCCCCTTTTTTCTAATTTGCATAATCGGTCAAAATCGGTAAAAGTTCAAAGTTCATAAAAAATCCTGTAATATATGTTAAAAAGCTCATCATTATGCTTATACAGTTCAAATTTGGGCACTTTCTGGCTTAAAATAGAGCAGTTTTGGCCATTTGAAGAAATTTCTATTTTTAGTAATGGCGGCCATCTTGGATACAGGATGCCGCTGACGGACACAATTTTGAAAGGGGACCACCTAAGGATCATCTCAGCAAAGTTTGGTTGAGATTGTCTCAGTAGTTTCAGAGGAGAAGATTTTTTTAAATTTCATCCCCCCTTTTTTCTAATTTGCATAATCTGTCAAAATCTGCAAAAGTTCAAAGTTCATAAAAAATCCTGTAATATATGTTAAAAAGCTCATCATTATGCTTATACAGTTCAAATTTGGGCACTTTCTGGCTTAAAATAGAGCAGTCTTGGCCATTTGAAGAAATTTCTATTTTTAGTAATGGTGGCCATCTTGGATACAGGACGGCGCTGAGGGACACGACTTTGAAAGGGAACCACCTAAGGATCATTTCAGCAAAGTGTGGTTGAGATTGGCTCAATAGTTTCAGAGAAGATTTTTTTTTAAATTTCATCCTCCCTTTTTTCTAATTTGCATAATCGGTCAAAATGGGTAATGGGATTTACTTCAAAATTGCAGGGTAGGTAGATCTTGATATGCTGCACATTTTTGCAATAAACTTAACATCTATCTCTAAATAGTTTTTGAAATATAAGACGAAAAGTATTAAAATTAAAAAAAAAAATTATGAAAAAAGGGCAATAACTCCAAGATGGATAATCAAGTTAACCTTTATCTCTTATAGTTTTTGAAATATAAGACGAAAAGTATTAAAATTTTACAAATTTGATGAAAAAAGGGCAATAACTCCAAGATGGGTAATCAGATTTACTTCAAAATTGCAGGGTAGGTAGATCTTGATGTGCTGATAATTTTTACCCCATGTCAGATTTTTGATATTATTAACGGTTTTTGAGTTATTACCCAAAACCTGCAATTTTACCATATGTTCAATTTTTAGTAAAAGTGGCCATGTTGGTTGGTACACGGCATCACTGAACACAATTTTGAAACTAGACACCCTAGTGATGATTCAGACCAAGTTTGGTTTCCATTGGTCTAGTACCTTCAGAGAAGAAGATTTTTGAAAAAGTTTACGACGTACGACGGAGACAAGTGATGGCAATAGCTCACCTGACCCTTTGGATCAGGTGAGCTAAAAATGATACCCTCCCATTCCCCCCCCCCCCCCCCCCCCCCAAATAAAAGAATAAAAAAACACAAAAGAAAACAAAATCATAGAGATTTTACTTTCAAAGAACAAATAAAATTTCAACATTTGTTTTATGGAAACAGTAAACCAGATAATGTATTATGTATTTTATTTGTTACTTGCCATAAATCCACAATAGTGATGCAGGATTTTTATTTTTTATTTCAAATACAGGACTAACCCCTCATAGAATAGATTATCATGGGGGGAAATTAGACATCCTTTATCACAAACGTTAAGTACCCATTCAATATTAAGAGGTGGCTGAGTTTTTTCTTACATTTTCTTGCCGATTGATTTTGATTTTTGGTGTTTTAACACCACTTTCAGCAATATTTCAGCTATATCATGGCGACCAGTTTTAGTGGTGGAAGAAGCCGAAGTACCCAGAGAGAACCGCCAACCATGGGAAAACAACTGGTAAACTTTATCACTTGCAGTTGCAAGTCGAGTGCACCCTTTTTTGTAATTTACAAAGCCGGGTGCGAACCCACGCCATATCAGCTTGTATGAGTTGTTAAGTAATCCAACTACCTAACTCATTGAGCCACCTGGGCCCTCTACATTTTCATCTAAACAAATCCTATTTTCCTATATAATGTTTGACTAGTATCAATATTTGTGATGTTTTTTATATTTGTACCTACTATATTTCTTTGTGCACTTGTAAGTTGATCTCTTAATTCATTATGGGTGGAATCTACCCCAAATATCCTAAAATTATCAAAAATGCTAGTAATTTTCACTATTTTTTTAAGTCTTTTTTTCCCCAATTGTTTTCATTATTGATATACTCTGCATCCCATTCTTCTATGATTTAATTGCCACTGATAAGTAGCTATGAAGATAACAATTAAGAATCTCAGTCCTCACATTGGCTGTAACAAAACTCATATAATGTCTTACTATCTATATGAAGAATCTAGATATTTTAACGAGGGGCACCTGTTTAACGACTGTCATTCCTGCTAAGTAATGTATTTTGGATTTCAAACCCTCGCCCCCTTTTTCCCCTTTACACTTTTAAACCTGGAAATATTCCTCCAAATAATGAAAGAATAACAAAGCTGCATGATAAAAGTGACTGTGACAACCCAATATATACAAGACTTACCAAGAAAAAACATAGTTTAGGTTGTAGACAATACATACCTTCATTCTGAAGAGAAATCCCATAGAGTTCTCTGTTACGTTCTAGGACAACTGTTGAGTATGTTGCACCCCAATCCAAGAATCTGTACAAAGTAAAAGGTTAAGATATCATAAACATACATAGAGATCAAATATGAATGAAATAAACAATTATTCTATACTGCAATTGAAAACCGAGTTGTTTTCCCCTCTCAAATTTAATTTATAATAAAGTGATTTCTTGTGTAAAATACCATTTTTTCTATTCAATATTTGCCATTTTAAGTGGAGAAAAAAAAAATTAAATTACATGCTCAAAATATTTAATTCAAAGTTTAAAATACTGTAATATAATAAAAACAGATACAAATCCATCTTTAAGACTCCAAATTCACGAGTAAAAAATCTGCACTAGTCAATGGGACGTAACTCTATTGTTTTTTGGTCAAATAAATTGCCATTTCAAGGGTAATTTAGTGACTATTTTTTTTCAATTTCAGAACCGATTAAAATTTACATTGGACAGTTTGCATAAAGAGTGGAGATAGATGTGGAATTACATATTCTATGAGCACAGGCAAGCCGATCGATTTAGACAATAAAGAAAAACGTGGTTGGGGGAGTAGACAAAAAGTAAAATGCAACAAATATAGGTACATATCTCAGCTGTATACTCTATAAAAAGAGCTAGAGGAAGGAAAACCAGGACATAAACCCTAAAAAATAAATACCATTGCTCATGTTGGCCTGAGTTATTCACTAATAGAATACACAGGTTTCAGGAAAATACTTCTCGGCTGCCATATTCCTGCTCTTAATGTATCAAGTCTACAAAAATTAAGAGCAGATAATTTGTGAAATACAAAACATTTTATGAAAAGAATATGTCTCCCCTCCTTTTTAATTTTTTTTGTCAACATTGTCTCCCCTCCTTTTTAGTTTTTTTTGTCAACATTGTCTCCCCTCCTTATATATTTTTTTTGGGGTCAACATTGTCTCTCCCCTCCTTATATAGTTTTTTTTGTCAACATTGTCTCCCCTCCTTATATAGTTTTTGTTGGTCTACATTGTCTCCCCTCCTTACATAGTTTTTTTTTGGTCAACATTGTCTCCCCTCCTTATATAGTTTTTTTTGGTCTACATTGTCTCCCCTCTTTATATAGTTTTTTTTGTCAACATTGTCTCCCCTCCTTAGTCTTTTAAATACATAAAATTAACAAATAGAACATTTTACAACTTACAGGATTACTAAATTTTGTAAACATGAATGAATTATAAATATAATAGTGATTTCTAGTTTTAATTTCTGTGATTAGTCAGAAACAGAATGAATTGTTTTTTCAGTAAATATGTAGATATAGCCTGGAAGACCTTTCTGTGACTGAGAAATGTAGAGAAGATCAATGCTTTACTTGTGTCTCAAGTGTAGTGTTTGATAGTCTCTTATGATCACTTACATCCATGTCCTTTCTAACTAGTAATATTTTTATTCAAATAATTCTTATGAAAATTAGTTATCATTCTTTGTCTAAAAAATATCTCAGGAAAATTGCATCAAATATTGATATGAATATAGTTCATGCTTATCCTACAAAATGAGAAATTTTTATTGAGGTTCTCACCTTTAACAAATTATTTGGATCGTTATGTAGCTTCAAAGACTGGCAAATATAAAAGGTATCCCAAAAGAGAATTTTTACTTACCACTCTCTTCCCGATGCAATTTCTTTTTAATCTTTGACATCTTCCCCACCCTGCCCCTCCCCCCAAGTGACCCAAGTGTAGCTCCTGACACTTCAGTCATTATCTCCCTTGTCGAACTACGCCAGCATTGTAGTTCAACTTAGGAGATCACGACACCCCCAAAATAGGACCCCGGTGTAGCTGCTGACACCTGTTCCTCCCCACCGCCTCCTAGTCGAGGTACACAGAGCATAGTACCCAAGAGACGTGGCCTCCAAATGCAACTCCTGTCATTTGGATATTGCCTAAATGCACTCGGACCTGGGCATTTAAGCATAGGGGGACGTTCATAGATGTGAACCCCAAACACACCAGGCTTAACTTTTATGCTTTAGTTTGTCCAAGGTCCAAGAACAAATAGTTCCACCTACCTCTTCCCAAGATCAGGTTGTCCTCTGAATAGAGGTGGGTGCATCAAATAAAACAGGTTCCAACTGTTCCTTGGTTACAGGTAGTTGTCCTCAGAAAAGGTCATTGCATTTGAACATGTCCTCTGAACAGAGGTGGTTGCATCAGAACAAGTCAAATTGTTCCCTTGATCGAGGCAATTGTCGGGTCTGGTTATGTACAGTAGAGATAATTGCAGGAATATTTTAATATGTTCTTGTTTGCAAATCAATGTGAATCTGGCCAATTTTTTAAAGTTTATATTGGTTTTTCTGCCAGATATCTAGTTATAAATAGACGAGGGTCATTAAATACCAATCCTTCCTAATTGTACCCATCACAAGCCAGGAGATACAATTTCCTTCAGCCTTTCATGTGTTTGAGATTTGCAGGTAGTTGTGTGTTGTTATGGCTATTTGTAAACAACCATTAGCGTTTGATGTGGTTTTTATGTTGTCATGGTTACTAATGTTGATAACCATTAGCGTTTTATTTTCAATGTATCCTGAACTTAAAATAAAAAACTGCAAAAAGAAATCTTCAACTTATGTATTTTATTTTTATTCACCTTCATATTATTCAATACATTATCTACAGATTATTATTGCCATATTTCAGATTTTCAAACCCTGATATTAAAACTGAACAAGAAATGAATAATACATAAATAAAACTTGTATCTGTCTGCATCAATGGATTTAAACAACATTCAATAAATCATTCATAAGTCAAAATACAAATATGATTAAAGTTTTCCATCAAATAAACTTCATTGAAATTCCTTTAGATTACAGGGATTTCTTCTATTTTTCTTGGCATTCTTCCAAGCAACAAATGATTATCTTCCTGGCAGACTTTAGGAAATAAATGATGGTGGCAATCTTCCAGACTTTAGGCAGTAGATGATACTGGCAATCTTCCAGACTTTAAAGACATCAGTATTTTCTATAAAACAAAACAATATTATATTTATAGTTATCTAAATAACATCCTTTCATGTACATTAAATTGGAAACATTAGATTAGTGGTAAAACATGAAACAAGTGTAGACAGATCTATGTCTCACCTGTCCCCTGCAAATTGTTTGTGTGAAATATTTTTTTAGAAAATGAATTAATGTACTGTACCAGGTCCATCATCAAAGTACAATAAAACCTGTATTAAGAGGTCACCTTTGTTTCAAAGAAAAAGTGGCCTTATAAGAAAGGTGACCTCTTAGAAGAGGTTAGATTCATATGAAATTTTCTATGACATGACAAGAAAAAGGTGACCTTTTAATACAGGTGACTGCATGGGCAGGTTTGACGGGTAGACCAAATATGGTGAACCTAGGTTAGAAAAACTTGCCTAATCAGCAAAACTTAACATAAATTTAACAAGGTCAGCAGACTGTGAAAATGAGGTGAAGAACATGGTGAACCTAGGTGGTATGGTACATGTAGTGGAGAAACTGACCTAATCATGTTTAACAACACCGGTAGACTGTGAAAATGAGGTCAAAGATAGGCGACACATGCAAGTCTGACAGGTACCCTCCATGATAAATGTGTGGACCAAACATGGTGAACCTATGTTGTAGGTGGTGGAGAAAATAATGAAAACTTGATGTAAATTTGATAAAATCTGTAGACCATGAAAATGAGGTCAATGTTAGGTGACATATGCCTGACTGACATGTACACACCATGATAAATATGTGGATCAAGTACAAAATGTATGATGAACCTACATTGTATCGTAGTGGAGAAAGTGACCTAAACATGAAAAATTGATGCAAATTTAACAAAGCCAGTAGACTGTGAAAGTGAGGTCAAGGTCAGGTGGCACAAGACTGGTGAACCTAGGTTGTATGGTAATGGCAAAAATGACCTAATCACAAAAATTTGGCACAAATTTAATAAATAAAGTAGACCATGAAAATGTGGTCAAGGTCTAGACTAAGAAATTATATTCAGTTGTAACCCATTAAAGTAGGGTTAGGGGTTACGGTAGTAAATGCCACTTTCAACAATATTTCAGCTATATCGTGGCAGTCAGTTTTACTGGTGGAGGAAACCTGAGTACCAGTACCAGGAGAAAACCACCAACCTAGCACAAGTCACTGACAAACTTCATCACAAAAAGTTGCATCAAGTGCACCTCGAGATTTGAACTCACAACTTTAGTGGTGATAGGCACTGATAGCACAGGTAGTTGAAAATCTAACTACCATATCAACACAACCATGACCACCCCAAATTAACGTAGGACTTCCAATTTTTTTTTAAATGAGCAATGACAGGAAATCTGTTGACATACTACCGAAAGCGCTCGACACAATCCATTCAGAATTTGGGCCCCTATTAGACCCCTTTCTGAAATAAACAATTTTTTTTATGACCCACTAACAGCCCATTAATATAAACACTTCACAAAAATTGCATTGAAATTCGATGAAAAATAAAAACTTTCAAATTTTGGAAATTAGCACATTTCTTTGTATTGTGTGTTCTGTGTTGCCAGTTTCTCTGGATTGTCTGTTTTTGATTGGCCCTTCAGTATATCATTTATTCAGCCTCAGGATATCTCTAGCAAATCCATCGACATATTATCGAAAGCTCTCAACACAACCCATTCAACAACAAAAAACAATTGGATGAAGAAAAAAAAAATTGTATGCACCTTTAAAATATGCAACATTTCAAAATTTTAACCCCTTTTTCAAATAAAATAGCCAAAAACAAGATGAACTGTGAGCTAATGCTCACCTATGATATCCCCGCTCTTTGGCAAACAGGAAGTAGGAATCTGACGGGTCAAAAAACGCTTCCCACGATATGGGGTACCTATATGAAGCTTGTGACCAAATATCAGATTTCTGCCATCAATAGTTGCTGAGAAAAATGCGACGAAAAATGAGCATATATGTTCAATGTGTAGAAAAATCAACAAAGTCGGCAAACAGGAAGTAGGAATCTGATGGGTCCAAAAACGCTTCCCACGATATGGGGTACCTATATGAAGCTTGTGACCAAATATCAGATTTCTGCCATCAATAGTTGCTGAGAAAAATGTGACGAAAAATGTGCAGAGATGTTCAATGTATATAGAAACCAACTAAGTCAGCAAACAGGAAGTAGGAATCTGATGGGTCCAAAAACGCTACCCACAATATGGTATACCTATATGATGCTTGTGACCAAATATCAGATTTCTGCCATCAATAATTACTGAGAAAAATGCGACGAAAAATATTTTGGATGGACGGAAAGACGTACAGAGGTAAAACAGTATACCCCCCTCCCCCTTCGGGGAGCGGGGGTATAAAAATGTATGGCCAAATTTTGCACATAAATGACCATATTAAATATGAGAACTACGAGTTCATTTCACAGAAATGAGAATAAATACATCAAAAGTTCGTTTGGTTAAAAGTAGCTTCGGTGGATTGCGAAATCCTATTGATCGCGCCATTTAAAAAAAAAAAATTTGTTTCTTCAAAGGACGTGTATTCCTTGGTTTCTTTAATCAAAGTTATGACTTTTCAAGAAAATCACTTTCAAAATACTTAATGGATACGATAGATTTCAATAAACATGATATCGACATTTTCATAAATTTGGCAAAAATAGTTCGTTATGGCAAACATTGAGACGAATCATGCAATGATTACTATTAATTATATATTTTGACGGCAACTTTCCCAATGCGAAATTGCACCCATATGACGATTACAAAAATGTCCACTTTAAATACATACTGTGGGATTTTGAGTACATGTCATAACTATAAAAAAATTATTATCGTTGATTGAATTCTTAGCCAAGCCAGGTGAGATCAAAGATTATGCAAATCAAAACAAAAATTATATAATCCATTGATTGGCTTGTAACATGTAATAAAATTGTCATTGTAGTGACTTATTAGTTTTAATCAGCAAATGAAGAAGAATGGATTGTTACAATCATTTTTCTCAATTTTTTGAAAATTCAAGTGACGAATTGGGTACGGGAAATACTCGTCAATGACGAAAGTGATGAGCGCTAGCTAAATCACTGTGACCCTTTGGGTCAGGTGAGCTAAATATTCTCTGCATTAAATGTATAATAATTTAATGTGATTTGAATACTGCAATCTGATTGGCTGATCTGCTTGGAGAAAATGTTGGCTATACTTGATAGCCTGGGTATTGTAGCGTCACCAACATATTCATTCGCCAACGACAAATTCAAATAGTCACATGAAATAATCGTAATTAAAATCGAGAAATCATTAAATTTTGTTGCAAAAATAAAATTATAAGGAATATTTGAAATGTTTGAACAGGTTATTTAACCTGGCTTGGAACAGATTACGCTTTTCATAAGCCACTTCAGTTTATTTATTAAACCGTAACCCGCCCCAAACCAGGTTATATTGTATAACTTGTTCAAAAATTTTAAAAATTCCTTAAATACACAACAATGAAAACAAATTATCTACCTGTCAAAGTTTCTGTAAACAGCTTGATGTTGGAGGCAGTATATGTCTGTTATCACATTAGAACTTGATACAACTGCAAAGAAATAAAATATATTAGTTTTGCTGTAAACCTTCACATCTTAAATCCATTTATGTGTATCCTGTAGTACTCAGAATTTGTATAAGATGGCACCATATAATGTACAAGAACAAGGGGAGATAATAAGCACAAATGTACGAACAATAAACAAAAATGAAAAATAAGCAATTTGTACAACATGATAAAAATGCATTTTTGTTAAATGAATGTTTAATTATTAAACAACCTTATTAATAAAAAAAAACTGCTGAGATGTGCTAATCTGGGTCACGGGTCACTGTAATCGGGCAGCTGTATCGAGAAACAGATACGGTGTTGAAAAAACTGTTGATACTCATAAAATATTGATAAATGGTATAAAATTTTATGTTTGTCTTCAAGAAATATGATAGACAAAACCATGTGTGAAGTTTTATGACGAAATATCTCTGATTTCTATGTAAATTTACGAGTTGAAGTTGCGGCTGTATCGAGAAACAGATACGGTGTTGAAAAAACTGAAGTGGGGAAACACCCACAGGTATTGATTTGAGTTTGGACGGCGACTTTCTCACAGGTAATTTTAGCGATGTATTTTTATCTTGGACAAGAATAACGAGCGTCCTGATTGGATGACCAATTTAAAACACACTGACACCGCATGGTAAAAAGATGCATGTAAAAGAAATCTATGTTATATTTATTCATTTGTTTGATTCTGGAATATTGTTGATCATTGATTTAAACAAGAAAAAAAAGGGGGGTGAATTTTACAGTTAAATAAATGTTATGTTTCGACAGTTTAAAGAGAAAAATAAAAAATTGTTGCGACTAAAGCTTAAATCAGCGTTAAAAATTGAACAAATATCAGTGGTTTTGTAAATGAGATTTATTTTAAATAGAAAATCTGAATTTATTATTAATGATACAATTTTATATCCCTTGGGAGGGGGAGGGGGGCTATGATGAAAATTTGAAATAAAAACACAGGACCGGACTTTAAGCAAAAATAATAATCCAGGATTAATTTTTTATTAAAAAAATCCAGGACCCCTGTGACCATGAATTTCTTTTTTTAAAGTTAATAATATGAAATATTGACATCCACACTTGCCTTTAGGACAATACAATTCTGTGTCCATATTAAAAATAAATTAAAAAAATATAAGTCTTATTTATATTAAGTACTGTTGCACTGTGAGTGTAAACGAATATAAACAGAGTTAATTGTTTTGTTTGCTTGTACATGTATGTATACATTTCATAAACATACTCTGGTATCAAAAATATAGGGATTTGTGTAAACCTTGACAGTTACACATAAAAAATAGTTAACAATAATAACACAAGCGATAGCAAAGCAGATTATAAATAAGCATTAACACATGAATAAGTATTAGTATGCAAATAAACATTAATTATAAGCAAATAACCAGAGGCTCTCAAGAGCCTGTATCGTTCACCTGGTTATAAAAAGAACCAATTGGTCCTATGTAAAAACTATGTCCTGCAGTGGTAGTAATCTTGGAATTCCGATCAACTTTTGCGTCTTGAAACATTTTTCCCATAGGGTCAAATGTTAAACTAAGTCCTGCTGTAGCCACCATCTTGGATTTCATATCAGAACAAAAAACCTAAACTTTGTAGAAGACTATCCAGTGAACATTCCTGTGTAGTTTGGATTGAGTCTGATTTATAGTTTCTGAGAAGAAGGCATTTCTAATACAATTTGACTTTGGGGTTGTTGTCTCATTGACATTTACCCCATATCTCATTATATTCATATTTGAACATTTTCCCATAGGGTTCAATGTTAATCAATGTCCTGCGGTGGCAGCCATCTTGGATTTCGGATCAGCATAAAAAACCCAAACTTTTTAGAGGACCTTCAAATGATTATTCCTGGGCAGTTTGGTTTCAATTGTCCTAGTGGTTTAAGAGAAGAAGCGTTTTGAAACATTTTTCCCATAGGGTCCAATGTTACACTAAGTCCTGCTGTAGCCACCATTTTGAATTTCATATCAGCACAAAAAACCTAAAGTTTGTAGAGAACCATCCAAGGAACATTCATGTACAGTTTGGCTTTAATCATATTTGTAGTTTCTGAAAAGAAGGCATTTGTACATTTTCCCTTAGGGTCCAATGTTAATCTATTTCCTGCAGTGGTGGCCATTTTAGATTTCCGATCGGCATAACAAACCTAATTTTGTAGAGGACCATCCAATGATCATTCCTGTGCAGTTTGGTTTAAATTGTCCATGTGGTTTCAGAGAGGAAGCGTTTTGAGACACTTTTCAAATAGGATCCAATGTTACATTTGTAAACTAAGTCCTGCTGTAGCCGCCATCTTCCATTTTATATCGGAACAAAAAACCTAAAGTTTGTAGAGGACCATCCAAGGAACATTCCTGCTAAGTTTGGTTCCAATTGGCCTAGTGTTTTATATAAAGAAAAATAGAATGGCGCTGCGCCATGCCCCTTTTTATAAAAAAAAACGTGGCGCCATGTATTGCCGATGTGCCCTTTTTCATTTCTTCAAATGATCCGTAAGATCCCTTGGTCGAAGTGCGACAACTCTAGCGAACTATCAAATTTTGACGCCATTGTGAAAATAAAAAAAAATGCCGACTGCTGACAAGAAGGAGAAGAGGAAGGCAGAAGCAGCCTCATGCCGAAACCTAATGAAATTCTTCAGCAGGTATATAAAATGTTTCATCAGCCGTAAAATTGTGTGAACTTGTAATGAAGTGTCAATTTTTAATCAATATTCATCGGCGGTGACCCACCCCACATGTACCTGTGTCATGTGTGTATGAATAAGGCCAGAAAAAAATATATCTCTGTTCAAGGTTTCCCTACAGTACCGTCCCTATTTTTTCTGCCTACCCTAGCACATTGTATTGGTATCTTTTGTAAAACACTGCTAAGTCATCACATTTTGGTTAAGCACTGTTAAAGTCAAGAAATCAAAATAATTTTGAAAAATAAAATGGTTTTACCTACCTACCTACCCTATTTTTTCTATGTGCCCTTTTTGGTAAATTCTACACACAAAGTGCCCTTTAAAAAAAAATATATATCATGCCCCTTTTCAGTCCTAGATAAAACACTATGGCCCAGTGGTTTCGGAGAAGAAGCTTGAAATGTGAAAAGTTTACAGAGGACAGACGCCAAGTGATGGCAATAGTTCCCATGGTCCTTTGGTCCAGGTGAACTAATGAATAACATAAAAAGAACACAATTCTATGCTTACCTCACACAAGGTACGAAGGTCCTCGGTGATCGGATGATCTGATCTATATGTTGTACATTATTGCCAATACTAATTCTGGACACAACCTGAATAACACAATTTAGAACTCATTACTATGTGTCTTAAATTAATTAATAAATTTATCTGCAACTATAATATTAATATTGACACACACAAAAAAAAGGTAAAAAGTCACTCACTCTTAGGATAACATTTTTACTGTTATAAACAGTTTAAATGATAATCTTGTGTAATAAACACAAGATTATCATTTAAACTGTTTATATCATGAAAAAATATCTTTTATTCTCAAAGGACACATGGCTCAATTAGTTAGGTAGTTGGATTACCTAACAATTCATACAAGACTATCACCAATATGGCTTGGGTTCGCGACCGGCTTTGTAAATTACAAAAAAGGGTGCACTCGCAAGTGACAAAGTTTACCAGTTGCTTGTCCATGGTTGGTGGTTCTCTCTGGGTATTCCGGCTTCTTCCACCACTAAAACTGGTCACCATGATATAACTGAAATATTGCTGAAAGTGGCGTTAAACACCAAAAATCAATCAATCAGTCAATCTTTTATTCTCAATAAACCATCATTATTAAATACTGGTATAGGGTTAGGCTTATGGTGTTTAATGCCACTTTCAAGGATATTTCAGTAATATCGTTGATTAAACATAAATAAAAGGTTTTAGGTGAAAATAAGGGATTTTGAGAATGTACTTGTTTTAAGCAATAACTAGAATATAAATTATTTGTTTTAAAAACTATTTAGCATAGAACTTTCAAATACAACGGTCTCAGATGAAAGAGATCTTCTAAATTATTTTTGTGGAAAATATTAGTTTTTATTGAAATTATATGGATTTTGAGAAATGGATCTTACTGATGCAATAAAACATATTTTTTGGTATGATATGAATTGATATGAGCAGCATTTTTGGTGAAAATTCTAGTTTTTTTTTTAAAACAAGAATTTTGAGAATTAAAGGTATGTCTAATTTACACAATAATCTTCTGCAATAAGCATTGAAGTTCACGAGAATCTGTATCACTCACCAGATTGTATCACAAATTGGAATTAGTGGAGAATGTAAATATCATTTTCCATGTCTGTCCTTAACCATATTGTAGCAGGGCTTCGATGTGTCAGTGATAAGTCCAGCTTGGGTTCGATACTTTTATTGGAATATAACAGTAACCCTACAAATAACAAACATAAATACATGACAAGACAGATCACATAATACACAATCAAAGGGAGATAATTCTCTATGATTTATCAAAGAAATATAAAATATAACACTTTTATAGAGTTATCTTCTATGAGAAAAATACCACAATATAGCTTACTCTTCTAATAAGTATACAATAAAGTAAATTATTCTGTCTTTGGTAAATAACCAAATAATTGCATCACCTCAGAATTAGTTTCAGCATAGTTTATACACTCAAAAAAATAAATCTCTATGTGAGAGAATATATGACACAAATAAAAATGACAAACACTAATATACTCAGTAAGCACAATTCACTGAATACACAAACCTATAAACATGCAAATAAATAAACAATCAAATACACAAAGCTTACCCTATATATGGCACAAGGGCACCAGAAGAATGGATCACTCTAGGATCTTTGTAAGTCTACATCTGAATAAAATAAAAGGGGCATTGATAAGTCAAAATGACTTCAGAACATATTAAATATAACAAAAGCATCATCTTGAATAAATTAATCAGATGTATATAAATTGTATATCAAAGTTTACAGAAATTCAACACTTGTAAAAATATAAAAGAATAACCATGATAACATTCCTCTCATTCTAATTTTAAATGAACTTATAAAACAATTATACTCAAGATTCATACTTCAATCCACAGGCTCTTGTTTCTGGTAAAAACAAGTGCCTGTGCTTCAATCTCAATATGTGCATTCCCACTATTTCATACTAATATAATGTATTCATAATTATATATGTTTACTGATTTAATATCATGTTAATGTGGGGAAACATCATTCAATGTTTGAATTGATTGATTTTTCCAGGGGATGTCATAGGGAAAGGGGATGGAATCAGCAAATAATGATGCTAGAAAATGGCCGATTTTAACATTCGATGTATCTTGGGATTTTATAATAAGTAAGGTAATTCTCGTCTAGTTCTTGTATATCGAGAAACTTTTCATTGGATAATTTTTTGACGTATTTTAAGTGTCTATGCAAATTTATAATCGAAAGAAATAAATCGGAAAATACCGAAGTATAATTGTAATATACGGAAAAAATCGAAGGAAATTCGGCAATATATTTATAATAAAGTGGGCATTGATTATATAAATAAATCAAAAGTTCTTCAAGGTAGGTGTATTTAATTTAAATAATTGCAACTATAATATTCATATAAATATGAACATAAAAAAAAATTATTGTTTAATATTGATAACAATTTCAAAATATAACAATTAAATGCAAAAAGTTGAATTAACAATAATTATTGGGGAAAATGCTTTTTTAAGGAATATAAATAAAGGGAGATAATCATAGTACTGTATAGTATTATAAAATTACTACTGCAAAACTTTAGTTAGATACAATGTATCTACGTACCATTAGTTGTTTACAAAATACACTTATATATATAATTATTGTTTGTAAACAAACATCTGCTTTGCATATCATAAATCCTCGGATTTACCATATTCTAAGAAAACACGTGTTTTTTTTAATTAATTTATTTCATAAAAATATATAACCTATATTTTCTATTTTTATATATAATTATTAAGGTAAAAATACCTTACAAAAGAACAAAAAGCCATTCAGAAAAATTTGTCAAACTAAAAATCTTCCTGATTCTGATCCTGATCTTACCAGCAGCTCGCTGGTACCATTTGGCCCAAATTTTGATTGTATTTCACTGGGTACCGGTAAACTGAGAAACGAAAAGAAACGAAACGAAAACAAAATCCAACGAAATCTGTAAAGTAAGAAAACGAAATCCAACGAAATCTGTAAAGTAAGAAAACGAAATCCAACGAAAAGAAGCGACGAAATCTGTAAAGTAAGAAAACAAAATATAACGAAAAGAAACGAAATCTATAAAGTAAGAAAGCAATATCAAATGAACAAAAGAACGAATTCTGTAGAGTAAGACAAGAATCGAAACGAAATAAACGTTTATTCTTTGTAAGCACTACTAGAGATATCCAATAAAAGAAAAGAAGACATTTCTAAGTTGCAAAACTTGTGTCTGATCCATTTGTTGTTATTATGAACAATAAAATAAGTTTAAATCATCCAATAAAATTACGTAACTCGACCTAAGCTACCTATCGAGACGTATCTTCACCTATGGTCACAAAGCATGACGCACAGGATCCTACATTGAAGTTTGATTGAAAATTACAATAACATTCAGCATTCATTCAAATACTAGTATTCCACATCTCAGTATTTTCTATTTGATACCGACTGGATGCGCACTTCGGATTGATTTATTTATTGTTGTTTGTTTAACGTTCAGTTGCTAATATTTCATGCATAATCGGGACGAGAACAAGTTGAAAAAAATCAATTTGATAAAGAAAAGCGAGGTTGGGATGGGAAACAGGAAAAGCAATTTTTGACTGCAATGGCCTGGAAAAGGGGAGAGATGGATAGGGGCGGAATATTTTGCCATCTGTAGCGGCCCCAAGGTAGCATAGGGGCATACTCTTATGAAATCTACAGATGGGATCTTTTACGTGCATGAAGAGTGGCACCCTCCACACACGTTGGCCTACTATGGTCCGCGGTAAGATTTTCCTCTAATAGCCTGACAACTCCCGAAGCGAGCCCGGGTTACCCTATTTAGCCATCGAGTCACCTAAGGTACACACCTTAGTTGCTCGGGAGACTGAGCATCCGACCCCCGGCCAGACTCTAAGTACTCTTTTAGTCGGCTTTTACGACAAGCCGAGATCTGCTTCACGCCTATTCTTTATGACGCCCGGGATTCGCACAGGGCTTTCGGAAAACAACATCTTGAAAAATGTCCTCTGTCAAAGTTATGCACATTAACTATATAATTTCATCATATTACATCTTGAATCTTTTTTTTAACGTGATATGTCAGTAAGTGCACATTTTGGGAGCTAAGTGCCCTAAGCACGGGCTGTTCGGTAGTCAGGGGTTGGGACAGATGCATTTCAATTTTGCCTCTTAAAAAGCCTTTGTCCCATGCTCAATATTTATGAAAAAACTACATCCCATGCCTAATTTCAATGGAAATAATATAGGCTTTACCAAATTCTGCCAAGAAAACGTGAAAAAAAAGTTGCAAAAATATCTTTGTCCCATGGCCTTTTACACTGGTCCCTATTGCCTGGTCCCTTAGAGGCGAAGTTTTGTTTCAGATACATGTCGTATGAGGAATACTAAGGCAAAAATTTAATACAAGACATCCGTAGGTTTAACTATCTGAAATTTACTAATTGAAAGTTTTATAGATAACGTATGTATTTTTGTTTTTTTTTAAACCATTTCACCAAAACATTGATAAACATTGTTTTATTTGAATAATTACAGTGTATGAGAAAACCATGAAAAAATCTGTCCAGAAACCATGGCCACTTACTTGATTTTTGTAAACTATTGGTGTTATTGATACAGGACCCAATATGAAACTTATTTTGGCAAGAATGCTGGGCGTTATGTATATAAATGAGGCTTTGTATTTTTCTGTTTTGTCGGATCGTTGTCTCGTGGACATTTATTCAGCATCTCAGTATTTCCATTATTTTGGCAAAATAGTATTTTCGACAAACCTAAGACGGCCGAGCTATGAATTGTTATTGGAAAAATAATGATTTCGACAAATCAGGTGCACTACTAATGTAGAATTTGAATAAATTCTGCTCTAATAACAACCTCATTCTTTATATAGGGAAAATGTCACTTTAAGAAGATATATATATATAAGAATGTATACTATCAGATTAGTTTTCAACCGAAAGATGGTGCATTTTACATCTGGAAGCTATTTTGGTCCTTGTGAAAAGACATTTTCTCCATTTTTTCGAAGTTTTAAAAAATCAAAAACTAGATAAAAATAAAGCCCGGTGTTCCTTATATTCAGACAAAGTGAAATAAAAGTTGAACAGGTAACTCCAAAATCGAAAAAGTTATGACTTGTCATCCATTTGTGATAAAAAAAAAAAAAAACCAAAACAACATCCCTCCTCCCCCTGGACACCCACCGAACATCAATTCCCATCACCACATTTCTTCGTCGGAAAACTGCCCATAAATACAACCCTGAAATTTGATGGTACTGCCTTATACATATGCACATCGGGTAGTATTGTGAGTGAAGTTCGTTTCGCTATTGAGATATATAATTGTAGGCTTGCAAAAAAACCACCCTCCATAAAAAGGAAAAATTAACGACATACTACTCCATCAAAACATCAAATACTCAGGGATGGAAATTAGCAGGGGTCCAGTTGCCCAAGGCCCCTAAAAATTTGGGTGGGCTACAAGAAATTGAGGTTTATTTTAGTTATTTAGATAGGATTGGGCTACTCAAAATTGTGTTTGTCTAGCAACTGATACCGGTATTTCCCTGTGTCTTTCCGTGAACTACTATGGGCTTTGGTGTTGTTGTGCATGGGGTATATACCCGCCTGTGTATTTTGCAAATTGATTTTTTTCAACTTGTTCTCGTCCCGATTATGCATGAAATATTAGCGACTGAACGTTAAACAAACAACAATAAATGAATCAATCCCAAGTGCGCATCCAGTCTGTATCAAATAGAAAATACTGAGATGTGGAATACTAGTATTTGAATGAATGCTGAATGTTATTGTAATTTTCAATCAATAGGTAAATTCATAGGTAAAGATACGTCTCGATAAGTAGCTTAGGTCGTGTTACGTAATTCTATTGGATATCTCTAGTACTAGTAGTGCTTACAAAGAATAAATGTTTATTTCGTTTCGATTCTTGTCTTACTTTACAGAATTCGTTCTTTTTTTCACTTGATATTGTTTCCTTACATTATAGATTTCGTTTCTTTTCGTTATATGTTGTTTTCTTACTTTACAGATTTCGTCGTTTCTTTTCGTTGGATTTCGTTTTCTTACTTTACAGATTTCATTTCATTTCGTTGGATTTCGTTTTCTTACTTTACAGATTTCGTTTCATTTCGTTCGATTTCGTTTTCTTACTTTACAGATTTCGTTGGATTTTGTTTTCGTTTCGTTTCGTTTCTCAGTTTACCGGTACCCGTATTTCACTTCACATCAAAAATTTTACATGAAGACGTATGTTGAATGTAAAATAATACAAACCTCCTTGGGAAATATATATTTCAAACAATTACATCCATATTTTGTCACAATATATCCATAAATAAATGTCTGGCAAACTCATTTACCTAACACGATACACACATTAGCACCCCCCTTTTGGTTGTAACGGCCGAGTATATAGCCAAGGGAGATAATCGTTTCCGTAGCCTGATTTTTCTTATTAATAAAAACTTGAAACTATACTAAGGTGAAAATTAGAAATAGTAAGATGAGTAAACAGAAAGATAACTGACCTTTAGAAAACAAATAGAATAGTAGTACATGTGGTCCAAATTAATTTCCAGTTTGAAAATGTTTGAGTAAACAACATGTTTGAGTAAACCAAAATGTCTGACTTTAGTTTCTGTTGTGCTCTATCACAGGTGTGAGGAAAAGATAATCTACCAATAGAAAGTCTGTATTTTCCCTCCAAAATTAATGTGTAATGAACCATGTAATTTACTGTACTGTGTGTATATAGTTTTATTTTGTAATTTTTTTTAATTTCAAAAATATTATAAACCTTAAAAACATGAGTAAATAATATCATTATAAAGGACGAAGTCCTTCTAACGGTAAGCTCTCCGATTTTTCCTTCTATATTGATAGCCAAAAATCTGCTCACCGGAAGTTTAAAAAATAGATCAATTGCTAATTTAGAAACGCAAAAGAAATCTATTTCAATGAAAAATTCCCAATTCTTTGATTATTTACTCTATGCAACCAGGGGCGTAGCTAGCCTTTTTTGCAGTGCAAGCAACCATACCTTAGAGAGGGGGTCTTGTTTTTTTACTAGATGCAAAATAGTGCGTTCTGAGGTGTTTTCACGGGTAAATTTAATACATAAGCAACACATTGATTTCATGATTTTGTTAGACAGAATTTACTTAGAATTGCCCAAAATCTGTCCTTCGTGTCTTAATTAGCAGACACGCACTTCTCCATAACTTTGTCTAAATCCACACTGAAATCGCGATGGATATGCATTAATGCTATCGATGACAACCTATCGTTATTCATTGTTGATCGTACATATGTCTTCAACCGACGTAGTACACTGAACGATCGCTCTGCGGTAGCACTTGTTACCGACATTGTAAACATGATACACAAGATGGTATCTATAGAAGGATATAGTACCGGGTTTACTGCATCAAGTGTCTCACAAAGTGAAGTTGGCATCTGATCGCGAGGTGTTATACTCCAGCGTGTTCGCCCTCTTGAATTCGTCTAAATTACATGTCAGGTCAGTCTGGTATGTCTCATACAATGTCGCGATTTGTTCGTTCGTAATATTTCCTATAACACGAGGAAGCAGATACTGTGCATAAAAGCGATTTTCTGATTTTATTAGACGCGACTCCAATTCCATTATCATGTGGTCTATAAACGCATAGTACAAAGAAACTTTCCAATACTGTTTTGGCGTGTCTGCAGGGTGATTGGCTCTGGTAGTCTGTCTTCCACATCGCCTCGGCATATTTTCAACGATATCGAAAGGTTCTGATAAATCTAATGCCGATTGATACCATTCATCCCAAACTGATTCATCGAGTCGTTCAGCTCGTAGCAACTCAATGACAGTTTTACCTTCTTTCGTAGCCTCCAGCAGGTCACATTCGATACCTACCAGAGCTATAACAAATACAAATCTGGTAATAGATGCAAGGTATTGTACGGCTTTGTCATCTCCCTGTAATCGTTCCAACGCATGAACCACTACAGGAAATGATGTTTTAAATGTGTACAGTGCGTCGGCTCGACTCGTCCATCGCGTTTCGCAAAGTGTGCGCAGTTTGGTCCGCTTGTCCATATTTTCGATGTAACTCATACTAATGATACGGCCGTAACGTCATTTGAATAAAATTTGAAATGCCGTAATTTTTATGACATTGAATTGTCACAAAAAGCCACAACGAGACTTTGTTTTCCACTTTTTTTAAAATTTTTATTATTCCTTATTTATTTTATTTTTTTTGCTTTTTATTTTTTTTTATTCAGCACGCCGATGTGCACGCAACTGCGTGTTGGCGTATAGGGAGCTACGCGCCTGGCAACTACGAAACTCCCGATGGAATAGACAGACTCAATCTGTCTCAATCTAGCCGAGATACGAGCCAGGGGACAGAACTCGTCAGTTTACCGATTAAAGAGCGGCGTAGGTAAAATGAACGCCATATCAAATCGGCTACACAATTCATTCAAAATAAAAGATAATAGCCTCACCGGACGCAATTACGATCGAAATAAAAAGTATGTCCCCTAATTGTTCCTTCAAAACATGAATTAAAAAAATGCTTTTATAAATAGATACCCCGCTAAATTACTCGTGTTTTGGGAGAAAATTATTCATTATTCATGCGCAGTTGTTGAATGTTGCAGACGACGGGTTTTCATATTTGTAAACAGAAAACGATCGACAATTGCACTTGGAATCTATCGCTAAAATTCATTGAGGTTCGCATATTTTGTTATCTTATGCCTGTAATTGGAAAGAATATGATCTCCTGGTTCTATGCATATGTAGAACACATTGAAATTAAAACAAAAACAGTCAATAATATGAAATCGGCACGGCCATGAATGCTCGCTCATCTGAAAATTATCTGACAATTTCATCAAAAAGTGTCGAGATTTGTTGGGCCGAGATATATTAGGGACGACCTTTTTTAGGGCCGAATCTAGTCTCATTCAATCGAGCTGTCGTTCCTTTATTCGAGTTATCGTTCCTTACGAAATCTCAAAAGTTAACTTCCGCGTAGAAACAAAAATTCTAGTCAGTATGTCAGAAGAGATTTAATAAATTAAAAAATATCAATATAAGTAAAACAAGCTGGCAAAATTACTTTTATTACACACGGGTTCCAGGTTTCAGTGGTATCGGACGTACGAGAGAGGGTATCGCATTTACGCTTTATGTTAAGAAGATCTTCATTAGTTGAGTGTGTTAGTGTGTTACCCGGAAACCGGTGTTTACAAAACGTAGAATTTTTTTTTCTTCGACAATATGTTCAACCATGTTTGTTAAAAAATTCTAAGTTCACATTCTATACCATAAAGAGCTCGCTTAAGCTCGCATATAATACATTTTCCTTACCTTGATCTATGTCAAAATCCGTGATGTACCTTATTCATTGAAGAGTCCAAGGAATTCCGAATGCAAACTGGCACACATTTATGGTATGAATAAAGGAAAGGTTTTTATGTCATGTGTCTTTGTCTTTAATTATAGTTACTTTTTAGGCTGCTTATTTTAATTTATTTACTTAGTGCTTTAAATTTTAAATTAATTAGTTTAAATTATTTTTTAATATAGATGTTTTAATTTTTGCTAGTATTTTTATGTACCTTGTATGTATGCATGTATGTTGTTTTTGTTATATGTATAGTCGATTTTAAAAGCTCTGTAGAGCTTGTGTTTTATGTATGTTGTGATATGTATCGACTCTAAATAAAACTTTATTTATTTATATTTATTTTTTGTGTATTATATACAAATAGATATGTGAACGTAAATGAATGAATGCTCTTTCAATTTTAACAGTTGTCATTAAATAATTTACACTAGAAAGGTTATTATGATGTTCGAAATTGTGTCTGGATCTAGGTCACAGAGTGACTAGAACGGGGTCATGAAAATCTGTTCCAAGTTAAAACCCGTAACAATGCATTGAATAATATATGGGCTATGATTCAAAAGGAATATTGGTGTTTAATCTGAAATATGAACATGCAATCAGCTTCATCAATTTGGTCAAATTTATAAATTATTATCACTGAAACACCAATATCATCGAAATTGTTCATAATTGCGTCCGGTGGCGGTGAGGCTAACGTGTACGGATCATCGTATTATTGAAATTTTAGGTCTTCGTCCTTCAAACAGGTTGCCTGTCTCATATTAGCATATAATGATGTTCAGTAATTATATAAAATTAAGACTACCACACATATGATGAAGACTTAGATTACGGTCAAATGAACTCCTATAGTATCCAAGTTTTTATATAGACTATTGTAAAAAAAAAAAAAATTAGTTTATACCTTCCTGAGAATACCAAAACGATTGGATTGCAAATTCTCAAAGTTCAGAATTGTTTTATAGACAACAACGACAAGAACCCGAAAGAAGCAATACAATAATGAAACTTTTGCATATATCTTTTATTTCACAATAAACTAGAATTCCTTACCAAGAACTTGTTTGCTGATGAAATTTAAGATTTGTTTGTTGTTTAATGTTACTGTCAACTCAACAGTATTTCAATTATATCATGGTAACCAGTTTTAGAATATCCCAACTCAATCCAGTATTAGTATAGTGCAGTGTAGTTTAGAAAGAAAATAAGCTAAAGGCTCCAGTCATTTTTTTTTTATTTATTGAAAATTTAATGTTTGATTTGTAGGATTCCCTTTGATAAAATGTCTGATAGATATTTGCTGAATTTGGTTGGTTTGGTTTATTTTCAATAAAAACAAAATGACTGGAGCCTTTAGCACAATAGTTCTGGAAGCTCCAGGGCAACTATCGCTTTATCCTGGACAACTTTTGTCCAGTCTAATCGCAGGCGCTTGTGTAGAGTCAAAAATATGCTCGCTATGTACCTAAAATACCTGTTACTTGTTAAAACGGCAGCTGGACCTAGAAACAAAAGTTAGTAGAACGAGAGAGTTGTAACACGAAATGTTGTAAAATATGGATAAATGGCTCAAAGATATACTTCCAGACAAAGATCCATACCATAATCGCGGGAGGGACCAAATGAGAAGAAAAGGGGGTCCAGAATTCGAGTGCCTGTGCTTCTTCCCGATACCAAAGAACGAAGAAGTGTCAAGATTATCAAAATTTATATAATGTTTAGTTATGTTTTATTTCATGAACATTTTATTCTAAATGAAAAATTATATAAAATTATATAATAACTTTTATGTTTTTTTTAATGAACAAAAATAATTCAAGAATCTAAATATAGTACACGCCCATGTCATCTCTTTTCTTCATTTCGAGGTTTTTTTTAGCAGTTTACCTATCTTACGTATTTCATCCATAACTCTTCAACAAAATCACATAAAACTTTTTTTGAGGTAAAATACATCAAAACCAACATTATAATAAGCATTTTTAAAAACGCATATAATGCCAAAAAAATCAGCTTCTTGGGGTCCATGCACAGGCACTTATCTCTGTAAAAATAATTGGTACACATTTTTTTTTACAGAGACAAGTGCCTGTGGGTCCATGTCATCATCTCTTGTCTTCATTTCGATTTTTTTTTTAGCATTTTACCGATCCATAACTCTTCACAAAATCACATAAAACGTTTTTAGAAGGTAAAATACATTAAAACCAACATGCTATTACAGTATATAAACATTTAAACGCATATAATGCAAACAATATGCTTCTTGACGTCTCTTTCCTTCAATTTCCTTCTTTTGACTTCTCTTGTCTTCATTTCGAGGTACCTTACCTTACCGTACCGTTGAATCTTTAACCGTCCTTCAGGACAACCTCACTATGAGTGTAGTATATAACCATAACCAGTCACCATAATCCCTATCATCTGTCCTCCACCATTGAGTGATCAGTACCATTTTCATGCATATTTTAACTATGTACATCCTTTGAATCCATCATCGTGAACATATGTGTACATATCTATCTACATTCATGGAAATGTCATTCACACTATATATTTCTAATAACACTGAGTCAATATTCTCCCCTCTCTCCCTGTCCCCGGCCATGATTTTATATCACCCTCTTGTCTGACTTTCTCCTGTGGCAAGTGATTGACCTTGATCTTATGCAGTGCAAAGCATAACACATTATTCTTGAATTCTGTTCCATTTGTTGCTCTGCAATATCATTAAGTTCAAACCTCGAATTTCGTACAATCTATAATCATTTGTATTTTTGTTACTGAGTCGAGGCTGTCAAAACTAATATCTATATGATCCTCAAGTATGTCATTTATCTTAGAGAGATGTTGTAATCGAGGAGCATGCAAAACTTTGCATTTAAGTAGGAAATGATCCAGATTTTCAACATCTTCATCACATAACTCACAGAGTGGTGATACGCATGTATATTTCGCACGAACTTCCTGTAGAAAATAGGTGCCAGTCACCAATCTGATCTTTATTCCAACGGTCATTGCTGCTTTTGATGGATTTAAATCTCTAGAGATGTTGAGAATAGGGTGATATAGTTTGGGTTTATATATTTCGCTGTTTAGACGCTCCAATGACGGATACCATGTTGCTATTTCGCGGATCTTCTTGGCCCAATAGCGTTCTACTGCTTTCATGATGAGTGATTTCCATATGGATTTCTTCGGAGGTTTTGCTACTAACTCATTGATGTTCGAAAAGTCGTATTTAATTAATGTTTTCTTGAGAATCGTAAACCAGCTCTTACTCTCAGTAGTTTTGATGTTGAGTTGACGGGTCACAAGTTGTTTTTCTATTACGTCATCATGTTGTCTACATATGTTGTTAAACAGAGTCATATATTTGATATCTAATATAGCTTCGATGGGTAGTAAGCCTGATATGATGTATATTGCTGGATCTGGAGCATTAGTAGGAAGAGACAGTATCTGTTTAAGTATGTTTCTTTGGAATACCTCTAGTTTCTTTAGATTAGTTTGCTTTGGTTGAACTATTTCTAGTCCATACATCAATACTGGTTGAACATATGTTTTGTACAAAGATATTGAAGTAATTGGGTCAAGCCCATTTTTTCCATAAAATCCAGTTGACAGAAGACTATATGCTGTTCGTCTAGCCTAAGATGTGCGGATTTTTCAACTGTAGGCATGTCATCTTGATTGATCTTAAGTGGCAGGTTTTTGTCTTGTTGATTTCTTCCTTTTTTATTTATTTCAATAACTACGCTTTTTTGAGGTTGAAGCTTGTATCGATGAGTTATGCTATATTGTACAGCTTGATTAACAAGAATTTGCAGATCACGTGGATTGTCACTAACTACTGAAAGCAATGTCATCAGCACCTGCAACAGCGTTGATAGTTATTGTTCCAATACGACATCCTATTTTTGAGTTCTCGTACGAAGTAGATCTTCAATGTATAATTTGTATAATTCAGCACTTAATAATCCTCCCTGTTTCACCCCTTGTTGGCAATCAAACGAGTCTGATACTTGTTGCTTCCACTTAATGCAAGTTCTTGTGTCATGATGTAGATTATCAATAATTTTCCATGTTGATGGTTGTATGTCCAACAGATGTAATTTTCTCATTAAGATGGCTATGTCCACTACATCAAACGCAGATTTAGCGTCTAGTAATGCTATGTAAAATGGAGCTTTTTTATCTGAATATTCCCTATACACCTCTTCGATTATGATGGCAGCATTTAATGGAGAGATGTTTGTAGTAAAGCCTCGTTGGAGTGGAGACTGTTTCTCGGTTAATATAGTGCGGAAGTTGGTTCTTGCTATGTGCTCTAGTAGTTTACATATTATTGGCAATACAACTATTCCCCTATAGTTCTTTGAGTCATTTTTGTCTCCCTTGTTCTTGTATATTGGAGACAAAAGTCCAACTTTAACTAATTCTGGAATTGAATCTTGTGCAGTAATGTTATTGATTAAGTCTAGTAGGTGATGTAGAAATTCCTCTCCTGCAAATATTATATTTTCAATTGATAAAGCATAGATATCCTCGGATTTACCAGTATTAATTGCCTTGATTGCTTCTTTCAATTCATCCATGGTAACCACTTTTGGAATAATTTTATCATAGATTGATTTTATAGTGATGTAATCCTGTTGACATTGTTGTTTGAATCGAGTGTCAAAATCTGGATTGTCAGAGGGCTGTGCCAAATTATGACTGTGTTCGTGCCAGCCTTTGAATATATTGTCGCCTTCATATAGAGTATTACCAACATATAGATCTTCCACAATGATGTTTTTGTTGTTTCTTTGTTTTCTGATCATTTGGTAAAATATTTTCTTGTTATAAGACTGTGCGTTGATTATTTTGTCCCTTTCTTCATGTTTTCGTTTAGATTCTTCTTTTCTAATTTCAGTACGATAGATTTTCCTGGTCTCAACTTTACGCAAGAGGAGTGGATGTTCTGGACGCTTTGGTTTTCCCGCTTCTTTCCACTGTTTATGAGCTAATTTGTTTTGTTTTATGGCTATTTTAATGTCATTGTTCCAGATATTCAGTTTAAGTTTGTTTTTTCCATACTTTCTTTGGTTAGAGCATTGTTTGGCCGAATCATTAAGTATTTCCATAGTTTTTTCTATAGTTTGAGTTAATGAGTAATTTTCATTAATTGAGTCATTTTTCAGTTTTGAAATCTTTGTGTTAACCTTAGATTCATATTTGGGAGTGTTCATCTTATCCCATCTAGTTCTGGTTTGCTGGTTTAGCTCGACTTTCTTCCCCTTTAACTAGTCCGAGATTCCTCTGTCGTTTAACGGCATTGATAATCTTGCTGTAGCCGTTCAACGACAGAGGGTGATACATACGGAAAACAGCGGATTTGCTTCTCCAACTCTGGGTCAGCACATTTCCACGTTTCGTGGCTATCGGATTTTATTTTCTATCATAAACCTTATATAAATCGCTTCACCAATCATTTTTCTATTCATTCATAAACATCTTACCCTCAGAAAGTGGTGTTACACTCCATTACAGCACGATTTTGCCTTAGAACCTATGATTTCGACATTTGTCTTCCATTTTTCAAACATTTGTCACGTGACTACGAGAAAACTACGATTACCGCAATGTATCATGGGAGATAATTTGCATATAAACAAACAAACAAATATTTTTATTGCCAATCATAGGCGCCTGTTAAGGCAGAACAATTAACATAAAATTTAATACAGTTGATTATATTGATTGGTAATGATTTTAACAGCAAATTTAGTGAATTACAGATAACCATAAGAAAAAAAAAATGTAGTACCTTGTCCAAAAACAAAAAGGGGGAACGTAACACATGCTCTTTCCGAAGCCCGTTGGTAACACTCTGCCATTGAATCTTTTCTTTCCAACACATTCTGTATAATTTCCTTCTGCTCTTCTTTGATCTGTAGATGGACTGTTTGTCCTGCAGAATACGCTTAAATGTATCGTCTTCCATGTGATTTGAATGTTGTTTACGTATGCAAATAATGCTCCAAATAATTTGGCACGCTGCATTAATTAGCTCCCATCATGCAATGCGTTGCTGTCATCATTCAGTTAGTATCGCGAGATCACGTGTGTGGATTCGAAAATGGAAGTCAAATGGCGGAATAATAGGATCTAAGGCAAAATCGTGCTGTAATGGAGTGTAACACCACTTTCTGAGGGTAAGATGGTTATGAATGAATAGAAAAATGATTGGTGAAGCGATTTATATAAGGTTTATGATAGAAAATAAAATCCGATAGCCACGAAACGTGGAAATGTGCCGATACTATGGCTGTGAGGCAAATTTGATGGTTTCCGTATGTATCACCCTCTGTCGTTGAACGGCTACAGCAAGATGATCAATGCCGTTAAACGACAGAGGAATCTCGGACTACCTTTAACGTACAGATAAGCTTAAGTTTAATTGGATGATGATGAGATACATGTGTATCATCTATTTTTTTCTGTAAGTACTTGCGCTGTTGTCTTATATAAAAAATAGTCAATCTCTGAGACTTCCACTCCTTTTGCATTTATAAATGTAGGACCATGAAAATTGATTTGAAGTTCGCAATCAGCAATAAGTTCTTTTAATTTACTGGCTCTTCTGGAGTTATTGTTCTTAGATATATCCTCGTTAAAATCACCACCAATTACTATTTCATGCGAGTTCTGGTACTTCTGTATAATTTCGAAAATTTGATCAATACATTCTGAGTACTCTTCATAACGATCATTCTCCACTTTTGTTGGTAAATAGGTTGAGATGCATAAGATTTCCAAGTTGAAATTTCTTGTCTTCAGCATTTAAAAAAACATAGCTTTCCAGTCAACATATAATTATTTTCTAATCATTATTTTTCTCAATTTTTCAACATTTTCATTAGATTTTTACTGATATTTTACGATAAATTTTAACATATAACATATTATTAATCTTTATTAAGTTATGAATAAAAACACACCGTTTTTCCATTCCATATTGAAACACTCCGTGTACTAGATAATCCCAATTAAATATGGCTTCCGGTCAACAGCTTGCACGACTTTTCCAGCGATCGTGCTTATTATTTAATCAAAATGCCTCGAAATTGAGTGCAGGTAGGCAGTCATGGTATAATGAAACTATTTATTCGACATGTGTGAAAACGTAGTCATATTGCTGTCCGTATATATTCCACAAGCACTGTTTGAAAAGACCCCCCCCCCTTTTTGTATTCTTTAAATTTTATTTTTAGTATTAAATTTTCACTTCAAATGCGTTACTTAATCGTCAGATGTCACTATCAATTAGTTAACCGTACGTCCAAATATTTTTTACCACACATTGTAAAGGGGGAAGGATTGGAAACTTCCCAGTTTGTATTTTACTCGCCTGTCCTTGGAAATCTCAATACAATTTCCTTGAACTTGAAGATTAAATCTGCCGTGGCTTATTCTAGATCTTCAACAATTGATTTTTGATATCCTGTCTTACTATTCGTATCCAAATTTTGTGCTAAAGTCTTGTATAATTTGTCCTAATAAAATGAAAGCCTTCACCGATTTCTAGTTTACAGTTCCACTTCAAATTATACTATTCTCTGTGTCACCCAGTTTCAAGTCAGTCGAAATGATCGGAAATACTAAATTGCAACTGCAAATATTTTTTTTCCACATCTTAAATTCCACAATGAGGTCTCCTTCATAAGAATCGCTTTGAATGTACTGTCTTGGCACCGGTGTTCGCGCATCCGGTGAGTTCGAGCATACTTACAGTACACTCCAAGTGTATCAACGCTCATACTCTCAGGTCGGACATATTCCTCCCAAAATGTCCGACTCACTCCAGAGAAATGTTCGACAAATTTGAGAGTCAACACTCTAACTCCGACTATTTGGTCAGACGTGAGAGTGGATATTTAAAGATTTTTTTTACATTTCTGGAGGTGAACATGTCAAACATTTTGTGATCGATGCGTATTTGTAAGCGTACTTTCTTTCCGGTGTGTAGAATGTCCTGGTACGTAAATACCCTAGTGTATTTCTACCTTGCACCATATTCGCGCCAGGAAAGGTAGCTCATAGGTCAATATATAACTGAAATATTGTTGAAAAGTGATGTTTAAACACCCATAGCCTCATATAAATTATTGCAATAAAATATCGATTAAGTAACGAAATCGATATAAATTATTTTCCAGTATATTTAGTATAAAAAGCTTGTTCTACACGTTTACTGTGAGATGTATTGCAACTGCCATTTTTTACTACAACCACGTGTGCATGCTCATGTTTGATGGAAAAGCTATAGCTATATTTAGATATTTTGTGATAATAATTTTATATTGTAAATCGATCCACCCTGTGATTTTTTTCAACAAGATACATTTTTTATGGTATATATTTTATTATAAAATACAATATTGAACTGATCTTCGCTAACACTTCAATCATTGAATATTGATTTTTTTCGGATGTTGAATATTTTTTCCCCAGAATTGCACCCCCTGTTAGTATACTTTTATTGCTTTATTTAAAAAAAAAAATAACACCAAGAACATCGATGATACAAGTCTTCTTATTCAGAAATAAACCTATAGCAAAATAAAGGTTTACTGTAAACAAAATCGTCATTTTTATCTAGATTTATAGTCCGAAAAATACGGTACTCTTCTACTATACTAATTTGGATTAGGTGATGGGAATTAGATGCCATCATCAAAATAAAGATTAAAAAAATGTATTTTATGACAATGATGGCTGATTAAAATTGTTTGTCATGCATTAGCTGTCATTTGTAATGAATTAGTCCCAGATTGCCGAATACCATATTGCCGATTCCATTTTGCCGAATCCCATATTTCCGACTTTTGTTAAAAATGACAAAATTTCATCAAATTATTTTTCATTTAAAAAAAAATATTGATGATGTGTACATATTTTATTGAAAGCAGTAATTTTTCGTGCAATTTTAATTAGAAAAACCATAATCAAATGCATACTGATTGTTGAATAGGAGATGCCGATACTCCTTACTCGAACAATTGAAGAACAATGGAAAAAAACTACAAATAAGTAAATGTTTTTTTAGGGTTTTACTAAGTGAGAAAGAAAAAAAATTCCAAAAATTGTCATTGAATAGCTAATTATTTAGAACTGATTGATGATTTCGGTAATCTAAAAATGAACTAGTACTATACCCACAATATCCAGGCTAGGTGATTATGGTAGATTTTAATAAATGATCGGCAATTATTTAACTCCAAACAAATTTGGGGCATATTTACAAAACAAAAAATGTGTACTCTCATTATTCACAGAGCATATGTTTTGAAAATATTTCTTGGCATCATTCATCTTGACAGAAATCATGGTTGTCTGCAGGACTAATCCACAATATATCCTTTTGAGCTCGAATGCTATAATCTAAACTCCCTGGTATGTCGGACCATTTCAAAAGAAATATTTATTTAATTATTTACAATTTTCCTTCATAAATTAGAAGCATTATTCTACTTGCAATAACAATATTTTTCATATGTCGGCAATTTGGGAATCGGCTAATTGGACTCAGCAATTTGGGATTTGGCAAACTGGGAACCGGCAATTTGGGATGCTACCGTTGTAATATACAGGATATAACCAATATACAGGAAGAGCCCCTACTGTGAAGCCATCTATTTTGAGATGCCATTCAATGAAAATAATAACCTGACCATATTGTTAAATAAGAATAAGAATTAGATAAGAAATTAAAATTTATAGAAGGCAAGGATTTATATAATTAACACATTAAAGGGAAACTTCGCAAAAAAAATATTTTTTTATATGTTTTTCCTGATGTATAAATATGGATGTTTATATGTATATTAGCGTTTTATTATGTTGGATAAGGGAATGAAATCGATTTTAAAAATCTGTCAACGATACATGGAAGTCGCCATTTTGATAGCATCTCAATACCAAGTATCACGTGACATCTAAATACCACCACGCCCCAAAACAAGCGTGACAAACCAGGGTCCTCATTCAGTGTCGATATTGCTTGTCAGGCGTACGGTTGTTTAACTTGATGGTAATTCTTTTTATTTTTTTTATTATTCTAAATATAGGAATTTATTACACAATCACTTTTTGCAGATTTACGTTTTGCTTCTATAGATTATGGCAAAACAAATGAATCGGGGGTGAAAGGTTCGTCTTTAATGAGTCACATTTACAAAAGATTTTTTTCCAAAATTGAAGAACTACGAAATTAAGTTAAAAAAAGAACGGACATCGGAACAATGCCCTGAATTCGTTAAAAAAATAATCCAAAAAGGCCTATACTACGGGGCAAAATTGTTTTAATGACATTATTCAGTAAGATCGCACTTTGTAATCGATCATGCATGCACTACAATAAAGATACACATAAGCTAAAAGCACAGAAAGTTACAGGGTAGGAAGCCATACAATTATGTAAACATATAATTTGTAATAGTTTTCATTTGACAATTACAGACGATGAGTATTATAAATACTTTTAAAGTTTATTACCGGTATACAAAACTTCAGGGTACATCTCTTACGTAATATAATAATTTGTTTATGGTAATATAATATTCGTATTCGCCAACAGTAAAAAGATTAATTTGTTTTCATAACGGTTATTTCTGATTTGAACAAAGCGTAACATATAATATGTCTCTGCGTAAAGAAAGTAGTTTTTTTTTTTTTTAATTATGTCTTTCGAACTGGCGGACCCTTCTGATTAATCTCAGAATAGTCATAAAAAATTTAGTTGTTGTTTTTATAAGGAAAAACTGCATACGAATGTTGTTTTTTCTTCTATTTTGCAAGAAGAATTTCTACCCTGCCCTGTTCATCCTGCTTTACTTCATAAGTTTGGTTGTTGCTACATCATTCTGATGGGGCACAAAAAAATCAAGATAAAAATGAACAATTCAATATAACTTACGATCAATGGTAATCTTAAGATTTTTTGTGAAAATAGCCCATGAATCATTGCTGCATCAGGCGTGGATCCAGCAGTTTTGAAAACGGGGTGCCAGGCTCTTGTTTGCCAATTTTTACCCAATTTATACACGAATTTTACTAAATTGTCGAACACCTCCTTGATCCGGCAGTGTGCATTGATATGCACCCATTCCTAATGTATATATCAACTTGATCAGGGTCGTGTATTTTGATCACCTATTAGAACCTTTAAAATGTGTATTGCATCTGCTATTCTAGTCACGGGTAGCGTAATTTGTTTTCATTTTATTTGTCTGTTCTTACTATGTTTTTGTCTATTTGACTTATGTACGTTGTTTGTATATATTCCTTGTACATGCCTTCAACCCTTAGGTGTAAGTTAAGTTAGTTAACAGGTCACAAAATGTATATTCAGCGTTTCTGATTATTGCCAAAGATTGTGACACATGTATTCAGGCATTCGGTCAGAGTCCTGTCGACCGGATGTAAATTGACACTTGTATATTCTGCCTGGCGATTTCCTGTGTGAATCTAAACTCATTGCGCAATATTAGGTGAATGTACCTGTCGTTTTCAGAATGAAAATAAAAATAAGTAAATCCCGCCTTTCACTTCTTACTTCAGGAATTATTTGCCTTAATTTATTGAAGAATAAAATATTTAAGATTAAAATATGGTCTCTCGCTTCTGAAAATACATGAAAAATATCAGAATTATATTTTCCGCATAATGAATTAAAGTCTTGCACTCAGAACATGAAATTTCTCAGTTCGCTGATGATACATCAGTAATTTTGGATGGATCAGAAGAATCATTAAATGAAACACTTTTGGAATTGAAATGGTTCAAAAAGATATCATGCCTTAAAATAAATTTTTCAAAAACACAAGTTATTTGGATAGGAAGCAAAAAATACAGCAGTGATAGACTATGTGAAAACTGGAATCTCTCCTGGGGAAAAACTACGTTTACTGTTCTGGGAATAAATTTCAATGTTGATATTTCTAAAATTACAAAGATCAATTATGAAAAATATTTAAAAAAAATGAAAGTACTCTTTAAACAGTGGAACAAAAGAAATTTAACTCCTATAGGTAAGATTACTGTGGTTAAATCACTAATTCTGCCAGTACTTAACCATCTTTTTATTGCACTTCCAAACCCTAGTATAGAAATTATTAAAGATATTGAAGCTATGTTATATACATTTATTTGGAAATCATCTGTTAATAGAGTGAAAAAGGATATCATGCAAAAGAAGTATCAAGAGGGGGGACTTAAGATGATTAATATACATTCTTTTATTTTGGCTTTGAAGTCCACATGGATCAGGAGACTCTTTTTCAACAATTGTAAATGGCAGAATATTTTTATGTCATCAATTGATATAAATAAACTATCATGTGGCGGTAGTGGATATATAGAACAAGTAATTGAAAGTGTAAAAAATCAATTTTGGAAGGATGTATTATATGCTTGGAAATCTGTTATTGAAAAAGACGAAAACAAAGATTGGACAAACTTTCTTGCCAATACAGTTTGGTTGAATAAACAGGTAAAAATTGACAAAAGAACTATCTTTTATCCAGAGTGGTTCAATAGGGGTGTAAAGTTTGTTAACGATTTTGTCAATGATGATGGTTCTTTTCTGATTTTAGATCAGTTTTCAAACAAATTTGGACTTTGTGTAAATTTTCTGCAATATAATGGGGTTATTAGTTCTTTACGACAAATGCTAAAATTATATCCATATGGAGACAAATCATCTAATTTACAGACTCCTTTTGTCCCATCATCTCTACAAAATATTTTTCAAAGTTCTAAATGTTCAAAAGATATGTACACAATTCTAAATAAAAACAGTAGTGTTCCTACAGCTCAAAGAAAATGGAATACAGTTTTCGATATTAATTCAAATGAGTGGAAACAAATTTATATACTCCCATTTAAAGCTACAGCATGTACAAAATTACATTGGTTTCAATTTAGAATAAACCACAATATTCTGGCTACTAATTATTTCCTGAAAAAAATTAAAATTATTGATGATGCAAATTGTAATTTTTGCCAAAAGGAAAATGAAACCATTGAACACATTTTTTGGGGTTGTGAAAATGTACAAAATCTGCTAGGGCAAGTAAATTCTTGGTTCGGTGACAAAGACATAAACCAAACATTTTTTAAGAAGACTCTAATTTTTGGGGATGTTGATAAAGTATATAAAGATGATGTATACAATGCCATTTTACTAAACATAAAATACTATATATATACAAACAGATGTCTGAAGAAAAAATTATCCTTTCTTTCGCTTAAAGCCTGTTTGATAAATTTATATAAAACTGAAAAAATGATTGCTGTCCGAAATCAAAGAATTGCAGAATTTCAATTACATTGGAGTACTTTTGAAAAACTGTTTGAGGATTGTTGACATAGTTTTTATTCTTATGTAAATTCCCTTTCCATAGAGACACCACTAAATACTAACTGATATAGTCTATCTAAATATACTTTTCTTGTTTATATTTACTATACTATAGTATACTTTATAGTATACTCATTACGGGATAATTAAAACAATATGAATGTTTGATCCATCCAAATAATACTTTTGTATAGTCCAATTGATTGTTTGCACCAGGCCAGACCATAAAAGTTGTATATATAAATGCCAATATAAAGTACAATCTCATCTTCAATGTCTTCTTTTTTTTTTCTTCTTCTTTTTAAAAATACATTAAATTCTTATCTACTTTTTTTCCTAATTATACAAAAAAATATTTATCACATATATCAATAGTAAACAATTTTAAACTCTGCAAAATACCTCTTTTCTCATCTTTTATATTCTAAAAAAAAACAAAAAAAAACACCTCCACTGCAATATACATATGATTATATATTGGAAAAGATTGTAAGAAGATTTAATTGTACTTTACTATATAGATTGTATGATGTTTTATATGTTATTATATTATTGTACTCTATTCTGTATTGATGTATTTTGCAGTTGAGAAAAAAAAAAAAAAAAAAAAATAAAAAAATATTTTCCGCATAATATTTTACGTTTCGCTCATCAAAAATGACCCAAAAAAAAAAGGAAAAGAAATTAACATTTAGCACTAAATCAGAAGAACAAGAAGTAAATCTTGTGTGGCCTAATCTCTGTATATTTTGACTGCCCTTCATCTGTTTATACCGCTCATGATCATGATCTCTTCCGAACTTTGTCTGAATGAATATCAGTAGATATCAAAATTATAGATCAAGTTTGCTTACCGGGTTCCGAGCTGAAAAAATCATATATTTAGGTTTTGTGCCTTCTGGGGGTAACTGAGCAAAGACTTGTTTTCTATAAACACTACCTTTGTAAACTCAGTTGCCACCCCATCTCCGGTCCATACATTTACCCAAGAATACCACAGAATACCCCCATAATACCCAAGATTACCCTCAGAGGACCTGTGAATATCCCTGAAAGACCGAGAAACAAATAGAATTTTTAATATTTCCCCGAAACAACAAAAAACTACCAAAATCTTATTAAAATGATAACGATGAAAATTAATGGCACAATTTCCCGACATAATAGCTCTTACATGTTCAAAATAGAAAAATGCGCACAAAAACAACAAATAATCATTGCATGGCTTGGTATAGGGAAGCTCGCGGAAGTAATGAAGACCAATCTCGGGTGATCAAAATATTAAACAACAAAAGTATTGTTTTTACATTAGGCAAACAAAATTTTAGAGAAAAAAAAATTCTAACAATTTCACGATCAAAGAAATGACGGAAAATACGACGATTTCCCGACGTTGGGCACTCGCTACCTCTTCCATTTGTCTGAGTTCTTCTTCCGTATATTCTGGTTCACGTTGGTAACCAAACACCCCATAGTCATCTAAATCTACATCACTTGAGGCGCTAGTCACTTTCCGTATCTGAGCTCGACATATTTAAGCTATAACTAAAACGTTAATTTTGGGGCTTTATATAGAAATGTTCCCAAACAAACAACAAGAAAAGTAAAGAAATATTGATTGAGTAAAATCATAATCATTTGATTAAATTAAATTAATTAAAACATCTTTTATGAACACCGACTGTTAAAATAATGATTGAGTAAAATCATAATCCTTTGATTAAAATTAAATTAATTAAAACATCTTTTATGAACACCGACTGTTAAAATAATGATTGAGTAAAATCATAATCATTTTTTTTTATTGTTAAAAAGAAAAATTCATTTCTAAATGTTTAGGCCTAAATCATTTTATTTAATATTAAAATTAAAACATCTTTTATGAACATCGATCGTTAAATTATTATGATGAGACAGCTATATATAGTTAGGCCAATTTGGCGCCTCTCATAATGAAAACTTATAATTTCAAGGATGGTGTATACTTTTTTATCATCTAAAACATAAATTGTTCCTGTTATTTCAACATTATATTTATTCTAATGTTTTAAGAATATTTTATCTTTAATAGATAATAAACGATCTACCAACTCGTCTTGGAAAGCAAATAGTGTGTATTCAAATTCCCATTTTATTAATCTGGTCACCTTGAATTTTACACCTGTATAATTTTACTCTCCGGCTAGAAAACACACAAGCAGACATCTACATGCGGAGATCAAAATAACAGTAAACAGCATGCCGAATAATGATTATAAAAAAGGGATTAAAACAGAATCTAGAAATCAATACACAAGTTACGCGTTGTCAAAATTATCCATTATATTTTTCAGCACATTAGCAGTAAAACAAAATGAACATAATTGTAAAAGGGATCCGATATATAGATATATAGCGAATATAGGTAACTGTTATAAAACACTCTTTCCGTTGTAAATATAAAGGAAATGAAACATTTTGTTCATTTAAAATAGTTGTTTGTCAAAAAGGTACGTAGCTGTTCACTTCAGTATTTGATTTTCCAACGGTTATTAGATTTAAATTACAGTCCTCTGAGTGCTTTAAATGAAGCGAATTTAACATCAGCGACCCAGACTTTAAATTTCAATCCCACAATGCATTTTTAGTTTAAAACGTCACAAACTAGTTTAAAAATTAGAAATTAAAATTACAAATTTACGATTTGCTTCGTTATTTGTGGAAATATGTCGATAAAACTTTGTGAATATGTATTTTATATCACCAGGAACATATTTAGCTAACATGTAAAAAATCACGAAGTTTCCCTTTAAGTCACATTTCATTTATTTAGCTTGGGTCAGTTATCAATTAAAAAGACAAAAATGGTTTAAAAAAAAATCTGTCTTATAAGTATTTACCTAAATAACGATATCATGACGTTATATTTATATACATATATAAGAAAAAAGATATAAATTTATTTTTCAAGTACAAATAAATTGGAAGACGGCTTGAAAATCGAAAAGCTAAAATAGTTATCTATGTTTATAAGTCTTAGTAAAAGGAGTCTTGAGCAACATTTTTTTTCCACACTTGTGATAGGTGTATTTGTATATCATGAATGCACGATGCGACGACATGCTGAGATGGATGATGTTTTGACAGGTAAACTGTAAAAAAACCGTAGAATACACTAATAAAATATTATTTCACCTACAGGGTATATCAGGACTCTGCAGACTGCCAATTTTCAAGAAAAAAAACCCGGGATTTACGGATTTATGACCCATTCGCCATAAACAAAATAAAACTTAAATTTTACAAATTAATTTTAATCCAAATTTGCCTTTAAAGAAATAAATGTATAAATTAGAATTATTTACCCGGGTTCGTTCGCCCTACATTTGGCAAACACGTAAAAGAGCAAACGCACCGGATATCGTAAACCGGCAACTGTCTGCAGCAAGTGAAAAGGCCTTGGCATCGATTGTCGCGAGTACATAGGGACATATTAATATTCACTTTTAGTGCACTTAAAACATGGGTACTACATTTTATTCATGGATATTATTGTATATATCGCCCGTAACAGCCGTTAACATATCTATGCTTTCCGTACTGTATATCACTCATTTACTTCAGCTTTACTAAGATACGCATGTTTCTTTATGCACAAATTTATTGGTTAGCAAAATTTGGGGACGTTTCCTGTTTAGTTTAACTATCTGAGAGTGGAGACTCTCATTCTCACTCCGACCTGGGATGATTTTGTCGAATCCTAGACATCTCGGTACCTGGACAACTCGGTACCTGGACATTTCGGTACTGGACATTTCGGTACTGACCTGGACATCTCGGTACTGGACAGTTCAGGACTTGGATGAGACAATATTCGGTACTTACCACAATTGTTTGGTACTTATTAATTGTCAATCTTTTTGTTCTAGTAGTTCTTTAATATATGACCCAAAAGTGGATCGATATGTGTTTTTGATAATGCCAGTGTAGATCGATCCCGGAGATCGTTGTTTTTGTATATTGATTTTTATTTATATTTTCATTATTTTGACCTCCATTTATTATTTACAAAAGTAATTATGCAAATTATGAAATTCAGCGTGTTTGTTAAGAAAGCCCCGGTACTTTCATTTCATTAAAACGGACTGATTTATTGCTTTTCCCCACAAAAATTCTTCATACTTTGTAGTGGCGTTACCAATTATGCTACATGTATGTGTGTTCGTGTGAGTAACTGAGGAAATTGACAGTGCTTTCAATATACGACATTTCTTGATTTTCTGTTTATAATTTGGGGGTTTAAATAATATACAAAAGCGATACAATTAGATAAAAATGTCTTACCAGTGTTGCATAATCTGTGAATACTGGTCACATTGTAAAGCCTCCTGTCTGGGACGGACATTGCTGCCACAATCTATACACAGATACTCGTTCATTTTGCATTTTGAATCTCAAATTAGGGTAACCCTCCATTATATATCGGCTTGGCAAATATTTCTCAAATAAAATTCAGCTTATATCGTCTTTTGAAGTCAAACAAAAGATTAAAGCATTGATCTTGGTAATTAAAGCTATCTAATTAAAACAGTTATGTAATCAAAACAGAAATAAAAATAATCATCCCATTAAGTTTATCTGTGATTTATTGATAAAGGGACTTAGTTATCAAAACAAAAGTTATTTACAAATATTAATGAATTGCCTCTTTGATGTCCATTTAATTAAAGATGATTAAAAAAACCCACATAAAAATATGTATAAACAACGTCTACATGTAAAAATAATTTTAAAAAAGTTTTTAAATTCAATCAAATTATTTTTATTATTCAGTACCGAAATTTCCAGTACCGAGATTTCGCATATGTTCAGTACTAAGATGTCCAGGTCCCGAGATGTCCTGATACCATTTTGTCTGACAATTTTAAGAGTGACACTCTCTTCAAGTCTGACGAAACTCTTGTGTCCGACCTACAGTAAGAGTATGATCGTTAATACACTTGGAGGGATCTGTATTGTACATGTCAAAATTGCAAAATCATTGGAAAAGTTAAGATGGAGACTACTTGTATGTGAGGATTGACTCTAATTATATTAAAAGATATCAAATGTTTTCAAATTTGAGCTTATTTCGAAGGAATAGGTATAAACTTCAATTTCGAAAACTTTCAAAATAAAATCTTTCCTTTATTCATTTTAAGAACCATCCAAAGTATGCATGTGCGATATTACCGGACGTTGCAACATTTGCCAAAAATCGAGGGTTGGTTTGTTTACACTTCGTTTTCACTGAAATGTTAAAAATTGTAGCGGAATCCGGATAAAGACCATAAAGATAATACTTCAATGTATTTGAGGATGATTTGAATTAATTCAATAAAATTTTGGTAAGCTGTGAAATTAACCACTGAACCCTTAGGTGTGTGAACACACCGGACGGCTCTGTACATGTACATATTCGCATGGCATAGAAGATTTAACATGGAGCTTTCTGTTTTTGTTTATACTGGAAGTGTATCCTGGGTGCATTTGGTCAGATGTCCTTGGAATTCTTCTTAATATCAATCTGTTGGTAAATGGAAACCCAAGATTGGTAGACAATGTAAGACGACCATGACAACATTGTTTTACACTACATTCAACGCACAAACAAACCTCAGATTAGGCCTCACCACACTTAGTAAAAACAGGATGACATGACTTCTCACTCAGTTACATAAGAGTGATTTTGAAAAATTATTGTCGATTATCATTGAAATTCAAATAATCGACTGATTTTCGATCCTAATCAATGATTGGAACACCACTAATATCATCAGAATAAGCAACAACTCTCACCTCAAACCATTGAACACAAAAAGGTCAAAATATATGCTGAATGATCCAGGTCCTGGGACAGACACGAAAATCTGCTGGGGTTAAACCGGTCAGTGGGATCCCAGCCATCTCCTTGATAATTGGATCTGCAATGTCAATACAAATGTAAGCAAACTAAAACAAACCTGCACAGATTCATTTCCACTTAAAAAGACCTCACATTATAACAAAAATGAATGACAACATTAACATGGACAGTACAACAATGGTAGGGCCATTCCTTGTCATAATTCCCATAGGCGGATACCACTTTTGGAACTTAGTTAAAGACTGGTAAAAGCGTGTTTTAACAGAATATTTCCAATTTCGTCCTTGTCATTTTTCTTTTTACCATGGTTTGTAATTTTTGTTTTGAATGACGCCTCTGTATCTTTCTTAAAAACAAATTGTTTTGAAATCCTATTTTTTTTCTAAGTAAAACAGGCCCCCCTTGTCTGGATATGCCTCCGATTTCTGCCATGATCTTAAGTTTTAATCATGTCTCCTTTTAAACACCTATACATTGTACACCAATATTGGTATCTTTAATTTTGTTCAGCCTATCTGAGTGAATATTCAAAGTTCTTTAATCTTTAATAATGAGATTTAAGTTTTGACATCTTTGATATTTAGACATTTCATAAAGGTAGTTACGCTACAGTGAAACCGTCCTCACGATGAGCACAGGTCCTCTGACCCAAGACCAGTAAAACTTTGTTTGAACCAGTACATTTTTCGGTTTTTATTTCGATGTATTTATATGTGGATGTGGTCGAGTGGTCTAGGGCACTGGACGTAAGGCTAAGCGAATGGTGCTGCAGTGTATCAATGGTGTGGGTTCAAATCCCGTCGAGGGAAGAACAAAAATTTGACAGCTCTAAAATCTAATTCTAACACTGTTTGGTTTAATTTTCAGACGTATATATATATATATGGAGCAGATGTGGTCAAGTGGTCAAGGGCACTGGACATAAGGCTAAGCGATTGGTGCTGCAGTGTATTAATGGTGTGGGTTCAAATCCTGTCGAGGGAAGAACAAAAATTTGACAGCTCAAAAATCTAATTCTAACACTGTTTGGTTTAATTTTCAGACTTACATTTGTATATATATATACATGTACATGTATACTAGATTCAAGAATTTGATTCAGACCAGTAAATTAAAATTTTGATTTCGAGGACTTGAATTACTGAATAAAACAGAATCATATAATCCAAACTTGAAATAAATGCCCAATGTAGGAAATCTGTAATAATTTTACTTGAATAAACCAAACACGTCCTGTCCGAACACAAAAGCAGGTCACACGGAAGTTCAGTTTAGTACATGTTTCACTGTCGACATTTGATTGTGATCTATATCAACCAATGGACAATGTAAGATTTAATGATGTTGTTATTTTAGGCATAACTTGCCAGTGTAGTGTAAGCAGCAAAAAGTACCAGACTGGATCATTTAGTGTTAATAGATATCTTCATTCCTCATTGAGCCAGTTACCAAACACGCCATTCAAGACAGCAGTATTTAACGTGAACAGACATCTACACACCTCTGTCTGCCAGTCACAGAACAAGTCAGTAGTACATTTATTATGGTTTTTTTTTTTATCAAAAGCCAAGTGAGCTTTTGGTTTCACTTGGTGTCCGTCTGTCTGTCATCGCTAGCTTTATCACATTTTGATATTCTCCAGCAAAGCTTCTTTTAAAACTACATTGTAAATGGAACCTAGCATGTCAGTGATGATTTTGGGGTGGGGCTAGTAATGAACCTAAAAACGGGAAATTTGATAAATATTTTTAAAAATATATTCTCAAGAAGCAGCATTAGAAATGCTGCAATATTTGTTGTACATATTCATGCCATCATTGCATTGTGATATAGCTTTACCTTAATACTGGTATACCAATGAAGGTGCCAGGGTCTAACTAAAATTTTATAGAATCTTTATAGAGTATTACTATGTCAATAAGAAACACCTATTAATGTAATATACATTAAACTGCATCAGTGGTGTAATGGTTACCATGCTCACCTTGAGTGTGGTACATTGTGGGTTCAAGCCAGGTCACGTCAAACCAAATACTATAAAATTTGTATTTATTACTTCTCCGCTAAGCACACATCATTAAGGAGGAAGGAAAAAGACCTGAATCAGGATAATGTGTCAACGTGGAGTGACATGTCTGTCCACAAACTTTTGCTGAACATGAGCTACATGTAGCACTATAAAAATCCAACAAAGCATGTTGGTCTAGTACAAAGCAGACATCGTTAATTCATTATCATCTAATTGAGTGTAACTTGTTCTTTTCAGGATATAACTGAAAAAAATTTCATTTGGCGTTAAACAACAATGTAGCATATAAAAATGTTATCATAAACATGTAACTATGATGATTTAGATGTGTTTGAGATAAACATTTGTAAATACATACATAACACAGAAGTTTGATCTTATTTTGTAGTAAACAACACTTAAGTACAGCAGCACCATTACAGGGACAGAAGGATGAAGGGTCAGAAAGCAAAGGTATAAATCAGGAATATTACTACTTATGTTTGTACAGTGAAACCTGAGTAAACCGCAATCCTGTCCATTCCGATCTAAATTTCAAGTCCCCAGTTTTTTCTTTAATAATCTTTGTTAAAAATCATTGAATAAACCGGACACTGCACATTCCGAATTCCGGCCTTGACTTGCGGTCCCAATACATTAATTACTGTTATTATTTATATCTGTAAACCGGTCATGATCAGATCAATCAACCGTGTGTTTACATATGTGAATATCGATCGGTAGTAATTGAAGGGGTGCCCGAAGAGAAACGTATTGAAAGTTTTTATCAAAGTGTGTATAATTAGTGATCACTGGTAACTCACGTGGTTAATGTTTAAATCTTCATTAACATCAAACATGGAATCAACACCTAAAAAGCGAAAGCTTAATCAAGATGAAATTTTGAATACACCGTCGACTAAAAGGTCTCGGAAGGAATTGACTTTAAAACAAAAATATGATCTTGTTCAAGAAGCAGAAAAAAAAGAGCTTGGAATTAAATTCGGAATAGGAAAGACAACGGTCTCGGATATTCTTAAAAGAAAAAGCGAATACATGCAACTGTTCGAAGAAAATACCACATCTCAGCGAAAACAACACAATAGTGGAAGTAAATACGGTGAATTAAATGACTTAGTGTTTAAATGGTTCAAACAAGCTAGAGCTAACAATATTCCTTTAAACAGACCAATTATTCAGGAAAAGGCAATGGAATTTGTCGCTGATCTTAAATTTATGGATTTTAAAGCTTCCAACGGATGGCTGGAAAGTTGGAGGTCCCGATTTTCAATAGGATTTTTTAAAGTTTGTGGTGAAAGTGCAGACGTAGATGACAATGTAGTGGATGATTTCCGATCGAAAATTGGGAAAATCGTTGAAGGTTACAAAGCAGAAGATATTTTTAACACCGATGAAACTGGCTTATTTTTCAAAGCATTGCCAGATAAGACACTTGCACCTAAAGGTGAAGCATGTAAAGGAGGGAAGCTCGCGAAGGAACGTATCACGGTAATGCTTGCAAGCAGTAGCACAGGGGAAAAACTGAAACCCTTAGTTATAGGAAAAGCCAAACAACCGAGATGTTTTAAAAACATAAACATTGACAATCTCCGTGTATTTTGCAATCAAAAAAAAAAGCATTGATGACCACGTACATTTTCACTGAATGGATTACAAAAATAAATAAACTTATGAAACTGAAAAAAGAAAAGTTTTGCTATTCCTTGACAATGCCACATCACATACCGAACCGTCGTTAGCTCTCAGCAATGTAACGTTAAAATTCCTGCCGCCTAACACCACTTCCAAGCTTCAACCTCTTGATCTAGGAATAATCCGTGCTTTTAAAGCTCGATACAGAAAACATATGCTCAAGCACTTAATTACCAAAATAGACTTGTGTTCGGACAACGTTTCATTGACAAAAGGGATAACCGTGTTGGATGCAGTTCTTTGGATTGACATTTCATGGAAAGAGACAAAGGACAGCACGATAATAAGTTGTTTTCGAATTGCTGGATTCCCTGTAGTTCTAATAATAAAACCCTAAATGCTCGCTTACTCGCAAGGGTTATAACGGGATGACATTACACGTAATGGAGCAGCCGCCGAGATTTTTTGCGCTCGCTTACAGAGTTTCTGACGCCTGCATTTATCAATAATAAGACATAACCTTTCCTTTTGTCCATTATTATAACAAGTTTTTATCACCTACCAGTATTTTAGAATGTAATTCCCACAAAATAAAAATCCATGTTTACTTTTACTCAACGTTTTGAATTTCGTCATTTCCGGCCTCACTATTTGGATGTCGATACCATATTTGGCGATTAAGGCGTGAATGATTACATCAGCCGTCGTAAGCATCGTAGTAAGAAATACCATATTTAGAAAAGCTCCACCTTCCGTAGTTTCCGGTTATGGAAAACGATCGATAAATTTGAACAAGGTTGTTGCTACCTTTGAAAAGCATATATTTCTCAGCCAAACCGATTTAACAAGGACTGGGATCATCAGTAATAGTTATAATGAAATGTTTGAAGCGTAAATAGTGAGTTTTTATGTTTCAACTGCAACTTTTTTTTTGCTCCATTGTGACGAATGGGACCGCGTTGTAGCTCTGCCGAGACACAAGTTTGTCACAGGAGCTACATTATTGCAGCTAGATTCCCTGTATCGGCTCTCAGTCAGTGTGAAGAAGTCGAAGATGACCCGGATGATGACATACCACTTGCTCAGTTATGTAATATGGTACGTCAGGGATCTGAATTAATCTATGATCAGATGGATGAAATTGAATCATCTCTTCCAACTGAAGAAACCTACGATGGTGATTGGCAAAAGTCTCTTTTAAACAAATTTAAAAGTAGAAACGTTTCTGATGACGAGGAATCAAACGGTGAAGTGGAACTGGAAGAGGAAGCAGTAGATTTAATTGGATTGGAATTTAGTTACGAGGATATTCTCGAGCGTACAAATCACATGATCAACTTTTCAAACTCGAAAGACGATCGCTTTTTGACATTTCTGCAACCAATGAAAGCTATGGCGGAAGATGTAATCATTCATAAGAAAAGAGGCCAAAAAACAAGTAACACTTGAACAAAACGGTGACTCGATAAAATCATTTTTTTCTGAATTCATTATTTGTTATTTTTGCTGTAATAAATATTGATACCATCTATGTCTATTTATTTAAGACAAAACCAAAAACTAACATAATCAATCATTAACAGTCTCCTAATTGACAGGTGACATTCCATCTTAACTTTCATTTCCGGTCATATAATAGACACTGTATAAACTGGCCCACTGTCAATACCGGCCGTGAAACATGGTCCCAATGGTGGCCAGTTTACACAGGTTTCACTGTATATAGCAAGGCTATGAAAAAAGATTTCATCTGCGTGGGGGGAAGAGGTTGTATTACCTCAGTGTCATAGATAGAGAGAGAGTTGTTACATTTCCAGAAGCAGTGGAGGTGAAATCATCAATAATTGTTCAGTTTTATTTTTTTGATGGCCTTTATTGTAATTTTAAAAAAAAATTAAAAAAATTGAAAATCACTCATATTAGGATGATTATGGTATACACTTGCAAGGCCAAAGAAAAAATACTTATGTTTCCACTAATCCTACCGACCCTAATTTTTAGTGCCTTCTCTATATTACCATTTTTGAACAAGCACTATTAGAGGCAGATCCTTGTCCTGTATTACTTAGGTAAATATTGAAAGAATTTTTTTCACCTACCTACCTACACACATTTTTTCAAGAATGTTAGCGAGGGCCCAGGTGGTGCAATGAGTTAGGTAGTTGGATTACCTAACAACTCATACAAGCCTATCGCCAATACGGCGTGGGTTCACGTCCGGCTTTGTAAATTACAAAAAAGGGTGCACTCGACTTGAGTCGCAAGTGATAAAGTTGATCAGTTGCTTGCCCATGGTCGGTGATTCTCTCTGGGTACTCCGGCTTCTTCCACCACATTGCTGAAAGTGGCATTAAACACCAAAAACAAATCAAATCAAATCAAGAATGATGGCACAAACAAATGAATTTTTTTTAAGCATACAGCCACTACTTTTGATATGGAGTAGGAATACCCGGATATGATGATTGTCAACTATTGTATTTCAAAGAGGATTTATAATGAAGTAAGGGTACCGTAGTGGTTAACTGAATTCCATCAATTAAATTTAATATTCAATATCCATAATTTACAAAAATTTGCATGAGGGTAAATAAAACTTCACTTCTGCTCAAATAAAATGGTGGTTGTTTTTACAGAGTTAGTTGTGCAAAAAGTGAATGAAACACTACACAGGGAAGACCTTGGTAGACTGTTTGCTGTGATACATATCCAAAGTAAACAGAGAAAAGTAACAACTGAAGATCTTCTAGTGGTTGAAGGCTATTTTTACCCGAATGTTGGAGACAAGATCAGGTTGGAGAAGGTAAAAGAATAATAAATTACCATGTTTTTTAATACCGGTAATCTCATTCTTGTTTAATATTCCACATTCAATTCTCTACCAAATATTTATGATTTTAAGATCAGAAATTCAAGATAGCTGCCATTAGACGTGCTAGAGGACAATTAAGTTTTTCTAATTTTTAAATATATTATTTACAACTTGGTTTCCTTGCATGTAAATCACTATTGGAAAACCTTTTTTAAAGTTGTTTTATTTCTGTCCACCATATTATATGATATAACAAGCTTGTGTTACACATATATACAACATTGTATATGATCATTTAATAGGTATTACTTGTCGGTGGTGCAGATTTTACATTAGCAGGTAGACCATTACTCAGGTGAGTCTGTTTTTAGCTCACCTTGCCAAAGGCAATGTTAGCTTTTGCCATCACTTGGCGTCCGTCGTCTGTTGACTGTCGTCCATTAGCTTTTCACATTTTAATCTTCTCCTCTGAAACCTCTCAGCCAAATGAAGTGAAACTTGGATGGAAGCATCTATGGAAGGTCCTCTCTAAAGATTGTTCATGTTGTCCCGATCCATTAACAAACATGGCCACCATAGGCAATTCTTGTTTCTGATTGGCCGATTTTTAAAAAATGTTCTCCTCTGAAACCGCTTGGCCAAATGAGCCGAAACTTGGTAGGAAGCATCTATATCATGTCCTCTATAAAGATTGCTCATTTCGTCCCGATCCGTTAACCGATATCTTCTTCTCTGTAACTGCTTAGCCAAATGACCAAAACTTGGTGGGAAGCAGCTATGGGAGGTTCTGTATTAAGTTTCCTCAAAGCAGAATGAAAGGTGAGCGACACTGAGCCTCTAGTTTAATATTTTTATTGTTGATAAAATCTTTGTACAATTGAAAAAAGTTAGTAATCTTGATGATACCGAAGACAGAATTGTTTCTTAAATACTCATGGATTTGTGTTTGCCAATTTTGTCAGATCTTTGGACACACTAATAACAGACAGAACTAGATACTGAATTTTCTTATATGTTACATTTTTTTGGTACAGAACTTAGTTTTCTAAAGGTTAAAAAAGTTTTTCAAATCGATTTATGACGAGATATTTCCATCATGAAGTCATTTTTGTAATTAAATACAGTTGACTCTCATTGTCTCGAATTTCTGGTTGAGTCGAATTTTAATCGAAGTCCTGAACTTCGTTGTGTATAAATATATATAATTTGACTTCTGTTGAGTTGAATTCGGATGAGTTGAAATTTCGGTTGTCTCGAATAAAAGTTTTGGTCCCGAGATGTAGAAAGCCATATTTACATTCGTTAAGTCGAATTTACCTGTCAAAACATGTGTATTACCTTGGGATTAAAATCAGATGCAGGTGAAACATCCAGTCATTGACTGACATTTTTACCTTAGGCTATTTCACATGTTTATTTCACAATCTGTCAAATTAATTAGTGATAATTTTTGAATTGGCTTGGTATTATGACACAGGTTAGATGTGTACAATCAAAAATTATCGATTCATAATAAGTGCACTTGGGTTGGCATACATCAATGATTATGAAAAGTACACAAAGGAAGCGTTTTATCTATTGAATTATTTGTCGGAAATTAATTTTGATTAAAGAAGAATAGTTTTCTTCTACACTTTATTGAATAATAAAAACACACAATTTATTGTAAATAAATAGTATTGCACAAAGAAAAATATGTCATGATGGGTGAAGTTTAATGACAATGCAACAGCTGAAAAACATAAACAAAACAGATAAACATATTCATACACACAAAAAAAGATATCTAGAAGTTATCAGTCATTTCACAAGATTCAAAGAATTTAACAGAGAGAAAAAAACAGCAACAAAAACATCGAATATGTTTAAAATCGTTCAGAGAATAGGGACATACGATGCTGGTTTTAGCTCTTCAAAATTTTGCTCGAGTTGTCTCCCTTTCGTGGTTAAACAAACTACACTTCTGGTATTTTCGTAGCTCCACTTGAGTCGAACTACGGTTGACTCAAATTTTTTCCATGGTCCCATCGAATTCGAGATGACGAGAGTTAACTGTATTTAAATTTCAACTTTTTGGATTATTTTAGGTTTATGGTGTTTAATGCCAATTTCAACAATATTTCAGCTATATCCTGGCAGCTAGTTTTATTGATGGAGGAAATCGGAGTACCTGGAGAAAACCACCACCCTGCCGCAAGTCACTGACAAACTTTTTCACATAGTATTGCATCGAGTACACATCGCCATGGACAGGGTTCAAACTCACAACTTTAGTGGTGATAGGCACTGATTGCACAGGTAGTTGGTTACTCCGGTTTCTTCCGCCAATAAAACTGGCCGCCACGATATATCTGAAATATTGCTGAAAGGAGCGTTAAATACCATAACCCTAACCCATAACTCTAACCACCGTTGTGTGTAATCTGTGCATGTTACCCATGGTAAAGTTTCCTATTACTAACCAAGTTTGTATTGCAGCTTCCTGGACGAAAAACAATCTGCAAAGATATGTTAAAATATTGTTAATATAATGTAATTTGGGGGTTATGTTATACTATCAGGAACATAAAATTACAGGCAAAATCAAAGTTTGATGATTTTAAGAATTTTGATGATCTAAATGTGTATGTACTGGGCATTATTTAATTTGTTCAAAGAATCTTATGTGATTTGCATGTAAAATTTGTCCTATTTGACTAAAATCAATTTTTATTTCAGTCGAAATCAAGTTAAAGTAGAAGCAACAGTAATTGAAAAAACATTGTCACATTTTCATGTGAGATTTGACTACAGACCTCGGAGAGACAAAATCAAAAGATTTAACAGTAAGTACCATATATTGTGTCTTTATTATGTTCCCAGGAAATTGGGGGGGGGGAGGGGGGGGATATATAGAATCTGTTTCTATCCGTTTTTCTCTCCATCCATCCAAAGCAAATCGTTTCTAGGAGAAAGAATGAGTTCTGTTGAACGTACATATAGAATAACATCAGTTTTGAAGGTTGAGACAGACATTATCACTAGTATTGCAGTAAGTTCGATAGGGTAATCTGTGATCATGTAAGTTGAGACCTTCAAAACTAACATTATTGTTGTTATCTATGATGTCAAAATGTGTCTTTACATCACACTGACCAATAATGTTCAATATCAGAGTCAATAATAATGACAATATCACTCGGATAGTTCAAAGGAAAAAATGTCTAAATTACCAATAAATTATACTTATTTGGTATGATTATTTATTATAGCAATTAACAGTTCAAGTTTGATTTTTCCCATGATGTGTTTATTGTTTTAGAGTTATGCTTCTTGAAAATTTTAAAAATACCAAATATATTTTTGTGGATTACATATGATGCACTTCATTTTTATTTGGGACAAATGTTGGATTTGAAAAAGAAATTTGAATTGAGTTCACAAGATTACAATGATTATGTAGTAGAAGATTTAAAATGAAAAATAAAAAATATCACACTGTCAGAACAATTCCAAAATTGAATACTAAAACCTATTAAACAGAGGCACAATCCATATCCATATACAATAAGAAGTGGCAGCATTAAACTAGTTTGTGGGATCAAATCTCATGGAGTAAATGGGTAAACGGTCACGGTAACTTCAACTTTCCTTTTAGCAAGAATGAAAACAAATTGAAACTCCATAATATAATGCAACTTTTTTGCCTAAATTGTTTTATATTTTGATCTCAAATCATATCACACTCAGTTTATTAATAGTAACAGATGCACAGACATAATGTATTTTTGACCAAGGCTATAATTATATTTAACTTTATTTATTTTACAGTAAATAGAAACAACCAGACCATCCTTGTGATCAACTCTATAGAAGTCTACCCTGTGGCAGAGACATAGATCTTGTAACATGTTGTAGATAAATTGTATCAAGTGTGAACATTTAATAGAAATTTATGAATAAAATTGTGTATTTTATATTTGTGTATTTACATGTAATACTGATGTTGTTAGAGATCTGCATAGATGGTGTAATGGTTAGTGTGCTCCCCTTGAGTGCAGTATCATAGGTTCGAGCCCTGACTAGAAAATTGGTATTTGCTGCTTACCTGCGAAGAATGCAGCATTAAGGAGTAAGAGCAAAAAGACTGGTTGGCGTGGAAACAGGATAATGTGTTTGAGTGGGGTGACATGTTTACCCGCAGACTGTTGTGTCAGTGAACAAGCATTATGCAAATCCAGTTAAATGTGTTGGATTTAGTAAAAAGCAGACATCATCATCACTTCATGGAAATGTAACATGTTCTTGCTATGATATAGCTGAAAATTGTCCATTTGATCTTAAGCAACAATCACTCGCTCACTGATGTTGGTAGATACACATTCCTCACCCCTTGGATAAAGTAGTCCATTAATTTATGCTAAGCAGATTTTTAGCTCACCTTGCCTAAGGCAATGTGAGCTTTTGGCATCCGTCGTACGTCGTCCATTAACTTTTCGCATTTTAATCTTCTCCTCTGAACCCTCTCAGCCAAATGAACTGAAACTTGGTAGGAAGTATCTATGGAAGGTCCTCTAAAGATTGATCATTTTGTCCCGATCTATTAACAAACATGGCCGCCACAGGCAATTCTTGTTTCTGATTGGCCAATTTAAAAAATCTTCTCCGAAACCGCTTGGCCAAATGAACCGAAACTTGGTAGGAAGCATCTATGGAAGGTCCTCTATAAAGATTGCTCATTTCATTCCGATCCGTTAACAAACATGACAACCACAGGCAATTCTTGTTTCTGATTGGCCAATTTTAAAAAATCTTCTCCGAAACCGCTTGGCCAAATGAACCGAAACTTGGTAGGAAGCGCCTATGGAAGGTCCTCTATAAAGATTGCTCATTTCATCCCGATCTGTTAACAAACATGGCCACCACAGGCAATTCTTGTTTCTGATTGGCCGATTTTTAAAAATCATCTCCTATGAAATCGCTTGGCCAAATGAACCAAACTTGGTAGGAAGCATCTATGGAAGGTTCTCGATAAAGATTGGTCATTTCATCCCGATCCGTTAACAAACATGGCTACCACAGGCAATTCTTGTTTCTGATTGGTTCATTTCTAAAATAAAACTTCTCCATTGTAGTAAGCTGTTAAAAGGGAGATAACTCTTGCATTAAACTGTTAAAAGAAAGATAACTCTTGCCATTATCTCCCTTAGAAATGAACTAATGCTGATATAGTGTAACATGTTTATACTATACATTACATGTAGGTATTCACATTTTAATATTCTTTTTAGCTCACCTTGCCAAAGGCAACGTGGGCTTTTGGCATCACTTGGCATCCGTCGTTTGTTTTCTGTCATCTGTTAACTTTTCACATTTTAATCTTCTCCTCTGAAACCCATCAGCCAAATGAATTGAAACTTAGTAGGAAGCATCTATGGAAGGTCCTCTCTAAAGAGTGCACATTTTGTTATGATCCATTACCAAACATGGCCCTCCACAGGCAATTCTTGTTTCTGATTGGCCAATGTTTAAAAATCTCCTCTAAAACTGCTTGGCCAAATTAACCGAAACATGGCAGGAAGCATCTATGGAATGTCCTCTATGAAGATTGTTCATTTCTTCCCGATCGGTTAACAATCATGGCCACCACAGGCACTTTTTGTTTCTGATTGTTCGATAACTAAAAAAATCTTCTCTGAAACTGCCTAGCCAAATGAACCGAAACTTGGTAGGAAGCATCTACATGTATGGAAGGTTGTGTATTAAGTTTCCTCAAAGCAGAATGAAAGGTGAATGGCACAGGCCCACTGAGCCTCTAGTTCTATCTTACCCAGGCTCCTGGGTAAGAAAAGATGCACACGCTTTTCCCTGAAAAATTGTTTTCCCTTGTTGAAGTAAATTGTCGATTCATCGATACTCATCCGTGTCTTGGCAGTATTTAAATGTATTTCATAATACCATATATAGACAGCTGTATCTTTAAATGCTACCACAACATTGATAAATACTTATATAAAAAGTTATTTGACGTTGGTTAAAGGAAGGCAATTTTTTTTTATTTACATTAGTTACTAACAAGGGAGAGCACTCTATATTTTCTCAAAGTAAACAAACATTGACACAATAGAAAGGGGTGAGAAAAGGAGTCAAACACTGTGAAAGGTGCAAGATTGTTAAATCTGAGACACCCTCGGGTGTCACAGATTTTACTATCGTGTACCTCTCCCGGTGTTAGACCCTATATCTCTTTAAATGCTATAATACATGTACAGCATAATGTTTTATCTCTTGGATAATTTATTATTGAAAGAAAGTAGAGGGTCAGTCATAGCTATGATTTTATGGAAGTTGAATTTACATCTACATATGCTATCAGTTCTTATCACCACGAAAGTTATGAGTTCGACTCCCTCCCAAGGTTAGATGTGTTCGATACAACCTTATGTGATTAAGTTTATCAGTGACTTGCTGCAGTATTGCCTATTGGAAGTTTTTGTGAGGAAAGTTATTAGCAATGTCAATGTCTAAATTTCAAGGTTAATTAATATACCTCTATCTATTTGGGATTTTATTTTGAGGTTTGTGGGTATTTCACTGTCTAGTAGGGAATTTATGACGAGGTTAGTGGGTAAGGTTTTTTTTGATTTTTATTATGAAGTTGGTAGGTCCCTCGACTGTCCATTAGAGTTTTAATTATCAGGTAGGTGGGTTTGTCAGTCTATTTTGGAACCTCCTGCAATGTATGGTGCTGTCTGGCAATTTATTTCGAGGTTAATTTGATCTTGTACTTTGAAAATAGTGGCCAAGTCATTGTGTATTTGAGATATTTTGACATATTGATCCATGTTTTGGTTATTTTTAGATATTTGACCCATTGTTCCACAGATTGTCAGTTTTTGTTGAACAATCCATTGAGGTTTTAAGTCTAGTTACTCCTCAATGTTGGATTCCATATAGCTATTTACTGTTGCAATTGTGGGTCAGAAGCTTTTTAGCTCGACTGGCCAAATTCTTAGTTAGCTTTCATTATGACTTTGGTGTCTATCAGTTCATCATATTTTCCCAGCTTCCTCTAGGTTGTGACATATAGGCTGGTGTGATCATTTTGCATATCTAACAGAATGTAGCAAAAGCTAGTGAAAACAACTCGTATTCATACTTGTATTATACAACTGTGGTTGATAATTTCCTTGTGATGACTTGCTGCTGTCCTATCCCGCTCTGTAAGTGTGAAGTGCTTCATCATATTAGAAAAGTTTGAAGATACGAAAGGTGTCAGAGACCTAGGAGTAGACCGGACAGTATGGGGGAAGATCTCAAAACTTACAAGAAATAAAAAAATGCCATTTGGCTTCAAAACATACCCAATGACTCTTGATACAATGAACATTTTTTGCTTTCATGTTGAAAATTCAGCTTTTTCTAAATTTTAGATAAAAATGTTGGTGGGGGCATATGCCCCGGCCAACTCCTATGACCAGGAGGGTAAAATCAGAAGCCGTAAATCAAGGAAGAACCAGCAACACAGGGACCAAAGGAAAAGGACAAACAATTAATGCGCAATGATCTACAAAATACTACACAAAAATTAAAGATTGAGCAACACGAATCCCAGTGAAAACCATGGTTTCGGAAGGGTAGCAGTTCCTGCTCCACTAATGGTATCCGTTGTGTTACTGTAAAACGACACGAGCATCATATGATATGGGAATCGTCTTGAACACCAGTATACGTAAAATACTAATTACATAAAAAAAAACATGAATTCCCTACAACACAAATTGAAATAATGACAATCCGAACATCATTTTTACACTGCAGTCGTACAGGACATCAGAAGACGTAAAAACGTGTAATTGGACAACACTACAAACCGGTGCGAGCTCACAAATAACCACGGATGTGTTTCGTTTGTCGTGATCACAACCCGGTAATATCCTCATTCATGACTTATCATCGCCAGGTTTGTAACCAGAGTAACACGACGGGTGTCACTAGTGGAGCAAGAACTGTTTACCCTGCCGGAGCACTTGAGTTCACCGAAAAGCATAGTTTAGCCTAAGCCCTATGAATAATGCAGAAAAAACTTCCAAGAAATTGAAAAGTTGACCGTACCCAAATTTTACAGAGGGCATTAATTAGATGTTTTTTTAAGTTTATATTTCTTGTGTGGCTATCACAAGACACGGCTAACACAGGTTAATATGAGGAATATGTTAAAAATTGTCTTTGAACTCTTAAATCTACATATTCTTCAACGACAAACAAACGCAGGTGATCCCGTTGATTTATTGTTATTAGAAAAAAAAACTCGTTTAAAATTAGGAAATTTGAAAACTAATCAGTCCCCATTAGTCAAATTATTGTCATTTCGACATTTGACGTCAAGATTAATTTGTCATCTATAAAGGGCGAAATTTAAAACCACCTTAATTGAAACGTAAGTATTATTTGATAGATTTATGATAAGGTGTTTCAAATTTGGGATTAAAGTTTTTATCTAGTGAGATATACATTATTTACATCGGAATGAAGATACACGTTATGAAGAAAAAATATCATAAAGCCGTCATAAACTGTCTACATAAAATCTACAGATAACATATTTCAATTGGTTATCAACATTCCATGTCTAAACAGTTTTAAATTTCGTCAAGATGCATATATGAGATCATAGAATACCTGTATAAATTCGTGTTAACGGGAATATATTTACTAGTAAGTATTGTTTTTGTGTTTATCTATATTTTCATCACCCAATAATATTTTAATACATACTCTTTTTCCCTACATCACTAACACGTGTTAATAGATACACCTGAGAATAGTTTTACCTCCATCGAAGTTTACCTTTTCACTTTATACAAATGAATTTCATCTCGTTTATAAAAAAAAACCCAACTTCTGTATAATATCCTATTACCGAATTTAATTTTTTTTTTTTTTTATTTGAAAATGAAATATGCGATTCTTTATGATCAAAATGCAAGCATATCCAGTTATCAAGAGGGGAGGATTGGGATCCCATCAACCGGTTTAACCCCTCCACAAGGTGTGTGCCTGTCCCAAGCCAGGATATGGATTTTCATCGTCATATATCGTGGTGTTTTTTGTATTCAGTGAGTTAAGGTGAGAAGTGATTGTTTGTTTTGTTGATATTGGTGGAATTGTTGACCTTCATTTCATAATACCAATGTACCTTATTTGCATAATCTGAAAGTTACAAATTATCTTCTCGTCAAAACCTTAGTAAAGGGCCTCCACATTTATAATACATGTACAATGAGGAAAGTAGACTTCACTTTGCTTGCCTGAGTGATAAACCGGTGATTCTCATTTAAACTCGTTGGTCACTACTAAAAATACAGCCGAATCAATGATGATACAAATGTACATTGTCTTAATGTGAGGAACATGATACAGTGACTTGAGACAGGTTGGTGACTTTCTCTGGGTACTCTGGTTTCCTCCACCAATAAAATTGACCGCCACGATATAGCCAATGCCGTCTTAACGCTTGGGCACGCTGGGCAGTTACCCGGGGGCTCCACGATCATAGGGGCCATGCTAATCTATGCATGTTGTGTACGGCATGTTATTTAATGTTTAAACACTGATTTTGTTGGAGGTACCAATACAATAAATATATGTTTAATGCTATCAACATTTACAGTTTTATTCCTGTGAGTAGTTGTGTAGGTAGGGGCCTCAGTGTACTGCTTTGCCCGGGGCCTATAATGCTGCTAAGACGGCCCTGGATATAGCTGAAATCTTGTTGAAAGTGGCGTTAAACGCCATAAACCAAACCAAACCATCTTTATATGATGATACGATGATACATAATCATAATATGATGATACACAGTTCTTATATGCATTGTCATTATGTTGTATGTTCATTATACAATGTATATTCATACCTCATAATGATACTTACTGTTATCCTAACAGGCTTCTCTACATTTGTTAATTTAATTTTAAGAAATAATGAGCTTTAATATGATGAACAGATATATACAAACAAATTACAGTATCTGAGCATTCATCGAAATGGATGATATTTTCTCATCAACTTTTTTGTTATGTAAGTCTTCGTCTTGTGTATGGTGGTGTCCAACACATAGTGTGTTGTGTTTTTTGTTTTGTTTCTCTAGATTGTCCATTCTTGATTACCTCTTCGGTTTCTCCGATCTGCCTCTGTCTGTCTGTGGGAAACTGATACGATTTTCCTGCCAATAGTATCATGGTACGTTATCAGAAACCTTTTCGTACCAAAAACAAAGTGCGATTTAAATATATGTCACAAACACGCGTAAAATATATTTTTAATGATCAAAGATAAAATCATATATAGGCAGCGTTGCAAAAATAGGATTAAGATGTATAATTACGGAATACAGTATTTTTATTTGTTTTTTAATTTCAAATTTAATATTAGAATTTTCCTGACGGCATGGCTGTGTAAAAGGTTATGGAGTTATATATGATCATAGAAAATAACAGAACATCCTAGTATGTTCCCAGAAATTTCAGTTATGAGACTCCGAGTCATTCCAGAATATTCTAGGATGTATAGATGCTTTAGAGTGAAACGTTGGAATTTTTCAAATGGTGTAAATGATTTGAAATATAAAAGGTTGTCTTAATGATCTTTGGGTTGTTGGATATACTGATGGGTTATTTCTTGTATAGTAAACCATCTGGGCAAATATTGACCTTTCATTTTGAATTTCACATTTGGCTCCAAAGTGGTAGAGCACAGCGTTGTGCGTTTAAGAAATTGAAGCAGATGGGAATTATAAAAAAGATTGTCCACATAAATATAGTAGGAGCTAACAAACAACATATCAAGAAAATTCTGATAAGAAAATTCCAAACATAACAGCAGTTTCTTTGACACATTCAGTAATTACTATAGTGTGGATTGTTTCTTTCGAATACAATTAATTGTGTTTCTCTTGGATTTATTTACGCATGTTGCTGTCCAACGCGATTTCCATATCTCATGATGCTCGTGTCGTTTAACAGTAACACGACGGATGCCACTAGTGGAGCAGGAACAATTTCACCCTCCGAAGCACCCTTGTTCATCAATTTTTTGTGATGTTCGTGTTTCTCAATCTGTAGTTTTCTGTGCAGTGTTTTGTAGGTCATTGTATGTCTTTTCCTCCCTTTTCTGTTGGTCTTGCGATGTCTGTTCATCTTTGATTTGCGGCTGCTGATTACTCTTTTGGTATCTTCAGCCTTTTTTAGACATATCTGATACATGCATGATATTCACAGTAAAAAGAGATTGAATGCTAGTATCTTTTTAGCAAAATATTGACACCTTTCTTGGAAGAAATATCTTTTGTCTTGGTCTTTTAATATTTGCACATTTTTTTTAAATGTCAACTGCTAACATGCACTAATTGTAATCACACGTAATGTCTGCTATTACCTTTACAAAATAGAATGAAGATTCGAATATAACTGTCCTTCGATTTTTAATATATTTAACTAAGCTGAACCCATGAGTACAGTAAGAGGTATTTAAACTTATCATATACCTACAAACATTTAATTATGTTTGTTTCTTATCTAACTATCTATTTTCCCAAACTATCTTTGACTACGAAATCGCCGTATATTTAAACAAAATAAGATTTATGCAACAATATGATTAAAAAATCTCACAGACAACCATTATATTATGTACAATATTCAAAATAAAAAAATAAAAATTCAAGACAAAATACGAATTGAAGAAACAATTCTTTTCTAGCGATGTATATGTGTGTGTTGTGTGTGTGTGTGTGTGTTTGTATATTTTGTTATTTTGTCAGTGAAGAATTTAGGATCCACTGTTGAAATTTAGTGATTTTCTAGCTCCTCCTCTTTCTTGTATTGTAGTTGAAACTAACTTTCCAATCTTTTGACAGTGAGGATACCTGATAGATGTTACCGAAACGCGCCGTGGGCACTAATATACAATATACATGGGCGGATCCAGGATTTCAAGTTAGGGGGGGCGCACTTAAAAAAATTGCGCCGAGCGAAGGGAGGCGCGAAAATTTTTGGGGTATTTCGTGTGAAAAATCACGATTTTACGCCAAAAAATCATATTTTTTTCCAATTTTAGGGGGGGGGGGGGGGGGGGGCGCCGGCGCGCCCCCCTTGGATCCGCCCCTGGTATCCGTACATTGTCGGTAAATATAAAATTTATTTGTACGAGCTTTAGAAACAGGCAGAATAGCGAGACTTTGGCGAGCTTTTCAGGCCTGTTTCGCAGCGAGTACAAATGAATCTTATATTTAACGACAATGTACGTATTTTGTGTTTATCCTGCAATGTCAAAAACGTCGGAAAACCTGTCAGATTTAAACAAAAAGGACGGAAACAAGCATCATTCCTCGCCTTTCATAAATGTTGTCAAGGGTGTCTTCTTCGTGGTCAGCGTTACATTAGTACCAGTTTCATACATGTCTGCGCCCTCCGCTGTGCATAGCTACATGGTACCAGGAAAGTTTATTCGTAGGCTGAAAAGTTTATTCGTCTAGTACGAATAAAGCAAAAAATTATTCGTATAGCATATTTGTACAGCAAATGTACTGATTGCAGGATAGAATTAGATATCTACGTTTCTAACTTAAACATATTCTATTCATATAAAAGTTGAAATGGAATCGACACAAGATACCACAACTTATGAAGCCCTTTCCTTTATATTTGATTTATTGTGTTTAACGCCACTTTCAGCAATATTTCATCTATATCATGGCGACCAGTTTTAGTGGCGGAAGAAGCTGGAGTCCGCGGAGAGAACCACCGACCATGGGCAAGCAACTGGTAAACTTTATCACTTGCGACTGCGAGTCGAGTGCACATTTTTTGTAATTTACAAAGCCGGGCATGAACCCACGCCGTATTGGTGATATGTTTGTATGAGTTGCTAGGTAATCCAACTACCTAACTCATCGAACCACACAGGCCCTCCTTTTCCTTTATACATTAAATACATCACATACATGTATATAAATGACATGAGCCAGCTTTGATAAATATATTAATCAAACATTTAAATAATTAAGGAAGAAATAAACATGTAACGTTTTTAATTTCGCTAGGTCGATACCTGTCAGAGGGCTATAAGTCATCGAAAGTATCATCAGCCCAGTAGTCAGAGTTTCTACCTCTGTCAGAAGGCTATAAGTCATCGAAGGTATCATCAGCCCAGTAGCCAGAGTTTCTACCTCTGTCAGAGGGCTATACGTCATCGAAGGTATCATCAGCCCAGTAGCAAGAGTTTCGACACTGATATGCTTTATTAGATAATATTTCGTTGAAATTTACAAATACTTTTAAATGATTTGGCTTTTCAATTGACCAAACCGGATGAAGGCTATTTCATACACACTAAAGTAGATATACGTTTTTATTGCCATCACTGGGTCATCAACTCAGTAACGAGTTCTTCTACAACGACGTGATTAGATATATATGTATTTGAAATGTAAAATATCTAGATAATGTAATTTATTAAAACTAAGGTCGATCTCTCTTAAACATAGGTCACTCTTGGCCGATGTTGGTCATCCTATTTGGACCCTGTGGTTTACTTGTTCCCAAATACTAATACAAATTATTTGGCTTTCTAATATTTTGACTATGAGCGTACCTGCAGTTATTCCAGAAACGCGTCTTGCTTACCCATCGCGAGCATCTGGGTTCACCCCTGATTTTTGGTGGAGTCCGTGTTGCTTTTAAAGTTTTCAGTGTTGTGGTCTTTGTCTTGTTTGTTTTCCTCTTGTGTCTTGTGTTTGTCTTGTTTGTGTTCCTCGTGTCTTGTGTTTGTCTTGTTTGTGTTCCTCGTGTCTTGTGTTTGTCTTGTTTGTTTTCCTCGTGTCTTGTGTTTGTCTTGTTTGTTTTCCTCTTGTGTCTTGTGTTTGTCTTGTTTGTGTTCCTCGTGTCTTGTCTTTGTCTTGTTTGTTTTCCTCTTGTGTCTTGTGTTTGTGTTCCTTGTGTCTTGTGTTTGTCTTGTTTGTTTTCCTCTTGTGTCTTGTGTTTGTCTTGTTTGTTTTCCTCGTGTCTTGTGCTTGCTTTGTTTGTTTTCCTCGTGTCTTGTGTTTGTCTTGTTTGTTTTCCTCGTGTCTTGTGTTTGTCTTGTTTGTTTTCCTCTTGTGTCTTGTGTTTGTCTTGTTTGTTTTCCTCTTGTGTCTTGTGTTTGTCTTGTTTGTTTTCCTCTTGTGTCTTGTGTTTGTCTTGTTTGTTTTCCTCGTGTCTTGTGCTTGCTTTGTTTGTTTTCCTCGTGTCTTGTGTTCCTCGTGTCTTGTGTTTGTCTTGTTTGTTTTCCTCTTGTGTCTTGTGTTTGTCTTGTTTGTTTTCCTCTTGTGTCTTGTGTTTGTCTTGTTTGTTTTCCTCGTGTCTTGTGCTTGCTTTGTTTGTTTTCCTCGTGTCTTGTGTTTGTCTTGTTTGTTTTCCTCGTGTCTTGTGTTTGTCTTGTTTGTTTTCCTCTTGTGTCTTGTGTTTGTCTTGTTTGTGTTCCTCGTGTCTTGTCTTTGTCTTGTTTGTTTTCCTCTTGTGTCTTGTGTTTGTGTTCCTCGTGTCTTGTGTTTGTCTTGTTTGTTTTCCTCTTGTGTCTTGTGTTTGTCTTGTTTGTTTTCCTCTTGTCTTGTGTTTGTGTTCCTCGTGTCTTGTGTTTGTCTTGTTTGTTTTCCTCTTGTGTCTTGTGTTTGTCTTGTTTGTTTTCCTCGTGTCTTGTGCTTGCTTTGTTTGTTTTCCTCGTGTCTTGTGCTTGCTTTGTTTGTTTTCCTCTTGTCTTGTGTTTGTGTTCCTCGTGTCTTGTGTTTGTCTTGTTTGTGTTCCTCGTGTCTTGTGTTTGTCTTGTTTGTTTTCCTCGTGTCTTGTGTTTGTTTTCCTCTTGTGTCTTGTGCTTGCTTTGTTTGTTTTCCTCTTGTGTCTTGTGTTTGTCTTGTTTGTTTTCCTCTTGTGTCTTGTGTTTGTCTTGTTTGTTTTCCTCTTGTGTCTTGTGTTTGTCTTGTTTGTTTTCCTCGTGTCTTGTGTTTGTCTTGTTTGTTTTCCTCTTGTGTTTGTTTTGTTTGTTTTCCTCTTGTGTCTTGTGTACCCAATGTTGCCAGTGTTTCTGGATTGACCGTTATTGATTGCCCCTTCGGTTTGATGTCCGTTGCGATCTCCGCATGAAAACCATGTTCGGATCCTCTTTACCTCCAGTTGTTTGTAGGAGGCCTTCGTGTCTTCTTTACGTTATTTGTGTTTTTTGTTGTTGCTTTGTTTGTCCTCGTCTTGTTTCTTTGTGCCCAATGTTACCAGTTTCTCTGGATTGTTCATTCTTGATTGCCCTTCGGTTTCTCTAACGTTAATTTAGCATTACTATACAATAATATATAAGACACAATAACATTAGTAGTTCCGGTAGACGATATAGTTACCTATAGAAACATAGGAAACATCAAGGTCAACTATAACTATGTTTTCTCTGATAATCATTCGTGAATGAATTTTGACACGAACTCCCTCATAATGTAAACCAAAGATAAATATGTAACACACTTCATACGCATTAACTAATAGAAATCTTCAGATGATAATGCGATTATTTCTCTGTGAACTTTAACACTATATGTAAAAACCAATCAAACATTTGACAGATGACATGTTAAATAAATTTCATATTCTAATGTGAACTACATGTAGTTGACAGATGTTGTTTGATATAGGTAAAAATCAGTTAATCCATCTTTCAACACGATTTTATTTTTATATACAAATTTGTAGGTAAATAACAATGGGTTGTGGAACTTCTATGAATACTGTGGTACCACTTCATTACATAGAAAATCAGAATGGTAGTGCTCTGTGGAATAACAAGCCCGGTAGTGATGTGCTAGACTACATGACAGCAGAGGACATGAAACAGGCCGACATTCGAGCAAAACAGGTAACATTAGACGGGGTTTTAAGCAATTGGCAAACATCCGGTCAATCCATTGCTCTCCTTTTTATCAACCGAGTTGCTGCGAGTGGGTGATGACATGGACACATCTTTTCTTTTTAATAAATGAAGCGTATTCTATTTTGCCGCACAAAACAAATCAGCTGTTTCTTTTTCAAGTAAACAAAATGATAAATGCAGTGACGGTAATATATTCCCACAATATTCAATTATTCAGACAAGTAAGTAATGATATCTTTACTGATAAAACAATACAAAACAAAATACAATGACAAACGCGGACGTGAATCGATGAATTTCATACCTAAAGGATAATCAGAAGCAAGCCGTAAATGGAAGAAAGACACAATACAATGGACAAAGGATAATCAGAAGCAAGCCGTAAATGGAAGAAAGACACAATACAATGGACAAAGGATAATCAGAAGCAAGCCGTAAATCGAAGAAAGACACAATACAATGGACAAAGGAAAATCACAAAACAACCCCAAAACCCCCATCGTCATTAACATTGAAATATTTTTGCTATTGCGAGCACTGGATGGTCATTTCATTTTATGTCGATAATTGTTTCATTGCTATCCCAATTGGGTTTTTTTTATTTGGCAGATGACATCATCTCCTACCTCTATACAGAACATTACAGAAAACTTATCGAAAGATGCAAAGAACCAAATGATTTGTATAAGATCATTTTTCAAATGGATTTCTGACAATATTCGGTAAGGCGAGAACTAAGAACGATAATACCACTGAGTATTGTGAATATATATCACCAACGGTTTTGCAACACGAGATCAAAATGGCTGAATTTAATTAGCTTTCTGATGTATGATGCATGCAAAATAAGATGTACTTTCAGCATTGACCAAGCATTCTATGTGAAATTGTATAACAAGCAGCAAAATTATGCTGTTTATATATCAAATACAAAAATCATATGCAAACAATTATATTATGTCTGCTGTTAAATACGAATGGCTTCACCAATGACCATCATTACATGTGACATAGAAAAAATATTCTCAAGTTCAAAGGTAATATGTGACATAACCTTGCTATTACCTTAACACGGAAACTATAATTCTACAACTATTATGTTTTAATGAACATGATTCAATGACTTTGTAAGGAGCATAACTTCAATAAAAGGTTCGAATAAAACATTTATGGCTTAGACTTTTATGCCGTTAATTGTTTCCAGTAATGAACATCAAATTATATGACCTTAAAATGAACTCTAGGCCAAAGGACATGGAAGCGGAAGTTGCTTTTAGAAGCAAAATGAACAGTTGACTTTTTAAAGGTAGAATATTATCTGTATGGTAATAAAAACGGAGATATCAAATTGAGTGCGCGCGAAGATTTTCTGCCATAAGTAAGTACATATGTCTGCATTTTTTAAAATGGACGTAAAATTGATTTATACATATAACCATTAGTTAACTTGTACAATGTTGTATATAATATCATTTTAAAAGTCAACTAAATTCTAAAAAAATAGAAAAGAATAAATAAAAACATTAATATGTTTTGTTTATAGATACGACCCGAAAAGCGACAGTACAGACGCAATGAGTGTACTCCGTACTAGAAAGAGTTCTTCTGAAGGTCATGCCAATCTGTTCCAACAAATGTCCAGGTAGTATTTCTTGTAATATATGTATGTAGAAAAAAGGGAAATTTCCTTCACAAACCAATTCTTTAGTTGAAGGAATATCGATATGTTGTTGTAAATTGTAGGGAGCAGGCTTTAAATTATTTTTGTCATAACTAGCCCCCAATCCCAATTGCTCATGAATTAATAGATGTTAGAGAATATTGGGCCACTCCAAAATGGACAATCACGAGAAACTGACAACATAGGGTACACAAGACAAAGGAATACAAAGCAAAAACGCAACACAATATGTGTTGGACATCACTATACGCAAACAACCAAAACTAACGTAAATAAACAAACAACTGTCGTTTTCATGCAGAAATCGTAACGGACATTACAATACGCAACTCAGAACGTAAAGACACATAATAGGACAACACAAAAAATTAAAAAGACACACGGACCTCAAAATATGTTTATTTCAAATATAGTTCCATTGTAATTTCAAATCTATGAGACATGTATTATTGAACTGAATCTTATATTGTGCGTATTTTTGTGAACATTCTCATTTTCTGATTTTGTTTTTATCTTATATTTCAGGCATAATAATATAACAGTCATTAAAATAACCAGTTTTGTCAAAAGCTACAGTTTCACTCTGGATTATGGACATCTTTATAACATGGATAATATTCATGTATGGAACGCTGTGTTAATAGACAATACGTACCACCACGTGGATTGTTCGTGGGGAGCTCTTCCCATCAATGGCAAGCGAATAAGTAATGGGGATATTGAAGATGTAGAACATTTCTTTTTTACATCCCCGGAGATCATTGGAGATATGTGCTGAAACATTACCGGATAATGGATTATGTAATTTTTGTTGAAAATTATCAATTTAACGCTGCTAACCAATGGGTCATAAATAGATGTGTTACGATGTCAATTGGTGACAAACCTTGCAGGCCTGAGTTGGACCATTTCGAATTGATCGATTTCGCCTTTATTGTAGAGGTCCAAGGCAGAACAAGCATATGTGATGGTATAATTACAGATTTATAGGCTTGTTTCTTTATGGAGGTCGAACTGTCCGAAATATGTATTAGCTACCGAGTTGATTATCCACACTATATTTATAAGGGATCATCCCGTTTCCATCAGTTGTACAGTGGTTGTTTCCAACAGAATGACTGATTGTATATGGTATAGCTACAAACGAGGAATTTTGAGCTATAATTCGGTGAAAGCATAATGTACAGTCTATATTTTCAAGTCTGGATTTTTGGTACTGGCTGGAGTAACACCCCTCACTAAAGACATTTTGTCAACATTTTCCCTGTCATCTGTGCGATTTAAATACTGCGAACTTAGCGGAGAAACAAAAAGTACTAAATTTACCAAAGTGCTTGGATTGACCTGTACTGGAATCTTTATCATTCATGCAACCTGAACGACAAGAAAATAACATTGCACTCTATGTTGCAACAATTTAAAACACATCAAAGAAAGATCAGTCAAGAGAACATTAAATATCTAAACACATCAAAGAAAGATCAGTCAAGAGAACATTAAATATCTAAACACGTCAAAGAAAGATCAGTCAAGAGAACATTAAATATCTAAACACATCAAAGAAAGATCAGTCAAGAGAACATTAAATATCTAAACACATCAAAGAACTATCAGACAAGAGAACATTAAATATCTAAAACACATCAAAGAAAGATCAGTCAAGAGAACATTAAATATCTAAACACATCAAAGAACAATCAGTCAAGAGAACATTAAAAATCTAAACACATCAAAGAAAGATCAGTCAAGAGAACATTAAATATCTAAACACATCAAAGATAGATCAGTCAAGAGAACATTAAATATCTAAACACATCAAAGAACTATCAGACAAGAGAACATTAAATATCTAAAACACATCAAAGAAAGATCAGACAAGAGAACATTAAATATCTAAACACATCAAAGATCAGTCAAGAGAACATTAAAAATCTAAACACATCAAAGAAAGATCAGTCAAGAGAACATTAAATATCTAAAACACATCAAAGAAAGATCAGACAAGAGAACATTAAATATCTAAACACATCAAAGAAAGATCAGTCAAGAGAGTATTAAATATCTAAACACATCAAAGAAAGATCAGACAAGAGAACATTAAATATCTAAACACGTCAAAGAACTATCAGACAAGAGAACATTAAATATCTAAAACACATCAAAGAAAGATCAGACAAGAGAATATTAAATATCTAAACACATCAAAGAAAGATCAGTCAAGAGAACATTAAATATCTAAACACATCAAAGACAGATCAGTCAAGAGAACATTAAATATCTAAACACATCAAAGAAAGATCAGTCAAGAGAACATTAAATATCTAAACACATCAAAGAAAGATCAGTCAAGAGAACATTGAATATCTAAACACATCAAAGAAAGATCAGACAAGAGAACATTAAATATCTAAACACATCAAAGAAAGATCAGTCAAGAGAACATTAAATATCTAAAAACGTCAAAGAAAGATCAGTCAAGAGAACATTAAATATCTAAACTCATCAAAGAAAGATCAGTCAAGAGAACATTAAATATCTAAACACATCAAAGAACTATCAGACAAGAGAACATTAAATATCTAAAACACATCAAAGAAAGATCAGTCAAGAGAACATTAAATATCTAAACACACCAAAGAACAATCAGTCAAGAGTACATTAAAAATCTAAACACATCAAAGAAAGATCAGTCAAGAGAACATTAAATATCTAAACACATCAAAGAAAGATCAGTCAAGAGAACATTAAATATCTAAACACATCAAAGAACTATCAGACAAGAGAACATTAAATATCTAAACACATCAAAGATCAGTCAAGAGAACATTAAAAATCTAAACACATCAAAGAAAGATCAGTCAAGAGAACATTAAATATCTAAACACATCAAAGAAAGATCAGACAAGAGAACATTAAATATCTAAACACATCAAAGAAAGATCAGTCAAGAGAGTATTAAATATCTAAACACATCAAAGAAAGATCAGACAAGAGAACATTAAATATCTAAACACGTCAAAGAAAGATCAGTCAAGAGAACATTAAATATCTAAACACATCAAAGAAAGATCAGTCAAGAGAACATTAAATATCCAAACACATCAAAGAAAGATCAGACAAGAGAACATTAAATATCTAAAACACATCAAAGAAAGATCAGACAAGAGAACATTAAATGTCTAAACACATCAAAGAAAGATCAGTCAAGAGAACATTAAATATCTAAACACATCAAAGAACTATCAGACAAGAGAACATTAAACATCTAAAACACATCAAAGAAAGATCAGACAAGAGAACATTAAATATCTAAACACATCAAAGAAAGATCAGACAAGAGAACATTAAATATCTAAACACATCAAAGAAAGATCAGTCAAGAGAGCATTAAATATCTAAACACATCAAAGAAAGATCAGACAAGAGAACATTAAATATCTAAACACATCAAAGAACGATAAGACAAGACAACGATAAATATCTAAACACATCAAAGAAAGATCAGTCAAGAGAACATTAAATATCTAAACACATCAAAGAATGATCAGTCAAGAAAACATTAAATATCTAAACACATCAAGGAACGATTAGACAAGAGAACATTAAATATCTAAACACATCAAAGAAAGATCAGTCAAGAGAACATTAAATATCTAAACACATCAAAGAAAGATCAGACAAGAGAACATTAAATATCTAAACACACCAAAGAACGATCAGACAAGAGAACATTAAATATCTAAACACATCAAAGAAAGATCAGACAAGAGAGCTTTAAATATCTAAACACATCAAAGAAAGATCAGTCAAGAAAACATTAAATATCTAAACACATCAAAGAAAGATCAGACAAGAGAACATTAAATATCTAAAACACATAAAAAAAAGATCAGACAAGAGAACATTAAATATCTAAACACATCAAAGAAAGATCAGTCAAGAGAACATTAAATATCTAAACACATCAAAGAAAGATCAGTCAAGAAAACATTAAATATCTAAACACATCAAAGAATGATCAGACAAGAGAGCATTAAATATCTAAACACATCAAAGAACAATCAGACAAGAGAACATTAAATATCTAAACACATCAAAGAAAGATCAGTCAAGAAAACATTAAATATCTAAACACATCAAAGAAAGATCAGACAAGAGAACATTAAATATCTAAAACACATCAAAAAAAGATCAGACAAGAGAACATTAAATATCTAAACACATCAAAGAAAGATCAGTCAAGAGAACATTAAATATCTAAACACATCAAAGAAAGATCAGTCAAGAAAACATTAAATATCTAAACACATCAAAGAACGATCAGACAAGAGAGCATTAAATATCTAAACACATCAAAGAACGATCAGACAAGAGAACATTAAATATCTAAACACATCAAAGAAAGATCAGACAAGAGAACATTAAATATCTAAACACATCAAAGAACGATTAGACAAGAGAACATCAAATATATAAACACATCAAAGAAAGATCAGTCAAGAGAACATTAAATATCTAAACACATAAAAAAAAGATCAGTCAAGAGAACATTAAATATCTAAACACATCAAAGAACGATCAGACAAGAGAACATTAAATATCTAAACACATCAAAGAACAATCAGACAAGAGAACATTAAATATCTAAACACATCAAAGAAAGATCAGTCAAGAGAACATTAAATATCTAAACACATCAAAGAAAGATCAGTCAAGAGAACATTAAATATCCAAACACATCAAAGAACGATCAGACAAGAGAACATTAAATATCTAAGCACATCAAAGAACGATCAGACAAGAGAACATTAAATATCTAAACACATCAAAGAAAGATCAGACAAGAGAACATTAAATATCCAAACACATCAAAGAGAGATCAGACAAGAGAACATTAAATATCTAAGCACATCAAAGAACGATCAGACAAGAGAAATTAAATATCTAAACACATCAAAGAAAGATCAGACAAGAGAACATTAAGAATCCAAACAAACAACAAATCAACCATAGTTCAGTTCTTTTTTTCTTCTTGCTGATGATACAGTAGTCTCCCTTTTATACAGTGAGAGGACTATAAAATAATTAATTGTTATCTCCTTTTCTTAAAAAATATTTATTTCATTCATTTAGACCAGATATACTTCTTTTTGCTATTACTAAGTGATTAACGATGTTTTTTAAAACGAGATGACTTTTCTCGGTCATCTCTCATCGAAGGGCGAAGCCCTGAGATAAGAGATTACTGAGAAACGTCCACGAGTTTTAAAAAGCATCTTTAATTATTTTATCGCTATTTTGTATTCATAATTAAATAATTTTTGTTGGGATACTGACATTTTTTTAAACACAATTAATATTTCATATCGTTAATCACTTAATTATCAAGAATTTGGTAATATGACGTAATTATAACGTCATATTAGAAAACAAGATAATACTACGTGCGTCCTTGACAACGCTTAGCGATTAGCGATAATTGGAATCATCTCATGCGCCCACATGATATGAAATATATCGGTTTTAAACATCAAAGGGAAAATAAACAAAATAGCGATAAAAATAAACATCTTTAAAAATTCGAACATTAAGAACTATTGCAGTTGAAACATTCAAAATTATCCATAAACAAAGTCCAAGCTATCTTCATGATTTAATTTCAATTAAAGATCAAAAATATAATTTTAGGCATCAAGATAAAGCAGTTTTACCCAGAGTACGAACAACAAGGTATGGTTTAAATTCTTTCCGATATAATGCTGCACAAATCTGGAATGAGCTGCCGAATCACTTTAGACAAGAAACATCATTAGAACATTTTAAAAATATAATTCACACATGGAACGGCAGCTCATGCCAGTGCAGTGCATGCAAATGACCTTTAAATTTTTATTTCTAAATTTTCATGCTTTTAAATATTTTTATTATTTTATTATTTTCTGTTGTTGCTTAAATGCATGAGCCTCTTATTTTTAGCTTGCTTTTGTTCAGTTGATATCTGCTTCTGTAACTTGTGTCTATATTGAATTGCAAAAATTGATGTATGTTTTTATTTAATATGTTTGTATGCATGATTGTATGTGTTGTTATATACCATAGTCGATTTTAAAAGTTCATTAGAGCTTGTGTTATATGTATGATTTATATCGACTCTAAATAAAGCTTTGAATTGAATTGAATTGAATTGATAAAAGCTCACATTGCCTGCCTTTGGCAATGTGAGCTAACAACAGTCATTGGGTAGATATGTCGCTCCACTCGGACACATTATTCTGATTCCGAGCCAACCAGTATTTGCTCTTTCTCCTTAATGCTGCGTTCTTAGCGGAGAAGCAACAAATACCAATTTTATATTCTATTGTTTGACAAGACCGCAGTTCGTACCCACAATCTGTCGCACTCGAGGCGAACACGCCAACCATTACCCTACCGATGTAGTTCCCTATTTTTATTTTCTTTGTATTATTTTTTTAATCAAAATTTCTTATTGTCCTTCAATATATTATTTGAAAACAAAAATTAATCCAAAACAATAAGAGTTACTTGATATCTATATAAACATTGAGAATTCCTACTTTTGTTCAAACACTCTTTGAATATTGCAATAATCCAACTGCATAGCAAATAAAGAAAACGAATTATAAGTTCTATACAAAATCATGACCATTCTGTCGAAGATGACTTGGCGAATGCCAATTCTGCACAAACCGTTTTTTATTTCTTTCTTTTAATGTTATACAAAACATCCACATGTAAAATATTTTGACTATGTGCTGTTGGTTTTTTTTTCACAACTTTTATTCATTGAAGACAATTTTTTGTTTTTTCTTTTTATCAATTTGCAAGTCGAACATATCCTTGACAAGTGTTATAATGAACCTTAAATAAATTACAAACAGGAAACATAATTGTGATATTGAGCTGTTTTCGCTATTCTTTCAATTTTTTATATAGACAAAACCGGTTCTACTGAAAAGCAATTTTTGGGACACAACCGGAAAGTAGTGGCTGACAGAGCCGGAACGAATGTACGTAAATAAGCATTGTGTTTTTTACTGTAGCAAGTCTAAAACTATTCATGGTGGCACGCCAGTGCAAACTAACATGTATATAAACATTACAAAGGGTTTGTGTACTTTAATTACACATATAGACTACTTTTTATAGCTTTATTTGATGATTTCAATCTCATTATTAGCATTTTTCAGTGTTTATGTCCATCATTTTATCTATATCTGAGTAATCTATTAAGTTAACCACAGAAACATATAGGTAAAAACAAGCAAAAATAATCGACCGATGATTCTGGATTCAAGATATAATAAAACTATATGTTCATAATACTTACATTTTGTCGTCGCCTGTATGTCAAACATGCCTAATTGACTTGTACCGGAAGATGACAGAACAATTCCGACAGGAGCTCTTTGACGACAGTGATATAGTCGTGTATATAAATAATTCTTCTTCTTCTTTGGTTACGGAAAACCATCAACGTACTGATGTTTACTTTCCGGCGTTCATACAAAAGACAAGGTATTTTATTTAAACCTAATAAAGTAGATCGAGATCAAACACAAAGAACAGGTGTCTGTAAATCCTGTGTTCTTCTTTCATTGTACATATCCCGGATGCATGCCAGATATGCTGATGTCTTAGATAAAAAGGTCAAAACTTTGCAAAGCACATCCTAGTACCATAAATTAAGACCAAATTATGACAATTCCGTCTTTTGAGGTATAATTCGTAATTGGATAAATATTTCACCGCATGCCAACTTTTTAATTATCTTTCTTTATGATGGTTTCTTTTTAATATTTTAGGTAGAAGAAATAGTTTTTTTATATTCTTGATTGATAGTTAAGCTTTTACAGAACTGAAATGTTTTATAGACATGATTTAAAGTTTTAATTTATTGAAATCTATAAAGTCTCTCATAATTCTTTATAGAATTGCACTTGTATTTTTATCTATAAAACTTCCGTTTTAATGTATATATTTTGATGATTGTGTATTATATGTGTTACAAGTGGTGAGACTTTAATAAAATATTGAATCTGAATCTTTTATAACATTAATATTATGAAATTAAAAGACGTTATACGAAATAGTATTTCGCATAAACTAAATTAAAAAAATATCTATAAACGAAATAAAAAAAATATTCTCATGTCAGAAAACAGGCTCCGTAAACTATTTGGTATAAACAAAATTAAAATTCTCATGTCAGTTACTGGGCTCCACAATAAAGCAACATATTAATATGCATTTAGCTTTTCTTTTTTTCCCCTTTCATATGAATTTCATATATAAATATTTGGTACGGACAGCAGAATCATGAACGCTCAACGATAGAAACTGGCAGAGCAGCAGCATAACAAACCTGGATATTGCCGATGGTATAGTTGCCTGCAAATTCAAAAGCCATGGGAGGTAGAAATCATTAAATTAGTCACAATATATTTTTTTCACATTTACTATACCCCGGAAAGTCACAGTGTGTATAATTATTTTTGTTTTGTTTTTGTTTTTGACGTTTTGTTTTGTTTTTGTTTTAATATTTATTCAAGAACTTGATTGAGAACCAAATTCGATTGATGTCTCATTGATATGTATTCAATCCCAACTCCTTCTAATTATAAAGGAATGATTTTTATAGAGACCTTGATATATAAGAACCAAAATTTGACTCGTTGATATTCACCCATCCAACTCTTAAAAACAATGAATTAGCATTTACATTTAATTAATCACATCAATGATTGGAGTCATATAACAAATAACATATGAAATATATCAAATCATAGCGATATAATGATGAACATACAAACATTGAATATTTCCAAGTTTAAAATTGTAAATGTTCATAATGTCAATTGTCTCTTAAGCACTAATGTTGGTGATTGAGTCTGATGTTCCACCCAACTCCACACAAGAACTCGGCAATGGTCTTCTGGCCAGTAGTGAGGTCTTTGCATAAATTCTGTAAACGCTCCTGGAGCTGAACATGTCTCTGTTGAGTACGCTTAACTGGTGGATTACCAACGGCATCTTGCTGGATAATAGTACGGACAGTAGCTTCTTCCTTTTGACACCACATGCCATATAGACGGATGGGCATGTCCTACCAGGTTGAAGAACTTGTTGTTCCAGCCCTCGCACATGTTGTTGGTTCTGGCATCACCGTTGACTGTGGCATCATGTACATTCCAAATGGCTGGTGGAAACATAGGTGGGCTGCGTCTTAAGACCAGAGGGACTGCTTGATTTTGTGCTGGATTGTGCTGTCTAAGTCTACCACTAATGTAAGTTGAATCAAAGTAATCTAGGAGCTCAGCTGCCTCTGATGGGTCATCAGGGCATAGTGTTATAAGCAGAAGAATACCATTGGTCAAATCAGGTACTGGTAAAAAGGCAAGACCATCCATCATACCACAGAACAGTCTGAAGTCGTCGTCGTTCTTGTAGAGAGGCACCAAACCAAGCTGCTGTATCTTTCGCCATGATGCTTATGTCAGGTGGTAGAAACAGCCCTAGTGGTTGATGTGGCGACCAAATACAGCTGTAACTGCACGAAGGACTGCATCTTCAAAGTCTGGACATTGAATTGTAGGTTGCTGGCATGGCAGTTGTCAACAATAGACTGGAAGAGTTCCCTGTAAGTATCTTGACATTTATTTGGCAGGAACGCATATACTGCAGTGCCTGTTATATCTTTGAATGGAACCCAGATGGTGTACAGCTGTTTAAATGGGTGCGGAGCTACAGAGAAGGTACCGTCCATGAAGATGAAGAAGGTCTAGGCATTGGCTAATCTTTCCAAACTGTCTGGTGAGTAGAAGACTAACATTCTGTTTTCTGCATTCTGGCCGTTGTCGTATTGCAGGAACTGTTGGTTGTTGGTAGTTGTTGTGTACTCTTCAGGCAATCTGACATCTGTATAGGTGGTTGGGACTGGAGGAGTTGGACGCTGGTATCGAATTGCTGTTTTCTTCACGGAGCAGCAAGGCCTAGACATTGCCGTCACACTGGGACACAACCTTGGCAAAGATCTGGCTGGGTTTGTCTCTGGTTTTGGTTGCCAGGTCTTTCATGGCATTTCTTGTTTTTGAGTACTTGATGCTTGTATCACTGGGAGCGTGATTGTGTGGCTGCCCAGGAACTGGATTTTCTTTCTGAAGTGTAGTGCTAAGACTTCCTCTGCATCCTGTACTTGACCGTTTAACACACTTCCACCACTAATTGGTCTTCTTGGTAGCATGTTTGGTATACATGTACCCCTGGTAACACAGCTTGGAAGTTTTTTTATATTTTAAGCTTGAAACCACCTCTGTTGCTTTTTATAATCTCCATTTTGGTTTAATGATAGTGAAAGTTAACTTTTTCCTTTTATACAAAAAGTGAAAAAACCATACATTTTGCTCTGAATTGACTAGGGCATGGAATACACCAGGTATGGTTTCACCATATGTTGATGTTCAACAATTTCTTTCATAATTATATTCTTAACTATTAAAAATGACTTATGTATATCTGTGTATAGACATTATGACAATAGCAATCAAGTGGCTTCTTTTTATAAATTACCCCTTTCCATTTCAATCATTATGGTTTCTGAGTCATTTATGAATTAAATACATGTACTAAATAAACAACTTGGTCTCTATTCAGGAAGAATATATTAATTACAAATTAAAGATTAAGGCATTGAAATAATTTTTACAAAAAACTTTAATTATCTGAAAGATGACATTATATATGTGACTTTTTTTCCTGTGACTTTTCATCCATGACTTTTTTTCCTGTGACTTTTTTTCCTACATTCTCTCCATATACATTGTTATTGTCTGTAAGTGTACTTGGTATAGTGTAAGCGTAAAGGGTCTCCTTTCAAATTCAAATAGACTTACACCCGGCGACCACCGCTACAATTTGCTTTCTATTATACTACGCCAAATTGACAAGAAAACGTAAAACGTTTCCCTTTTTATATAAACTTACAAAATAAGAAATAGAACTCTATATTTGAAATGCCCAATTTGCATACACTAAATTAATAAATTAATGACAATACCATTTATGATGAACAAAATTATATATTCTGTACAAATAATTATCTGTTTGTCCCATAATTAATTTCTACGCTTCATTGTGACATCTATGACAATGCAGACTGTAAAGACTCCCGTGTATATAATTTTAGGAAGCTTATGCAATCCAAATAAATATTAATGTTAGGCATATTAAACCTTTTAAAAATATGTTCCACGATATAGCGTGGAAATCATCGTGGAAAAGATTAATATATCGTGTTCACCACACATATATATTAATCTCTTCCACGATGATTTCCACGCTATATCGTGTTCAACACATATATATTAATCTCTTCCACGATGATTTCCACGCTATATCGTGTTCAACACACATATATTAATCTTTTCCACGATGATTTCCACGCTATATCGTGTTCAACACACATATATTAATCTTTTCCACGATGATTTCCACGCTATATCGTGTTCAACACACATGTATTAATCTTTTCCACGATGATTTCCACGCTATATCGTGTTCAACACACATATATTAATCTTTTCCACGATGATTTCCACGCTATATCGTGTTCAACACACATATATTAATCTTTTCCACGATGATTTCCACGCTATATCGTGGAAAAAACACGTATAATAAAAGTTAATCTTTTCCATGATGATTTCCACGCTATATCGTGTTCAATACACATATATTAATCTTTTCCACGATGATTTCCACGCTATATCGTGTTCAACACACACGTATTAATCTTTTCCACGATGATTTCCACGCTATATCGTGTTCAACACACATATATTAATCTTTTCCACGATGATTTCCACGCTATATCGTGTTCAACACACATATATTAATCTTTTCCACGATGATTTCCACGCTATATCGTGGAAAAAACACGTATAATAAAAGTTAATCTTTTCCACGATGATTTCCACGCTATATCGTGTTCAATACACATATATTAATCTTTTCCACGATGATTTCCACGCTATATCGTGTTCAACACACATATATTAATCTTTTCCACGATGATTCCCACGCTATATCGTGTTCAACGCACATATATTAATCTTTTCCACGATGATTTCCACGCTATATCGTGTTCAACACACATATATTAATCTTTTCCACGATGATTTCCACGCTATATCGTGTTCAACACACATATATTAATCTTTTCCACGGTATTTCCACGCTATATCGTGTTCAACACATATATATTAATCTTTTCCACGATGATTTCCACGCTATATCGTGTTCAATACACATATATTAATCTTTTCCACGATGATTTCCACGCTATATCGTGTTCAACACACATATATTAATCTTTTCCACGATGATTCCCACGCTATATCGTGTTCAACACACATATATTAATCTTTTCCACGATGATTTCCACGCTATATCGTGTTCAACACACATATATTAATCTTTTCCACGATGATTTCCACGCTATATCGTGTTCAACACACATATATTAATCTTTTCCACGATGATTTCCACGCTATATCGTGTTCAACACACATATATTAATCTTTTCCACGATGATTTCCACGCTATATCGTGTTCAACACACATATATTAATCTTTTCCACGATGATTTCCACGCTATATCGTGTTCAACACACATATATTAATCTTTTCCACGATGATTTCCACGCTATATCGTGTTCAACACACATATATTAATCTTTTCCACGATGATTTCCACGCTATATCGTGTTCAACACACATATATTAATCTTTTCCACGATGATTTCCACGCTATATCGTGTTCAACACACATATATTAATCTTTTTCACGATGATTTCCACGCTATATCGTGTTCAACACACATATATTAATCTTTTCCACGATGATTTCCACGCTATATCGTGTTCAACACACATATATTAATCTTTTCCACGATGATTTCCACGCTATATCGTGTTCAACACACATATATTAATCTTTTCCACGATGATTTCCACGCTATATCGTGTTCAACACACATATATTAATCTTTTCCACGATGATTTCCACGCTATATCGTGTTCAACACATATATATTAATCTTTTCCACGATGATTTCCACGCTATATCGTGTTCAATACACATATATTAATCCTTTCCACGATGATTTCCACGCTATATCGTGTTCAACACACATATATTAATCTTTTCCACGATGATTTCCACGCTATATCGTGTTAAACACACATGTATTAATCTTTTCCACGATGATTTCCACGCTATATCGTGTTCAACACACATATATTAATCTTTTCCACGATGATTTCCACGCTATATCGTGTTCAACACACATATATTAATCTTTTCCACGATGATTTCCACGCTATATCGTGTTCAACACACATATATTAATCTTTTCCACGATGATTTCCACGCTATATCGTGTTCAACACACATATATTAATCTTTTCCACGATGATTTCCACGCTATATCGTGTTCAACACACATATATTAATCTTTTCCACGATGATTTCCACGCTATATCGTGTTCAACACACATATATTAATCTTTTCCACGATGATTTCCACGCTATATCGTGTTCAACACACATATATTAATCTTTTCCACGATGATTTCCACGCTATATCGTGTTCAACACACATATATTAATCTTTTCCACGATGATTTCCACGCTATATCGTGGAAAAAACACGTATAATAAAAGTTAATCCTTTCCACGATGATACCACCGCGGATGAAAAATATCAGTTTACCTGTTCCGTCGTGTTTTCCGCGACGGAGCCATATCGTGGAAAGGATTAATTTCCGTGACAGAATAGTGGGAAATGTAAGAAAAACACGCTGTTCCCTCTGTAGATAAACTACTATTGAAACAAAAGAAGTTGCACGTATTGCGGGATATTTAAATACGTGCCACTTCTTTTTTTTTAATAGTACTGTATCTTATACTTAAAACCATTTCGCTTGAACAGTTGACTACAGAACGACAGGGATATAAATTCCTAAAGCCCCTGTTACACGGTAAAGCAAGTATCATGATACTTGTATCATAAACCAAAAAATACAGTGTAAACAGTGCTATTACTCTGCATCATGCAACTTTTAGAAGTTGGATACACACTTTGGGATAGAACATGTTCTATTCTGTACAGCAAGGATCACGATACATTTTATCTCTGACCAATTAGAGATCTTGGTTTGAGGTCGGGAGGTTACAACATCATCAACAAATTAAAGCACATGGTCAGCACATGGTAAATAAAACATGACTGGAAAGGGGGAAAAAGTAGTGATGTTATTTGATCAAATGAACAGATCTCCTCAATTTGTATGATAATGTCTTTATTGTCAGGATACTCCATTTTGGCGGGAACAATTTGTAAACAAACTCTGCATAAAGCATGCTACTTGATTTAGTGTGTAAACTGACAATGATCATGATACAAAAAGTTGCATGATACAAGTATTGCGATATTTACTTTACCGTGTAACAGGGCCTTAACGGTGTATACGTGTATCACATTTCATTTCTTACATTAGCATTAGGGGAAAAGGGTGTATTTAACTCTTATAAAAAAATTTCGATACTACATTTTTGTAACTGAAAAAAAAATGCTCTCTGAAGCAGAATTTGTGTTCCAATCTCGATCTAGACACCTTTTCAAATAACATAGTTGGTACTTCATATCATTTAAAGGGGAGCTTATTCAAAATAAATCCCAAAACGGCTAATAATTAAAAAATAATAATAAAGGACGAAGTCCTTCTAACGGTGAGCTCTCCGATTTTTCCTTCTATATTGATAGCCAAAAATCTGCTCACCGGAAGTTTAAAAAATAGATCAATTGATAATTTAGAAACGCAAAAGAAATCTATTTCAATGAAAAATTCCCAAATTCTTTGATTATTTACTCTATGCAAAATCGAAATAAACTTTTATTAAAATTTTAATAAAAAAATCTCTTTCTACGAAACTCCCGATGGAATAGACTGACTCAATCTGTCTCAATCTAGCCGAGATACGAGCCAGGGGACAGAACTCGTCAGTTTACCGATGGAAGAGCGGCGTAGGTAAAATGAACGCCATAACAAATCGGCTACACAATTCATTCAAAATAAAAGATAATAGCCTCACCGGACGCAATTACGATCGAAATAAAAAGTATGTCCCCTAATTGTTCCTTCAAAACATGAATTAAAAAAATGCTTTTATAAATAGATACCCCGCTAAATTACTCGTGTTTTGGGAGCAAATTATTCATTATTCATGCGCAGTTGTTGAATGTGGTGACCGCTCGATAGTCCGAAGGTCCATTACTCCGCAGGTTCATTAGTCCGAAGGTCCGTTAGTCCGAAGGTTCATTAGTCCGAAGGTCCGTTAGTCCGAAGGTTCATTAGTCCGAAGGTCCGTTAGTGCGAACTTTTTAAGGTCCGTTAGTCTTGTTTTTCGACCAAAGGATAGGTATCGAACAGTGTTGAATTTATTTAATATTCAGTCTTTTATCAAATTAAGTAAGAGAAGCAAGATACTCATATTCACATCCTAACTAAGCAGTGGCCTATCCAGGTGGGTTGTAGGCTGTACGCCCGGCTTTTGCTAGCGAAAAAAAATGTGTAATCGGCAAATATAGGTAAAACTTAAAACATTTTGTAGAAAAAAACGCCAAAAATTGTAATTATGGATCCAAGCGTGCTAAGTCTAAAAAAACCCAAAAAAAAACGAGTCGTCTCTCAAATACATTTTTTGTATATGGAAATCATTCCAATGAAGTAAACCCTCCACTAAAACTCTGATCTTAACCAAATATGCTTTAAAAAGACTTAAAAGATATTTAGTCAAAGATTATTTTTAAGACCCGTTGTTGATCCAATTAACAACTGGGATTTTTTTGCTTAACAAACACTTCAAAATAGTCTTAGACTTGTCATTTACTCTTTACGAAATACTGAAAGAGTTCCTTTTGGTACGACACAAAAGAGACGATCTCTGAGAAAGGGATTAGAAAACATAAAAGCACATCTGAAATTAAGTTTTGTGAGGGACAAGTACATTCCATTAAAAAGAGAATACATAAAATCATTAAACGGACGTTCTATTGTACAACTGATGGTCGCAAAATACGGAGTGTAACCTCAAATATATATACCAATTATTATGGAATATTGAAAACTCCAATCAACTATCGCAACAACTTAAGCATACGCGTACCAAATTATACATCTATCACGGCTGGTAATCGGCACAAGCAGAACAGTTGGTTCTGCAAAGAAATTCGTGAGGATAACTTCCGGTTTTGGTGGAGGAGAGTTCACGAAGACGCTTCGCAAGGTATGTACATGCCAAAAATTGAAATTTTCTTTTTTACTGCTCGAATATTGCAAAATCAGAGAATGCTATGCTGTGGCGAATGCTTTCACGATTAGAAACATGTATAATCTATTCTTGTATATGAAGTGTAACTCTCGCAAAATCAATCGTCCCACGAAAAACATGACGAAAATTGTGACACTCGTGCATTTCTAAGTTGTTCTTGACAAAGATGCAAGTTAAATTTTCAATATTTTTTCATCATGGGAGTCTAAATGTAATGGTTGATAAATTCCGATTCGTCAGAAGTAAATTGAAGTCTACATAAATCTACAAACTGTCAATTTTCTCGTTTTCCTGCTTGAGGAGATCGGTTCTGATAGAGCACATTGCGAATGCATGAGGAGATTTGCTAGTTTTGGTACGACACTTGTAATCCACTGTATAATCACAAATTGTGCATGTCTGTCTGGTAATAAATTCACGAACTGACGCCCTTCTTCCCGTCTGGTTTTTAAAAGTATAAAAGTAATATTTCATTGTGCATGGGCTGTCCACCTAGAAAGAAACATTTCATTTAAGGAATCAATTCATAATTGTAACTGCGGTTTCCCATGATTAAACTTGTCATTATTGATCATTTGTTGTTTGTGACAACTTCCATTGTGTATTGGATACACAAGATTAACTTCCCTTACATTGGAAAAAATTGAAAATGCACTGTAAGATAATTTTATAATCAAGAATAATTAAACTTAATGTGAATCATATCTTTATAATTTCTTATACAAATGATACTCTCTAAATTAAATATCATACAGTTGAGAATAATATTAATTTGTGGTTTGTTTTTCTATTATGTAGTGTGTTATGTGTACACACTTGTAAATAAAAAAGATCTCTGTTAGTAGTGGTTACAAGATGTAAAGCGCTTTACCGATTTTAAGGATATGTCCACAGTTTAATTGGCATCTTGTGTTTAATTTATTCGTGAGTCTCGTGACTAGCTAGCACTAAGTGAATGTTTATTTACGTTAGACCTATGTATGTGCTGAAATCATGTAATATTATAACTTGTGTAGATCTGCGGTGAAGTTTCCGTCATCTTTAGTAAAAAGGTTGCGCCGAATAGATGTGGAAACCCGTTTGAAAGGATATAAATATTTTAAAATTGAAAGATATTTTTTTTAATAAACTTGGTGTCCTGATTGATGGGGATTTTAAATTTGGTGTACTGCTACTTGTTTTTGTTCGTTTCCTTGGCGGTGATACAGGCAATCTATATCGAAATGGTTTTTTGTAAAGAGTCAATGTCAGTCCCCTTTTCCTCTTTCCCTTGAATCCTGGCATCTCCTGAAAGTGGACAGAGAATAATTTATTTTGATTAGAGTATTTATCAGTTTTGTGTTTAAAAGTGTCAATTTATCAATTTTGCAGAAAACAATTACCAAAACTTGAAAATCTCCTCATGCATTCGCAATGTGCTCTATCAGAACCGATCTCCTCAAGCAGGAAAACGAGAACATTGACAGTTTGTAGATTTATCTAGACTTCAATTTACTTCTGACGAATCGGAATTTATCCCCGATTACATTTAGACACCCATGATGAAAAAATATTGAAAATTTAACTTGCATCTTTGTCAAGAACAACTTAGAAATGTAAGAGTGTCACAATTTTCGTCATGTTTTTCGTGGGACGATTGATTTTGCGAGAGTTACACTTCATATACAAGAATAAACTATACATGTTTCTAATCGTGAAAGCATTCGCCACAGCATAGCATTCTCTGATTTTGCAATATTCGAGCAGTAAAAACGAAAATTTCAATTTTTGACATGTACATACCTTGCGAAGCGTCTTCGTGAACTCTCCTCCACCAAAACCGGAAGCTATCCTCACGAATTTCTTTGCAGAACCAACTGTTCTGCTTGTGCCGATTACCAGCCGTGTCTATGTAATTCTAGAATACCGTGTTCCATGGCTCGAAATATACAAGCACCCTTTACCAGATGGGGGTCTCCTTAGAGATTTTAACCAAGTGGTATACTGTAGAGGAATAAACAGTCTTGTTAGTGTAGAAATGCCAAAGATTGATACTTAGGTATACAAGCATCAGAAACAAAAAATAATATAATACATAAAAGATCATCTAACAAATGTTTTATGCATATTACATGTAGGAAAAAACGTACGGGTTAAACTAGAAAAAAAATCATTATTTCCTGCAATTTCGGTACTTTGTTGTTTTATACCTTAATTTCTAGTAACACTACTTTAAGATACATGTTTGCACAAGGCATTTTGGAAAGTCATTTGGAGTTGACTTCAAATATGTGTTTATATTCTAATTTTACATATATGTCCCTTTCCTACCCCTAAGTTAACAAACCAGTATCCCTTGATTAACCCCTCTTTCGTTGCTGCAACAGGGGTTAACCGTCATGTGAAATCGCCATTTCATTGGTTGGATATAGAGATGGGGTCTTTTGGGGATAAACAGTAGGTGTAAATTTACCTTGATCATTCCATAAATGGGTTATTTATTGGGGGGGGGGGGGGGGGGGCACGAGTTTCCCTTTTTGAGCCACCAAAACTTAAAGTACCGCAGTCTTTGTAAGTCGTTATTCTGAACGGAGTTCAATGGTATGGGTGGCCGACATTAGGACAAACGTACCTTCGGACTAACGGACCTTCGGACTAACGAACCTTCGGACTAATGGACCTTCGGAATAATGAACCTTCGGACTAACGCCACGGAACCGTTGAATGTTGCAGACGACGGGTTTTCATATTTGTAAACAGAAAACGATCGACAATTGCACTTGGAATCTATCGCTAAAATTCATTGAGGTTCGCATATTTTGTTATCTTATGCCTGTAATTGGAAAGAATATGATCTCCTGGTTCTATGCATATGTAGAACACATTGAAATTAAAACAAAAACAGTCAATATAATACATTTTCCTTACCTTGATCTATGTCAAAATCCGTGATGTACCTTATTCATTGAAGAGTCCAAGGAATTCCGAATGCAAACTGGCACACATTTATGGTATGAATAAAGGAAAGGTTGTTATGCCATGTGTATTATATACAAATAGATATGTGAACGTAAATGAATGAATGCTCTTTCAATTTTAACAGTTGTCATTAAATAATTTACACTAGAAAGGTTATTATCAGGGGCGTAGCTAGCCTTTTTTGCAGTGCAAGCAACCATACCTTGGAGAGGGGGTCTTTTTTTTTTACTAGATGCAAAATGGTGCGTTCTGAGGTGTTTTCATGGGTAAATTGAATACATAAGCAACACATTGATTTCATGATTTTGCTAGACAGAATTTACTTAGAATTGCCCAAAATCTGTTCTTCGTGTCTTAGCAGACACGCACTTCTCCATAACTTTGTCTAAATCCACACTGAAATCGCGATGGATATGCATTAATGCTAGCGATGACAACCTATCGTTATTCATTGTTGATCGTACATATGTCTTCAACCGACGTAGTACACTGAACGATCGCTCTGCGGTAGCACTTGTTACCGGCATTGTCAAAATGATACACAAGATGGTATCTATAGAAGGATATAGCACCGGGTTTACTGCATCAAGTGTCTCACAAAGTGAAGTTGGCATCTGATGGCGAGGTGTTATACTCCAGCGTGTTCGCCATCGAGCGACCTCCCTCTTGAATTCGTTTAAATTACATGTCAGGTCAGTCTGGTATGTCTCATACAATGTCGCGATTTGTTCGTTCGTAATATTTCCTATAACACGAGGAAGCAGATACTGTGCATAAAAGCGATTTTCTGATTTTATCAGACGCGACTCCAATTCCATTATCATGTGGTCTATAAACGAAAAGTACAAAGAAACTTTCCAATACTGTTTTGGCGTGTCTGCAGGGTGATTGGCTCTGGTAGTCTGTCTTCCACATCGCCTCGGCATATTTTCAACGATATCGAAAGGTTCTGATAAATCTAATGCCGATTGATACAATTCATTCCAAACTGATTCATCGAGTCGTTCAGCTCGTAACAACTCAATGACAGTTTTACATTCTTTTGTAGCCTCCAGCAGGTCACATTCGATACCTTGCAGGAATTTCGACAGAAACACCGTACTCTGTAAAATGTGTTCTGATATTACCAGAGCTATAACAAATACAAATCTGGTAATAGATGCAAGGTATTGTCCGGCTTTGTCATCTCCTAGTCCCTGTAATCGTTCCAACGCATGAACCACTATAGGAAATGATGTTTTAAATGTGTAGTGCGTCGGCTCGACTCGTCCATCGCGTTTCGCAAAGTGTGCGCAGCTTGGTCCGCTTGTCCATATTTTCGATGTAACTCATACTAATAATACGGCCTTAACGTCATTTGAATCAAATTTGAAATGCCGTAATTTTTATGACATTGAATTTTCACAAAAAGGCACAACGAGACTTTGTTTTCCACTTTTTAAAAAAAAAAAATTATTCCTTATTTATTTTATTTGTTTTGCTCTTTATTTTTTTTTCTTCAGCACGCCGATGTGCACGCAACTGCGTGTTGGCGTATAGGGAGCTACGCGCCTGATTATGATGTTCGAAATTGTGTCTGGATCTAGGTCACAGAGTGACTAGAACGGGGTCATGAAAATCTGTTCCAAGTTAAAACCCGTAACAATGCATTGCATAATATATGGGCTATGATTCAAAAGGAATATTGGTGAAATATGAACATCAGCTTCATCAATTTGGTCAAATTTATAAATTATTATCAAATGCCACGGTCAATATCATCGAAATTGTTCGTAATTGCGTCCGGTGGCGGTGAGGCTAACGTGTACGGATCATCGTATTATTGAAATTTTAGGACTTCGTCCTTCAAACAGGTTGCCTGTCTCATATTAGCAATAATAAATTTATGTTTGTAATAAACAATCCAAAGGGAACACATTGATGATTATTTTCCAAAAGAGAAACATTCACAAAGACATTAGACATAATTGTATAGTTTAGATTGAGAAAATAAATATTCTTCACTTTTAAAATATATCTTTCGGATATAATACTCTTCACTTTCGTCATCATTTTCGTATGTTATAAATTTAAAACTGGTAGCCTATCTTTGGAATGGCGGAAAAAACAAACACTCAACATTATAATCTACAGGCGATCAAACACCTGATTGAATACAATGAGTTGACTGGAGATGAAGTACTCAGCTTTGTGACGCATGTGAATGTAGTTTTCAATCATTTAATCAGTCGGAAAGCAAACCTATGATTTGACCGTTATAGCTAGTGATTCTAAAACCACGAGGTCAGGGGGCGATAACCGTAAAAAATTCCCGCTAGGTACCGCTTTACAAGTCCCGCAAAATTTTTCATTCACGCCGTTGTAGGATAAACGTGAAATAAAGTATTAAATAGACAAAAAATTGTGATAGAAATGTGATTTCTATAAAATATATATATATTTTTTGCAATGACTGGCTATATCAGACAAGGTACCGAGGTTTATATTAGTCAAAAACGTGTTTCGAATCGTGCATTCTAGAATGTGTAAAAACAAGAGGTTCGGTTTGTTTACATTTTTCGGCCAATGAAAAAGCTGACACAATTCTATATTAGGACATGAAATTGATTATACAGGAGTGATATAGCATCATCAACCAATAGTAAATGCTCTCTCAACTGGAAATTCCGTCACCCTGAATGGAAATCATTCCTGAAAGAAAATTCGACGAGGCATATTTTTTTTAATTTTCGCCTTGTTTTAGTGTAAAATTTGCCCATTTGGTGAACATTTCTCCCCCAAAACACCCATGTAGTCTGTATATGTCTGCCTTTTATTAGATTTATTAATATCTTTATATTTTAACCGAAAGTTTACAAGAAAACTGCATTTTTTACATCAGATTATGCCCCCCCCCCCCCCCCCCTTCCCCCCGTCTCGTCAATACACTTTGTTTAGACTCCTTTCCCGTTTGCTGTCAGTTAATCTTGTACACATCTAATGTGGCGATTATTTCAAAGGCAATAAGTTTATCAAATATATTTAGGAATGCTGACTTTTAAGTTTTACCTGATTTTCTTCTGCAAATGAATTATGAATTTATGTGTAACAGGTATACAATGATTGAATGAATTTGACACGGAAAACAAAAACCAGCCAGTGTGTGTGTTATAAATAGAAAGTAGGCTAAATTTGTTATCTGTATGTAACTGCATATATGATATTTAATTGACTAAACAACTGTATTTTGCAAGACTGTGATTTTACCATAGTTGACTAGTAGTAGTAATTCCCCAAAAAAACTTAACTGTTCTGAAGCCCAAAGTGGCAGGGACCCTCGGCCCTGTGTTCATTGTCTGCAGGCAAAGCCATTTTATGCCTTACATGTTATAAAAAATTTAACAAATTTGTGAGGTCTGATGATTCTCTAATAAAGGTAATAACAAAATTACCGAACTCCGAACAATCTTACAAAGGGAAAGTAAAAACTCATAATTATATAAACAGACAAAATCAGTCAACAACCGGAAAACTGTGAAAAAATGAACTTTCAAAAACTGATGACTACCAGTTAACTAAATGTTTTCACAGTTTGATCAGGTGGAATATTGCAATGTAGACTCTGACAATCTTGACCGTTACTGTTTTATCCTGTTAGAATTTGTAGTCAGTGACTTTTTATCCAACAAAGCTTTATTGTTGCCAGATTTGTATAAAAAAATTGAAGATTTAGTTGACAAAACAGCTTTAATTAAATCACTGAAAGAACCAGAAGACAAAATTGGTGAACCCTCTCCCATTAGAGGCAATAAATTCTCCCATTTAAGTTTGGAAGATTTCAAGGAAACGGGTGATGAAACCTTTGCATGGGAAAGTTTCGAGAAGAAATTGTCAGCTTACAGTTTTCTGAAATATTTGGTACAGGAAAATGATATACATGTAGATCTCCCAGGTCTCAAGACTTTTCTATCATTTTCTGAAACTGACACTGAAAAATCCGAGTTTTGTTCAATTGAAGTTTTAGATGAGACAGCAGATTCAAAAGCCACAGTTTTGAAAACTTTGAATATTCTTCACAAAAAGTTTCAGATTGGGATAAAGCTTCAGTATCAAGTTGTTGTTGGGGACAGGAAATCTTATGACCATTTAATAAAATTAAAATCAGAATATGGAGGTTCATTAAGCTGGGTTTTGCCATATCCTGGAGACTTGCACATACTTTTTTTTAATCTCATTTTCTATTAAATTAATAATTCATTGTACTTAGGATTTGTTCAACTTTCATAAAAATTTATGGACTTTTTACTCTGTTAATAGATTATGGAAAAGAAATACACTTGAAAACTAATATGTACAGTCATCTGTCAAAAGTATTGGGAAATGTAAAAAAATATCCCTATATAATCAACCAAAACCATATTTTTTTCCAAAAAATATTGTGAAATCATTTTTGGATAGATTGTAACAAATTTTACACCAAAACATTCGTAATTGTCTATATTTTGTTTGTTTATTTGCTCAAATCTTTATCTTGGTCGCACAAAACAAATAAAATAAAATAATGACTTTAAAATTGTATTGAGAATTAAAAGTTACGCTTCGTGCCAAAGGCACGACTATATCATTCAAATAGAAAACAGGGTTTTACTTTCGAACTTGAAGAAGGCAGAGTTGTCATTGAAGGTTTCGTAAATGAAATAAATAATAAACTTTGTGTCGTGCCAAAGGCACGAACACTACTAATAAAGAAATAAAATCGTCGTGCCAGAGGCACACCCGATATGAACAAAAGAATGAATCAGCACGGCCACATTAAATGTTGCAAATGGGTCCCATGGCAACACCTTGACGGAAGTTGATTCACCCTTTATTTTCATAGACAAAGAAACATTAAGTTTTCGTTCCGAAGGCATATCTTGTATAATAAGATTAATTCTAGTCATGCCTTCCATTATGAACAAAATTTCAAAAGTCTTCAACAGTTTAGTCGGAATGGATCCCATGGCAACACATTGCCGGAAGTTAATTGTAACAGGTATTTACCAAGCTAATTCATACCTAAAATGTAAACATCCTCGTAAGTGCAGAAACTGGATCTGTACACAGTCGTATAACTTTTCAACCAGATCAGGTGTTGTCTGCGGCTTCCAATTTACAGCCCTCTTGAAGATGTGATTTACACTCTCAGAATTGTTGTTGATCCATAGTGGTTGATCAAATTCTTTCTGGTTGCGACAGGGTTCATGTACAAATGACTGGATTCTTGACTTCATTTGCTTCTCATAGTACTGATAAAGGGCAGGGTATTCTTTCATCTCCTCAGTTACCATTGTAGATCTGTCTTCAAACATCAATGTTGTATCAGCGTTCGTCAAGCCATCCTGACCAAAAACTACGTTCATTAAGTGCTGTCTCTCTTTTGTATCGATTCCAATCTTGTCCTGCATACATGTATAGTGGTTAAAGTTGTCCTTTAAGTGTTTGCTGTATAATCTTCTGGTAGCTGACGGGAAGACATCTTGTATGGACTTCGTAATAGCTTTTTCATCATCAGAGCCAAAATACATATCTGGAGGAATCCTAAGTTCCAGGTTGTCTAACTTAATCTCTGTTACAATGTAAGTGAAAAACGAATAGTATGTGCGGTAGGAGGCATCCTTGTGTAGAAGAAGAGGTCCGATAAATATTGGTGGGTCTTTTGTGTCCTTTACAACTGGATGGTTCTTGTAAGCAAATGTGGTCACAAAGAAATGGCCAAGATTGAAAGTTCTATCAACTACCACCGTCCCACCTTGTCTTGACAGGAAATTCTTAAAATCAACCATTTGATCTTCTGTTTGACAAATTATGGACGGAACTTGTCCCTTCTTGTGGATGACTTGTTGGACGAATGGGTGTTCGTTCATCATGCTAAGAACAGCTAGTATTTCATCTGCAATGTTGTTTCTGGGCTGTGTTGTTTTCTTCTTTTCTCTAGATTTAGCATTTTTCGTTCACCTGGACCACACTTGGCATCCATCGTCTGTCGTCTGTAAACTTTTCACATTTCAAGCTTCTTCTCCGAAAGCACTGGGCCAATTGGAACCAAACTTAACAGGAATGTTCCTTGGATGGCCCTCTACAAAGTTTCTGTTTTTCGTTCCAGTCGGATATTCAACATGGCTGCCAGGGCCAATAATATGCTCTGATTGGCTGAAATTTCCAAGATCTTCTTCTCTGAAACTAATGAACTGACTGAACCCAAACTGTAAATGAATGATCATTGGAATGTCCTTTACCAAGTTTATGTTTTTTATGCCGATCGGAAATCCAAGATGGCCACCACCGCAGGACTTTTTTGAATTTCATATCGGAACAAAAAACCTAAAGTTTGTAGGGGACCATCCAATGAACATTCATGTACAGTTTGGCTTTAATCATATTTGTAGTTTCTGAGAAGAAGGCATTTGAACATTTCCCCATAGGGTCCAATTAATGTTAATCTATTTCCTGCAGTGGTGGCCATCTTGGATTTCCGATCGGCATAAAAAACCTAAATTTTGTAGAGGACTTTCCAATGATCATTCCTGGGGAGTTTGGTTTCAATTGTCCAAGTGGTTTCAGAGAGGAAGCGTTTTGAGACACTTTCCCCATAGGTTTCAATGTTAAACTAAGTCCTGCTGTAGCCGCCATCTTCCATTTTATATCGGAACAAAAAACCTAAGGTTTGTAGAGGACCATCCAATGAACATTCCTGTCTAGTTTGGATTCAGTCTGATTTGTAGTTTCTGAGAAGAAGGCATTTGAACATTTTCCCATAGGGTCCTGTGTTAATCTATGTCCTGCGGTGGTGGCCATCTTGGATAGCCGATTGGCATAAAAAATCCAAACTTTGTAGAGGACCTTCCAATGATCATTCCTGGGCAGTTTGGTTTCAATTGTGCAAGTGGTTTAAGAGAAGAAGCGTTTTGAAATATTTTCCCCATAGGGTCCAATGTTAAACTAAGTCCTGCCGTAGCCGCCATTTTGAATTTCATATCGGAACAAAAAACCTACTGTTTGTAGAGGACCATCCAATGAACATTCATGTACAGTTTGGCTTTAATCATATTTGTAGTTTCTGAGAAGAAGGCATTTGAACATTTTTCCATAGGGTCCAATGTTAATCAATGAAATTCAAAATGGCGGCTATGGCAGGACTTAGTTTAACATTGGACCCTATGGGAAAAATGTTTCAAAACACTTCTTCTCTTAAACCACTTGGACAATTGAAACCAAACTGCCCAGGAATAATCATTTGAAGGTCCTCTAAAAAGTTTGGGTTTTTTATGCCGATCCGAAATCCAAGATGGCTGCCACCACATGTCATAGTATTAACACAGGACCATATGGGAAAATACAGAAATATTTTCTTCTCTGAAGCTATTGCGCTGATTGAACCTAATCTGTGCATCAATCATTGGAAGGTCCTTTACAAACTTCGTGTTTTTTATGTTGATCGGAATTCCAAGATGACTACCACTGCAGGACATAGTTTTTACATAGGACCAATTGATTCTTTTTATAACCAGGTGAACGATACAGGCTCTTGAGAGCCTCTGGTTTATTTGCCTTGTGTCTTTTGGTGCCTCTACGGAATTGTTCAAATTCATTTGTAGGAAAATCTCCTTTGGTTTCCTATGATCTTCTTTGATCTGCTGGATGACCTTAGGGTTGGTTCTGACTTTGTCGGTTGATGGTAAGTCATAGGTGCCCAATTATTCGTAGAGTGCTATGCGTGACATAGATTTGTTAGTCGCCGATGTGAACACATGCTTCTTGAAGTTGTTGGATTTTAAAACGGTTTCGTAGCAGTGCATGATAACAATTTCCATGGGTGGTACTCCTTTCCGGAAAATGCACTGTATGGCTTGTCCAAGCCAGATTCACAAACAGGTTTATTTTCCAAAGCCACTTTTCCTGTGGAAGTTATTGATGTGAAAACAAATATATAATTATTAGGCTACAATGTTTACAGTTTGGGCAAACACTGTTGGCTTCCTTTTCATTTCTTAGGACATTACAATTGCAAGAAAAACAATGACCTATGAAGCCCTGTAAAACTTTTCTTGAGTCATAAAGCATCTGTTTCTTTTTCCACACTAGTAACAAGAAATAAAAACAAGCCATATTTTTTCTACTTTTGAGCTATATCACATCTGTTCATGGCTATGATTAACCAATTTGCCCCAAAAAAAAGATAATTTAAATGATTTAAAATATAATTAATATAAACATTTTGAATTATTTTTATTTTTGTAATACAATGTAGTTATCAATTGGCATAACTGTTACAGGTTGGCACGTTCCTGTTGCTTAATTATGTTGAAAAAAACGTGTGTCGGCATTTGTTTAATCAAGTCATTCATGTGTAAAATATGTTTAATTGCTGAACGAAGTTACATATTTTTTTAATGTGGTATTTTAAATAACATGCCAAGCCCCAACAAAATATATGACTGTTTAGGGTATGTTAATAAATTATAGATAAAATTATTTAATCTGTCTTAAAAACAAATATTTTATATTTAGCGAATTACCAATTGACAATTACCATCTTTCAGTAGTCATGTGAGGATTCAACTTTTTTGCAAAAATTCATTTTATTATAATTTTACTATTTTTAAAATTACATATTTTTAGTGTTGGGGTGTTTTGTGGTGCTCTGTGGTATTCAGCTGTGTTCTGTTGTAAGAGATGCATTTTCTTACATAAGTCGTAAAATGTTTCATATACAAAATTATGCATTTAAAACATATAATATCTTGTAGTTAAACATAAAATTTGTTGCAAATTCACAATTTTCGGGAGGTGGTGGTGATCAGTGGTAAAAATTCCTACGGGAGTAGAACAACATGTCTAATCGGGGACTGTTGTTACAGAGATCTAGCATTATATGAATCCAATTAAACATGTTACAGTGTTCCAGCTAGGATTTCAAAAGGGCAGGGTGATGGTCCTGAAACAGTTAATCTAGTACAATGCTGACATCATCATCATTTCATTGAATGTTACTTGTTCTCGCTGAAAATTGTTCATTTGGTGTTAAACAACAATCACTCACTCAGTTTCATGGTCATGGTCTGGACAAAATCAGATGAGGATTCTGAAATATTATAAAGTATATAACAACCATAGTCCTGCACCTCGGGCTCATGTAATAGCATGTACATGCACAGTACTGTTCTATACATATTTTGGGGGGAGGAGTTTTGTATTCCCCATTCTAAGCTAAAAGACAGATTTAAAAGAATTGGTTCAACTTTATTTCATGATAAGAATGACCAACATAGATACAAATATCTTATTCCAGGAGTGGAGAAATCTTATTTTGGTTTTTTCTTAAAGGGGGGGGGGGGGGGGGGGGGGGGGGGGCACTTTCAATACATTCTAACAATAAATTCTCTGAAAATGTTATCATCAAGATGGTCAAGTTTTTGATTGATAATATGTTTGATGGACATGTCTTTCAACATGAGTCAGGATTCATAATATAGGTACCAACTGTGCTCTTCTTCTTTCAGACTTGTTCCATTATTTGTATGTAACAGATATCATGGAGTGGGTTCTCAAGTAAAGTCTGCTACATGTATATAGATTATGTTCTCCCACTGAATAATTCAAAGTTTGATGACTATGTTTTTATCTAATATATCCCATTTAACTACACTTAGAAATTGACAGTAATGGTCAGTTGAGAACAAGACTTTATGAGATTATTTCAATTTTCCATTTATATGTAGCAACATTCCAGCAACACCTGCATATATAGTATACATCACTCAGTTGATATGAAATTCCTGAGCCTCTGTTTGTTGCAGGTTGCTGCAAACAAGGAAGCTACTGAACCAAGGGTACTTAGTGGTAAATTTCAAGTCATCACTTATCATGAATGAGAATGCATTAAAATTGTATAAATGTATATTGCACATATGGATTTAAGAAAATAATATATGTTTTACAGGTAATACATGTGTCAAGATACTTGTCAGATCCATTACATAACTCACAGACTGGTTTAGACACAGCTAATGTTATTGATGTATATCAGCTGACAGTCACTGATGGACAGTCCAAAAGAAAAGTCTTACTTGATCCTGAATTAGCCAGAATTGTACAAAGTGGACAGGTAGTATTATGAGTTCTAGTAATATGGTATGGATGTGTTATTGTCATTGTCTGTCTATATTAGACCTAATGTTTTTTCACAATATCTTAAGTTCTATTTGACAGATCCTTTTGACATCCTAATAAAATAATCCTTGGTTCAGAAATAATGCTTGATTTTTGGGGTTCTATCCTGACCTGCCTGTTTATACATAAGACCCAATGGTGCCAAAAATGACTGACTTACTGCAAGTGTATCAAATCACTCGTGTGGTAGGACTTTTTTTGGGGGGGTAAATAATACATGTAAGTTAAATAGTTACTAACAACTCCATATATCTTCAGCTAGCATGCAGAGTGGGGTTAAAATGGCTTATATTCTCCCACTCGTACTGCCATTTTATGACCAGTATTTGTATTAATGTGAATGTAGAATAATTAGAATTCATGTCTTGTGTAAAATTGACAAAATTTCATACACAGTAATATTGTTCAGAAGGCAGATGAATTGGTGTAGCATCCAATTTAGATGACCACACTACAACTCATTTATCACATCTCTGTTCATATTTGTTTTTATAAGTACGTCCTCCTTTAAGTGAATAAGATACCAAAGGGGTAATTAGAATCTGTATATCGAAGAAGAACAGACAACACAATGGCCAAAAGAAAAAGTACAAAAGGACAAACAACGATCTACAAAGCATACATATCAAACTAAAGAAAATAAGTGCTCAATCAATTTTGAACCATATTTAACTTATCACTATATTTTTTTTTCTTGCAGTTAAAAGAAGGAAGTAGTATTAGACTTGAGAAGTGTAGTGTCAAGTATGATGAGACAGACTTACAACAGAGAACATTTATGATAGTACATAAACTTACGCTGCTTGATGTCAAACAACTAAATTTAACATGTAAGAATTTAACATAGATGTCAAACAACTAAATTTAACATGTAAGAATTTAACATAGATGTCAAACAACTAAATTTAACATGTAAGAATTTAATATAGACCATACTCAGATTTCAGGATAAATTCTCACTTAGGTCAGGTTTTTTTCTCGCAATACAGATCTGAACAGCTGATATCTTACTACAAACCCGACTTAAAGAAGTTGTAATTTTTACTAAAGTTTCCTTTCTAGAAATACAGACCATAATACTGATTTGCAAAAATGATGTAGAATATGAAAAATATGCTGTGTCGTATTACAGTACAGTCAGAGACATAGCGTAGAGAGTGATGCATCTATCACAGTGATTTATTATGCTCTGACTGTACTGTATCAGTATCGTTAAGAAGAGTGATATATCTATCTAAGTGATTCATCACGCTATGTCTCTTTATTTTTAAATTTAATTCTTCCACATTTTAATCAAGATGCATACATATTTTTGTGATATTTGTTTGTATATCCAAAGAAGCAAATTTATGGAAGCTGTTTTGGAGTTCTCTTTTGTAGATTTGCTGTGTGTATGTTATTCATATGAATAAGGACAGAATTGAGTCTGTTATGTTGCATAATTTTAGATGAGAAATAAGAAGAATTAAATTTTATGAAGTCGTGAATACTTGACTTTTCTATTTTTTAACAGTCTTCTCGCTAACCCACTTGCCCAAAGCCCGGACAAGTAAAACTGGATTCCGACAAGTGAAAATTATGAAAGAATTTGTTTGAATGAATAGAAAAATTTTCTAAATTTGGCTTTCGGGCAAGTACGTGAAAAAAATAATGCAAAGACTGTTCAGCTAGAGCTCATCATTTTTTACTTGTGTATGATCATCCAGAAATCATGTTTATTTGATTTTTATGGGTTTCGGCTAGAGTTCATATTTATTTGATTTTTATAGGTTTCAGCTAGAGTTCATATTTATTTGATTTTTATAGGTTTCAGCTAGAGTTCATATTTATTTGATTTTTATAGGTTTCAGCTAGAGTTCATATTTATTTGATTTTTATAGGTTTCGGCTAGAGTTCATATTTATTTGTTTTTTATGGGTTTCGGCTAGAGTTCAAATTTATTTGATTTTTATGAGTGTCGGCTAGAGTTCATATTTATTTGATTTTTATAGGTTTCAGCTAGAGTTCATATTTATTAGACTTTTATAGATTTCAACTAAAATTCATGTTTATTTGACTTGGGTGTGTTCAGCCATTAATCATGTTTATCTTACTTTTATAGGTTCGGCTATCATGTTAATTTGACTTTTGACGATTCAGCTAGTTATAGGATCCACAGTCAAACCTGCTTTAGTGACCACCTCTATTAAGCAATAAATTGTATCAGGACTCACATTGGAGGGCGATTCGGACAAAGAAGTCGCCTTGTGAAGGTTGACTTCGCTTTTTCGTTGGTCAAAAGCGAAGTTCAAGTCACCTTGTAATTTTGAAGAGTCGCCCTATGTCACCACCCGCGTATTTTCTCCACTTGTCATTTATGAAAATGTCGATATCGTGCATGTGTTTATTGAAATCTATCGTATCCGTTAAGTATTTTGAGTGATTTTCTTGGAAAGTAATCCATTGTGGTTTATAGAAACTTTAATTTCGTTCATTAGAGCTTATGTTTACATATGCCCGACTTAAAATAAAGCTATTTGTATTTGTTTTTCGTAAGCAAACAAAATTGGCGCCATTTTGGAAAGGGGACGCAATGCGGTACTGTGCTACCGTAAATGTTGACCGAACTTTTTGTCCGAAGCTACTTTCAACAAAACGAACTTTTGATTTATTTTTTTTCTCATTTCTGTGACATAAAATCATAGGTCTCATATCAAATATGTTCATATATGCGAAGATTGGCAATTGAAAATTCGTTGAAATGCACGGGGACGCTTCAGATATTTATCCATCCGCATTGGTATTTTATACTCGACACCGGGTTAATATTACGATCTATCGAACTGTTTATTTACATCCAGACATGTGTAAAAGTTAAATTGTTAATGCATATCCAATTAAAAAATAGACTGAGCTACAGTAGCTGTCCTTGATTTTTACGATCTGATTTGAGGTCTGGCAAATAATAATTACAGCCTTTACTTTCTTCAGTTTTTGACTTGACAGTGGCAATTTACGTTTGTGCTATATTTTCATTCCCTAGCCCTAGCTATATATAGTTGGACCATTGAGCAAATTGACAGAGACATCGTTCTTTTGCTGAAGATTACACAAATATGATTTATTGCAATTTGTGTGGTATTGGATCACAGCACAGTAATATTTCAAAAGGGAAAAAAAAGGGGGCGGGGGGGGGGGGGGTACATATAAAAAATCACTGGTATGCAAGACTACAATAGTCAAGGTAGACAGAAATAAAAATGTGACATTGAATAGAAGTCCTTAAGGTAGTTATGAATAAAAAAAACCCAGAACAAATCAGTTCAGACAGCTTTTTAACTACTAAATTTTGGCAGGGTAACTCAGAGGGGTTGCGAAAGAATGTTTCGATTAATTAAATAGCAATTAACTTCTCTCTGTTGTCTCCCCACTTCTCTCTGTTGTCTCCCACTTCTCCCTGTGAGCTCTCTGAAAGAGAAGTCACTTCTCCGTCTAATTTGAAAGTAGTAAGAGCCCTGCTTGTATTATGCGACCTTGATTTTAATTGACATTCACAGGGCATTTCATATCAATTAAACCTGTATTAAGTGACCACCTGTCTTATGTGACCATATTCCAATGTTCCCATGGAAGGTTATGTAAGAATCTTAAGACAGGTTTGACTGTAAATTATCTCTTTTGTAGACTCGGCTAGCTATAATATCCATATGTATGTCTTTTGTAGATTCAGCTAGCTATAATATCCATATGTATGTCTTTTGTAGATTCAGCTAGCTATAATATCCATATGTATGTCTTTTGTAGATTCAGCTAGCTATAATATCCATATGTATGTCTTTTGTAGATTCAGCTAGCTATAATATTCATATGTATGTCTTTTGTAGGTTCAGCTAGCTATAATATCCATATGTATGTCTTTTGTAGGTTCAGCTAGCTATAATATCCATATGTATGTCTTTTGTAGATTCAGCTAGCTATAATATCCATATGTATGTCTTTTGTAGATTCAGCTAGCTGTAATATCCATATGTATGTCTTTTGTAGGTTCAGCTAGCTATAATATCCATATGTATGTCTTTTGTAGGTTCAGCTAGCTGTAATATCCATATGTATGTCTTGTAGATTCAGCTAGCTATAATATCCATATGTATGTCTTTTGTAGATTCAGATTGTACTGATATGCCATGGTGTGATGACTGTGATGATGTTGAGAAATCTTCAGTACCCTTATCATCATCCAGGGGGTACTTTCTGAACACATGGTCCAGTATGGAAATGGAAGGAGATGTATGGAAGAAAGGTAACTAATGAAAAGGGAGTATTGTAGTCCCCCTCTAATAAACCCACCCCTTCAATGAAAAAGCAGTCTTATAAAAGGTCTGGCCTCTCTGGAAGGGGACAGTTGGGTAGTATTTTACTATCTCAGTGCATCTGAAGTCTGACCTCATCAGAAGAGTGGCCTGATGAAAGAGGACTTCTGTATAATTTTAGGTCACCTTGGAGTTATTACTGCATCACAGTTACTAAATATAGGTGTTATATTTCACGATTTAATATGGAAAAAAACATACAGAGACATACATTAAATAAAAATTTTAATATTACACATATTAAGATCTCGATAAAGTTTCCATAACAATATATAAAATTTCCGTTACAATATTATTTGGTTTCATGTATTGGTGGATTTATGAATAAACTACCAAATACAGTGAAACCTGACGAAACCGGACACTGAGTAAACCGGAATCCTGTCCATTCCAATCTAAATTTCAAGTCCCCAGTATTTTCCTTAATATTCTTTGTTAAAAATCATTGAATAAACCGGACACTGCACATTCCGAATTCCGGCCTTGACTTGTGGTCCCAATACACTAATTACTGTTATAATTTATCTCCGTAAACCGGTCATAATCAGATCAATCAACCGTGTGTTTACATATATGTGAATATTGATCGGTAGTAAATTGAAGGGGCGTCCGGGGGGAAACGTATTGAAAGTGTTTATCGAAGTGTGTATATTAGCACACCTTTAATTAGTGATCACTGGTAACTCATGTGGTTAATGTTTAAATGTTCATTAAATGTTAAACAAACATGGAATCAACACATAAAAAGCGAAAGCTTAATCAAGATGAAATACCCCGTATAACTATAAGTGGTTTTTTTTCGCCGGGGCGCTTTTAAAATATCCAACATGGGGGAATCCTTCCCGAAAACAATGCATATGTTGACAATGATCATAAATGAACAACAAACAATGCCTTATTATTTAAGTGATGAACTAGCATCCAAGCCATACAATCATAACTTGAGATAATTTATTGTTAATCGGATTATACTTTATAGTCTTCACAGCTGGGAGTAATCAAACTTCCAGACTTGACATAAAAAATGACAAATACATTTGATTCTTTTTTTCTTTTTATTTCAATCATTAAAAGCTTGTGTAAACACAGTCTGGCAGTCTAATTATACACAAAGTAATTAGGACACCTTCATACATACACACATTCAATCTTATCGACAGCATTATTGATTATTTTACGCACGGTTAGATATAGTCACACTTATTTTTAGTTTATTTTCGTATCAACGTTTACTGGTTCAAAACACAACGCCGCTAGAGAGTATTACAATAAATGTAATTCTCTGAATAATTAAAAGTATTATACGCATTTAATGATTTTGTGGAAAAGTGTCCAAACAAGTAAAGAAATACGAAAATATTAGACAGTAGTAAATGTACACCCTCCTGCAAAATAAAGAATCTGGACAAAAACCTGTGCATTATGCATAAGAAATTACGATACTCAATTATTTCGAAATGTAATTCTAATATAACGGTCTATCCGCTAAAATTTGATTTTGGTTAAAACTCAGGATCGCAAAAATTAAGTACACCGCTAAAAAAATCCACCAATTTGGAAGAAAATTGTGAAATTTGGCTCCCGTGAAAAAACCACTTATACGGTAGTCAGAGAGTAGACACTGAATAAACCGGCCCACTGTCAATACCGGCCGTGAAATGTGGTCCCAATGGTGGCCGGTTTACACAGGTTTTACTGTAGTACTAAATACCTTTTTGGCTTTGAATTGAAGTTAAGTAATACATGTACCAGATTCTGTCAGACAAAAACAACTTTTTGTCAAAGTTTTATTTACTTTTATTGTTTTATCTAGTGCGAGTAGATAGAATATTTGACACAATAACATTGCCATTTTCACATTTGAATCCACATGTATTATAAATTATGTGTTTCACTCTAGATTTTTATATTGTTTCTTTTATCTGTCCTTTCTTTCTGACAAAATTGTTTCTGGAGGATGTCTTTTAAGCTACATATGACATACATGAATATCATTCTTGTATGATACATGTGGCTTATATTTTACCTTCACACATGTTTAATATGTACATGTGTGTTTCTTTTACTATGTAACATATACTGAATTGCATTTCCTTATTATTCAAAATTGTTAACTTGAATTTTGGGAGCATCTAATAGCTCTACCAGCTTTTAAAATGACTGCAAAAAACTTGAATTTGGAGATCATCTGTTAGCTGTACCAGCTTTTTAAATGACTGCAAACAATCTTATTATATCCTGGATGTGACATTGACATTGTTGTTATCAATCTATAAACACTATGGTTTTTTTTTTTCACAATAACTTACATTCTACATGTATATTAAGCCTTGTGAACCTTAGCACCTGTAGAACAAAGGCTTGGATTGATCTTGGGGATTCTAGCCATACTTGTTTTCTAACCAGAAGACTAATGTTGCCACATATCAATCTTGACTTCCTGTGGCCACATCAGTCCACTGCCAGTTGATGGCTCTTTATTATTTATATCTTTAATGTAATGAAATTCTTTAACACAGGAGTAAAATTTTACTCCTTACAATCATATTCAGCTTAATTATTGTTAAATCAGTTATTTTTAATTTCAGGAAACCCAGAAATGTGCAATGGATTAGGCAGTTTAACCCCTATTGACATTTACACGATCAAGGAAATATCTAGTTACTGGAGAAGTCTTAAATGTCCACCCATCATAGTGAAGATATTGAAGAAGAAGAGAGTCCTACATTATGCCAAACCAAGTAAAAATGATAAATGGCCTTTACAGGTACATAATATACTTATGATAAATGGCCTTTACAGGTACATAATATACTTATGATAAATGGCCTTTACAGGTACATAATATACTTATGATAAATGGCCTTTACAGGTACATAATATACTTATGATAAATGGCCTTTACAGGTACATAATATACTTATGATAAATGGTCTTTACAGGTACATAATATACTTATGATAAATGGCCTTTACAGGTACATAATATACTTATGATAAATGGTCTTTACAGGTACATAATATACTTATGATAAATGGCCTTTACAGGTACATAATATACTTATGATAAATGGCCTTTACAGGTACATAATATACTTATGATAAATGGTCTTTACAGGTACATAATATACTTATGATAAATGGCCTTTACAGGTACATAATATACTTATGATAAATGGCCTTTACAGGTACATAATATACTTATGATAAATGGCCTTTACAGGTACATAATATACTTATGATAAATGGCCTTTACAGGTACATAATATACTTATGATAAATGGCCTTTACAGGTACATAATATACTTATGATAAATGGCCTTTACAGGTACATAATATACTTATGATAAATGGCCTTTACAGGTACATAATATACTTATGATAAATGACCTTTACAGGTACATAATATACTTATGATAAATGGTCTTTACAGGTACATAATATACTTATGATAAATGGCCTTTACAGGTACATAATATACTTATGATAAATGGCCTTTACAGGTACATAATATACTTATGATAAATGGCCTTTACAGGTACATAATATACTTATGATAAATGGCCTTTACAGGTACATAATATACTTATGATAAATGGTCTTTACTGGTACATAATATACTTATGATAAATGGCCTTTACAGGTACATAATATACTTATGATAAATGGCCTTTACAGGTACATAATACAGACCTGTTTTTGCCGTATTTACTACGCTTTTTTACAGTAAATTACGCCCTACGTTTGAACCTGACTATTCTACGCTTGAACAAACATATTTTTTTTCAAAATTCGTTTGTACAGAAAGGGACATACCGTGATTGATCACTCCGAGAGACATAATTTTTAATCCTTTAGACATATCATCACGGACATAAACCCACTGTGATAGACCTAAAAAGGTCCATAAAACAAGGTGGTGGGGATTAAATTTTATGGCTCTCGGTCACCTGTGCGCCGATTGATATTTTACCGCCAATTAAGAGATTAGCGTTACCTGTCCTACCTGTTGACTTTTAATAATCGCAAGCCGTAATTATTGCTACTGAAGGATGTATTTTTGACAATTAATTTTGTATCCTCTTGCTGTTAATATTTGACTGTTTGTTGCTTATCATTGCCAAAGAATGTGTGTCTTGTTATCGTTTTCGTTTGTTTTAGAAAGTTCTACTTTATGACCTCGAGTTCTATATCAAGAATTTTGTTGAAACCGCAACTGAACTTTATCTTGTTTAATTTTAATTTCTCATTTTTTTTCTTCTGTTGGGTTAAATTCAGTATGTATTGAATTATTTGTAAATACGGGCTACTTCATAAATGTATTTTTTGTTTATAAGTTAAACCACAGGTTTTTGAAGCACAGACTTTGCAAGCGCGGGTTTTGTAGTGTTTAATAGTTGGTAAAGAGCAGACTTAAAATTGATTATTGGTTTTTTTTTTTTTTTTTTGACTTTTACCTCTTGTATTGAAAAAAATTAACAATTCAAGTAAACTGTTTTACACACTTGGCTTGTTACGTAATTCCGCTATAGATGAAAATAATTTTCTTTAAAATTGCAAACAAAAACCTATAACAATCCAAATTTACGTAGGTTAATGGCTACAAAATGAACAAAAAGCGGAAAACGAAGAGCATGCTTTTAATTTGCTCCATAAACTTTTTTTTGCTGTATTTTTTCACAAATCTATTGGGTTGAAAGCCAATTAAGATTTGAATTTGAATAAATAAATAAACTGGTGACATTTGATTTTGGTCAGATACTGTGTAATGTCAAATATTTCCTTTCACGTTTCTAAACTTTCTGCAGATTAGCCGCTAATTTCCAAAATATATCCGTAAATTTAGTGACTTTTGGACATGTAGTACTTCTTTGAACGATCTGTTTATAAATATTTGTTTTGTTAATTTTTAATCAAATTCTTCAATGACCGTATACAAATTATTTAGTACGTATTTCTATAACGAAAAGGGTTTTTAACTGGGTTTTCTATGAAGATTAAAATAAAAAAAATACTGAACGTATAAAAAATATTATTGAACTAAAATGTAACATTGAACTGGAAATACGCTTTAAAACGTAACAAATCACGCATATCGGGCATGTGTTTATGAAACTTCATTTGTGCACAAGCCAGGTCACGTGTACGCATGTCAATAAAATACTAGGTGTAAATATGCAATACACACCCAAGGTTAAAAATCTTTGAAACAAATTTGCACAACCCATGATTTCACTGAATTGAAGTTGAATAATCATTTATTATTTACATTTTATTCATCAATTCAAATGAACTCTCCGTTCTCGTGCTATTTTCTCGATCTCGGGATTTCATTCCCGGGATTACTTCAAGGATGTTTTACGTTTTGAGGAAAGAAATAAAAATGTTTTTTTTTAAATTCTGAAGGGAATCGGAGACAGTACCTGAAAAAAAAAAATAGGCGATATAAAAACGTAATTTCACCTGTACATCTTGTCCGACTAGTTTACCTGTAAAACGACACACTTGATTACAAGATTAACACCAGGTGTTTTATTGCCCCCTGATCACCGACATGAATTTAAAATTTTAATCCCCATCACTCTCCTAGACATGACCACTATCACGGTGATTGATCACGGTATGTCCCTTTCTGTACTGTATGACCTAACTCATTGAGCCACCCTGGCTCCCATCTTCAGTAGATCCATGTAACTAAGGTAGATATTTGGTATGTATATACTGTGTGTATATGCCATTATGGCACCAGCTCATGAATCGGAAACCATTGTTTTCAATTTCCGAAAACTACTCTCAACATTGCCAAACTACGCTGAGCTGGAGCAAATACTACTCTTTAGTGTCAATTGGGGTAAACAGGTCTGCATAATATACTTATGATAAATGGCCTTTACAGGTACATAATATACTTATGATAAATGGCCTTTACAGGTATAGTCTGTTTGGTGACTCTGAAAATAGGGAAAAAAATTCCTAAAAAATCAACGGGTTGTCAAATTTTCTTTTTAATTATATTTATATTAAGGACTTATTATTACATATTATAGGTGAATTTATCAAAAAAATTCATTAAAGAATAAAAAAGTTTGCCATAGGATTAATTGTAAAATTATGTCATTTTGTCATGTAACAAACATGGGAGTAAATACTACTGAAATGAACAGCAACATGTGGTCAGTATTGACAAACAGCAAGTCAGCTGATTTCATCATTAGCATGTTACATCAGATGTTTACTACTGGCCATACCAAATATGGACAATATTCAAATTAGATTTACACCTGTTCAGGTAAAAATCAATAATGATGATACATTATTACATAACTGATTGTGGAGCATTTAAAGTACATGCAAACTATCCATTCCCTTTATGTGCATAGAGGTTAATAATAGAGAACAAAATTACCTGAAAACGTTGTTTATTCTGACCAGTACATATCAGTAGTTTCACCCTCACTGTCATGATCCCCATCTGAATCAGTGTCACTATCACTGTCTAGATTTATAATAATTTTTGGAATTTCCTCTATAATGTGGTCAGATTTCCAATATTGTGGTTCTATTTTGTTTTCAACATGAATGCAAAAGTTAGTCCACTTTTCTGGGGTTATGGTTTTAAATCCTTTTATTATTAAGTCCTTTACATCATTAGTTTTAAATGGTCAAACTGTTTATCAATTATTCAAAACATCTTGAATCTTTAGCCTAATATGGCATTCCCATGTGACTGAAATTAGCATAACAACAGACAGGAAAGAACAGGTAAGGCTGTTCATTATAATGGCAGCCTCCTTTACTTACAATCTGATAAAATTAGTATTGGGCCCTATGGAGATTTTTTTTATTATTTGAATTTTTTCTTTGACAACTTTTACTCAGATATGTATTGAATAATGTGTGCCTAAAATGTTAAAAAGAGCAATAGAAAGCAAATCCCTGATTTTTAAATAATTTTTTCCCCTATTTTCAGAGTCACCAAACAGACTATACATAATATACTTATGATAAATGGCCTTTAAATGCACATATTACTTATGACAATTTTAATAAAAATGTGTAGGTATCATATTTAGTTTGCAGAACACTTTTCTGGAATAACCAAAAAATGAAATGCTTTATTATAAGGAAACTTGTTTCATTGAGTTTAAGAATAATTCTGACACAGGTATAGACAAAACAGGGACATGCATGGGCAGCTCTAAAGACATATAAGATGGAGAAATATCTGAACAACAGAATGTTTTGTTTTTTTTCTATAAACTGCACAATCTGGTGAAATTATTTGAAAAAAACCAGCTGACAGTCAGTGGCTGATTTGATAGTTTAAAGTGAACAGTACCAATTGACCAAGAAAGGAGGGAATAAAATAAGGAAAAGAAGATTTTTACAATGGTTATAATAAGTTATTTCCCCTAAGTTGGTAATAAACGACAGTCATAATTGTCGTACAATATATTATATGTAATGTTAATGTTATTACATATACAAATATAAATGACATTTTACAAAATCAAGATCCAATTTTTACTTTTTCTGTTTTTATTTATACCAATTTAAGTTACGATTTTACTTTATGAATCTAATTCTTCCTTGGACAAATTCAAAGGTCAGATAACCGCATTGGTGGCGTAATGGTTAGCGTGTTCACCTCGAGTGCGGTAGATTGTGGGTTTGAGACTCGGGCGGGTCAAACCAATGACTATAAAATTGGTCTTTGTTGCTTCTCCTCTAAGCACACAGCATTAAGGAGAAAGAGCAAAGACTGGTTGGTTCGGAATCAGGATAATGTGTCAGAGTGGAGCGACATGTCTATCTGCCTACTGTTGTTTCAGTGACCTAGCACTATGTAAATCCAACTTAGCATGGTGGTCTAGTACAAAGTGGACATCATCATCATCTCATTGAAAATTAACTTGTTCTCGCCATGATATAGCTGAAAAATTGCTTAATTGGCGTTAAACAACAATCACTCACTCGCTCTGAAAAGTCAGACTTTATATAGTCAAAGCAATCACAAGGATATCAGCATACAAGATAATATTAATGTGAAGTTATTATTCACTTTCACACCATTACTCAGTTTCACGTTGATAAGGTTCAGATATAATGTTATTTTGAGTAGCCTCATATGACTGTTTTTGATAGGACACACCGTATATTCTATTTAAGTGTTAAGTATTTCACCGTATAGTATTATATTATTGTGGACTAATTTGACTGTGTGTGACAAGACAGACCAAATGTTATACATAAATATGAGGTAATTCACCATATGATATATTATGGGATTCAACCAGGATTTTGAGACCATTAGTCACTTTTGCGGAACAGTATTTTTTTCTAATTATGAATAAACAGGAATATAATAAGTTTAATCTTATAATCAGTTATTTTACCTTATTGTCCTTATTGGTTAGTAATGGAGATAGAAAGGTTAGGAGAAACCTCCTAGGATGGGAACATACTTCGAAAATTAGCAACTAACTGATCAGTAAAATCAACTTTAACCTTCTCAAAGTGAGAGTTCTGACTGCTGTTGTACCTCATAACATTGCCACCATTTTTATCTAATAGTACCACACAAATTGTTATAATTCACCCCACCCCATGTTTTGAAATATTTCTGTACTTTGGTCTAATACCACACAAATTATTATTTCTCAGACCTCATAATTCAAGTTGCTACAATTGGAATAAAAATTATGTTGTTATTATTTTAATTGCAGACGTATTAACCTTCACACATGCATATAAATAGTTCTTTAAATAGATCGAAATTGTAACCTGGATGCGGATCGATACAAATCTGAAGTGTCCTCGCGCATATATGTAGGACTCACAAACGTGTCCGATTACGTCATCTTCCCACAAAACACGTCTGATTTGGTTGGAGGGAAAGCGTCCACCACATTGACGTCATAATATAACAACAAAATATACAGCAGTTCAAAATATGGATGAGACTATTCCAGACGTTGGCTTTTCCATTATCGGAAATATTCATATCTGCATTACAACAAATGATCATAAATAATGTTTCCCCGTAATATTTTTACAATTTTAAAAGTTTCGTCTTTATTATGTGTATTAGCAACCAAAATGGTGTAACGTATTTAGGGTTGCATAATGTGCATTGGTGCATAATGCGCACCCCCTCTTGGCCTTGAAAATCTCCAGAAAAAAACTAGTTTGTGTCTATAATGCGCATGGACTTTTTAAGAAAAAAACGTCGTCGGAAATGTAAGAATTAAATATCAGTCGTATATATTTTTCAGTCCTTTGAGCATGTTTCATTTGCTGGGAGAATTTTAGAACCATTTATCTCTTTTCATCTTCAATAAAGTTGCAAAATATTAAATGTATTGGGTTTTATTGGTGTTTTCCGGTCTGGGAAAGAGTGAAACACATTGTTCCTGTTTATAATGCACACACCTCCTACCAAATAAAGAATCTGGGCAAAATCCTGTGCATTATACAACCCTAAATACGGTATGCCACAAATGGAACACATTTACGACACGTACATACAAAAAAACCTGTAACCCTAACCCATAACCATAACCCTAACCCTAACAGTACACGATTTGGTTTTCTCTAAATATTATACTTTTCACTCACTTATATCTATGGTTTTATAGTATAGTAATAACACTGAAACACAGACTGAATTGTAAACATGCATAAGATGGAAGGATAATGTTGTTTCTTTGCAAATTCGGGCACGTTTGTGGGACCGAATCGGACATGTTTGGGAGAGTTTGACATCACAATGGAATCAGGCTTGTTTTTGGATTCTCAAGTTGAAATTTGACGTCATAATATAATCGGGCATGTTTGTGGAACTGGACCTACTTCTGAGTCTTTCATATATATTTGAACATATTAAATGTGAGTATTAAGATTTCATGTCACAGAAATGAGAAAAAAATAAAATAAAAGTTTGTTTAGCTAAAAGTAGATTCGGTGAACATTTCCAATTTACATAGCATGGTGGATTGTGTCCTTCTTCCGATGGTGCAATTTTATTTGTAAACTTTCTTTTAAAATGGATAATTTTTCAAGAAAATCACTTTCAAAATACTTAATGTAGACTGTAGATTTCAATTAACACGATATCGACATTTTCATAAATGACACGTGGTAAAAATATGCAGGCGACTATTCAAAATTACAAGACAATTTCTTCGCCCGAATCGACATATGCATGTAATGGCGGACATTGTGATGAATCATGCAATGAATGACGATTACAAAAATATGTCCACTTTAAATACATACTGTGGCATTTTTAGTACATGTCTATAAAACTATAAAAAGAAATCATTATTAGTGATTGAATTCTTTGTCGGGATCATTATCTTTAACCAGGTAAATCAAGCCAGGTGAGATCAACGATTACGCAATCAAAACAAAAATTCTATAATCCGGTGATTGGCTTGTAACATGTAATAAAATTGTCATTGTAGTGACTGATTAATTTTAATCAGCAAATGAAGAAGAAGAATGGATTTTTACAAACATTTTTTGACGATTTTTTGAAAATTCAAGTGATGAATTGGGTACAGGAAATACTCGTCACTTTCGAAAATCAATCGTCAATGATGAAAGTGACAAGCGCTGGCTAAATCACTGTATATTATTATTTATTGTAGTTTCATTTGACTGTGTGTGACAGGAGAGGCTGTGCCACATTAGTACTATGGAATTCATTGTGTCCAGAATATTACCATAGGTAAGTAGATCCATTTCACTGTGTATGACAGAACTTTAATTCAGCTGCATCCTGATATATTGTATTTGTGTGTCATAAACAAATAGTAAGCCATTAATAATTGTGACAAATCTAGAAGATCTTTTACTTCTGTGTTAGAGGGGTCGTCATGATCATATGGTAGTTACATTTCCAACTACCTGTGCAATCAGTGTATCACCACTAACATTGTGAGTTTGAATCCCGCTCTGGCGAGGTGTACTTGATACAAAATTATGTGATAAAGTTTGTCAGTGACTTGCGACAGGTCGGTGGTTTTCTTCGGGTACCCCAGTTTCCTCCACCAATAAAACTTACCGCCACGATATAACTGAAATATTGTTGAAAGTGGCGTTAAACACCATGGGGACATTAAGTTTTATCCATGTCATGTCCAACAATTGGTGGGTTATATTCAATAATTTAAGTTTCCTTTATGCAAAACATTTGAAATATATACACAAGGTCATGTCTCATGAAAGGCAGACCTATTTCGATTTTTTGCTTTAACACTTTCATTTCTGATTTTATGCCTCTTTATTTTCTAAAAATATCAATTTCTCAGGTTTCTGTTAAATTACTTAAGATTACTTTAAGCAAGTCACTTCTTATCAATGTTTTTGACCACAATGCAAAGATCAAGTTCAAGTTAGGTTACCAGTACTATTCCATTCATGTTTCCAGAAGCCTTTAATTGAAAAATGGCAAATATTTGTTGTCTTCATGTTCCAACATCAGTTTACCTCGGCCAAACATTTTTTTTTTTTATTATTCAATATTTTTTTATCACAATACACAAATCAAATTCAGATTTGACAATATTGCCTTTTACAGTTCCTGAGTAATACACATGTTAACTTCCATTTTTTAGCTCGCCTGGCCTTTAGGCCATGTGAGCTATTGTCATCACTTTTTGTCCGTCGTCTGTCGTCCGTCCGTCAACATTTCACATTTTAATCTTCTCCTCAGAAACCACTGGGCCAATTGCAACCAAACTTTGATGGAATGGTCCTTGGATGGCCCCCTTCCAAAATTGTGTCCGGTGATCCCGACTTCCAACCAAGATGGCCACCAAGCTAAAAATAGAAAAAGGGGGGATGAAATTTTAATTGTCCATTGCTGCTTTAGTATAAGTCAAAATGAGCTCAAATTTTAACTGCAGCTACATGGCAATGAGTAGTTTAACATATATTCCGGGTTTTTCTGTGAAATTTTTCTTTCAGCCGATTTATACCGATTATGTAAATTAGGCATATTTTGATAAAAGATCACATTTAAATCTTCTTCTCTGAAACCACTGAACCAAATTAAACCAAACCTGGCAGGGATGGTCCCTGGGTGGGTCCCTTTCAAATTTGTGTCCGACAGCCCTGCCCTCCATCCAAGATGGCCGTCATTACTAAAAATAGATATTTCTTCAAATGGCCAAAACTGCTTTATTTTAAGCCAGAATGTGCCCAAATTTGAACTGTATAAGCATAATGATGAGCTTTTTAACATATATTATGGGATTTTTTATGAACTTTGGACTTTTGCCGATTTTGACCGATTATGCAAATTAGGCATAAATAAGCAAAAAATCATTTAAAAATTTTCTTGTTAGAAACCACTAGGCCAATTTCAACCAAACTTTGTCTGAATGATCCTTAGGTGGTCCCCTTTCAAAATTGTGTCCGTCAGCACCGTCCTGTATCCAAGATGGCAGCGTTACTAAAAATAGAAATCTCTTCAAATGGCCAAAACTGCTCTATTTTAAGCCAGAATGTGCCCAAATTTGAACTGTATAAGCATAATGATGAGCTTTTAAACATATATTACAGGATTTTTTTATGAACTTTGAACTTTTGTCGATTTTGACCAATTATGCATATTAGAAAAAAGGGGGGATGAAATTTTAAAAAAATCTTCTCCTCTGAAACTACTGAGCCAATCTCAACCAAACTTTGCTGAAATTATTCTTGGGTGGTCCTCTTCCAAATCTGTGTCCGGCATTTCAGAACTTCGACCAATATGGCCGCCACAGCCGAACTTAATTTAACATGGGACCCTATGGGAAATTCCCATAAAAATCTTCTTTTCTGGAACCATTTGCTCAATAAGAACAAAATTTTGATGAAATAATCATTGGATGGTTCTCTTCCAAAATTATGTCCGGCGGTTTGGCCCTTTGACCAAGATGGCCCCCACAGCCGAACTTAGCTTAACATAGGACCCTATGGGAAATTCACATAAAAATCTTCTCCTCAGAAACCACTGGGCCAATTGCAACCAAACTTTGGTGGAATGATCCTTGCATGGCCCCCTTCCAAAAATGTGTCCGGTATCCCCGACTTCCAACCAAGATGGCCGCCAAGCTAAAAATAGAAAAAAGGGGGGATGAAATTTAAAAAACAATTTCTCCTCTGAAACTACTGAGCCAATCTCAACCAAACTTTGCTGAAATGATCCTTAGGTGGCCCCCTTCCAAAATTGTGTCCGGCATTTCATACCTCCGACCAAGATGGCCACCACAGCCGAACTTAATTTAACATAGGACCCTATGGGAAATTCCCATAAAAATCTTCTTGTCTGAAACCATTTGCTCAATAAGAACAAAATTTTGATGAAATAGTCATTGGATGGTTATCTTCCAAAAATGTGTCCGACGGTTCGGCCCTTCGAACATGATGGCCCCCACAGCCGAACTTAGCTTAACATAGGACCCTATGGGAAATTCACATAAAAATCTTCTTGTCTGGAACCTTTGAGTTGCTCAATTGGAACAAAACTTTGATGAAATAGCCATTGGATGGTCCTCTTCCAAAATTGTGTCTGGTGGTCCCGCCCTCTGACCAAGATGGCTGCACAGCTGTACTTAGTTTAACATAGGACCCTATGGGAAATTCACATAAAAACCATCTTGTCTGGAACCAGTAGCTCAATTAGAACCAAACTTTGATGGAATAGTCATTGGATGGTCCTCTTCCAAAATTGTGTCCGGCAGTCGTGCTCTCCCACCAAGATGGCTGCTGCAGTGCAGTTGCGTTGTTATTGAAAGCAGCTTTGATCCAGGTGAGCGATTACAAGCTCCTGGGAGCCTCTTGTCTTGCAATATTTTAACAAATTACTACTAAAAGAGGGATTTAAACTCTTTTTTTTTGTATAAAACCATACACAAGATTTAATGAATATGAAATATTCATGTACTTGTACAATTCCTGTTTTAACAAAAGTTGCAGTTGATTAATTATTGGTTTATCAAAAGATGTTGATTTCAATATTATGTGAGAAGCAAGTTCTCCAATGCTTTAGAGAAGAGGTAGGAATTATCCCAATGAATATGAAAAGAAATACTAACTATGCAATCAGTGCCTATCACTGATGTTGTGAGTTTGAATCTCGATCAGGGCGAGGTGTACACACATTATGTGATAAAGTTTGTCAGTGACTTGCGACAGATCGGTGGTTTTCTCCGGGTCCTACGGTTTCCTTCACCAGTAAAATTGACCGCCACAATATACCTGAAATATTGTTGAAAGTGGCATTAAACACCATCAAACAAACAAACAAACAATACTGTAAATAGTTGTTTATATCATAATAATTGAAAATGGTAGAAAAATTTCATTTTTGTTGAGTAGCAATCAAAACAAATTTCTGATTAATTATTTGGGATACCATAGAAATGGTCATGGAACACCTCATATATGACATGAGAACAAACACGCTTGCCAGAGAAATTGTCTCACATCACATAATAACAACTTATCTAGATTACAGGAAGGACACATATTATTAATACAGAAATTTACTGTTAAGAAAAGTTACTATCCTATAAAAGACAACACGAAACGTGAACCCACTATACCAGACCACCTGCAGATGTATGATATTGATATAAATATCAACAGCCATCACCCTGTAGGAGAAATCAGAGTTATCTCCCCTACTGCAGTACCAGCCTGTTTAGAACTACCAACAATACAGTACAACTTTGTCCAAAGAAAAGATATAGGGTAAGAAAGTAACCTCTCAACTGTCAAGTAGATTTTTTAATGAGGTTTTGGAACCGTTCTGACAATGTGGTATTTGATAAGGGTTATTATAATTCTTAAACAAATACTTCAATTGTTTATGATACATTCATGTTCCAAAAATAGCTTATTATGAAAATGGTATTCAAAAATAATGTTAACCCATAAATAACAGTACAATAAGTTCAAAATGTGTGCAAAGATACAAATATATAAATATTGTTCCAGTTAAAATACAGGGGTGCAATGAATTAAAATGCAGAGCTACAAAAAGTCTTGAATCATGTGAGAAAATACAAAGACACAGAAAAACCCCCAAAATATATGGCACAAAAAAACATTAACCTATACTTTTCACTATTGGGGGGCTTTTTTCCTAGGGGGTACGGAGTGGGGGTTCTTTTGTCCTAGACCTATGTTTTACACATTCTAGTGAATATTTAGATTCAAAAAGCAAAACCTATGTAACATATTAGACCTGTTGATTCACAAAATCAGAACCTTTTAACATATACCACTGACCTGGTGGTTAAATAGTTAGGTTAGCAATACTAACCTCAGAACCTTTTAACATATACCACTGACCTGGTGGTTAAATAGTTAGGTTAGCAATACTAACCTCAGAACCTTTTAACATATACCACTGACCTGGTGGTTAAATAGTTAGGTTAGCAATACTAACCTCAGAACCTTTTAACATATACCACTGACCTGGTGGTTAAATAGTTAGGTTAGCAATACTAACCTCAGAACCTTTTAACATATACCACTGACCTGGTGGTTAAATAGTTAGGTTAGCAATACTAACCTCAGAACCTTTTAACATATACCACTGACCTGGTGGTTAAATAGTTAGGTTAGCAATACTAACCTCAGAACCTTTTAACATATACCACTGACCTGGTGGTTAAATAGTTAGGTTAGCAATACTAACCTCAGAACCTTTTAACATATACCACTGACCTGGTGGTTAAATAGTTAGGTTAGCAATACTAACCTCAGAACCTTTTAACATATACCACTGACCTGGTGGTTAAATAGTTAGGTTAGCAATACTAACCTCAGAACCTTTTAACATATACCACTGACCTGGTGGTTAAATAGTTAGGTTAGCAATACTAACCTCAGAACCTTTTAACATATACCACTGTCCTGGTGGTTAAATAGTTAGGTTAGCAATACTAACCTCAGAACCTTTTAACATATACCACTGACCTGGTGGTTAAATAGTTAGGTTAGCAATACTAACCTCAGAACCTTTTAACATATACCACTGACCTGGTGGTTAAATAGTTAGGTTAGCAATACTAACCTCAGAACCTTTTAACATATACCACTGACCTGGTGGTTAAATAGTTAGGTTAGCAATACTAACCTCAGAACCTTTTAACATATACCACTGACCTGGTGGTTAAATAGTTAGGTTAGCAATACTAACCTCAGAACCTTTTAACATATACCACTGACCTGGTGGTTAAATAGTTAGGTTAGCAATACTAACCTCAGAACCTTTTAACATATACCACTGACCTGGTGGTTAAATAGTTAGGTTAGCAATACTAACCTCAGAACCTTTTAACATATACCACTGACCTGGTGGTTAAATAGTTAGGTTAGCAATACTAACCTCAGAACCTTTTAACATATACCACTGACCTGGTGGTTAAATAGTTAGGTTAGCAATACTAACCTCAGAACCTTTTAACATATACCACTGACCTGGTGGTTAAATAGTTAGGTTAGCAATACTAACCTCAGAACCTTTTAACATATACCACTGACCTGGTGGTTAAATAGTTAGGTTAGCAATACTAACCTCAGAACCTTTTAACATATACCACTGACCTGGTGGTTAAATAGTTAGGTTAGCAATACTAACCTCAGAACCTTTTAACATATACCACTGACCTGGTGGTTAAATAGTTAGGTTAGCAATACTAACCTCAGAACCTTTTAACATATACCACTGACCTGGTGGTTAAATAGTTAGGTTAGCAATACTAACCTCAGAACCTTTTAACATATACCACTGACCTGGTGGTTAAATAGTTAGGTTAGCAATACTAACCTCAGAACCTTTTAACATATACCACTGACCTGGTGGTTAAATAGTTAGGTTAGCAATACTAACCTCAGAACCTTTTAACATATACCACTGACCTGGTGGTTAAATAGTTAGGTTAGCAATACTAACCTCAGAACCTTTTAACATATACCACTGACCTGGTGGTTAAATAGTTAGGTTAGCAATACTAACCTCAGAACCTTTTAACATATACCACTGACCTGGTGGTTAAATAGTTAGGTTAGCAATACTAACCTCAGAACCTTTTAACATATACCACTGACCTGGTGGTTAAATAGTTAGGTTAGCAATACTAACCTCAGAACCTTTTAACATATACCACTGACCTGGTGGTTAAATAGTTAGGTTAGCAATACTAACCTCAGAACCTTTTAACATATACCACTGACCTGGTGGTTAAATAGTTAGGTTAGCAATACTAACCTCAGAACCTTTTAACATATACCACTGACCTGGTGGTTAAATAGTTAGGTTAGCAATACTAACCTCAGAACCTTTTAACATATACCACTGACCTGGTGGTTAAATAGTTAGGTTAGCAATACTAACCTCAGAACCTTTTAACATATACCACTGACCTGGTGGTTAAATAGTTAGGTTAGCAATACTAACCTCAGAACCTTTTAACATATACCACTGACCTGGTGGTTAAATAGTTAGGTTAGCAATACTAACCTCAGAACCTTTTAACATATACCACTGACCTGGTGGTTAAATAGTTAGGTTAGCAATACTAACCTCAGAACCTTTTAACATATACCACTGACCTGGTGGTTAAATAGTTATGTTAGCAATACTAACCTCAGTGTGGTAGGTATATAGATTCTCCTTCAGTTGCCCGTGGGTTGCAATATTTCTCCACTCAAGAGAGTTAAATTTAAAATTTTAACCACAAGCCGTGAGATGAGTGGTTAAAATTTTTAATTTAACTCTCGAGAGTGGAGAAATATCGTAACCCACATGGGCAACTGAAGGAGAATTTGTTTCTCCCATTATTTAACACGAACTTTATTTCAAAATTTAGCCAGTTACCGATTTGACAACATGCGGGGAAAGGCACGAGACATTTTAATCCTGTAGAGGATTACAGATTTTTCCACTACTGGTTCAGCGGGGTTAAAATGCCGTAATAATGGGAGAAAATGGTTTCCATCCCTGTGTGGTTCAAATCAAAGGCTTTAATATTAGTATTGTTGATTCTCCACTAAGGAGTAAGAGACAAGACTGGTTGTCAGGATAATGTTTCAACGACAATGTCACTGTGGACTGTTGTTTTAGTTAGCTAGCACAATAAAAATCCAACTCTGCATATTATGTTAGTCTAGTACAAATCAGACATCATCTTCATCATCAAAGAGTAACTTGTGCCCACCATGATGTAGTTTTCTTTACATCTTGGCTCAACTTGATCAGATGATATCATGTGTGAAGAGAACGATCTCCATTGAATATGGTGTTAGTAGATTAAAGGACAGGCTTAGTATTACTAAAAATAACAGTCATGGTACTATTTCACTTGAAAAATTATTAATTCTTACTCATATTTCCTATTTTAAAAACACAAATATAGTATATATAGTGTAGTAGTCCCCCTCATATAAGGCCACCTTCTGCAATGATTATGTTGCTTTATTAAAGAAAGGCCTTTCTTGAGGAGGATTATTTAGTAGTATTTAACTATATCAGTGCCTCCGAAATCTGACCTTATAAGAGGTTACACATTTCTCAACTACCTTCACGATTCAGTGTACATCTAGCATGATTGATTTTGTTTTTCTATATTTTTGACAGGTGTTTTCCAAGTAATTACATATGTGATATCACAGGAGTAGTGACACATGTTGGTAGATTCCATAGAGAAAAAATAACAGGTGAGCAGACGTAGTTAAAAGAGTTGATTTATATATACATCTATACAGTCAAACCTGTCTAAAGCGAAACTCCATTGGATCAGCTTTTGTGTTCAGAATACACAGGTGTTCAGTTTATACAGGTTAAATTAACGAAGATTTCCTACATTGGGACTTGCTTTAAAGTTTAGTTTATACCGGATTCTATTTTTTTCAGGGTTTGGTTTAGGTAAGATTCACTGTATATCAGGGTTTGGTTTAGGTAAGATTCACTGTATATCAGGGTTTAGTTTAGGTAAGATTCACTGTATATTTAAAAGAGGTAAAGAGGGAGAGCAATTGGGTTCTCTAATCATGTGTTGCAAAAATAATAAAACAAAGCGAATCATACTCATAAATGACGGGGACAATGATTTTTTTTAGTCACAATATCTGACAATTCTTGAAACATAGCACCAAATTTTGTCTAAATTACATGTACAGAGTACCTCTACTAAAACACTGGTGTCACAATAATAACTCTTCACACTTAAGATAGAGAGTTTTGTTTGAATGCATGTCATGGTAGTGAATTATAACAGTTATTATTTTTTTTAAAGGAATGTTTTCATTGATTGATTGATTGGTGTTTAAAGCAAACTTTAGCAGTATTTCAGCTATATGTTGCATAATTTCCTATTACATGTACTAGGGATTATAATTTGTTTTGTTGTTTATTGGAGGGGATTGACTTTAATAGGATCTGTTTGTAGTAAGCTACCTAAATGGAATAAATACTACAACTAAAACTGTACTCACGAGGAAACTAAGATACCTAGTTAGAATTACATTTGCATAAAGTTGTGTCTGGACTAAAACAAAAAATATATACCGTAAATTTTGAGCACTATATTTTTGAAACCTCATATAACAACATGATTTTGTTTGATCATGCTTTGATTACCTGCATATCAATATTGTATTTTAGGAAAGAGTGGTAAAGATCTTGGGGGATTTTGGATCAGTAGATGGCTAGAGTTGAGAGACCATACTAGTTCTAAACCAGTCATAATTCATATTTACAGAGGAGCAGAGGTAACCATGACAATGTGATTCAGCTTTTTACAATTCATTGCTCTATTTGTTGCATCATCCAATGATAAATGGTACCAGTTGAAAATGGAGTAAGTGTCTGGAAACCATAACACTTGAGGTGGGTATCCAACGTGAATCTATTTCAGCGGTGGTAGTGTTATGGTAAGAAGTCAATGACTCTACTCACTCAATTGTCCGTCAACTCAATATGGAGTGTTTACATTTATGTTTTTACATTATAAAAGTAATTGGGGAGAGCTTGGTAATTACCCAGCTTCTATAAAGTCTTACATTATAAAAGTAATTGGGGAGAGCTTGGTAATCAGCTTCTATAAAGTCTTACATTATAGAAGTAATTGGGGAGAGCTTGGTAATCAGCTTCTATAAAGTCTTACATTATAAAAGTAATTGGGGAGAGCTTGGTAATCAGCTTCTATAAAGTCTTACATTATAAAAGTAATTGGGGAGAGCTTGGTAATTACCCAGCTTCTATAAAGTCTTACATTATAAAAGTAATTGGGGAGAGCTTGGTAATCAGCTTCTATAAAGTCTTACATTATAAAAGTAATTGGGGAGAGCTTGGTAATCAGCTTCTATAAAGTCTTACATTATAAAAGTAATTGGGGAGAGCTTGGTAATCAGCTTCTATGAAGTCTTACATTATAAAAGTAATTGGGGAGAGCTTGGTAATCAGCTTCTATAAAGTCTTACATTATAAAAGTAATTGGGGAGAGCTTGGTAATCAGCTTCTATAAAGTCTTACATTATAAAAGTAATTGGGGAGAGCTTGGTAATCAGCTTCTATAAAGTCTTACATTATAAAAGTAATTGGGGAGAGCTTGGTAATCAGCTTCTATAAAGTCTTACATTATAAAAGTAATTGGGGAGAGCTTGGTAATCAGCTTCTATAAAGTCTTACATTATAAAAGTAATTGGGGAGAGCTTGGTAATCAGCTTCTATAAAGTCTTTTTCATTAGTTATTCTTCAGTATCACTGCCACTGTAGTGTAATGGTTACCAGGCCCATCCTGAGTACATGTGATTGTCGGTTCCATCATCAGTCAGATCAACCAAATACCATAAAGTTAGTATATGCTGCTTCTCCTCAAAGTATCCAGCAATAAGGAGTAAGAACTGAGATTTGTTGTGTTCTATCTCAGTTGAGAGACATATTTACCTGAAAATTGTTATTTGACAGAACAAGCACTACAATAATCCAAGCAGACAATATTAACATCTCTTTAAAAAAAATTGTTCTCTGCATAACAAAGCTGAAAAATTACTGACTTTCTTTTTAAAGACAATTAATGAACTTCTTCCATATCACCCCTTTATTTATAAACAATTGCCATTGAACGATCATGATGTGCCCTGTATCAGTTAAATCAACAAGGATAGCTTCTTAGTCTTTAGTACTGATATTATTAGGATTTGATGGATTGAAGAATCACATCTGTAAAGAATCTGTAAAGAATTTTTTAATGCAAGTTTTTAAACAAATGTAATTTAATATTCCTTGTAGATAGATGTCCATGATCAAATACATCCAGGTATGGTGATAATTCTTCGTCATATGAGAATCATCCACAATGTTAACCATATTACTTCATCACGAGAAAAAAGAACTGTCTATCTTACATCAACAGGAACTACATGTGTAAGTTCTAATTTGTTATAAAAATACAACTGGATGCCTTCTGCAATATCTCTCGTTGGATTGTTTAGATTTTAATTATTTTCATCCAGTTTGAATTTCAAAGCTCAATGATCAACTTATCAAGTTTTAAACATGGCATCAATTTTTTTTAGGGCAAAACAATGGGGGAAGGAAGCAAGCATTTACATGTGTCAAAACATATAAAACACTGAATGTCAACTAATATAAGTTCATCATTATCACAAATGTAAAAAGTGAATTTAAAGTTAAACATGAAAGACATTAACAAGATACTAGCAAGCACACCATAATATTTCAAATTCAAATATTAAAAGAAAATGATTTTAAGAAACAAAACATTTTCTCTAAGATACTTGGAAGAAAAATGTCTCTAAGATACTTGGAAGTCTTGTTAATGTTCTCTGAGGGGAAGTCAATGCTCCCTATTTTTGCAAGTGTTGTAAGTCCTGCCAGTTGCTATGTTCATGAGATGCAAGTATTTTTTCAAGAAGAATTTTATTGGAAACTTGAAAATCTCACTCATAGCTCAAATTTTTTTCCCCCCACTCTGTTATAAATGTAAAACTCTGTGTCTCAGTACATGTACAGAGAACTGGTAGATGTGGAGATATATACTAATTTAACTGTATTTTATTGTACTATTAGGTTTCCAAGGCAACAGACGACTTTGTGTCACATCATGTGGAAGATGTTGTAGCATGGGCTATTTCTAGAACCCTAGACTATACCATGGGAGGATATTATTCCTATCCTCCTTTACCTACATCTCTGAGTAAATTAAGATGTTATTATGAAGGCTTACAGGTAATTCTTTATCAATACATTAAATATCTTACAGGTAATTCTTTATCAATACATTAAATATCTTACAGGTAATTCTTTATCAATACATTAAATATCTTACAGGTAATTCTTTATCAATACATTAAATATCTTACAGGTAATTCTTTATCAATACATTAAATATCTTACAGGTAATTCTTTATCAATACATTAAATATCTTACAGGTAATTCTTTATCAATACATTAAATATCTTACAGGTAATTCTTTATCAATACATTAAATATCTTACAGGTAATTCTTTATCAATACATTAAATATCTTACAGGTAATTCTTTATCAATACATTAAATATCTTACAGGTAATTCTTTATCAATACATTAAATATCTTACAGGTAATTCTTTATCAATACATTAAATATCTTACAGGTAATTCTTTATCAATACATTAAATATCTTACAGGTAATTCTTTATCAATACATTAAATATCTTACAGGTAATTCTTTATCAATACATTAAATATCTTACAGGTAATTCTTTATCATTAAATATCTTCAGGTGTCTCCCATGTCAGCATGATAACTCAGTCAGTGTTTACCTATTAACAACTCCTCAGTTTTATCTTGAAACAATTCCTCAAAGAGTCAGTGTTTATGTAGTAGCAATTCCTCAATGAGTCAGGGTTTACCTATTAACAACTCCTCAGTTTTACCTGGTAGAAACTCCTCAAAGATTCAATGTTTATGTAGTAACTCATCATGGAATCAATATTTATCAGTCAGTGATACAATAATGTCAAGATCCAAATTTAATATATTTCATAATGTATCTAGGGAGCAACAAAAAATAGATATTTTTTTTATGAAAAGTTCAATCACTTTTTTGTAATTAAACTTTATTGCAAATAAGGAAAGGATATGAAAGATTTTATTATTATTTTTGTTATGTGTAGATTAAAATAAAACAATGAAACAGAATATTACTTCTGTTATACAAGTTTTTTTTGTATTTGTTTCAGATAACTACAAGTGAATATATACAATGTGAACTAGATAACTTAAGTTACAGGGAACAGAAGAGGGTGTTTGTACAGTGTAAAATGGTTTATGTTAAATATTACTCGGCAACAAATCAGTAAGAAATAAAAAAAGATTATTGAAATAATAAAAAGTCAATAAATTTGGAAATTATGGAGATAACTAAAAACCTAAAAAAAGGTATCATTATGAAACTTTCGAAGATCTACATCTTTTAATGGGTAAAAGTGATAATCACAAAATAATCCTTTAGCTGTCTTTAAGTATTTTCATTGTTTATAAATACAGATCCCTCCAAGTGTATCAACGATCAAACACTCAGGTCGGACACAGAGTTTTGTCGGACTTCACTCTTAAAATTGTTCGACAAATGTCCAACCAAATCCTCCCAGGTCGGAGTGAGAGTCTCCACTCTCAGATAGTTAAACTGTAAACAGGAAACGTCCCCAAATTCTGCTAACCAATAAATTTGTGCATAAAGAAACATGCGTATCTTAGTAAAGCTGAAGTAAATGAGTGATATACAGTACGGAAAGTATAGATATGTTAACGGCTGTCACGGGCGATATATATACAATAATATCCATGAATAAAATGTATTAACATGCAGTACCCATGTTTTAAGTGCACTAGAAGTGAATATTAATATGTCCCTATGTACTTGCGACAATCGATGCCAAGGCCCTTTCACTTGTTGCAGACAGTTGCCGGTTTACGACATTGGGTGCGTTTGCTCTTTTACGTGTTTGCCAAATGTAGGGCGAACGAACCCGGGTAAATAATTCTAATTTATACATTTATTTCTTTAAAGGCAAATTTGGATTAAAATTAATCAGTAAAATTTAAGTTTTATTTTGTTTACGGCGAATGAGTCATAAATCCGTAAATCCCGGGTTTTTTTCTTGAAAATTGGCAGTCTGCGGAGTCCTGATATAGGTGAAATAATATTTTATTGTTTATTCTACGCTTTTTTTTTTTTTTTTTTACAGTTTACCTGTCAAAGCATCACCCATCTCAGCATGTTGTCGCATCGTGCATTCATGATATACAAATACACCTATCACAGGTGTGAAAAAAACCGTTGCTCAAGACTCTTTTTACTAAGACTTATAAACATAGATAACTATTCTGCGTTTTTGATTTTCAAGCCGTCTTCCAATTTATTTGTACTTAAAAAATAAATTTATATCTTTTTTATTATACATGTGTATAAATATTTTAATAAAATAAATACATTTACGGTGAGAAATTATTATACGTCATGATATCGTTATTTAGGTAAATACTTATTAGACAGATTTTTTTTAAAACCATTTTTGTCTTTTTAATTGATAACTGACCCAAGCTAAATAAATGAAATGTGACTTAATGTGTTAATTATATAAATCCTTGCCTTCTGTAAATTTTAATTTCTTATCTAATTCTTATTCGTATTTAACAATATGGTCAGGTTGTTATTTTCATTGAATGGCTTCACAGTAGGGGCTCTTCCTGTATATTGGTTACATCCTGTATATTACAACTGACAGCTAATGCATGACAAACAATTTTAATCAGCCATCATTATCATGAAATACATTTTTTAATCTTTATCTTGATGATGGCACCTAATTACCATCACCTAATCCAAATTAGTATAGTAGAGGAGTACCGTATTTTTCGGACGATAAATCTAGATAAAAATGACGATTTTGTTCACAGTACAAAAAATGTATACCTTTATTTTGCTGTAGGTTTATTTCTGAATAAGAAGACTCGTATCATTGATGTTCTTGGTGTTATTTTTTTTTTTTAAATAAAGCAATAAAAGTATACCAACAGGGGGTGCAATTCTGGGGATAAAATATTCAACATCCGAAAAAATCAATATTCAATGATTGAAGTGTTATCGAAAATCAGTTCAATATTGTATTTTATAATTAAATATATACCATAAAAAATGTATCTTGTTGAAAAAAATCACAGGGTGGATCGATTTACAATATAAAATTATTATCACAAAATATCTAAATATAGCTATAGCTTTCCATCAAACACGAGCATGCGCACATGATTGTAGTAAAAAATGGCGGTTGCAATACATCTCACAGTGAACATGTAGAACAAGCTTTTTATACTAAATATACTGGAAAATAATTTATATCAATTTCGTTACTTAATCGATATTTTATTGCAATAATTTATATGAGGCTATGGGTGTTTAAACGTCACTTTTCAACAATATTTCAGTTATATATTGACCTTTGAGCTACCTTTCCTGGCGCGAATATGGTGCAAGGTAGAAATACACTAGGGTATTTACGTAACCGGACATTCTACATACTGGAAAGAAAGTACGCTTACAAATATGCATCGATCACAAAATGTTTGACATGTTCACCTCCAGAAATGTAAAAAAAATCTTTAAATATCCACTCTCACATCCGACCAAATTTTACTCTCTCAATTTAAATTTACTTCAATGATTGCAAATGTACCTACAAACAAATAGTAATAAAAAACAACAACATTAAATAGAATTAATTATAATTGTTCTCCCCCTGGCACCTGAAAATTTGTGTCAACAAGATGTTCCTTCCATTATTGACACCTGTAACCTGAGCTAATTAATTCATATCAAGCTGGCTGTAATACCTAGTCCAATACACATATTGCCGTCACAGATGAACAAGTATAGGGACTTGAAATATTTGTAAACGGAATATTGTGTAACTTTAGCCGGTGATTTTTGCATCCGTTATTTCACCTTTATATGTATATCACACTCCGAAAGAATTATCTCTTATTCATTCATGTACACAGCCGTGACTCTGTTTTAAGTGACAACAGATTGTTTTTTTTTAAATCGTCTGATTTCTCCAAACAAACAAAGTCAAAACGCAAACTTAAGTCGAGTTTTTACTCAAATCTAATTTGGTTTGTTAAGAAAACTTGTTTCGAGAAATCCAAGCCAGGCTGGACACGGCGTATATAATTTTAAACCTTAGATTTCAGAAAAGTTACGATATTTCTAGCATTCCGATTGTAATCGTAAAATTTAAATGTACTAGAAAGATCTATTAAAATTAAACAGATTAAAGAAACACAAACGGTGTAACTCGAAATTATTGTACAATTCTTTGATTATGAGGTGCTCCTATGCATCGAATGACTGTTGTGCCCGAGCGTGACAAATATTGACCTTGGAGCTACCTTTCCTGGCGCGAATATGGTGCAAGGTAAAAATACACTAGGGTATTTACGTACCCGCACATTCTACACACCGGAAAGAAAGTACGTTTACAAATACGCATCGATCACAAAATGTTTGACATATTCACCTCGAGAAATGTAAAAAAAAATCTTTTAATATCCACTCTCACGTCCGACCAAAATGTCCGACCAAATAGTCGGACTTAGAGAGTGTTGACACTCAAATTTGTCGGACATTTTGGGAGGAATATGTCGGACCTGAGAGTATGATCGTTGATACACTTGGAGTGTGCTGTAGTTGTCTTTAAGCATTTTCATTGTTTATAAATTATTCAAATGAGATCTATATTGTAATGAAGAAAGAGTAAACATAAAGGAGTTTTTCCTTCTGATATTTACCTGAGTTTCAGGTGGGTTTTCTTTCATGTGTATGTGTTCTTATATTCAAATCTTTTCTTAAGCTGTCTTGCCACTCTTCATCATATATTTTTTTTTAATTAATAAAATGATTATGGAAATTTCATTTCAATAACTTTCATTCTAACAGTTTGTTAAGAAAATTTGTACACATGGTTTGATTCTTCTCCATTTCTTTTTAGTTTATAAATAACTTTCATACACTAATTAGTTTAACAGAAATATTTTGCATAGATCTAGTTTTGCTTGTTCTGATCTAGTATATACCAGGCCTGGATTTTTTTAAATCAAACTTGAATCAAAACCAAGTCTTAAAAATCTTTAGGCAAATTATTCAAGAAAATATGGCCTGGTCCATTCTTGTTCAATGGATATATTCTTTAATTAATTTTCCCACAAGGTGTAAAAACTACACTTCATTCCATATAGTACACTTCAAATAATTGATGGAAACTAAAAGGCATAGACAAATTCAAACATATAACCAACAGTGTAATGCCATACCAAAATATATAATGTGTTTTGAAAGTATAAAAATATGCAATGCTTTTTTTTAACCAAGAGTGAATGACCAAGAATAAAATAGGAAAATTTAAGCATGAAATAGGGGAGATAACTTTAAACAAAGTAATACTGTATGTTTATTGATACTGCATAAAAGACTATATTGATTACTGAAAGCAAGATAGACACTATGTATAAATCAATCAGTTCATGAGGTTCTTTTGAGGTGAAGACTTTAATCTAATAGTCTAACCCATGTGTACATAATTTACTTGTCAGCAACTTTCAAATATTTATGAATTTCTGTCAGATTTTAATTGATTATTTTTCTTTCAGAAATGACTTACATCATATCAATATCGTAAAAATTAATCACCCATGTTTATTTTCAGAATAGAAGAAACAACACAGGTATGTAAGACTACCATTAAGATATTTCAGTGATCTTAATGTATCAAAAAGTAAATTTCTGATTTTTTTGTATTCAAAATACACCAACTAGACATTGTCAAATCTGTAACATTATCCATGGTATCAGTAATATACGGTTGATTGATTGGTGTTTAATGCCAACTTTAGCAGTAATATATAATTAGTTATATGGTTGGTAAAATAGAAAACATTTAAAGATTAGAAATATTGGTTGATACTTATGGTATTTATACAGTAATTATCATGAGAGAAAAAACAATTTAGTTTAGGCGACATAAAAAAATGGTATGCTTCACCTTTGAAATTGAAAATATTATTTACCTTTGTTTGTTTACTAATTGATTTGTTGTTTGTTAAACCTGTCTTATTGTGACTTTCCAAGGAAACAGTGAAATTTGGTTACATAAGGCAGGTTGTCACTTAATACAGGTTTATTTTTTTTCTAAATGCACTGTGGAGGGAAATAAAAATTATGCTTAATAGAGATGGTCACTAAAGCAGGTTTGACTGTAACTTAATAGAGGTGGTCACTAAAGCAGGTTTGACTGTAACTTAATAGAGGTGGTCACTAAAGCAGGTTTAACTGTAACTTAATAGAGATGGTCACTAAAGCAGGTTTGACTAACTTAATAGAGATGGTCACTAAGGCAGGTTTAACTGTAACTTAATAGAGGTGGTCACTAAAGTAGGTTTAACTGTAACTTAATAGAGGTGGTCACTAAAGTAGGTTTGACTATAACTTAATAGAGGTGGTCACTAAAGCAGGTTTAACTGTAACTTAATATAAATGGTCACTAAAGCAGGTTTAACTGTAACTTAATAGAGGTGGTCACTAAAGCAGGTTTACCTGTAACTTAATAGAGATAGTCACTAAAGCAGGTTTAACTGTAACTTAATAGAGGTGGTCACTACAGCAGGTTTAACTGTAACTTAATAGAGGTGGTCACTAAAGCAGGTTTAACTAACTTAATAGAGATAGTCACTAAAGCAGGTTTAACTGTAACTTAATAGAGATGGTCACTAAAGCAGGTTTAACTGTAACTTAATAGAGGTGGTCACTAAAGCAGGTTTGACTAACTTAATAGAGCTGGTCACTAAAGCAGGTTTAACTGTAACTTAATAGATATGGTCACGAAAGCAGGTTTAACTGTAACTTAATAGAGGTGGTCACTAAAGCAGGTTTAACTGTAACTTAATAGAGGTGGTCACTAAAGCAGGTTTAACTGTAACTTAATAGAGGTGGTCGCTAAAGCAGGTTTAACTGTAACTTAATAGAGGTGGTCACTAAAGCAGGTTTAACTGTAACTTAATAGAGATGGTTACTAAAGCAGGTTTAACTGTAATTTAATAGAGGTGGTCACTAAAGCAGGTTTAACTGTAACTTAATAGAGATGGTCACTAAAGCAGGTTTAACTAACTTCATAGAGGTGGTCACTAAAGCAGGTTTGACTGTAACTTAATAGAGATGGTCATTAAAGCAGGTTTAACTGTAACTTAATAGAGGTGGTCACTAAAGCAGGTTTAACTGTAACTTAATAGAGGTGGTCACTAAAACAGATTTAACTGTAACTTAATAGCGGTGGTCACTAAATCAGGTTTAACTGTAACTTAATAGAGGTGGTCACTAAAGCAGGTTTAACTGTAACTTAATAGAGGTGGTCACTAAAGCAGATTAAACTAACTTCATAGAGGTGGTCACTAAAGCAGGTTGTAACTTAATAGAGATGGTCACTAAAGCAGGTTTAACTGTAACTTAATAGAGGTGGTCACTAAAGCAGATTAAACTGTAACTTAATAAAGATGGTCACTAAAGCAGGTTTAACTTTAACTTAATAGAGGTGGTCACTAAAGCAGATTAAACTGTAACTTCATAGAGGTGGTCACTAAAGCAGATTAAACTGTAACTTCATAGAGGTGGTCACTAAAGCAGGTTTAACTGTAACTTAATAGAGATGGTCACTAAAGCAGGTTTAACTGTAACTTAATAGAGGTGGTCACTAAAGCAGATTAAACTGTAACTTAATAGAGGTGGTCACTAAAGCAGATTAAACTGTAACTTAATAGAGATGGTCACTAAAGCAGATTAAACTGTAACTTAATAGAGATGGTCACTAAAGCAGATTAAACTGTAACTTAAGAGGTGGTCACTATAGCAGGTTTAACTGTAACTTAATAGAGATGGTCACTAAAGCAGGTTTAACTGTAACTTAATAGAGGTGGTCACTAAAGCAGATTAAACTGTAACTTAAGAGGTGGTCACTAAAGCAGGTTTAACTGTAACTTCATAGAGGTGGTCACTAAAGCAGATTAAGCTGTAACTTAAGAGGTGGTCACTAAAGCAGGTTTAACTGTAACTTAATAGAGGTGGTCACTAAAGTAGGTTTAACTGTAACTTAATAGAGATGGTCACTAAAGCAGGTTTAACTGTAACTTAATAGAGGTGGTCACTAAAGCAGGTTTAACTGTAACTTAATAGAGGTGGTCACTAAAGCAGGTTTGACTGTAACTTAATAGAGGTGGTCACTAAAGCAGATTAAACTGTAACTTAAGAGGTGGTCACTAAAGCAGGTTTAACTGTAACTTAATAGAGGTGGTCACTAAAGCAGATTAAACTGTAACTTAAGAGGTGGTCACTAAAGCAGGTTTAACTGTAACTTAATAGAGGTGGTCACTAAAACAGATTAAACTGTAACTTAAGAGGTGGTCACTAAAGCAGGTTTAACTGTAACTTAATAGAGGTGGTCACTAAAGTAGGTTTAACTGTAACTTAATAGAGGTGGTCACTAAAGCAGATTAAACTGTAACTTAATAGAGGTGGTCACTAAAGCAGGTTTAACTGTAACTTAATAGAGGTGGTCACTAATGTAGGTTTAACTGTAACTTAATAGAGGTGGTCACTAAAGCAGATTAAACTGTAACTTAATAGAGGTGGTCACTAAAGCAGGTTTAACTGTAACTTAATAGAGGTGGTCACTAAAGCAGATTAAACTGTAACTTAATAGAGATGGTCACTAAAGCAGGTTTAACTGTAACTTAATAGAGGTGGTCACTGAAGTAGGTTTAACTGTAACTTCATAGAGGTGGTCACTAAAGCAGATTAAACTGTAACTTAATAGAGATGGTCACTAAAGCAGATTAAACTGTAACTTAATAGAGATGGTCACTAAAGCAGGTTTAACTGTAACTTAATAGAGGTGGTCACTAAAGTAGGTTTAACTGTAACTTCATAGAGGTGGTCACTAAAGCAGATTAAACTGTAACTTAATAGAGGTGGTCACTAAAGCAGATTAAACTGTAACTTAATAGAGGTGGTCACTAAAGCAGATTAAACTGTATATATTGCAGCCAAGATTTAAATGTGGAGCAAAGTTAACATGAATAAAATTGGGTGTTTGTGTTCATATGCCTGTATTGAGAAAACTTTGTCGATTCCATATAAAGGAGTTTTCTTTAAATTGATTGTGACATGGATTTAAGAAGAGAACAGATATTTTAAAGTTGACCTTGATGAATGTTCATAACATAATTGATAAAAATAATTTTAGTCATATTGGTCTCCACAAGGATTTGTATAGTAGAAAGGATATGAATCTCGCGAGATTTAGCATAGATTGTATGCAAGTATGTTGCATGGCGAGAACAAGTGAGATTACCCATAGTGCAATTCGTTGACGATGCGTGTGCCTTGATTAATGATGGACATTTTTGATCGCTTCAACATTTTAAACCAGTATTTGTAAATATATAAAACCATAATTACAGGTATAAAGTGAAAATATTTGTCCTAAATACCAATCATTAATAAAGTATCGACTTTTTGTAGATGTATCTCCCATATTTCATCAATAATTGACATTAATCGATTTGATCTTCATAATCCCGCCTATTATGGGCGGTCAAGACTCAAATTTAAATTTCAAAACTCCTCTCTTCTCTCGTCATACCGAATATTGAAGCGGAGCTGTCATTTTTGTGATAATATAAATATTTTTCAATGTATAGAAGAAGCTTTATTGAAAACAGTGCTCCCGATTTGTATTTATTAAGGATTGTTTACCATCATTTGTCAAAATGGTGGCGTTCTGGGCGGAAATGGGGGTGACCTATTTAGAAATCAATAAACTTCCTTGTTTACATGATATCGACATACCAAAGCAGGGGTTAACAAATCCCCTAGCCCGATGCCCGGGGCTAGTAATTCCCACATTTGGGCTAGCTGAAATAATCAGCTGTATGCCCGACGGGCTAGTAAAAATATATATCGGATATTGTCAATATTCGCGTATCTACTTATATTCATATATGTTATATGTTGTTTAATCAGCAGCAATGTTTTATTTATTCAACCGCTAGCTTTTTGTCGAAATTGAGAGCAAAAAAGGTAGAAAAACTGCGTATTCTCGTCATAAAACAGCTTCAACAAACGACGGCTTACCGGAAATGAAATACCGGAATCGGATTCCGGAACGACTATTTCCGGTTTTGCCGATAGGAAAAAAAAAAAAAAAAAATTTTTTTTTAAATAATTAGATTTTTTTGACATGTGACCATAAACACGCATATTATTTTTTTTGGCCTTACAGTGACCTGAATTGTGGAAAATAAGTGAAAATAAAATGCAATACCAGATCTGAAAAGAAAGATAGCTAAAACTAATATACATTGTACATGTTGTACAAGGGTTCAAGTCTGCAAGTCGGATTCATGAAATCATGGTATTGGCCAGGACTAGTGGTTCATAGATTCGGGCTAGTAATATTTGGGAGTATGCTAGCCCTGGGCTAGTGAGGTGGTCCAAGATTTGTTAACCCCTGCAAAGTGTATAAATGTGTATTCGATATATAGAACAAAACTTGGCATGATTGGTTGCGGCTTTGTTTTATCATTTTTAATATGTTTTTAGATGTATGAAACTCTACTGTACTTTATTTTACGTGTATGAGGGGTGATACAGAAAAAATCAAAAAAACTTTTCCATTGAACCTATATCGGCAAATCAGTGCCTGAAATGGACGGTCGCCAAATGCGACTAATATCTTATTCGGGCGACCAAAAGCTGCTCCAAATTAGGTAGTCACTGGCCCAACAAAAAGCGTTTGGGCGATTGCCTAAAAGACCGTTAAAAATTGTTGTTTTACCGAAACCGGACATATTTTACTGTAACTTCAACGGTAGATAACTCTTCTGTTCTAGTCGAAAACAGTTTGTTACGAGCACAGCGATTGGTCCAAATACATTTGTGTAGCCAATGAATACACAGCTAATGTAATTTACTGTTCTCCCCAATTATGTATTTTTATCGAGCCAATCAATACACGTTTCCTACACATTTTCATGTAATACACAAGTATTCACTAAATATTAGAAAAGAAACGTGTTTTTTTTTTTTCTTTATGATTTAATTATAAAAATTGTTAACTTTCACGGACGAAGTGGAAAGTTGTGAACAATAAAGAGAATTCTGTCAACTTGTAATGTTTGCGATCTGGTATCTTCCACGGTTCGGAAATTTATTCATTCAATCTGCTGCAAAATGTACATGTACTAATTTCATTTTACAGAAATCGGAAACCTTTTAGTGTCAATCCTTAGGTAATCATTGAAAAACTTTTCCCCAACAATGGAGAGAAAATCGTTGACAGTAATGTCAAACTACGGAAACTATCTGGCCTGTCACTTCTTTTAAACTTTTCATAGTTCATCTCTATACGTACACGGCTACATTTTAATGACAATTGGGAGTGTTTTCTTTTTTTGGAACCAGAACTTTTATTTACAAATTAAAAAATAACAGGAAAAGTTAACAGTTGTTTATATAACAGAAAATGACAGCACCGTTTGTTATTTCAACAAAGTCATCCGACGGACTAGCATCGTTTCTTGAGACCTCCCTAGCCAATGGCGTCAAGGTTGTCGAAAAGGTTATAACAAGTAAATTCAGGTTTCATTTGATAGCAATAGATGCATTGGGGTGTTTTCGCAATTTCAGCTGCACACCCGTTACTGTACCAAAATTACCTTGAAGAGCCCCAACCCCTGTGAGACTAGTGAAAGAATGAATTTTAATGTTATTGATAAAATAACAATTAACCTGAAAACTGTTTATATTTTGATATCTGATGACTTTTTTTTCATAAAAAAATGTCACAAAATTTATGGGCCACCATTATGCCATTTGGGCCAGTGACTAATATTTTACTGGCCCAAACATTTTTTTTTGTTCGGGCCAGCTGGCTTTATTTCAGGCACTGCAAATCCAAGGATTGTTTTGTGTAGTGTAGTATATAGACAATGTATAGCACAAACTTTGGTGTAATTGGTTGATTTTCCTACGAATTCTCAAGGCATTTCAAAATGAATGAATGAATGAATTTTTGCTCTGTTGTAGCATAAAACCTCGCTACGCAAGAAAATACGAGATTTGAATCCTTTCTACTATATAAATCCTTGGTCTCCACAAGAATCATTTTTATATCTATGATTATATTTTGTTTAGGATGACAAGAAGTTATTAGACATGGTTGTTAATGAAAACTTATACAAGTACTTTAAACAAGAAATAACAGAAAGAGAGATAAAGTCACCATACATATACAAGTATGATGAACAACATATACATGGTCTACTGCAGTTTCCTTCCTTGTTCAGTAACGTTGAGGCATCAGATTTAGGTAATAATATTAGGGTGGTTTAGGGTTATGGTGTTTAATGCCACTTTCAACAATATTTCATTTATATCATTGTGGTCAGTTTTTACTGGAGATGGAAACCAGGTTACCTGGAGAAAATCAGCAATCTGTCGCAAGTCACTGGTAATAATATTATATACAGAACTAGAAATGCATTGGTAGTGTAATAGTGTGCTCATGTCAAGTGTGGTATATCGTGGGTTCAGTTAGATTAAACCAAAGACTAAACAATTGGTACATGGTTGACATGGTATCAGGATAATGTGTCAGAGTGAGAGACATGTCAACCTGTGGACTGTTGTTTCAAAGAACTAGCACTTTAAAAAAGTAACTAAGCTTCTTGATCTAGTACAAAGCAAATTGAAATGAAATTTGTTCTTGTCATGATATAGCTGAAAAATTTCTTTACTCTTTTTTACCAATAAACAACAACTACTCACTCAGTCATATCTCACCTTGACCTCATGTCCACATGTTTTTTTTCTTAATCATCCATAGAAAGACGGGTGAGACATCTTAGTATGTCCCTACATGCTAATGAGATGTATGAAAGTCACATATTTGGGGAACAAGTAATGTTTGTCTTTAGCACCAAAGTATGCAATGGATTAAGTTAAAGTATGCTCTGTAGTTTCTTCATTACTAGATGTATTATATATATAGTTGAAATATTTCTAGTTTTCATGTGCATTGTGAGCTTTGTCTGATGTGTAATGTGTCACCGAATTGTAGAATAAGGAGAAATAATTTGTGTGAAAGACATTTTAATTCATGCCAATGCAACTGCTGAAATAAGTATGAAAGTTTGGGTTTTATTATAAATTAGTATTGTTTGAAATGTCAGGTTTAGTCCAAGTGTTATGCTATTAGAACTCAAGGTTAAACATTGATCTCAAAAGTTAATCAAATATTATCATACAAGTAAGAATAAATTTTGATTACCAGTACACATTGAATTTAAACATTATTTATCAGAAAACCACATCAGTGGTGTAATGGTTAGTGTGCTCACCTCGAGTGCGGGAGATCATGGGTTTGAGCCCCGATTGTGTCCAACCAAAAACTATAAAATTGGTATTTGTTGCTTATCTGCTTAGCACCCAGCATTAAGGAGAAAGAGCAAAACTGGTTGATTCGGAATCAGGATAATGTGTCCGAGTGGGTCGACATCTCTATCTGCGGACTGTTGTTTCAGTGAGCTAGTACTATAAAAATCCAACTAAGCGTGTTGGTCTAGGAGAAAGCGGACCTCATTATTATTTCATTGAAAATTAACTTATTCTCGCCATGATATAGCAGAAAAAATTGCTGAGTTGGCATTAAGCAACAATCACTCATTACTCAATCACTATTTATCAGAATTTAACATATTTTTTTTATGTTATAGATTTAGCAGATGGATGCAGTGGTTGTTTTATTATTTTCTGGTCAGGATTAAATACTAAAGTACTTATACCTACTATATGGATGTACAATGATGTGGTTACACAAGAAAACAGACTGAAAAACATGTTAAATCACAGTTGTAAATCTCTACAGAGAAATCAGGCCTTGAGTCAAGAGGAGATAACTCAGATTCTAGCTTCTTCCAACGAATGTGAGAGTCATCGATTTCTAGTGGTTTTAGATGTATTTAAATCAATGGAGAAGCAAACTGAAATTGTCTTGAATACAGCTTATAATACTTAAGTACAAAAAATTTTCAATGGAGACATAACAAACAGATGTGCAATATTTTAAACCTTTATTGTTTAACCATATTTAAATTAATATACAGTGAAACCTGATGAAACCGGACCCTGAGTAAACCGGAATACTGTCCATTCCGATCTAAATTTCAAGTCCCCAGTTTTTTCCTTAATAATCTTTGTTAAAAATCATTGAATAAACCGGACAATGCACATTCCGAATTCCGACCTTGACTTGCGGTCACAATACACTAATTACTGTTATAATTTATCTCCGTAAACCGGTCATGATCAGATCAATCAAGCATGTGTTTACATATATGTGAATATCGATCGGTAGTAAGGGGAAACGTATTGAAAGTGCTTATCGAAGTGTGTATATTAGCACACCTGTAATTAGTGATCACTGGTAACTCATGTGGTTAATGTTTAAATGTTCATTAAATGTTAAACAAACATGGAATCAACACCTAAAAAGCGAAAGCTTAATCAAGATGAAATACCCCGTGTAACTTTACGTGTTTTTTTTCGCCGGGACGCTTTTAAAATATCCAACATGGCCATGGGGGAATCCTTCCCGAAAACAATGCATATGTTGACAATGATCATAAATGAACAACAAACAATGCCTTATTATTTAAGTGATGAACTAGCATCCAAGCCATACAATCATAACTTGAGATAATTTATTGTTGATCGGATTATACTTTATAGTCTTCACAGCTGGGAGTAATCAAATTTCCAGACTTGACATAAAAAATGACAAATACATTTGATTCCTATTTTCTTTTTATTTCAATCATTAAAAGCTTGAGTAAACACAGTCTGGCAGTCTAATTATACACTAAGTAATTATGACACCTTTCATACATACACACATTCAATATTATCGACAGCATTATTGATTATTTTACGCACGGTTAGATATAGTCACACTTTTTTTTAGTTTATTTTCGTATCAACGTTTACTGGTTCAAAACACAACTCCACTAGAGAGTATTACAATAAATGTAATTCTCTGAATAATTAAAAGTATTATACGCATTTAATGATTTTGTGGAATAGTGTCCAAACAAGTAAAGAAATACGAAAATATTAGACAGTAGTAAATGTGCACCCTCCTGCAAAATAAAGAATCTGGACAAAAACCCGTGCATTATGCATAAGAAATTACGATACTCAATTATTTCAAAACAATTCCTATTTTGAATTGTTAGTAAAGCAATTCAGACAATCTGAATGTAATTCTAATATAATAGTCTATTCGCTAAAATTTGATTTTGGTTAAAACTCAGGATGGCAAAAATTAAGTACCGCTAAAAAAAATCCACCAATTTGGAAGAAAATTGTGAAATTTGGCTCCCGTGAAAAAACCACTTATACGGTAGTCAGAGAGTAGACACTGAATAAACCGGCCCACTATCAATACCGGCCGTGAAACGTGGTCCCAATGGTGGCCGGTTTACACAGGTTTTACTGTATACACATTCTCTTAAACAGATCAGAATCTGTTGATTGGGTGTAGTTGTGATGATTTTTTGTTTTGTCATTGTATTACATATAGATTCTCTAGGTAGAGTGGTAATTACTGTACACTAAATTTGATTTTGATTAATAAAAAAGAGAAGAATTCTTTATTTATATTTATTATGTTTATCCTCTCAAATTTTATATTACAACAAACAAAACAATATAGAGAAGTACAAAGCACTACATAAGAACAAATAGATTACTAGTTTATAATGCACTACAGTTATTGTCAAGCACTAATGTCTATTGACCAAAGTCCTTACATGTGAATATTGTAAGCAACACCACGAAGAAAGTCCAACACATGACGGTTACCATAGTTCTGAACTAAGTGAAGTACACGGCTTGCTGCATCTTGGTATTTCTTTCGTTGAGGAATCACATCACCAGCAAGTATCTGTGTCAGTTGAATATGATGAAGTGACTGTTGCCTTTTCAGCTTTCCAAGGAAAGTCCAGATGTTTGGATGACAGGAACCAATGAGGGATTGAAAACCACGGTGCCATCCCTCGATGTTGTTAGTTCTAGGTAGCTCTTGTAGTGTACGCTGATAGACATTCCACATGTCATGACTGAATCTTGGGTCTCGTCTTTGACGTCTACCAGGTCTACCTATATATGTGTCTTCAAAGTAGTCCAGCAGGCCCTGGTAATCATCACCAATGTCTTCCGCAAGGGTCTCAAATGCATCAACTACATCTGCTACTGGACAAAAAGCAATGGCAGGTAGCATTTTAACGGCAAGGCTGAAGTCTGCATCTGCTTGGTACCTCTGTTGGAGTCCTGCTTCTTGAACCTTTCTGTACACACACTGGGACAAGTGGAAAAAGTGGCATTGCGTGCACCAATCTCAAAGTCTACCATTACTGATCTAGGGTTTAGTGTGGGTTTCAGAATGAGTAGCTGCTGGAACATCTCATAGTAGGTTTTGCTCTGTCTTGTTTGGTAGAAGTGCATAGACAGATGGCAAGATGTTGTTGTCAACCAGGGCATGTATTGTATAAATTTGGTAGAAGAGTTCTGGAGCTGTTTTAAAGGTACCATCTGCAAACCAATGGCCTGTTGTTGTAGTTAGAGCCCTGAGGTTGGTTTCTGTGGAGAAGATGAGTACCGGGTATTCTGGCTGGACTGTCTATGCCACTGTCGTAAAGCAAGAATGGTTCATCTCTGTGGGTTACTGTGTACTCCTCTGAGATTTCCATTGTCTGGAGGTTCTGGGGTATAGGTATTGGGTTTCCAGCATCCTTCTTAACTCGTTGAATACCACGTCTGATATGGTGTAGTGGTGGTAGCTGAGCTGCTGCTGCTTCAGAACAGTTAGCTCTACGTTTAATTGCATTCTTTATTTGTAGTCTCCTTGCGACATGGTTCTGCAGCATGGTTGTGTGTGTTGACATTACCAACTACATCTTCACCTCTGACTTTAATTTTGGCAGCTATTGCGTCGTCTCTGATTACCTCTTTCTGACTCTATGAACTCCATTGCACTACTATACTTTCACTTCAAAATACACTCCTATTTAAGCCAGTTCTAAGCTTGTACTTAGCTTGGAATCATTTTTTTCTCAAAATTCTTTTTAAGTATGGCCCCCTTTCAAAATTGTGTCCGGTGATCCCGACTTCCAACCAAGATGGCCGCCAAGCTAAAAATAGAAAAAAGGGGGGATGAAATTTTAATTGTCCATTGCTGCTTTAGTGTAAGTCAAAATGAGCTGAAATTTTAACTGCAGCTACATGGCAAGGAATGGTTTAACATATATTCCGGGTTTTTCTGTGAAATTTTTCTTTCAGCCGATATATACCGATTATGCAAATTAGGCATATTTTGATAAAAGATCGCATTTAAATCTTCTCCTCTGAAACCGCTAAACCAAATTAAACCAAACCTGGCAGGAATGGTCCCTGGGTGGGTCCCTTTCAAAATTGTGTCCGACAGCCCCGCCCTCCATTCAAGATGGCCGCTGTTACTAAAAATAGAAATTTCTTCAAATGGCCAAAACTGCTCTATTTTAAGCCAGAATGTGCCCAAATTTGAACTGTATAAGCATAATGATGAGCTTTTCAGCATGTATGACAGGATTTTTTATGAACTTTGAACTTTTGTCGATTTTGACCGGTTATGCAAATTAGAAAAAAGGGGGGATGAAATTTAAAAAAAATCTTCTCCTCGGAAACTACTGAGCCAATATCAACCAAACTTTGCTGAAATGATTCTTGGATGGCCCCCTTCCAAAATTGTGTCCGTTGATCCCGATTTCCAACCAAGATGGCCGCCAAGCTCAAAATAGAAAAAAGGGGGGATGAAATTTTAATTGTCCATTGCTGCTTTAGTGTTAGTCAAAATGAGCTGAAATTTTAACTGCAGCTACATGGCAAGGAATGGTTTAACATATATTCCGGTTTTTCTGTGAAATTTTTCTTTCAGCCGATATATACCGATTATGCAAATTAGGCATATTTTGATAAAAGATCACATTTAAATCTTCTCCTCTGAAACCGCTGAACCAAATTAAACCAAACCTGGCAGGGATGGTCCCTGGGTGGGTCCCTTTCAAAATTGTGTCCGACAGCCCCGCCCTCCATTCAAGATGGCCGCTGTTACTAAAAATAGAAATTTCTTCAAATGGCCAAAACTGCTCTATTTTAAGCCAGAATGTGCCCAAATTTGAACTGTATAAGCATAATGATGAGCTTTTCAGCATGTATGACAGGATTTTTTATGAACTGAACTTTTGTCGATTTTGACCGATTATGCAAATTAGAAAAAAGGGGGGATGAAATTAAAAAAAAATCTTCTCGGAAACTACTGAGCCAATATCAACCAAACTTTGCTGAAATGATTCTTGGGTGGCCCCCTTCCAAATTTGTGTCCGTTGATCCCGACTTCCAACCAAGATGGCCACCAAGCTCAAAATAGAAAAAAGGGGGGATGAAATTTTAATTGTCCATTGCTGCTTTAGTGTAAGTCAAAATGAGCTGAAATTTTAACTGCAGCTACATGGCAAGGAATGGTTTAACATATATTCCGGGTTTTTCTGTGAAATTTTTCTTTCAGCCAATATATACCGATTATGCAAATTAGGCATATTTTGATAAAAGATCACATTTAAATCTTCTCTGAAACCGCTAAACCAAATTAAACCAAACCTGGCAGGAATGATCCCTGGGTGGGTCCCTTTCAAAATTGTGTCCGACAGCCCCGCCCTCCATTCAAGATGGCCGCTGTTACTAAAAATAGAAATTTCTTCAAATGGCCAAAACTGCTTTATTTTCAGCCAGAATGTGCCCAAATTTGAACTGTATAAGCATAATGATGAGCTTTTCAGCATGTATGACAGGATTTTTTATGAACTTTGAACTTTTGTCGATTTTGACCGATTATGCAAATTAGAAAAAAGGGGGGATGAAATTTAAAAAAAAATCTTCTCCTCGGAAACTACTGAGCCAATATCAACCAAACTTTGCTGAAATGATTCTTGGACGGCCCCCTTTCAAAATTGTGTCCGGTGATCCCGACTTCCAACCAAGATGGCCGCCAAGCTCAAAATAGAAAAAAGGGGGGATGAAATTGTAATTGTCCATTGCTGCTTTAGTGTAAGTCAAAATGAGCTGAAATTTTAACTGCAGCTACATGGCAAGAAGTAGTTTAGCATATATTCCGGTTTTTCTGTGAAATTTTTCTTTCAGCCGATATATACCGATTATGCAAATTAGGCATATTTTGATAAAAGATCGCATTTAAATCTTCTCCTCTGAAACCGCTGAACCAAATTAAACCAAACCTGGCAGGGATGGTCCCTGGGTGGTTCCCTTTCAAAATTGTGTCCGACAGCCCCGCCCTCCATTCAAGATGGCTGCTGTTACTAAAAATAGAAATTTCTTCAATTGTCCATTGCTGCTTTAGTATGTCAAAATGAGCTCAAATTTGAACTGCAGCTACATGGCAAGGAGTAGTTTAGCATATGTTCGGGTTTTTTTTTTAAAATTTTTCTTTCAGCCGATTTATACCGATTATGCAAATTAGGCATATTTTGATAACAGATCACATTTAAATCTTCTCCTCTGATACCGCTGAACCAAATTTGTGTCTGGTGGTCCCGCCCTCTGACCAAGATGGCTGCACAGCTGTACTTAGTTTAACATAGGACCCTATGGGAAATTCACATAAAAACCATCTTGTCTGGAACCAGTAGCTCAATTAAAACCAAACTTTGATGAAATAGTCATTGGATGGTCCTCTTCCAAAATGGTGTCCGGCAGTTGCGCTCTCCCACCAAGATGGCCGCCACAGTGCAGTTGCGTTGTTATTGAAAGCAGCTTTGATCCAGGTGAGCGATTACAGGCTCCTGGGAGCCTCTGGTTCATAAATTTTTTTTTCCATTTTAATACTTTTCGTCTTATATTTCAGAAACTATTTAGAGATAGATGTTAAGTTTATTGCAAAAAATGTGCAGCATATCAAGATCTACCTACCCTGCAATTTTGAAGTAAATCCCATTACCCATTTTGACCGATTATGCAAATTAGAAAAAAGGGGGGATGAAATTAAAAACAAATCTTCTCCTCTGAAACTACTGAGCCAATCTCAACCAAACTTTGCTGAAATGATCCTTAGGTGGTCCCCATTAAAAATTGTGTCCGTCAGCGCCGTCCTGTATCCAAAATGGCCGCCATTACTAAAAATAGAAATTTCTTCAAATGGCCAAAACTGCTCTATTTTCAGCCAGAAAGTGCCCAAATTTGACTTGTATAAGCATAATGATGAGCTTTTTAACATATATTACGGGATTTTTTATGAACTTTGAAATTTTGCCGATTTTGACCGATTATGCAAATTAGAAAAAGGGGGATGAAATTAAAAAAATTCTTCTCCTCTGAAACTATTGAGCCAATCTCAACCAAACTTTGCTGAAATGATCCTTAGGTGGTCCCCTTTCAAAATTGTGTCCGTCAGCGCCGTCCTGTATCCAAGATGGCCGCCATTACTAAAAATAGAAATTTCTTCACAAGGCCAAAACTGCTCTATTTTAAGCCAGAAAGTGCCCAAATTTGAACTGTATAAGCATAATGATGAGCTTTTTAACATATATTACGGGATTTTTTATGAACTTTGAACTTTTACCGATTTTGACCGATTATGCAAATTAGAAAAAAGGGGGATGAAATTAAAAAAAATCTTCTCCTCTGAAACTACTGAGCCAATCTCAACCAAACTTTGCTGAAATGATCCTTAGGTGATCCCCTTTCAAAATTGTGTCCGTCAGCGCCGTCCTGTATCCAAGATGCCCGTAGATCATTCCATAGGACCTGTGGAGCAAGTCAGAAGTAAAAAACCATGGTCGTGTAGGTCAAATTTGCGGCTGTACAACCACTATGGCTCAATTTTCGTCCATTTCCGGTCTCCAGGATAGCTTGACATAAATGTAATATACCTCATAATGTTTGTACATGTCTCTGCTTTATAAATATATACAGTAAGACTGTCTATACGCCCCTTGATTGGAGTAAATAATGTAAAACCAATGTCCGGTAGGTTAAAATAAGACGATTTACCTATGTTTTCACCCCCTTCCGGTCCCCATGGCGGCCCGAATAACCAAATACCATAATAAATATATGCGCAGGGGTATATGCTTAATATATATGTCTAGTTTTTATTTCTGGAGCCCTCAGTTTTCCAGAAAAATACGAAAAACCAATATGCGGTATTACCCGGAATATCCGTCAAGGTCCTGGCATCCAATTTTAGCTCCGTAGTAGGCAACTTCCGGTCCTCAGGGTGGCTTGATCTACATGTATGATACCTCAAGACGTTTGTCAATGCCTCTGCTTGATAACTATTCCCCTTAGATCATTCCATAGGACCTGTGGAGCAAGTCAGAAGTAAAAAACCATGGTCGGGTAGGTCAAAATTGCCGGCTGTACAACCATTATGGCTCAATTTTCGTCCACTTCCGGTCTCCAGGATAGCTTGACATAAATGTAATATACCTCATAATGTTTGTACATGTCTCTGCTTTATAAATATATACAGTAAGACTGTCTATACGCCCCTTGATTGGAGTAAATAATGTAAAACCAATGTCCGGCGGTAGGTTAAAATAAGACGATTTACCTATGTTTTCACTCACTTCCGGTCCCCATGGCGGCCCGAATAACCAAATACCTTAATAAATATGTGCGCAGGGGTATCTGCTTAATATATATGTCTAGTTTTTATTTCTGGAGCCCTCCGTTAGCCAGAAAAATGCGAAAAACCAATATGCGGTATTACCCGGAATATCCGTTGGGTCCTGGCATCCCATTTTAGCTCCGTAATAGGCAACTTCCGGTCCTCAGGGTGGCTTAATCTACATATATGATACCTCAAGACGTTTGTCAATGCCTCTGCTTTATAAATATTCCCCGTAGATCATTCCATAGGACCTGTGGACCAAGTCAGAAGTAAAAAACCATGGTCGGGTAGGTCAAAATTGCCGGATGTACAACCATTATGGCTCAATTTTCGTCCACTTCCGGTCTCCAGGATAGATTGACATAAATGTATTATACCTCAAAATGTTTGTACATGTCTCTGCTTTATAAATATATACAGTAAGACTGTCTATACGTCCCATGATTGGAGTAAATAATGTAAAACCAATGTCCGGCGGTAGGTTAAAATAAGACGGTTTACATATGTTTCCACCCCCTTCCGGTCCCCATGGCGGCCCGAATAACCAAATACCTTAATAAATATATGCGCAGGGGTATCTGCTTAATATATATGTCTAGTTTTTATTCCTGGAGCCCTCCGTTAGACAGAAAAATGCGAAAAACCAATATGCGGTATTACCCGGAATATCCGTTGGGTCCTGGCATCCCATTTTAGCTCCGTAATAGGCAACTTCCGGTCCTCATGGTGGCTTGATCTACATGTATGATACCTCAAGACGTTTGTCAATGCCTCTGCTTGATAACTATTCCCCGTAGATCATTCCATAGGACCTGTGGAGCAAATGAGAAGAAAAAACCCATGGTCGTGTAGGTCAAAATTGCCGGATGTACAACCATTATGGCTCAATTATCGTCCACTTCCGGTCTCCAGGATAGCTTGACATACATGTATTATACCTCAAAATGTTTGTACATGTCTCTGCTTTATAAATATATACAGTGAGACTGTCTATACGCCCCTTGATTGGAGTAAATAATGTAAAACCAATTTCCGGTAGGTTAAAATAAGACGATTTACCTATGTTTTCACCCCCTTCCAGTCCCCATGGCGGCCCGAATAACCAAATACCATAATAAAGATATGCGCAGGGGTATATGCTTAATATATATGGCTAGTTTTTATTTCTGGAGTCCTCCGTTAGCCAGAAAAATGCGAAAAACCAATATGCGGTATTACCCGGAATATCCGTCACGGTCCTGGCATCCCATTTTAGCTCCGCAATAGGCAACTTCCGGTCCTCAGGGTGGCTTGATCTACATATATGATACCTCAAAACGTATGTCAATGCCTCTGCTTGATAACTATTCCCCGTAGATCATTCCATAGGACCTGTGGAGCAAATGAGAAGAAAAAAACCATGGTCATGTAGATCAAAATTGCCGGCTGTACAACCATTATGGCTCAATTTTCGTCCACTTCCGGTCTCCAGGATAGATTGACATAAATGGATTATACCTCACATTGTGTGTACATGTCTCTGCTTTATAAATATATACAGTAAGACTGTCTATACGCCCCTTGATTGGAGAAAATAATGTAAAACCAATGTCCGGTAGGTTCAAATAAGACGATTTACCTATGTTTTCACCCCCTTCCGGTCCCCATGGCGGCCCGAATAACCAAATACCATAATAAATATATGCGCAGGGGTATATGCTTAATATATATGTCTAGTTTTTATTTCTGGAGCCCTCAGTTTTCCAGAAAAATACGAAAAACCAATATGCGGTATTACCCGGAATATCCGTCAAGGCCCTGGCATCCCATTTTAGTTCCGTAGTAGGCAACTTCTGGTCCTCAGGGTGGCTTGATCTACATGTATGATACCTCAAGACGTTTGTCAATGCCTCTGCTTGATAACTATTCCCCTTAGATCATTCCATAGGACCTGTGGAGCAAGTCAGAAGTAAAAAACCATGGTCTGGTAGGTCAAAATTTCCGGCTGTACAACCATTATGGCTCAATTTTCGTCCACTTCCGGTCTCCAGGATAGCTTGACATAAATGTAATATACCTCATAATGTTTGTACATGTCTCTGCTTTATAAATATATACAGTAAGACTGTCTATACGCCCCTTGATTGGAGTAAATAATGTAAAACCAATGTCCGGTAGGTTCAAATAAGACAATTTACCTATGTTTTCACCCCCTTCCGGTCCCCATGGCGGCCCGAATAACCAAATACCTTAATAAATATGTGCGCAGGGGTATCTGCTTAATATATATGTTGATTTTGTTATTTCTGGAGCCCTCAGTTTGCCAGAAAAATACGAAAAACCTATATGCGGTATTACCCGAATATCCGTCAGGGTCCTGGCATCCCATTTTAGCTCCGTAATAGGCAATTTCCGGTCCTCAGGGTGGCTTGATCTACATGTATGATACTTCAAAATGTTTGTCAATGCCTCTGCTTGATAACTATTCCCCGTAGATCATTACATAGGACCTGTGGAGCAAGTCAGAAGTAAAACACCATGGTCGTGTAGGTCAAAATTGCCGGCTGTACAACCATTATGGCTCAATTTTCGCCCACTTCCGGTCTCCAGGATAGCTTGACATACATGTATTATACCTCAAAATGTTTGTACATGTATCTGCTTTATAAATATATACAGTAAGACTGTCTATACGCCCCTTGATTGGAGTAAATAATTTAAAACCAATGTCCGGCGGTATGTTAAAATAAGACGGTTTACCTATGTTTTCACCCCTTCCGGTCCCCATGGGGGCCCGAATAACCAAATATCTTAATAAATATGTGAGCAGGGGTATCTGCTTAATATATATGTCTAGTTTTTATTTCTGGAGCCCTCCGTTAGCCAGAAAAATGCGAAAAACCAATATGCGGTATTACCAGGAATATCCATCAGGGTCCTGGCATACCATCGTGGGATTATTAATTCGGTAAAGGTAGGATCTTTTAAAATTTAGTTTCAAAATATATAACAATATTATTATTTATTCAGTAAGAACTTTAACATAAAGTGCTCACACGTGTGTATTGCAACATTTACTAATTCACACCAGGTCAGCCACAAGCCAATTGTCACCTGATTACATTCACGATAATCAGCGGAAAGAAAAGCGGCATGTTTCCTTAATATATGTCTGTACAGTAATGAATACATGCCTATTTGTGTCAATATTATAAATTTGACTTCCAAACAGCAAGGTGTTTAAGTCAATGTGTACATTTGCAGCTAATAAAGAACGGTACAAAATATTTCTTTGTTCATCAAACCTATTGCTGTACAATAAAAAATGTTCAGCATTCTCTGTGGAATATCCACAAGACCAAGATGGGCTATGAATCAAATTAACATGAAATAGATCATTATGTAATGCACTACAATTATTCCTTATTCTAGTATGCAGTATATTTAAATATCTGTTGCCAATATTATAATAGGAGGGGGGTTTAGCATTTGTATAGTAGTGTTGTTTCAATTTGTACTTGAAGGATTCAAAAGTTGAAAGTTGACGTATTCTCAGGTCTAATAAATTCCATAACTTGGTCGTCGAAAGAAAAAATGACTGTTGGGATATCGATAATCTGTTTGTAGTTTGACTAATATTATGCCTATTTCGTAAATTATAGTTGTTAGTGTCCCCATGGCGGTCCGAATAACCAAATACCTTAATAAATATGTGCGCAGGGGTATCTGCTTAATATATATGTCTAGTTTTTATTTCTGGAGCCCTCAGTTTGCCAGAAAAATACGAAAAACCAATATGCGGTATTACCCGGAATATCCGTCACGGTCCTGGCATCCCATTTTAGCTTCGTAATAGGTAATTTCCGGTCCTCAGGGTGGCTTGATCTACATGTATGATACCTCAAAACATTGGTCAATGCCTATGCTTGATAACTATTCCCTGTAGATCATTCCATAGGACCTGTGGAGCAAGTCAGAAGTAAAAAACCATGGTCTGGTAGGTCAAAATTGTCGACTCTACAACCATTATGGCTCAATTGTCGTCCACTTCCGGTCTCCAGGATAGCTTGATATACATGTATTATACCTCAAAATGTTTGTACATGTCTCTGCTTTATAAATATATACAGTAAGACTGTCTATACGCCCCTTGATTGGAGTAAATAATGTAAAACCAATGTCCGGTAGGTTCAAATAAGACGATTTACCTATGTTTTCACCCCCTTCCGGTCCCCATGGCGGCCCGAATAACCAAATACCTTAATAAATATGTGCGCAGGGGTATCTGCTTAATATATATGTCTAGTTTTTATTTCTGGAGCCCTCAGTTTGCCAGAAAAATACGAAAAACCAATGTGCTGTATTATCCGGGATATCGTCACGGTCCTGGCATCCCATTTTAGCTCCGTAATAGGCAATTTCCGGTCCTCAGGGTGGCTTGATCTACATGTATGATACCTCAAACGTTTGTCAATGCCTCTGCTTGATAACTATTCCCCGTAGATCATTACATAGGACCTGTGGAGCAAGTCAGAAGTAAAAAACCATGGTCGGGTAGGTCAAAATTGCCGGCTGTACAACCATTATGGCTCAATTTTCGTCCACTTCCGGTCTCCAGAATAGCTTGACATACATGTATTATACCTCAAAATGTTTGTACATGTCTCTGCTTTATAAATATATACAGTAAGACTGTCTATACATCCCTTGATTGGAGAAAATAATGTAAAACCAATGTCAGGTAGGTTCAAATAAGACAATTTACCGATGTTTTCAACCCCTTCCGGTCACCATGGCGGCCCGAATAACCAAATACCTTAATAAATATGTGCGCAGGGGTATCTGCTTAATATATATGTTGATTTTTTTATTTCTGGAGCCCTCAGTTTCTCAGAAAAATACGAAAAACCAATATGCGGTATTACCCGGAATATCCGTCAGGGTCCTGGCATCCCATTTTAGCTCCGTAATAGGCAATTTCCGGTCCTCAGGGTGGCTTGATCTACATGTATGATACCTCAAAATGTTTGTCAATGTCTCTGCTTGATAACTATTCCCCGTAGATCATTACATAGGACCTGTGGAGCAAGTCAGAAGTAAAACACCATGGTCGGGTAGGTCAAAATTGCCGGCTGTACAACCATTATGGCTCAATTTCCGTCCACTTCCGGTCTCCAGGATAGCTTGACATACATCTATTATACCTCAAAATGTTTGTACATGTATCTTCTTTATAAATATATACAGTAAGACTGTCTATACGCCCCTCGATTGAAGTAAATAATGTAAAACCAATGTCCGGCGATAGGTTAAAATAAGACGGTTTACCTATGTTTTCACCCCCTTCCGGTCCCCATGGGGGCCCGAATAACCAAATATCTTAATAAATATGTGAGCAGGGGTATCTGCTTAATATAGATGTCTAGTTTTTATTTCTGGAGCCCTCCGTTAGCCAGAAAAATGCGAAAAACCAATATGCGGTATTACCAGGAATATCCATCAGGGTCCTGGCATACCATCGTGGGATTATTAATTCGGTAAAGGTAGGATCTTTTAAAATTTAGTTTCAAAATATATAACAATATTATTATTTATTCAGTAAGAACTTTAACATAAAGTGTTCACACGTGTGTATTGCAACATTTACTAATTCACACCAGGTCAGCCACAAGCCAATTGTCACCTGATTACATTCACGATAATCAGCGGAAAGAAAAGCGGCATGTTTCCTTAATATATGTCTGTACAGTAATGAATACATGCCTATTTGTGTCAATATTATAAATTTGACTTTCAAACAGCAAGGTGTTTAAGTCAATGTGTACATTTGCAGCTAATAAAGAACGGTACAAAATATTTCTTTGTTCATCAAACCTATTGCTGTACAATAAAAAATGTTCAGCATTCTCTGTGGAATATCCACAAGACCAAGATGGGCTATGAATCAAATTAACATGAAATAGATCATTATGTAATGCACTACAATTATTCCTTATTCTAGTATGCAGTATATTTAAATATCTGTTGCCAATATTATAATAGGAGGGGGGTTTAGCATTTTTATAGTAGTGTTGTTTCAATTTGTACTTGAAGGATTCAAAAGTTGAAAGTTGACGTATTCTCAGGTCTAATAAATTCCATAACTTGGTCGTCGAAAGAAAAAATGACTGTTGGGATATCGATAATCTGTTTGTAGTTTGACTAATATTATGACTATTTCGTAAATTATAGTTGTTAGTGTCCCCATGGCGGTCCGAATAACCAAATACCTTAATAAATATGTGCGCAGGGGTATCTGCTTAATATATATGTCTAGTTTTTATTTCTGGAGCCCTCAGTTTGCCAGAAAAATACGAAAAACCAATATGCGCTATTACCCGGAATATCCGTCACGGTCCTGGCATCCCATTTTAGCTCCGTAATAGGCAACTTCAGGTCCTCAGGGTGGCTTGATCTACATGTATGATACCTCAAAACGTTTGTCAATGCCTCTGCTTGATAACTATTCCCCGTAGATCATTCCATAGGAATGGAGCAAGTCAGAAGTAAAAAACCATGGTCTTCCGGTCTCTAGGATAGCTTGACTTACATGTATTATACCTCAAAATGTTTGTACATGTCTCTGCTTTATAAATATATACAGTAAGACTGTCTATACGCCCCCTGATTGGAGAAAATAATGTAAAACCAATGTCCGGTAGGTTCAAATAAGACGATTTGCCTATGTTTTCACCCCCTTCCGGTAGTTTAAGCATATTTTATTGTCCAAAAACATGACAATAGGATCAGATACAAGTTTTTCAACTTAGAACATCTTCTCTTTTATATAAACAATATACAAATACAATTGAACATAAATACACAAAAGCTACAGTCTTTCTTAATAATTAGAAAAACAACAAAAAACAACAACATGAAATGTACGAGTGCAACACAATTTGAAATTTACCCAATGACAAATCGAACAGACCTTTACAATAAATGGACTAGTTGATAGAACACACCTAGAATGAAGAAAATCAATAATTGTTATACAATGTAGTGGGATTATTAATTCGGTAAAGGTAGGATCTTTTAAAATTTAGTTTCAAAATATATAACAATATCATTATTTATTCAGTAAGAATTTTAACATAAAGTGCTCACACGTGTGTATTGCAACATTTACTAATTCACACCAGGTCAGCCACAAGCCAATTGTCACCTGATTACATTCACGATAATCAGCGGAAAGAAAAGCGACATGTTTCCTTAATATATGTCTGTACAGTAATGAATACATGCCTATTTGTGTCAATATTATAAATTTGACTTCCAAACAGCAAGGTGTTTAAGTCAATGTGTACATTTGCAGCTAATAAAGAACGGTACAAAATATTTCTTTGTGCATCAAACCTATTGCAGTACAATAAAAAATGTTCAGCATTCTCTGTGGAATATCCACAAGACCAAGATGGGCTATGAATCAAATTAACATGAAATAGATCATTATGTAATGCACTACAATTATTTCTTATTCTAGTATGCAGTATATTTAAATATCTGTTGCCAATATTATAATAGGAGGGGGGTTTAGCATTTTTATAGTAGTGTTGTTTCAATTTGTACTTGAAGGATTCAAAAGTTGAAAGTTGACGTATTCTCAGGTCTAATAAATTCCATAACTTGGTCGTCGAAAGAAAAAATGACTGTTGGGATATCGATAATCTGTTTGTAGTTTGACTAATATTATGACTATTTCGTAAATTATAGTTGTTAGTGTCCCCATGGCGGTCCGAATAACCAAATACCTTAATAAATATGTGCGCAGGGGTATCTGCTTAATATATATGTCTAGTTTTTATTTCTGGAGCCCTCCGTTAGCCAGAAAAATGCGAAAAACCAATATGCGGTATTACCCGGAATATCCGTCAGGGTCCTGGCATTCCATTTTAGCTCCGTAATAGGCAACTTTCGGTCCTCAGGGTGGCTTGATCTACATATATGATACCTCAAAACGTTTGTCAATGCCTCTTCTTGAAAACTATTCCCCGTAGATCATTCCATAGGACATGTGGACCAAGTCAGAATTAAAAAACCATGGTCGGGTAGGTCAAAATTGCCGGCTGTACAACCATTATGGCTCAATTTTCGTCCACTTCCGGTCTCCAGGATAGCTTGACATACATGTATTATACCTCAAAATGTTTGTACATGTCTCTGCTTTATAAATATATACAGTAAGACTGTCTATACGCCCCTTGATTGGAGTAAATAATGTAAAACCAATGTCCGGTAGGTTCAAATAAGACGATTTACCTATGTTTTCACCCCCTTCCGGTCCCCATGGCGGCCCGAATAACCAAATACCTTAATAAATATGTGCGTAGGGGTATCTGCTTAATATATATGTCTAGTTTTTATTTCTGGAGCCCTCCGTTAGCCAGAAAAATGCGAAAAACCAATATGCGGTACTACCCGGAATATCCGTCACGGTCCTGGCATTCCATTTTAGCTCCGTAATAGGCAACCTCCGGTCCTCAGGGTGGCTTGATCTACATATATGATACCTCAAAACGTTTGTCAATGCCTCTTCTTGATAACTATTCCCCGTAGATCATTCCATAGGACCTGTGGACCAAGTCAGAATTAAAAAACCATGGTCGGGTAGGTCAAAATTGCCGGCTGTACAACCATTATGGCTCAATTTTCGTCCACTTCCGGTCTCCAGGATAGCTTGACATACATGTATTATACCTCAAAATGTTTGTACATGTCTCTGCTTTATAAATATATACAGTAAGACTATCTATACGCCCCTTGATTGGAGAAAATAATGTAAAACCAATGTCTGTAGGTTCAAATAAAACGATTTACCTATGTTTTCATTCCCTTCCGGTCCCCATGGCGGCCCGAATAACCAAATATCTCAATAGATATGTGCGCAGGGGTATCTGCTTAATATATATGTTGATTTTTTTATTTCTGGAGCCCTCAGTTTGCCAGAAAAATACGAAAAACCAATATGCGGTATTACCCGGAATATCCGTCAGGGTCCTGGCATCCCATTTAAGCTCCGTAATAGGTAATTTCCGTTCCTCAGGGTGGCTTGATCTACATGTATGATACCTCAAAACATTGGTCAATGCCTATGCTTGATAACTATTCCCCGTAGATCATTCCATAGGACCTGTGGAGCAAGTCAGAAGTAAAAAACCATGGTCGGGTAGGTCAAAATTGCCGACTGTACAACCATTATGGCTCAATTTTCGTCCACTTCCGGTCTCCAGGATAGCTTGACATACATGTATTATACCTCAAAATGTTTGTACATGTCTCTGCTTTATAAATATATACAGTAAGACTGTCTATACGCCCCTTGATTGGAGTAAATAATGTAAAACCAATGTCCGGTAGGTTCAAATAAGACGATTTACCTATGTTTTCACCCTCTTCCGGTCCCCATGGCGGCCCGAATAACCAAATACCTTAATAAATATGTGCGCAGGGGTATCTGCTTAATATATATGTCTAGTTTTTATTTCTGGAGCCCTCAGTTTGCCAGAAAAATACGAAAAACCAATGTGCTGTATTATCCGGGATATCGTCACGGTCCTGGCATCCCATTTTAGCTCCGTAATAGGCAATTTCCGGTCCTCAGGGTGGCTTGATCTACATGTATGATACCTCAAAACGTTTGTCAATGCCTCTGCTTGATAACTATTCCCCGTAGATCATTACATAGGACCTGTGGAGCAAGTCAGAAGTAAAAAACCATGGTCGGGTAGGTCAAAATTGCGGCTGTACAACCATTATGGCTCAATTTTCGTCCACTTCCGGTCTCCAGGATAGCTTGACATACATGTATTATACCTCAAAATGTTTGTACATGTCTCTGCTTTATAAATATATACAGTAAGACTGTCTATACATCCCTTGATTGGAGAAAATAATGTAAAACCAATGTCAGGTAGGTTCAAATAAGACAATTTACCGATGTTTTCAACCCCTTCCGGTCCCCATGGCGGCCCGAATAACCAAATACCTTAATAAATATGTGCGCAGGGGTATCTGCTTAATATATATGTTGATTTTTTTATTTCTGGAGCCCTCAGTTTGCCAGAAAAATACGAAAAACCAATATGCGGTATTACCCGGAATATCCGTCAGGGTCCTGGCATCCCATTTTAGCTCCGTAATAGGCAATTTCCGGTCCTCAGGGTGGCTTGATCTACATGTATGATACTTCAAAATGTTTGTCAATGTCTCTGCTTGATAACTATTCCCCGTAGATCATTACATAGGACCTGTGGAGCAAGTCAGAAGTAAAACACCATGGTCGGGTAGGTCAAAATTGCCGGCTGTACAACCATTATGGCTCAATTTCCGTCCACTTCCGGTCTCCAGGATAGCTTGACATACATCTATTATACCTCAAAATGTTTGTACATGTATCTTCTTTATAAATATATACAGTAAGACTGTCTATACGCCCCTCGATTGAAGTAAATAATGTAAAACCAATGTCCGGCGATAGGTTAAAATAAGACGATTTACCTATGTTTTCACCCCCTTCCGGTCCCCATGGGGGCCCGAATAACCAAATATCTTAATAAATATGTGAGCAGGGGTATCTGCTTAATATAGATGTCTAGTTTTTATTTCTGGAGCCCTCCGTTAGCCAGAAAAATGCGAAAAACCAATATGCGGTATTACCAGGAATATCCATCAGGGTCCTGGCATACCATCGTGGGATTATTAATTCGGTAAAGGTAGGATCTTTTAAAATTTAGTTTCAAAATATATAACAATATTATTATTTATTCAGTAAGAATTTTAACATAAAGTGCTCACACGTGTGTATTGCAACATTTACTAATTCACACCAGGTCAGCCACAAGCCAATTGTCACCTGATTACATTCACGATAATCAGCGGAAAGAAAAGCGGCATGTTTCCTTAATATATGTCTGTACAGTAATGAATACATGCCTATTTGTGTCAATATTATAAATTTGACTTTCAAACAGCAAGGTGTTTAAGTCAATGTGTACATTTGCAGCTAATAAAGAACGGTACAAAATATTTCTTTGTTCATCAAACCTATTGCTGTACAATAAAAAATGTTCAGCATTCTCTGTGGAATATCCACAAGACCAAGATGGGCTATGAATCAAATTAACATGAAATAGATCATTATGTAATGCACTACAATTATTCCTTATTCTAGTATGCAGTATATTTAAATATCTGTTGCCAATATTATAATAGGAGGGGGGTTTAGCATTTTTATAGTAGTGTTGTTTCAATTTGTACTTGAAGGATTCAAAAGTTGAAAGTTGACGTATTCTCAGGTCTAATAAATTCCATAACTTGGTCGTCGAAAGAAAAAATGACTGTTGGGATATCGATAATCTGTTTGTAGTTTGACTAATATTATGACTATTTCGTAAATTATAGTTGTTAGTGTCCCCATGGCGGTCCGAATAACCAAATACCTTAATAAATATGTGCGCAGGGGTATCTGCTTAATATATATGTCTAGTTTTTATTTCTGGAGCCCTCAGTTTGCCAGAAAAATACGAAAAACCAATATGCGCTATTACCCGGAATATCCGTCACGGTCCTGGCATCCCATTTTAGCTCCGTAATAGGCAACTTCAGGTCCTCAGGGTGGCTTGATCTACATGTATGATACCTCAAAACGTTTGTCAATGCCTCTGCTTGATAGCTATTCCCCGTAGATCATTCCATAGGAATGGAGCAAGTCAGAAGTAAAAAACCATGGTCTTCCGGTCTCTAGGATAGCTTGACTTACATGTATTATACCTCAAAATGTTTGTACATGTCTCTGCTTTATAAATATATACAGTAAGACTGTCTATACGCCCCTTGATTGGAGAAAATAATGTAAAACCAATGTCCGGTAGGTTCAAATAAGACGATTTGCCTATGTTTTCACCCCCTTCCGGTAGTTTAAGCATATTTTATTGTCCAAAAACATGACAATAGGATCAGATACAAGTTTTTCAACTTAGAACATCTTCTCTTTTATATAAACAATATACAAATACAATTGAACATAAATACACAAAAGCTACAATCTTTCTTAATAATTAGAAAAACAACAAAAAACAACAACATGAAATGTACGAGTGCAACACAATTTGAAATTTACCCAATGACAAATCGAACAGACCTTTACAATAAATGGACTAGTTTATAGAACACACCTAGAATGAAGAAAATCAATAATTGTTATACAATGTAGTGGGATTATTAATTCGGTAAAGGTAGGATCTTTTAAAATTTAGTTTCAAAATATATAACAATATCATTATTTATTCAGTAAGAATTTTAACATAAAGTGCTCACACGTGTGTATTGCAACATTTACTAATTCACACCAGGTCAGCCACAAGCCAATTGTCACCTGATTACATTCACGATAATCAGCGGAAAGAAAAGCGACATGTTTCCTTAATATATGTCTGTACAGTAATGAATACATGCCTATTTGTGTCAATATTATAAATTTGACTTCCAAACAGCAAGGTGTTTAAGTCAATGTGTACATTTGCAGCTAATAAAGAACGGTACAAAATATTGCTTTGTGCATCAAACCTATTGCAGTACAATAAAAAATGTTCAGCATTCTCTGTGGAATATCCACAAGACCAAGATGGGCTATGAATCAAATTAACATGAAATAGATCATTATGTAATGCACTACAATTATTTCTTATTCTAGTATGCAGTATATTTAAATATCTGTTGCCAATATTATAATAGGAGGGGGGTTTAGCATTTTTATAGTATTGTTGTTTCAATTTGTACTTGAAGGATTCAAAAGTTGAAAGTTGACGTATTCTCAGGTCTAATAAATTCCATAACTTGGTCGTCGAAAGAAAAAATGACTGTTGGGATATCGATAATCTGTTTGTAGTTTGACTAATATTATGACTATTTCGTAAATTATAGTTGTTAGTGTCCCCATGGCGGTCCGAATAACCAAATACCTTAATAAATATGTGCGCAGGGGTATCTGCTTAATATATATGTCTAGTTTTTATTTCTGGAGCCCTCCGTTAGCCAGAAAAATGCGAAAAACCAATATGCGGTATTACCCGGAATATCCGTCAGGGTCCTGGCATTCCATTTTAGCTCCGTAATAGGCAACTTCCGGTCCTCAGGGTGGCTTGATCTACATATATGATACCTCAAAACGTTTGTCAATGCCTCTTCTTGAAAACTATTCCCCGTAGATCATTCCATAGGACATGTGGACCAAGTCAGAATTAAAAAACCATGGTCGGGTAGGTCAAAATTGCCGGCTGTACAACCATTATGGCTCAATTTTCGTCCACTTCCGGTCTCCAGGATAGCTTGACATACATGTATTATACCTCAAAATGTTTGTACATGTCTCTGCTTTATAAATATATACAGTAAGACTGTCTATACGCCCCTTGATTGGAGTAAATAATGTAAAACCAATGTCCGGTAGGTTCAAATAAGACGATTTACCTATGTTTTCACCCCCTTCCGGTCCCCATGGCGGCCCGAATAACCAAATACCTTAATAAATATGTGCGTAGGGGTATCTGCTTAATATATATGTCTAGTTTTTATTTCTGGAGCCCTCCGTTAGCCAGAAAAATGCGAAAAACCAATATGCGGTACTACCCGGAATATCCGTCACGGTCCTGGCATTCCATTTTAGCTCCGTAATAGGCAACCTCCGGTCCTCAGGGTGGCTTGATCTACATATATGATACCTCAAAACGTTTGTCAATGCCTCTTCTTGATAACTATTCCCCGTAGATCATTCCATAGGACCTGTGGACCAAGTCAGAATTAAAAAACCATGGTCGGGTAGGTCAAAATTGCCGGCTGTACAACCATTATGGCTCAATTTTCGTCCACTTCCGGTCTCCAGGATAGCTTGACATACATGTATTATACCTCAAAATGTTTGTACATGTCTCTGCTTTATAAATATATACAGTAAGACTATCTATACGCCCCTTGATTGGAGAAAATAATGTAAAACCAATGTCTGTAGGTTCAAATAAAACGATTTACCTATGTTTTCATTCCCTTCCGGTCCCCATGGCGGCCCGAATAACCAAATATCTCAATAGATATGTGCGCAGGGGTATCTGCTTAATATATATGTTGATTTTTTTATTTCTGGAGCCCTCAGTTTGCCAGAAAAATACGAAAAACCAATATGCGGTATTACCCGGAATATCCGTCAGGGTCCTGGCATCCCATTTAAGCTCCGTAATAGGTAATTTCCGTTCCTCAGGGTGGCTTGATCTACATGTATGATACCTCAAAACATTGGTCAATGCCTATGCTTGATAACTATTCCCCGTAGATCATTCCATAGGACCTGTGGAGCAAGTCAGAAGTAAAAAACCATGGTCGGGTAGGTCAAAATTGCCGACTGTACAACCATTATGGCTCAATTTTCGTCCACTTCCGGTCTCCAGGATAGCTTGACATACATGTATTATACCTCAAAATGTTTGTACATGTCTCTGCTTTATAAATATATACAGTAAGACTGTCTATACGCCCCTTGATTGGAGTAAATAATGTAAAACCAATGTCCGGTAGGTTCAAATAAGACGATTTACCTATGTTTTCACCCTCTTCCGGTCCCCATGGCGGCCCGAATAACCAAATACCTTAATAAATATGTGCGCAGGGGTATCTGCTTAATATATATGTCTAGTTTTTATTTCTGGAGCCCTCAGTTTGCCAGAAAAATACGAAAAACCAATGTGCTGTATTATCCGGGATATCGTCACGGTCCTGGCATCCCATTTTAGCTCCGTAATAGGCAATTTCCGGTCCTCAGGGTGGCTTGATCTACATGTATGATACCTCAAAACGTTTGTCAATGCCTCTGCTTGATAACTATTCCCCGTAGATCATTACATAGGACCTGTGGAGCAAGTCAGAAGTAAAAAACCATGGTCGGGTAGGTCAAAATTGCGGCTGTACAACCATTATGGCTCAATTTTCGTCCACTTCCGGTCTCCAGGATAGCTTGACATACATGTATTATACCTCAAAATGTTTGTACATGTCTCTGCTTTATAAATATATACAGTAAGACTGTCTATACATCCCTTGATTGGAGAAAATAATGTAAAACCAATGTCAGGTAGGTTCAAATAAGACAATTTACCGATGTTTTCAACCCCTTCCGGTCCCCATGGCGGCCCGAATAACCAAATACCTTAATAAATATGTGCGCAGGGGTATCTGCTTAATATATATGTTGATTTTTTTATTTCTGGAGCCCTCAGTTTGCCAGAAAAATACGAAAAACCAATATGCGGTATTACCCGGAATATCCGTCAGGGTCCTGGCATCCCATTTTAGCTCCGTAATAGGCAATTTCCGGTCCTCAGGGTGGCTTGATCTACATGTATGATACTTCAAAATGTTTGTCAATGTCTCTGCTTGATAACTATTCCCCGTAGATCATTACATAGGACCTGTGGAGCAAGTCAGAAGTAAAACACCATGGTCGGGTAGGTCAAAATTGCCGGCTGTACAACCATTATGGCTCAATTTCCGTCCACTTCCGGTCTCCAGGATAGCTTGACATACATCTATTATACCTCAAAATGTTTGTACATGTATCTTCTTTATAAATATATACAGTAAGACTGTCTATACGCCCCTCGATTGAAGTAAATAATGTAAAACCAATGTCCGGCGATAGGTTAAAATAAGACGATTTACCTATGTTTTCACCCCCTTCCGGTCCCCATGGGGGCCCGAATAACCAAATATCTTAATAAATATGTGAGCAGGGGTATCTGCTTAATATAGATGTCTAGTTTTTATTTCTGGAGCCCTCCGTTAGCCAGAAAAATGCGAAAAACCAATATGCGGTATTACCAGGAATATCCATCAGGGTCCTGGCATACCATCGTGGGATTATTAATTCGGTAAAGGTAGGATCTTTTAAAATTTAGTTTCAAAATATATAACAATATTATTATTTATTCAGTAAGAATTTTAACATAAAGTGCTCACACGTGTGTATTGCAACATTTACTAATTCACACCAGGTCAGCCACAAGCCAATTGTCACCTGATTACATTCACGATAATCAGCGGAAAGAAAAGCGGCATGTTTCCTTAATATATGTCTGTACAGTAATGAATACATGCCTATTTGTGTCAATATTATAAATTTGACTTTCAAACAGCAAGGTGTTTAAGTCAATGTGTACATTTGCAGCTAATAAAGAACGGTACAAAATATTTCTTTGTTCATCAAACCTATTGCTGTACAATAAAAAATGTTCAGCATTCTCTGTGGAATATCCACAAGACCAAGATGGGCTATGAATCAAATTAACATGAAATAGATCATTATGTAATGCACTACAATTATTCCTTATTCTAGTATGCAGTATATTTAAATATCTGTTGCCAATATTATAATAGGAGGGGGGTTTAGCATTTTTATAGTAGTGTTGTTTCAATTTGTACTTGAAGGATTCAAAAGTTGAAAGTTGACGTATTCTCAGGTCTAATAAATTCCATAACTTGGTCGTCGAAAGAAAAAATGACTGTTGGGATATCGATAATCTGTTTGTAGTTTGACTAATATTATGACTATTTCGTAAATTATAGTTGTTAGTGTCCCCATGGCGGTCCGAATAACCAAATACCTTAATAAATATGTGCGCAGGGGTATCTGCTTAATATATATGTCTAGTTTTTATTTCTGGAGCCCTCAGTTTGCCAGAAAAATACGAAAAACCAATATGCGCTATTACCCGGAATATCCGTCACGGTCCTGGCATCCCATTTTAGCTCCGTAATAGGCAACTTCAGGTCCTCAGGGTGGCTTGATCTACATGTATGATACCTCAAAACGTTTGTCAATGCCTCTGCTTGATAGCTATTCCCCGTAGATCATTCCATAGGAATGGAGCAAGTCAGAAGTAAAAAACCATGGTCTTCCGGTCTCTAGGATAGCTTGACTTACATGTATTATACCTCAAAATGTTTGTACATGTCTCTGCTTTATAAATATATACAGTAAGACTGTCTATACGCCCCTTGATTGGAGAAAATAATGTAAAACCAATGTCCGGTAGGTTCAAATAAGACGATTTGCCTATGTTTTCACCCCCTTCCGGTAGTTTAAGCATATTTTATTGTCCAAAAACATGACAATAGGATCAGATACAAGTTTTTCAACTTAGAACATCTTCTCTTTTATATAAACAATATACAAATACAATTGAACATAAATACACAAAAGCTACAATCTTTCTTAATAATTAGAAAAACAACAAAAAACAACAACATGAAATGTACGAGTGCAACACAATTTGAAATTTACCCAATGACAAATCGAACAGACCTTTACAATAAATGGACTAGTTTATAGAACACACCTAGAATGAAGAAAATCAATAATTGTTATACAATGTAGTGGGATTATTAATTCGGTAAAGGTAGGATCTTTTAAAATTTAGTTTCAAAATATATAACAATATCATTATTTATTCAGTAAGAATTTTAACATAAAGTGCTCACACATGTGTATTGCAACATTTACTAATTCACACCAGGTCAGCCACAAGCCAATTGTCACCTGATTACATTCACGATAATCAGCGGAAAGAAAAGCGACATGTTTCCTTAATATATGTCTGTACAGTAATGAATACATGCCTATTTGTGTCAATATTATAAATTTGACTTCCAAACAGCAAGGTGTTTAAGTCAATGTGTACATTTGCAGCTAATAAAGAACGGTACAAAATATTGCTTTGTGCATCAAACCTATTGCAGTACAATAAAAAATGTTCAGCATTCTCTGTGGAATATCCACAAGACCAAGATGGGCTATGAATCAAATTAACATGAAATAGATCATTATGTAATGCACTACAATTATTTCTTATTCTAGTATGCAGTATATTTAAATATCTGTTGCCAATATTATAATAGGAGGGGGGTTTAGCATTTTTATAGTATTGTTGTTTCAATTTGTACTTGAAGGATTCAAAAGTTGAAAGTTGACGTATTCTCAGGTCTAATAAATTCCATAACTTGGTCGTCGAAAGAAAAAATGACTGTTGGGATATCGATAATCTGTTTGTAGTTTGACTAATATTATGACTATTTCGTAAATTATAGTTGTTAGTGTCCCCATGGCGGTCCGAATAACCAAATACCTTAATAAATATGTGCGCAGGGGTATCTGCTTAATATATATGTCTAGTTTTTATTTCTGGAGCCCTCCGTTAGCCAGAAAAATGCGAAAAACCAATATGCGGTATTACACGGAATATCCGTCACGGTCCTGGCATCCCATTTTAGCTCCGTAATAGGCAACTTCCGGTCCTCAGGGTGGCTTGATCTACATATATGATACCTCAAAACGTTTGTCAATGCCTCTTCTTGAAAACTATTCCCCGTAGATCATTCCATAGGACCTGTGGACCAAGTCAGAATTAAAAAACCATGGTCGGGTAGGTCAAAATTGCCGGCTGTACAACCATTATGGCTCAATTTTCGTCCACTTCCGGTCTCCAGGATAGCTTGACATACATGTATTATACCTCAAAATGTTTGTACATGTCTCTGCTTTATAAATATATACAGTAAGACTGTCTATACGCCCCTTGATTGGAGTAAATAATGTAAAACCAATGTCCGGTAGGTTCAAATAAGACGATTTACCTATGTTTTCACCCCCTTCCGGTCCCCATGGCGGCCCGAATAACCAAATACCTTAATAAATATGTGCGTAGGGGTATCTGCTTAATATATATGTCTAGTTTTTATTTCTGGAGCCCTCCGTTAGCCAGAAAAATGCGAAAAACCAATATGCGGTACTACCCGGAATATCCGTCAGGGTCCTGGCATTCCATTTTAGCTCCGTAATAGGCAACTTCCGGTCCTCAGGGTGGCTTGATCTACATATATGATACCTCAAAACGTTTGTCAATGCCTTTTCTTGATAACTATTCCCCGTAGATCATTCCATAGGACCTGTGGACCAAGTCAGAATTAAAAAACCATGGTCGGGTAGGTCAAAATTGCCGGCTGTACAACCATTATGGCTCAATTTTCGTCCACTTCCGGTCTCCAGGATAGCTTGACATACATGTATTATACCTCAAAATGTTTGTACATGTCTCTGCTTTATAAATATATACAGTAAGACTATCTATACGCCCCTTGATTGGAGAAAATAATGTAAAACCAATGTCTGTAGGTTCAAATAAGACGATTTACCTATGTTTTCATTCCCTTCCGGTCCCCATGGCGGCCCGAATAACCAAATATCTCAATAGATATGTGCGCAGGGGTATCTGCTTAATATATATGTTGATTTTTTTATTTCTGGAGCCCTCAGTTTGCCAGAAAAATACGAAAAACCAATATGCGGTATTACCCGGAATATCCGTCAGGGTCCTGGCATCCCATTTTAGCTCCGTAATAGGTAATTTCCGGTCCTCAGGGTGGCTTGATCTACATGTATGATACCTCAAAACATTGGTCAATGCCTATGCTTGATAACTATTCCCCGTAGATCATTCCATAGGACCTGTGGAGCAAATCAGAAGTAAAAAACCATGGTCGGGTAGGTCAAAATTGCCGACTGTACAACCATTATGGCCCAATTTTCGTCCACTTCCGGTCTCCAGGATAGCTTGACATACATGTATTATACCTCAAAATGTTTGTACATGTCTCTGCTTTATAAATATATACAGTAAGACTGTCTATACGCCCCTTGATTGGAGTAAATAATGTAAAACCAATGTCGGGTAGGTTCAAATAAGACGATTTACCTATGTTTTCACCCCCTTCCGGTCCCCATGGCGGCCCGAATAACCAAATACCTTAATAAATATGTGCGTAGGGGTATCTGCTTAATATATATGTCTAGTTTTTATTTCTGGAGCCCTCCGTTAGCCAGAAAAATGCGAAAAACCAATATGCGGTACTACCCGGAATATCCGTCAGGGTCCTGGCATTCCATTTTAGCTCCGTAATAGGCAACTTCCGGTCCTCAGGGTGGCTTGATCTACATATATGATACCTCAAAACGTTTGTCAATGCCTTTTCTTGATAACTATTCCCCGTAGATCATTCCATAGGACCTGTGGACCAAGTCAGAATTAAAAAACCATGGTCGGGTAGGTCAAAATTGCCGGCTGTACAACCATTATGGCTCAATTTTCGTCCACTTCCGGTCTCCAGGATAGCTTGACATACATGTATTATACCTCAAAATGTTTGTACATGTCTCTGCTTTATAAATATATACAGTAAGACTATCTATACGCCCCTTGATTGGAGAAAATAATGTAAAACCAATGTCTGTAGGTTCAAATAAGACGATTTACCTATGTTTTCATTCCCTTCCGGTCCCCATGGCGGCCCGAATAACCAAATATCTCAATAGATATGTGCGCAGGGGTATCTGCTTAATATATATGTTGATTTTTTTATTTCTGGAGCCCTCAGTTTGCCAGAAAAATACGAAAAACCAATATGCGGTATTACCCGGAATATCCGTCAGGGTCCTGGCATCCCATTTTAGCTCCGTAATAGGTAATTTCCGGTCCTCAGGGTGGCTTGATCTACATGTATGATACCTCAAAACATTGGTCAATGCCTATGCTTGATAACTATTCCCCGTAGATCATTCCATAGGACCTGTGGAGCAAGTCAGAAGTAAAAAACCATGGTCGGGTAGGTCAAAATTGCCGACTGTACAACCATTATGGCTCAATTTGCGTCCACTTCCGGTCTCCAGGATAGCTTGACATACATGTATTATACCTCAAAATGTTTGTACATGTCTCTGCTTTATAAATATATACAGTAAGACTGTCTATACGCCCCTTGATTGGAGTAAATAATGTAAAACCAATGTCGGGTAGGTTCAAATAAGACGATTTACCTATGTTTTCACCCCCTTCCGGTTCCCATGGCGGCCCGAATAACCAAATACCTTAATAAATATGTGCGCAGGGGTATCTGCTTAATATATATGTCTAGTTTTTAATTCTGGAGCCCTCAGTTTGCCAGAAAAATACGAAAAACCAATGTGCTGTATTATCCGGGATATCCGAAACGGTCCTGGCATCCCATTTTAGCTCCGTAATAGGCAATTTCCGGTCCTCAGGGTGGCTTGATCTACATGTATGATACCTCAAAACGTTTGTCAATGCCTCTGCTTGATAACTATTCCCCGTAGATCATTACATAGGACCTGTGGAGCATGTCAGAAGTAAAAAACCATGGTCGGGTAGGTCAAAATTGCCGGCTGTACAACCATTATGGCTCAATGTTCGTCCACTTCCGGTCTCCAGGATAGCTTGACATACATGTATTATACCTCAAAATGTTTGTACATGCCTCCTCTTGATAACTATTCCCCGTAGATCATTCCATAGGACCTGTGGACCAAGTCAGAATTAAAAAACCATGGTCGGGTAGGTCAAAATTGCCTGCTGTACAACCATTATGGCTCAATTTTCGTCCACTTCCGGTCTCCAGGATAGCTTGACATACATGTATTATACCTCAAAATGTTTGTACATGTCTCTGCTTTATAAATATATACAGTAAGACTATCTATACGCCCCTTTATTGGAGAAAATAATGTAAAACCAATGTCTGTAGGTTCAAATAAGACGGTTTACCTATGTTTTCACCCCCTTCCGGTCCCCATGGCGGCCCGAATAACCAAATATCTTAATAGATATGTGCGCAGGGGTATCTGCTTAATATATATGTTGATTTTTTTATTTCTGGAGCCCTCAGTTTGCCAGAAAAATACGAAAAACCAATATGCGGTATTACCCGGAATATCCGTCAGGGTCCTGGCATCCCATTTTAGCTCCGTAATAGGTAATTTCCGGTCCTCAGGGTGGCTTGATCTACATGTATGATACCTCAAAACATTGGTCAATGCCTATGCTTGATAACTATTCCCCGTAGATCATTCCATAGGACCTGTGGAGCAAATCAGAAGTAAAAAACCATGGTCGGGTAGGTCAAAATTGCCGACTGTACAACCATTATGGCCCAATTTTCGTCCACTTCCGGTCTCCAGGATAGCTTGACATACATGTATTATACCTCAAAATGTTTGTACATGTCTCTGCTTTATAAATATATACAGTAAGACTGTCTATACGCCCCTTGATTGGAGTAAATAATGTAAAACCAATGTCGGGTAGGTTCAAATAAGACGATTTACCTATGTTTTCACCCCCTTCCGGTCCCCATGGCGGCCCGAATAACCAAATACCTTAATAAATATGTGCGCGGGAGTATCTGCTTAATATATATGTCTAGTTTTAATTTCTGGAGCCCTCCGTTTGCCAGAAAAATACGAAAAACCAATATGCGGTATTACCCGGAATATCCGTCAGGGTCCTGGCATCCCATTTTAGCTCCGTAATAGGCAACTTCCGGTCCTCAGGGTGACTTGATCTACATGTATGATACCTCAAAACGTTTGTCAATGCCTCTGGTTGATAACTATTCCCCGTAGATCATTGCCGGCTGTACAACCATTATGGCTCAATTTTTGTCCACTTCCGGTCTCCAGGATAGCTTGACATACATGTATTATATCTCAAAATGTTCGTACATGTCTCTGCTTTATAAATATATACAGTAAGACTGTCTATACGCCCCTTGATTGGAGAAAATAATGTAAAACCGATGTCCGGTAGGTTCAAATAAGACGATTTACCTATGTGTTCACCCCCTTCCGGTCCCCATGGCGGCCAGAATAACCAAATACCTTAATAAATATGTGCGCAGGAGTATCTGCTTAATATATATGTCTAGTTTTAATTTCTGGAGCCCTCCGTTTGCCAGAAAAATACGAAAAACCAATATGCCGTATTACCCGGAATATTCGTCGGGGTTCTGGCATCCCATTTTAGCTCCGTAATAGGCAACTTCCGGTCCTCAGAGTGGCTTAATCTACATGTATGATACCTCAAAACGTTTGTCAATGCCTCTGCTTCATAACTATTCCCCGTAGATCATTCTATAGGACCTGTGGAGCAAGTCAGAAGTAAAAAACCATGGTCGGGTAGGTCAAAATTGCAGGCTGTACAACCATTATGGCTCAATGTTCGTCCACTTCCGGTCTCCAGGATAGCTTGACATACATGTATTATACCTCAAAATGTTTGTTCATGTCTCTGCTTTATAAATATATACAGTAAGACTGTCTATACACCCCTTGATTGGAGTAAATAATGTAAAACCAATGTCCGGCGGTAGGTTAAAATAAGACGGTTTACCTATGTGTTCACCCCCTTCCGGTCCCCATGGGGGCCCAAATAACCAAATACCTTAATAAATATGTGCGTAGTGGTCTCTGCTTAATATATATATATCTAGTCTTTATTTCTGGAGCCCTTCGTTAGCCAGAAAAATGCGAAGAACAAATTTGCTGTATTACCCGGAATATCCGTCACAGTTCTGGCATCCCATTTTAGCTCCGTAATAGGCAACTTCCGGTCCTCAGGGTGGCTTGATCTACATGTATGATTCCTCAAAACGTTTGTCAATGCCTCTGCTTGCTAACTATTCCCCATAGATCATACCATAGGACCTGTGGAGCAAGTCAGAATTAAAAAACCATGGTCGTGTAGGTCAAAATTGCCGGCTGTACAACCATTATGGCTCAATTTTCGTCCACTTCCGGTCTCCAGGATAGCTTGACATACATGTATTATACCTCAAAATGTTTGTACATGTCTCTGCTTTATAAATATATACAGTAAGACTGTCTATACATCCCTTGATTGGAGAAAATAATGTAAAACCAATGTCCGGTAGGTTCAAATAAGACGATTTACCTATGTTTTCATCACCTTCCGGTCCCCATGGCGGCTCGAATAACCAAATACCTTAATAAATATGTGCGCAGGGGTATCTGCTTAATATATATGTCTAGTTTTTATTTCTGGAGCCCTCCGTTAGCCAGAAAAAATGCGAAAAACCAATGTGCTGTATTATCCGGAATATTCGTCACCGTCCTGGCATCCCATTTTAGCTCCGTAATAGGCAACTTCCGTTCCTCAGGGTGGCTTGATCTACATGTATGATACCTCAAAACATTTGTCAATGCCTCTGCTTGATAACTATTCCCCGTAGATCATTCCATAGGACCTGTGGAGCAAGTCAGAAGTAAAAAACCATGGTCGGGTAGGTCAAAATTGCAGGCTGTACAACCATTATGGCTCAATTTGCGTCCACTTCCGGTCTCCAGGATAGATTGACATACATGTATTATACCTCAAAATGTGTGTACATGTCTCTGCTTTATAAATATATACAGTAAGACTGTCAATACTCCCCTTGATTGGAGAAAATAATGTAAAACCAATGTCCGGTAGGTTCAAATAAGACGATTTACCGATGTTTTCAACCCCTTCCGGTCCCCATGGGGGCCCGAATAACCAAATACCTTAATAAATATGTGCGCAGGGGTATCTGCTTAATATATATGTTGATTTTTGTATTTCTGGAGCCCTCAGTTTGCCAGAAAAATACGAAAAACCAATATGCGGTATTACCCGTAATATCCGTCAGGGTCCTGGCATCCCATTTTAGCTCCGTAATAGGCAACTTCCGGTCCTCAGGGTGGCTTGATCTACATGTATGATACCTCAAAACGTTTGTTAATGCCTCTGGTTGATAACTATTCCCCGTAGATCATTCCATAGGACCTGTGGAGCAAGTCAGAAGTAAAAAATCATGGTCGGGTAGGTCAAAATTGCAGGCTGTACAACCATTATGGCTCAATTTTCGTCCACTTCCAGTCTCCAGGATAGCTTGACATACATGTATTATATCTCAAAATTTTCGTACATGTCTCTGCTTTATAAATATATACAGTAAGACTGTCTATACGCCCCTTGATTGGAGAAAATAATGTAAAACCAATGTCCGGTAGGTTCAAATAAGACGATTTACCTATGTGTTCACCCCCTTCCGGTCCCCATGGCGGCCAGAATAACCAAATACCTTAATAAATATGTGCGCAGGAGTATCTGCTTAATATATATGTCTAGTTTTAATTTCTGGAGCCCTCCGTTTGCCAGAAAAATACGAAAAACCAATATGCGGTATTACCCGGAATATCCGTCAGGGTCCTGGCATCCCATTTTAGCTCCGTAATAGGCAACTTCCGGTCCTCAGGGTGACTTGATCTACATGTATGATACCTCAAAACGTTTGTCAATGCCTCTGGTTGATAACTATTCCCCGTAGATCATTGCCGGCTGTACAACCATTATGGCTCAATTTTTGTCCACTTCCGGTCTCCAGGATAGTTTGACATACATGTATTATATCTCAAAATGTTCGTACATGTCTCTGCTTTATAAATATATACAGTAAGACTGTCTATACGCCCCTTGATTGGAGAAAATAATGTAAAACCGATGTCCGGTAGGTTCAAATAAGACGATTTACCTATGTGTTCACCCCCTTCCGGTCCCCATGGCGGCCAGAATAACCAAATACCTTAATAAATATGTGCGCAGGAGTATCTGCTTAATATATATGTCTAGTTTTAATTTCTGGAGCCCTCCGTTTGCCAGAAAAATACCAAAAACCAATATGCCGTATTACCCGGAATATTCGTCGGGGTCCTGGCATCCCATTTTAGCTCCGTAATAGGCAACTTCCGGTCCTCAGAGTGGCTTAATCTACATGTATGATACCTCAAAACGTTTGTCAATGCCTCTGCTTCATAACTATTCCCCGTAGATCATTCTATAGGACCTGTGGAGCAAGTGAGAAGTAAAAAACCATGGTCGGGTAGGTCAAAATTGCAGGCTGTACAACCATTATGGCTCAATGTTCGTCCACTTCCGGTCTCCAGGATAGCTTGACATACATGTATTATACCTCAAAATGTTTGTTCATGTCTCTGCTTTATAAATATATACAGTAAGACTGTCTATACACCCCTTGATTGGAGTAAATAATGTAAAACCAATGTCCGGCGGTAGGTTAAAATAAGACGGTTTACCTATGTGTTCACCCCCTTCCGGTCCCCATGGGGGCCCAAATAACCAAATACCTTAATAAATATGTGCGTAGTGGTCTCTGCTTAATATATATATATCTAGTCTTTATTTCTGGAGCCCTTCGTTAGCCAGAAAAATGCGAAGAACAAATTTGCTGTATTACCCGGAATATCCGTCACAGTCCTGGCATCCCATTTTAGCTCCGTAATAGGCAACTTCCGGTCCTCAGGGTGGCTTGATCTACATGTATGATTCCTCAAAACGTTTGTCAATGCCTCTGCTTGCTAACTATTCCCCATAGATCATACCATAGGACCTGTGGAGCAAGTCAGAAGTAAAAAACCATGGTCGGGTAGGTCAAAATTGCCGGCTGTACAACCATTATGGCTCAATTTTCGTCCACTTCCGGTCTCCAGGATAGCTTGACATACATGTATTATACCTCAAAATGTTTGTACATGTCTCTGCTTTATAAATATATACAGTAAGACTGTCTATACGCCCCTTGATTGGAGAAAATAATGTAAAACCAATGTCCGGTAGGTTCAAATAAGACGATTTACCTATGTGTTCACCCCCTTCCGGTCCCCATGGCGGCCCGAATAACCAAATACCTTAATAAATATGTGCGCGGGAGTATCTGCTTAATATATATGTCTAGTTTTAATTTCTGGAGCCCTCCGTTTGCCAGAAAAATACGAAAAACCAATATGCCGTATTACCCGGAATATCCGTCAGGGTCCTGGCATCCCATTTTAGCTCCGTAATAGGCAACTTCCGGTCCTCAGGGTGACTTGATCTACATGTATGATACCTCAAAACGTTTGTCAATGCCTCTGGTTGATAACTATTCCCCGTAGATCATTGCCGGCTGTACAACCATTATGGCTCAATTTTCGTCCACTTCCGGTCTCCAGGATAGCTTGACATACATGTATTATATCTCAAAATGTGCGTACATGTCTCTGCTTTATAAATATATACAGTAAGACTGTCTATACGCCCCTTGATTGGAGAAAATAATGTAAAACCGATGTCCGGTAGGTTCAAATAAGACGATTTACCTATGTGTTCACCCCCTTCCGGTCCCCATGGCGGCCAGAATAACCAAATACCTTAATAAATATGTGCGCAGGAGTATCTGCTTAATATATATGTCTAGTTTTAATTTCTGGAGCCCTCCGTTTGCCAGAAAAATACGAAAAACCAATATGCCGTATTACCCGGAATATTCGTCGGGGTCCTGGCATCCCATTTTAGCTCCGTAATAGGCAACTTCCGGTCCTCAGAGTGGCTTAATCTACATGTATGATACCTCAAAACGTTTGTCAATGCCTCTGCTTCATAACTATTCCCCGTAGATCATTCTATAGGGCCTGTGGAGAAAGTTAGAAGTAAAAAACCATGGTCGGGTAGGTCAAAATTGCAGGCTGTACAACCATTATGGCTCAATGTTCGTCCACTTCCGGTCTCCAGGATAGCTTGACATACATGTATTATACCTCAAAATGTTTGTACATGTCTCTGCTTTATAAATATATACAGTAAGACTGTCTATACGCCCCTTGATTGGAGTAAATAATGTAAAACCAATGTCCGGCGGTAGGTTAAAATAAGACGGTTTACCTATGTGTTCACCCCCTTCCGGTCCCCATGGGGGCCCGAATAACCAAATACCTTAATAAATATGTGCGTAGTGGTCTCTGCTTAATATATATATATCTAGTTTATATTTCTGGAGCCCTCCGTTAGCCAGAAAAATGCGAAAAACAAATTTGCTCTATTACCCGGAATATCCGTCAGGGTCCTGGCATCCCATTTTAGCTCCGTAATAGGCAACTTCGGTCCTCAGGGTGGCTTGATCTACATGTATGATACCTCAAAACGTTTGTCAATGCCTCTGCTTGATAACTATTCCCCGTAGATCATTCCATAGGACATGTGGAGCAAGTGAGAAGTAAAAACCATGGTCGTATAGGTCAAAATTGCCGGCTGTACAACCATTATGGCTCAATTTTCGTCCACTTCCGGTCTCCAGGATAGCTTGACATACATGTATTATACCTCAAAATGTTTGTACATGTCTCTGCTTTATAAATATATACAGTAAGACTGTCTATACGCCCCTTGATTGGAGAAAATAATGTAAAACCAATGTCCAAAGATAGGTTAAAATAAGACGGTTTACCTATGTTTTCACCCCCTTTCGGTCCCCATGGCGGCCCGAATAACCAAATACCTTAATAAATATGTGCGTAGGTGTCTCTGCTTAATATATGTATCTAGTTTTTATTTCTGGAGCCCTCCGTTAGCCAGAAAAATGCGAAAAACCAATGTGCTCTATTACCCGGAATATCCGCCACGGTCCTGGCATCCCATTTTAGCTCCGTAATAGGCAACTTCCGGTCCTCAGGGTGGCTTGATCTACATGTATGATACCTCAAAACGTTTGTCAATGCCTCTGCTTGATAACTATTCCCCGTAGATCATTCCATAGGACCTGTGGAGCAAGTCAGAAGTAAAAACCATGGTCGTATAGGTCAAAATTGCCGGCTGTACAACCATTATGGCTCAATTTTCGTCCACTTCCGGTCTCCAGGATAGCTTAACATACATGTATTATACCTCAAAATGTTTGTACATGTCTCTGCTTTATAAATATATACAGTAAGACTGTCTATACGCCCCTTGATTGGAGAAAATAATGTAAAACCAATGTCCGATAGGTTCAAATAAGACGATTTACCTATGTTTTCATCCCTTTCCGGTAGTTTAAGCATATTTTATTGTCCAAAAACATGACAATAGGATCAGATACAAGTTTTTCAACTTAGAACATCTTCTCCTTTATATAAGCAATATACAAATACAATTGAACATAAATACACAAAAGCTACAGTCTTTCTTAATAATTAGAAAAACAACAAAAAACAACAACATGAAATGTACGAGTGCAACACAATTTGAAATTTACCCAATGACAAATCGAACAGACCTTTACAATAAATGGACTAGTTGATAGAACACACCTAAAATGAAGAAAATCAATAATTGTTATACAATGTAGTGGGATTATTAATTCGGTAAAGGTAGGATCTTTTAAAATTTAGTTTCAAAATATATAACAATATCATTATTTATTCAGTAAGAATTTTAACATAAAGTGCTCACACGTGTGTATTGCAACATTTACTAATTCACACCAGGTCAGCCACAAGCCAATTGTCACCTGATTACATTCACGATAATCAGCGGAAAGAAAAGCGACATGTTTCCTTAATATATGTCTGTACAGTAATGAATACATGCCTATTTGTGTCAATATTATAAATTTGACTTCCAAACAGCAAGGTGTTTAAGTCAATGTGTACATTTGCAGCTAATAAAGAACGGTACAAAATATTTCTTTGTGCATCAAACCTATTGCAGTACAATAAAAAATGTTCAGCATTCTCTGTGGAATATCCACAAGACCAAGATGGGCTATGAATCAAATTAGCATGAAATAGATCATTATGTAATGCACTACAATTATTCCTTATTCTAGTATGCAGTATATTTAAATATCTGTTGCCAATATTATAATAGGAGGGGGGTTTAGCATTTTTATAGTAGTGTTGTTTCAATTTGTACTTGAAGGATTCAAAAGTTGAAAGTTGACGTATTCTCAGGTCTAATAAATTCCATAACTTGGTCGTCGAAAGAAAAAATGACTGTTGGGATATCGATAATCTGTTTGTAGTTTGACTAATATTATGACTATTTCGTAAATTATAGTTGTTAGTGTCCCCATGGCGGTCCGAATAACCAAATACCTTAATAAATATGTGCGCAGGGGTATCTGCTTAATATATATGTCTAGTTTTTATTTCTGGAGCCCTCCGTTAGCCAGAAAAATGCGAAAAACCAATATGCGGTATTATCCGGAATATCCGTCAGGGTCCTGGCATCCCATTTTAGCTCCGTAATAGACAACTTTCGGTCCTCAGGGTGGCTTGATCTACATATATGATACCTCAAAACGTTTGTCAATGCCTCTGCTTGATAACTATTCCCCGTAGATCATTCCATAGGACCTGTGGAGCAAGTCAGAAGTAAAAAACCATGGTCGGGTAGGTCAAAATTGCGGCTGTACAACCATTATGGCTCAATTTTCGTCCACTTCCGGTCTCCAGGATAGCTTGACATACATGTATTATACCTCAAAATGTTTGTACATGTCTCTGCTTTATAAATATATACAGTAAGACTGTCTATACATCCCTTGATTGGAGAAAATAATGTAAAACCAATGTCCGGTAGGTTCAAATAAGACGATTTACCTATGTTTTCATTACCTTCCGGTCCCCATGGCGGCTCGAATAACCAAATACCTTAATAAATATGTGCGCAGGGGTATCTGCTTAATATATATGTCTAGTTTTTATTTCTGGAGCCCTCCGTTAGCCAGAAAAAATGCGAAAAACCAATATGCAGTATTACCCGGAATATCCGTCAGGGTCCTGGCATCCCATTTTAGCTCCGTAATAGGCAACTTCCGGTCCTCAGGGTGGCTTGATCTACATGTATGATACCTCAAAACGTTTGTCAATGCCTCTGCTTGATAACTATTGCCCGTAGATCATTCATAGGACCTGTGGAGCAAGTGGGAAGTAAAAAACCATGGTCGGGTAGGTCAAAATTGCCGGCTGTACAACCATTATGGCTCAATTTTCGTCCACTTCCGGTATCCAGGATAGCTTGATATACATGTATTATACCACAAAATGTTTGTACATGTCTCTGCTTTATCAATATATACAGTAAGACTGTCTATACGCCCCTTGCTTGGAGTAAATAATGTAAAACCACTGTCCGGTAGGTTCAAATAAGACGATTTACCTATGTTTTAACCCCCTTCCGGTCCTCATGGCGGCCCGAATAACCAAATACCTTAATAAATATGTGCGCAGGTGTATCTGCTTAATATATATGTCTAGTTTTTATCTATGGAGCCCTCAGTTTGCCAGAAAAATACGAAAAACCAGTATGCGGTATTACCCGGAATATCCGTCAGGGTCCTGGCATCCCATTTTAGCTCCGTAATATGCAACTTTCGGTCCTCAGGGTGGCTTGATCTACATGTATGATACCTCAAAACGTTTGTCAATGCCTCTGCTTGATAACTATTCCCCGTAGATCATTCCATAGGACCTGTGGAGCAAGTCAGAAGTAAAAAACCATGGTCGTATAGGTCAAAATTGCCGGCTGTACAACCATTATGGCTCAATTTTCGTCCACTTCCGGTATCCAGGATAGCTTGATATACATGTATTATACCTCAAAGTATTTGTACATGTCTCTGCTTTATAAATATATACAGTAAGACTGTCTATACTCCCCTTGATTGGAGTAAATAATGTAAAACCAATGTCCGGTATGTTCAAATAAGACGATTTACCTATGTTTTCACCCCCTTCCGGTCCCCATGGCGTCCCGAATAACCAAATACCTTAATAAATATGTGCGCAGGTGTATCTGCTTAATATATATGTCTAGTTTTTATTTCTGGAGCCCTCAGTTTGCCAGAAAAATACGAAAAACCAATATGCGGTATTACCCGGAATATCCGTCAGGGTCCTGGCATCCCATTTTAGCTCCGTAATAGGCAACTTCCGGTCCTCAGGGTGGCTTGATCTACATGTATGATACCTCAAAACGTTTGTCAATGCCTATGCTTGATAACTATTGCCCGTAGATCATTCATAGGACATGTGGAGCAAGTCAGAAGTAAAAAACCATGGTCGTGAAGGTCAAAATTGCGGCTGTACAACCATTATGGCTCAATTTTCGTCCACTTCAGGTATCCATGATAGCTTGACATACATGTATTATACCTCCAAATGTTTGTACATGTCTCTGCTTTATAAATATATACAGTAAGACTGTCTATACGCCCCTTGATTGGAGTAAATAATGTAAAACCAATGTCCGGTATGTTCAAATAAGACGATTTACCTATGTTTTCACCCCCTTCCGGTCCCCATGGCGGCCAACCAAATACCTTAATAAATATGTGCGCAGGTGTATCTGCTTAATATATATGTCTAGTTTTTATTTCTGGAGCCCTCCGTTTGCCAGAAAAATACGAAAAACCAATATGCGGTATTACCCGGAATATCCGTCAGGGTCCTGGCATCCCATTTAACTCCGTAATAGGCAACTTCCGGTCCTCAGGGTGGCTTGATCTACATGTATGATACCTCAAAACGTTTGTCAATGCCTCTGCTTCATATCTATTGCCCGTAGATCATTCCATAGGACATGTGGAGCAAGTGAGAGGTAAAAAACCATGGTCGGGTAGGTCAAAATTGCCCGGCTATACAACCATTATGGCTCAATTTTCGTCCACTTCCGGTATCCAGGATAGGTTGATATACATGTATTATACCTCAAAATGTTTGTACATGTCTCTGCTTTATAAATATATACAGTAAGACTGTCTATACGCCTCTTGATTGGAGTAAATAATGTAAAACCAATGTCTGGTAGTTTCAAATAAGACGATTTACCTATGTTTTCACCCCCTTCCGGTCCCCATGGCGGCCCGAATAACCAAATACCTTAATAAATATGTGCGCAGGGGTATCTGCTTAATATATATGTCTAGTTTTTATTTCTGGAGCCCTCCGTTAGCCAGAAAAATGCGAAAAACCAATATGCGGTACTACCCGAAATATCCGTCAGGGTCCTGGCATCCCATTTTAGCTCCGTAATAGGCAACTTTCGGTCCTCAGGATGGCTTGATCTACATGTATAATACCTCAAAACGTTTGTCCATGCCTCTGCTTGATAACTATTCCCCGTAGATCATTCCATAGGAGCTGTGGACCAAGTCAGAAGTAAAACACCATAGTCGGGTAGGTCAAAATTGCCGGCTGTACAACCATAATGGCTCAATTTTCGTCCACTTCCGGTCTCCAGGATAGCTTGACATACATGTATTATACCTCAAAATGTTTGTACATGTCTCTGCTTTATAAATATATACAGTAAGACTGTCTATACGCCCCTTGATTGGAGTAAATAATGTAAAACCAATGTCCGGCGGTAGGTTAAAATAAGACGATTTACCTATGTTTTCACCCCCTTCCGGTCCCCATGGCGGCCCGAATAACCAAATACCTTAATAAATATGTGCGCAGGTGTATCTGCTTAATATATATGTCTAGTTTTTATTTCTGGAGCCCTCCGTTTGCCAGAAAAATACAAAAAACCAATATGCGGTATTACCGGGAATATCCGTCAGGGTCCTGGCATCCCATTTTAGCTCCGTAATAGGCAACTTCCGGTCCTCAGGGTGGCTTGATCTACATGTATGATACCTCAAAACGTTTGTCAATGCCTCTGCTTGATAACTATTCCCCGTAGATCATTCCATAGGACCTGTGGACCAAGTCAGAAGTAAAACACCATAGTCGGGTAGGTCAAAATTGCCGGCTGTACAACCATAATGACTCAAATTTCGTCCACTTCCGGTCTCCAGGATAGCTTGACATACATGTATTATACCTCAAAATGTTCGTACATGTCTCTGCTTTATAAATATATACAGTAAGACTGTCTATACGCCCCTTGATTGGAGTAAATAATGTAAAACCAATGTCCGGCGGTAGGTTAAAATAAGACGATTTACCTATGTTTTCACCCCCTTCCGGTCCCCATGGCGGCCCGAATAACCAAATACCTTAATAAATATGTGCGCAGGGGTATCTGCTTAATATATATGTCTAGTTTTTATTTCTGGAGCCCTCCGTTAGCCAGAAAAATGCGAAAAACCAATATGCGGTACTACCCGAAATATCCGTCAGGGTCCTGGCATCCCATTTTAGCTCCGTAATAGGCAACTTTCGGTCCTCAGGATGGCTTGATCTACATGTATAATACCTCAAAACGTTTGTCCATGCCTCTGCTTGATAACTATTCCCCGTAGATCATTCCATAGGACCTGTGGAGCAAGTCAGAAGTAAAAAACCATGGTCGGGTAGGTCAAAATTGCCGGCTGTACAACCATTATGGCTCAATTTTCGTCCACTTCCGGTCTCCAGGATAGCTTGACATACATGTATTATACCTCAAAATGTTTGTACATGTCTCTGCTTTATAAATATATACAGTAAGACTGTATATACGCCCCTTGATTGGAGTAAATAATGTAAAACCAATGTCCGGTAGTTTCAAATAAGACGATTTACCTATGTTTTCACCCCCTTCCGGTCCCCATGGCGGACCGAATAACCAAATACCTTAATAAATATGTGCGCAGGGGTATCTGCTTAATATATATGTCTAGTTTTTTATTTCTGGAGCCCTCAGTTTGCCAGAAAAATACGAAAAACCAATATGCGGTATTACACGGAATATCCGTCAGGGTCCTGGCATCCCATTTTAGCTCCGTAATAGGCAACTTCCGGTCCTCAGGGTGGCTTGATCTACATGTATGATACCTCAAAACGTTTGTCAATACCTCTGCTTGATAACTATTGCCTGTAGATCATTCCATAGGACATGTGGAGCAAGTGAGAAGTAAAAAACCATGGTCGTGTAGGTCAAAATTGCCCGGCTATACAACCATTATGGCTCAATTTTCGTCCACTTCCGGTCTCCAGGATAGCTTGATATACATGTATTATACCTCAAAATGTTCGTACATGTCTCTGCTTTATAAATATATACAGTAAGACTGTCTATACGCCCCTTGATTGGAGTAAATAATGTAAAACCAATGTCCGGTATTTTCAAATAAGACGATTTACCTATGTTTTCACCCCCTTCCGGTCCCCATGGCGGCCCGAATAACCAAATACCTTAATAAATATGTGCGCAGGGGTATCTGCTTAATATATATGTCTAGTTTTTATTTCTGGAGCCCTCCGTTTGCCAGAAAAATACGAAAAACAAATATGCGGTATTACCCGGAATATCCGTCAGGGTCCTGGCATCCCATTTTAGCTCCGTAATAGGCAACTTTCGGTCCTCAGGGTGGCTTGATCTACATGTATGATACCTCAAAACGTTTGTCAATGCCTCTGCTTGATAACTATTGCCCGTAGATCATTCCATAGGACCTGTGGAGGAAGTGAGAAGTAAAAAACCATGGTCGGGTAGGTCAAAATTGCCGGCTGTACAACCATTATGGCTCAATTTTCGCCCACTTCCGGTATACAGGATAGCTTGATATACATGTATTATACCTCAAAATGTTTGTACATGTCTCTGCTTTATAAATATATACAGTAAGACTGTCTATACGCCCCTTGATTGGAGTAAATAATGTAAAACCAATGTCCGGTATTTTCAAATAAGACGATTTACCTATGTTTTCACCCCCTTCCGGTCCCCATGGCGGCCCGAATAACCAAATACCTTAATAAATATGTGCGCAGGGGTATCTGCTTAATATATATGTCTAGTTTTTATTTCTGGAGCCCTCCGTTTGCCAGAAAAATACGAAAAACAAATATGCGGTATTACCCGGAATATCCGTCAGGGTCCTGGCATCCCATTTTAGCTCCGTAATAGGCAACTTTCGGTCCTCAGGGTGGCTTGATCTACATGTATGATACCTCAAAACGTTTGTCAATGCCTCTGCTTGATAATTATTGCCCGTAGATCATTCCATAGGACATGTGGAGCAAGTGAGAGGTAAAAAACCATGGTCGGGTAGGTCAAAATTGCCGGCTGTACACCATTATGGCTCAATTTTCGTCCACTTCCGGTATCCAGGATAGCTTGATATACATGTATTATACCCCAAAATGTTTGTACATGTCTCTGCTTTATCAATATATACAGTAAGACTGTCTATACGCCCCTTGATTGGAGTAAATATTGTAAAACCAATGTCCGGTAGTTTCAAATAAGACGATTTACCTATGTTTTCACCCCCTTCCGGTCCCCATGGCGGCCCGAATAACCAAATACCTTAATAAATATGTGCGCAGGTGTATCTGCTTAATACATATGTCTAGTTTTTATTTCTGGAGCCCTCCGTTAGCCAGAAAAATGCGAAAAACCAATATGCGGTATTACCCCAAATATCCGTCAGGGTCCTGGCATCCCATTTAACCCCGTAATATGCAACTTTCGGTCCTCAGGATGGCTTGATCTACATGTATGATACCTCAAAACGTTTGTCAATGCCTCTGCTTGATAATTATTGCCCGTAGATCATTCCATAGGACATGTGGAGCAAGTGAGAAGTAAAAATCCATGGTCGTGTAGGTCAAAATTGCCGGCTGTACAACCATTATGGCTCAATTTTCGTCCACTTCCGGTCTCCAGGATAGCTTGACATACATGTATTATACCTCAAAATGTTTGTACATGTCTCTGCTTTATAAATATATACAGTAAGACTGTCTATACGCCCCTTGATTGGAGTAAATAAGGTAAAACCAATGTCCGGCGGTAGGTTAAAATAAGACGATTTACCTATGTTTTCACCCCCTTCCGGTCCCCATGGCGGCCCGAATAACCAAATACCTTAATAAATATGTGCGCAGGTGTATCTGCTTAATACATATGTCTAGTTTTTATTTCTGGAGCCCTCCGTTAGCCAGAAAAATGCGAAAAACCAATATGCGGTACTACCCGAAATATCCGTCAGGGTCCTGGCATCCCATTTTAGCTCCGTAATAGGCAACTTTCGGTCCTCAGGGTGGCTTGATCTACATGTATGATACCTCAAAACGTTTGTCAATGCCTCTGCTTGATAACTATTCCCCGTAGATCATTCCATAGGACCTGTGGACCAAGTCAGAAGTAAAACACCATGGTCGGGTAGGTCAAAATTGCCGGCTGTACAACCATAATGGCTCAATTTTCGTCCACTTCCGGTCTCTAGGATAGCTTGACATACATGTATTATACCTCAAAATGTTCGTACATGTCTCTGCTTTATAAATATATACAGTAAGACTGTCTATACGCCCCTTGATTGGAGTAAATAATGTAAAACCAATGTCCGGCGGTAGGTTAAAATAAGACGATTTACCTGTTTTCACCCCCTTCCGGTCCCCATGGCGGCCCGAATAACCAAATACCTTAATAAATATGTGCGCAGGGGTATCTGCTTAATATATATGTCTAGTTTTTATTTCTGGAGCCCTCCGTTAGCCAGAAAAATGCGAAAAACCAATATGCGGTACTACCCGAAATATCCGTCAGGGTCCTGGCATCCCATTTTAGCTCCGTAATAGGCAACTTTCGGTCCTCAGGATGGCTTGATCTACATGTATGATACCTCAAAACGTTTGTCCATGCCTCTGCTTGATAACTATTCCCCGTAGATCATTCCATAGGACCTGTGGAGCAAGTCAGAAGTAAAAAACCATGGTCGGGTAGGTCAAAATTGCCGGCTGTACAACCATTATGGCTCAATTTTCGTCCACTTCCGGTCTCCAGGATAGCTTGACATACATGTATTATACCTCAAAATGTTTGTACATGTCTCTGCTTTATAAATATATACAGTAAGACTGTATATACGCCCCTTGATTGGAGTAAATAATGTAAAACCAATGTCCGGTAGTTTCAAATAAGACGATTTACCTATGTTTTCACCCCCTTCCGATCCCCATGGTGGCCCGAATAACCAAATACCTTAATAAATATGTGCGCAGGGGTATCTGCTTAATATATATGTCTAGTTTTTTATTTCTGGAGCCCTCAGTTTGCCAGAAAAATACGAAAAACCAATATGCGGTATTACACGGAATATCCGTCAGGGTCCTGGCATCCCATTTTAGCTCCGTAATAGGCAACTTCCGGTCCTCAGGGTGGCTTGATCTACATGTATGATACCTCAAAACGTTTGTCAATACCTCTGCTTGATAACTATTGCCCGTAGATCATTCCATAGGACATGTGGAGCAAGTGAGAAGTAAAAAACCATGGTCGTGTAGGTCAAAATTGCCCGGCTATACAACCATTATGGCTCAATTTTCGTCCACTTCCGGTCTCCAGGATAGCTTGACATACATGTATTATACCTCAAAATGTTCGTACATGTCTCTGCTTTATAAATATATACAGTAAGACTGTCTATACGCCCTTTGATTGGAGTAAATAATGTAAAACCAATGTCCGGTATTTTCAAATAAGACGATTTACCTATGTTTTCACCCCCTTTCGGTCCCCATGGCGGCCCGAATAACCAAATACCTTAATAAATATGTGCGCAGGGGTATCTGCTTAATATATATGTCTAGTTTTTATTTCTGGAGCCCTCCGTTTGCCAGAAAAATACGAAAAACAAATATGCGGTATTACCCGGAATATCCGTCAGGGTCCTGGCATCCCATTTTAGCTCCGTAATAGGCAACTTTCGGTCCTCAGGGTGGCTTGATCTACATGTATGATACCTCAAAACGTTTGTCAATGCCTCTGCTTGATAACTATTGCCCGTAGATCATTCCATAGGACCTGTGGAGGAAGTGAGAAGTAAAAAACCATGGTCGGGTAGGTCAAAATTGCCGGCTGTACAACCATTATGGCTCAATTTTCGTCCACTTCCGGTATACAGGATAGCTTGATATACATGTATTATACCTCAAAATGTTTGTACATGTCTCTGCTTTATAAATATATACAGTAAGACTGTCTATACGCCCCTTGATTGGAGTAAATAATGTAAAACCAATGTCCGGTATTTTCAAATAAGACGATTTACCTATGTTTTCACCCCCTTCCGGTCCCCATGGCGGCCCGAATAACCAAATACCTTAATAAATATGTGCGCAGGGGTATCTGCTTAATATATATGTCTAGTTTTTATTTCTGGAGCCCTCCGTTTGCCAGAAAAATACGAAAAACAAATATGCGGTATTACCCGGAATATCCGTCAGGGTCCTGGCATCCCATTTTAGCTCCGTAATAGGCAACTTTCGGTCCTCAGGGTGGCTTGATCTACATGTATGATACCTCAAAACGTTTGTCAATGCCTCTGCTTGATAATTATTGCCCGTAGATCATTCCATAGGACATGTGGAGCAAGTGAGAGGTAAAAAACCATGGTCGGGTAGGTCAAAATTGCCGGCTGTACACCATTATGGCTCAATTTTCGTCCACTTCCGGTATCCAGGATAGCTTGATATACATGTATTATACCCCAAAATGTTTGTACATGTCTCTGCTTTATCAATATATACAGTAAGACTGTCTATACGCCCCTTGATTGGAGTAAATATTGTAAAACCAATGTCCGGTAGTTTCAAATAAGACGATTTACCTATGTTTTCACCCCCTTCCGGTCCCCATGGCGGCCCGAATAACCAAATACCTTAATAAATATGTGCGCAGGTGTATCTGCTTAATACATATGTCTAGTTTTTATTTCTGGAGCCCTCCGTTAGCCAGAAAAATGCGAAAAACCAATATGCGGTATTACCCAAAATATCCGTCAGGGTCCTGGCATCCCATTTAACCCCGTAATATGCAACTTCCGGTCCTCAGGATGGCTTGATCTACATGTATGATACCTCAAAACGTTTGTCAATGCCTCTGCTTGATAATTATTGCCCGTAGATCATTCCATAGGACATGTGGAGCAAGTGAGAAGTAAAAAACCATGGTCGTGTAGGTCAAAATTGCGGCTGTACACCATTATGGCTCAATTTTCGTCCACTTCCGGTCTCCAGGATAGCTTGACATACATGTATTATACCTCAAAATGTTTGTACATGTCTCTGCTTTATAAATATATACAGTAAGACTGTCTATACGCCCCTTGATTGGAGTAAATATTGTAAAACCAATGTCCGGTAGTTTCAAATAAGACGATTTACCTATGTTTTCACCCCCTTCCGGTCCCCATGGCGGCCCGAATAACCAAATACCTTAATAAATATGTGCGCAGGTGTATCTGCTTAATACATATGTCTAGTTTTTATTTCTGGAGCCCTCCGTTAGCCAGAAAAATGCGAAAAACCAATATGCGGTACTACCCGAAATATCCGTCAGGGTCCTGGCATCCCATTTTAGCTCCGTAATAGGCAACTTTCGGTCCTCAGGATGGCTTGATCTACATGTATAATACCTCAAAACGTTTGTCCATGCCTCTGCTTGATAACTATTCCCCGTAGATCATTCCATAGGACCTGTGGAGCAAGTCAGAAGTAAAAAACCATGGTCGGGTAGGTCAAAATTGCCGGCTGTACAACCATTATGGCTCAATTTTCGTCCACTTCCGGTCTCCAGGATAGCTTGACATACATGTATTATACCTCAAAATGTTTGTACATGTCTCTGCTTTATAAATATATACAGTAAGACTGTCTATACGCCCCTTGATTGGAGTAAATAATGTAAAACCAATGTCCGGCGGTAGGTTAAAATAAGACGATTTACCTATGTTTTCACCCCCTTCCGGTCCCCATGGCGGCCCGAATAACCAAATACCTTAATAAATATGTGCGCAGGTGTATCTGCTTAATACATATGTCTAGTTTTTATTTCTGGAGCCCTCCGTTAGCCAGAAAAATGCGAAAAACCAATATGCGGTACTACCCGAAATATCCGTCAGGGTCCTGGCATCCCATTTTAGCTCCGTAATAGGCAACTTTCGGTCCTCAGGATGGCTTGATCTACATGTATAATACCTCAAAACGTTTGTCCATGCCTCTGCTTGATAACTATTCCCCGTAGATCATTCCATAGGACCTGTGGAGCAAGTCAGAAGTAAAAAACCATGGTCGGGTAGGTCAAAATTGCCGGCTGTACAACCATTATGGCTCAATTTTCGTCCACTTCCGGTCTCCAGGATAGCTTGACATACATGTATTATACCTCAAAATGTTTGTACATGTCTCTGCTTTATAAATATATACAGTAAGACTGTCTATACGCCCCTTGATTGGAGTAAATAATGTAAAACCAATGTCCGGTATTTTCAAATAAGACGATTTACCTATGTTTTCACCCCCTTCCGGTCCCCATGGCGGCCCGAATAACCAAATACCTTAATAAATATGTGCGCAGGGGTATCTGCTTAATATATATGTCTAGTTTTTATTTCTGGAGCCCTCCGTTTGCCAGAAAAATACGAAAAACAAATATGCGGTATTACCCGGAATATCCGTCAGGGTCCTGGCATCCCATTTTAGCTCCGTAATAGGCAACTTTCGGTCCTCAGGGTGGCTTGATCTACATGTATGATACCTCAAAACGTTTGTCAATGCCTCTGCTTGATAATTATTGCCCGTAGATCATTCCATAGGACATGTGGAGCAAGTGAGAGGTAAAAAACCATGGTCGGGTAGGTCAAAATTGCCGGCTGTACACCATTATGGCTCAATTTTCGTCCACTTCCGGTATCCAGGATAGCTTGATATACATGTATTATACCCCAAAATGTTTGTACATGTCTCTGCTTTATCAATATATACAGTAAGACTGTCTATACGCCCCTTGATTGGAGTAAATATTGTAAAACCAATGTCCGGTAGTTTCAAATAAGACGATTTACCTATGTTTTCACCCCCTTCCGGTCCCCATGGCGGCCCGAATAACCAAATACCTTAATAAATATGTGCGCAGGTGTATCTGCTTAATACATATGTCTAGTTTTTATTTCTGGAGCCCTCCGTTAGCCAGAAAAATGCGAAAAACCAATATGCGGTATTACCCAAAATATCCGTCAGGGTCCTGGCATCCCATTTAACCCCGTAATATGCAACTTCCGGTCCTCAGGATGGCTTGATCTACATGTATGATACCTCAAAACGTTTGTCAATGCCTCTGCTTGATAATTATTGCCCGTAGATCATTCCATAGGACATGTGGAGCAAGTGAGAAGTAAAAAACCATGGTCGTGTAGGTCAAAATTGCGGCTGTACACCATTATGGCTCAATTTTCGTCCACTTCCGGTCTCCAGGATAGCTTGACATACATGTATTATACCTCAAAATGTTTGTACATGTCTCTGCTTTATAAATATATACAGTAAGACTGTCTATACGCCCCTTGATTGGAGTAAATATTGTAAAACCAATGTCCGGTAGTTTCAAATAAGACGATTTACCTATGTTTTCACCCCCTTCCGGTCCCCATGGCGGCCCGAATAACCAAATACCTTAATAAATATGTGCGCAGGTGTATCTGCTTAATACATATGTCTAGTTTTTATTTCTGGAGCCCTCCGTTAGCCAGAAAAATGCGAAAAACCAATATGCGGTACTACCCGAAATATCCGTCAGGGTCCTGGCATCCCATTTTAGCTCCGTAATAGGCAACTTTCGGTCCTCAGGATGGCTTGATCTACATGTATAATACCTCAAAACGTTTGTCCATGCCTCTGCTTGATAACTATTCCCCGTAGATCATTCCATAGGACCTGTGGAGCAAGTCAGAAGTAAAAAACCATGGTCGGGTAGGTCAAAATTGCCGGCTGTACAACCATTATGGCTCAATTTTCGTCCACTTCCGGTCTCCAGGATAGCTTGACATACATGTATTATACCTCAAAATGTTTGTACATGTCTCTGCTTTATAAATATATACAGTAAGACTGTCTATACGCCCCTTGATTGGAGTAAATAATGTAAAACCAATGTCCGGCGGTAGGTTAAAATAAGACGATTTACCTATGTTTTCACCCCCTTCCGGTCCCCATGGCGGCCCGAATAACCAAATACCTTAATAAATATGTGCGCAGGTGTATCTGCTTAATACATATGTCTAGTTTTTATTTCTGGAGCCCTCCGTTAGCCAGAAAAATGCGAAAAACCAATATGCGGTACTACCCGAAATATCCGTCAGGGTCCTGGCATCCCATTTTAGCTCCGTAATAGGCAACTTTCGGTCCTCAGGATGGCTTGATCTACATGTATAATACCTCAAAACGTTTGTCCATGCCTCTGCTTGATAACTATTCCCCGTAGATCATTCCATAGGACCTGTGGAGCAAGTCAGAAGTAAAAAACCATGGTCGGGTAGGTCAAAATTGCCGGCTGTACAACCATTATGGCTCAATTTTCGTCCACTTCCGGTCTCCAGGATAGCTTGACATACATGTATTATACCTCAAAATGTTTGTACATGTCTCTGCTTTATAAATATATACAGTAAGACTGTCTATACGCCCCTTGATTGGAGTAAATAATGTAAAACCAATGTCCTGTAGGTTAAAATAAGACGATTTACCTATGTTTTCACCCCCTTCCGGTCCCCATGGCGGCCCGAATAACCAAATACCTTAATAAATATGTGCGCAGGGGTATCTGCTTAATATATATGTCTAGTTTTTATTTCTGGAGCCCTCCGTTTGCCAGAAAAATACGAAAAACCAATATGCGTTATTACCCGGAATATCCGTCAGGGTCCTGGCATTCCATTTTAGCTCCGTAATAGGCAACTTTCGGTCCTCAGGGTGGCTTGATCTACATGTATGATACCTCAAAACGTTTGTCAATACCTCTGCTTGATAACTATTCCCCGTAGATCATTCCATAGGACATGTGGAGCAAGTGAGAAGTAAAAAACCATGGTCGTGTAGGTCAAAATTGCCCGGCTATACAACCATTATGGCTCAATTTTCGTCCACTTCCGGTATCCAGGATAGCTTGATATACATGTATTATACCTCAAAATGTTTGTACATGTCTCTGCTTTATAAATATATACAGTAAGACTGTCTATACGCCCCTTGATTGGAGTAAATAATGTAAAACCAATGTCCGGCGGTAGGTTAAAATAAGACGATTTACCTATGTTTTCACCCCCTTCCGGTCCCCATGGCGGCCCGAATAACCAAATACCTTAATAAATATGTGCGCAGGGGTATCTGCTTAATATATATGTCTAGTTTTTATTTCTGGAGCCCTCCGTTAGCCAGAAAAATGCGAAAAACCAATATGCGGTACTACCCGAAATATCCGTCAGGGTCCTGGCATCCCATTTTAGCTCCGTAATAGGCAACTTTCGGTCCTCAGGATGGCTTGATCTACATGTATAATACCTCAAAACGTTTGTCCATGCCTCTGCTTGATAACTATTCCCCGTAGATCATTCCATAGGACCTGTGGAGCAAGTCAGAAGTAAAAAACCATGGTCGGGTAGGTCAAAATTGCCGGCTGTACAACCATTATGGCTCAATTTTCGTCCACTTCCGGTCTCCAGGATAGCTTGACATACATGTATTATACCTCAAAATGTTTGTACATGTCTCTGCTTTATAAATATATACAGTAAGACTGTCTATACGCCCCTTGATTGGAGTAAATAATGTAAAACCAATGTCCGGCGGTAGGTTAAAATAAGACGATTTACCTATGTTTTCACCCCCTTCCGGTCCCCATGGCGGCCCGAATAACCAAATACCTTAATAAATATGTGCGCAGGTGTATCTGCTTAATACATATGTCTAGTTTTTATTTCTGGAGCCCTCCGTTAGCCAGAAAAATGCGAAAAACCAATATGCGGTACTACCCGAAATATCCGTCAGGGTCCTGGCATCCCATTTTAGCTCCGTAATAGGCAACTTTCGGTCCTCAGGATGGCTTGATCTACATGTATAATACCTCAAAACGTTTGTCCATGCCTCTGCTTGATAACTATTCCCCGTAGATCATTCCATAGGACCTGTGGAGCAAGTGAGAAGTAAAAAACCATGGTCGGGTAGGTCAAAATTGCCGGCTGTACAACCATTATGGCTCAATTTTCGTCCACTTCCGGTCTCCAGGATAGCTTGACATACATGTATTATACCTCAAAATGTTTGTACATGTCTCTGCTTTATAAATATATACAGTAAGACTGTCTATACGCCCCTTGATTGGAGTAAATAATGTAAAACCAATGTCCGGCGGTAGGTTAAAATAAGACGATTTACCTATGTTTTCACTCCCTTCCGGTCCCCATGGCGGCCCGAATAACCAAATACCTTAATAAATATGTGCGCAGGGGTATCTGCTTAATATATATGTCTAGTTTTTATTTCTGGAGCCCTCCGTTTGCCAGAAAAATACAAAAAACCAATATGCTGTATTACCGGGAATATCCGTCAGGGTCCTGGCATCCCATTTTAGCTCCGTAATAGGCAACTTCCGGTCCTCAGGGTGGCTTGATCTACATGTATGATACCTCAAAACGTTTGTCAATGCCTCTGCTTGATAACTATTCCCCGTAGATCATTCCATAGGACCTGTGGACCAAGTCAGAAGTAAAACACCATAGTCGGGTAGGTCAAAATTGCAGGCTATACAACCATAATGGCTCAATTTTCGTCCACTTCCGGTCTCCAGGATAGCTTGACATACATGTATTATACCTCAAAATGTTCGTACATGTCTCTGCTTTATAAATATATACAGTAAGACTGTCTATACGCCCCTTGATTGGAGTAAATAATGTAAAACCAATGTCCGGCGGTAGGTTAAAATAAGACGATTTACCTATGTTTTCACCCCCTTCTGGTGCCCATGGCGGCCCGAATAACCAAATACCTTAATAAATATGTGCGCAGGGGTATCTGCTTAATATATATGTCTAGTTTTTATTTCTGGAGCCCTCCGTTAGCCAGAAAAATGCGAAAAACCAATATGCGGTACTACCCGAAATATCCGTCAGGGTCCTGGCATCCCATTTTAGCTCCGTAATAGGCAACTTTCGGTCCTCAGGATGGCTTGATCTACATGTATAATACCTCAAAACGTTTGTCCATGCCTCTGCTTGATAACTATTCCCCGTAGATCATTCCATAGGACCTGTGGAGCAAGTCAGAAGTAAAAAACCATGGTCGGGTAGGTCAAAATTGTCGGCTGTACAACCATTATGGCTCAATTTTCGTCCACTTCCGGTCTCCAGGATAGCTTGACATACATGTATTATACCTCAAAATGTTTGTACATGTCTCTGCTTTATAAATATATACAGTAAGACTGTCTATACGCCCCTTGATTGGAGTAAATAATGTAAAACCAATGTCCGGCGGTAGGTTAAAATAAGACGATTTACCTATGTTTTCACTCCCTTCCGGTCCCCATGGCGGCCCGAATAACCAAATACCTTAATAAATATATGCGCAGGTGTATCTGCTTAATACATATGTCTAGTTTTTATTTCTGGAGCCCTCCGTTAGCCAGAAAAATGCGAAAAACCAATATGCGGTACTACCCGAAATATCCGTCAGGGTCCTGGCATCCCATTTTTGCTCCGTAATAGGCAACTTTCGGTCCTCAGGATGGCTTGATCTACATGTATAATACCTCAAAACGTTTGTCCATGCCTCTGCTTGATAACTATTCCCCGTAGATCATTCCATAGGACCTGTGGAGCAAGTCAGAAGTAAAAAACCATGGTCGGGTAGGTCAAAATTGCCGGCTGTACAACCATTATGGCTCAATTTTCGTCCACTTCCGGTCTCCAGGATAGCTTGACATACATGTATTATACCTCAAAATGTTTGTACATGTCTCTGCTTTATAAATATATACAGTAAGACTGTCTATACGCCCCTTGATTGGAGTAAATAATGTAAAACCAATGTCCTGTAGGTTAAAATAAGACGATTTACCTATGTTTTCACCCCCTTCCGGTCCCCATGGCGGCCCGAATAACCAAATACCTTAATAAATATGTGCGCAGGGGTATCTGCTTAATATATATGTCTAGTTTTTATTTCTGGAGCCCTCCGTTTGCCAGAAAAATACGAAAAACCAATATGCGTTATTACCCGGAATATCCGTCAGGGTCCTGGCATTCCATTTTAGCTCCGTAATAGGCAACTTTCGGTCCTCAGGGTGGCTTGATCTACATGTATGATACCTCAAAACGTTTGTCAATACCTCTGCTTGATAACTATTCCCCGTAGATCATTCCATAGGACATGTGGAGCAAGTGAGAAGTAAAAAACCATGTCGTGTAGGTCAAAATTGCCCGGCTATACAACCATTATGGCTCAATTTTCGTCCACTTCCGGTATCCTGGATAGCTTGATATACATGTATTATACCTCAAAATGTTTGTACATGTCTCTGCTTTATAAATATATACAGTAAGACTGTCTATACGCCCCTTGATTGGAGTAAATAATGTAAAACCAATGTCCGGCGGTAGGTTAAAATAAGACGATTTACCTATGTTTTCACCCCCTTCCGGTCCCCATGGCGGCCCGAATAACCAAATACCTTAATAAATATGTGCGCAGGGGTATCTGCTTAATATATATGTCTAGTTTTTATTTCTGGAGCCCTCAGTTTGCCAGAAAAATACGAAAAACCAATATGCGGTAATACCCGGAATATTCGTCAGGGTCCTGGCATCCCATTTTAGCTCCGTAATAGGCAACTTTCGGTCCTCAGGGTGGCTTGATCTACATGTATGATACCTCAAAACGTTTGTCAATGCCTCTGCTTGATAATTATTCCCCGTAGATCATTCCATAGGACCTGTGGAGCAAGTCAGAAGTAAAAAAACCATGGTCGGGTAGGTCAACATTGTCGGCTGTACAACCATTATGGCTCAATTTTCGTTCACTTCCGGTCTCCAGGATAGCTTGACATACATGTATTATACCTCAAAATGTTTGTACATGTCTCTGCTTTATAAATATATACAGTAAGACTGTCTATACGCCCCTTGATTGGAGTAAATAATGTAAAACCAATGTCCGGCGGTAGGTTAAAATAAGACAATTTACCTATGTTTTCACCCCCTTCCGGTCCCCATGGCGGCCCGAATAACCAAATACCTTAATAAATATGTGCGCAGGTGTATCTGCTTAATACATATGTCTAGTTTTTATTTCTGGAGCCCTCCGTTAGCCAGAAAAATGCGAAAAACCAATATGCGGTACTACCCGAAATATCCGTCAGGGTCCTGGCATCCCATTTTAGCTCCGTAATAGGCAACTTTCGGTCCTCAGGATGGCTTGATCTACATGTATAATACCTCAAAACGTGTGTCCATGCCTCTGCTTGATAACTATTCCCCGTAGATCATTCCATAGGACCTGTGGAGCAAGTCAGAAGTAAAAAACCATGGTCGGGTAGGTCAAAATTGCCGGCTGTACAACCATTATGGCTCAATTTTCGTCCACTTCCGGTCTCCAGGATAGCTTGACATACATGTATTATACCTCAAAATGTTTGTACATGTCTCTGCTTTATAAATATATACAGTAAGACTGTCTATACGCCCCTTGATTGGAGTAAATAATGTAAAACCAATGTCCGGCGGTAGGTTAAAATAAGACGATTTACCTATGTTTTCACCCCCTTCCGGTCCCCATGGCGGCCCGAATAACCAAATACCTTAATAAATATGTGCGCAGGTGTATCTGCTTAATACATATGTCTAGTTTTTATTTCTGGAGCCCTCCGTTAGCCAGAAAAATGCGAAAAACCAATATGCGGTACTACCCGAAATATCCGTCAGGGTCCTGGCATCCCATTTTAGCTCCGTAATAGGCAACTTTCGGTCCTCAGGATGGCTTGATCTACATGTATAATACCTCAAAACGTTTGTCCATGCCTCTGCTTGATAACTATTCCCCGTAGATCATTCCATAGGACCTGTGGAGCAAGTCAGAAGTAAAAAACCATGGTCGGGTAGGTCAAAATTGCCGGCTGTACAACCATTATGGCTCAATTTTCGTCCACTTCCGGTCTCCAGGATAGCTTGACATACATGTATTATACCTCAAAATGTTTGTACATGTCTCTGCTTTATAAATATATACAGTAAGACTGTCTATACGCCCCTTGATTGGAGTAAATAATGTAAAACCAATGTCCGGCGGTAGGTTAAAATAAGACGATTTACCTATGTTTTCACTCCCTTCCGGTCACCATGGCGGCCCGAATAACCAAATACCTTAATAAATATGTGCGCAGGGGTATCTGCTTAATATATATGTCTAGTTTTTATTTCTGGAGCCCTCCGTTTGCCAGAAAAATACAAAAAACCAATATGCTGTATTACCGGGAATATCCGTCAGGGTCCTGGCATCCCATTTTAGCTCCGTAATAGGCAACTTCCGGTCCTCAGGGTGGCTTGATCTACATGTATGATACCTCAAAACGTTTGTCAATGCCTCTGCTTGATAACTATTCCCCGTAGATCATTCCATAGGACCTGTGGACCAAGTCAGAAGTAAAACACCATAGTCGGGTAGGTCAAAATTGCAGGCTATACAACCATAATGGCTCAATTTTCGTCCACTTCCGGTCTCCAGGATAGCTTGACATACATGTATTATACCTCAAAATGTTTGTACATGTCTCTGCTTTATAAATATATACAGTAAGACTGTCTATACGCCCCTTGATTGGAGTAAATAATGTAAAACCAATGTCCTGTAGGTTAAAATAAGACGATTTACCTATGTTTTCACCCCCTTCCGGTCCCCATGGCGGCCCGAATAACCAAATACCTTAATAAATATGTGCGCAGGGGTATCTGCTTAATATATATGTCTAGTTTTTATTTCTGGAGCCCTCCGTTTGCCAGAAAAATACGAAAAACCAATATGCGTTATTACCCGGAATATCCGTCAGGGTCCTGGCATTCCATTTTAGCTCCGTAATAGGCAACTTTCGGTCCTCAGGGTGGCTTGATCTACATGTATGATACCTCAAAACGTTTGTCAATACCTCTGCTTGATAACTATTCCCCGTAGATCATTCCATAGGACATGTGGAGCAAGTGAGAAGTAAAAAACCATGGTCGTGTAGGTCAAAATTGCCCGGCTATACAACCATTATGGCTCAATTTTCGTCCACTTCCGGTATCCAGGATAGCTTGATATACATGTATTATACCTCAAAATGTTTGTACCTGTCTCTGCTTTATAAATATATACAGTAAGACTGTCTATACGCCCCTTGATTGGAGTAAATAATGTAAAACCAATGTCCGGCGGTAGGTTAAAATAAGACGATTTACCTATGTTTTCACCCCTTTCCGGTCCCCATGGCGGCCCGAATAACCAAATACCTTAATAAATATGTGCGCAGGGGTATCTGCTTAATATATATGTCTAGTTTTTATTTCTGGAGCCCTCAGTTTGCCAGAAAAATACGAAAAACCAATATGCGGTAATACCCGGAATATTCGTCAGGGTCCTGGCATCCCATTTTAGCTCCGTAATAGGCAACTTTCGGTCCTCAGGGTGGCTTGATCTACATGTATGATACCTCAAAACGTTTGTCAATGCCTCTGCTTGATAATTATTCCCCGTAGATCATTCCATAGGACCTGTGGAGCAAGTCAGAAGTAAAAAAACCATGGTCGGGTAGGTCAACATTGTCGGCTGTACAACCATTATGGCTCAATTTTCGTTCACTTCCGGTCTCCAGGATAGCTTGACATACATGTATTATACCTCAAAATGTTTGTACATGTCTCTGCTTTATAAATATATACAGTAAGACTGTCTATACGCCCCTTGATTGGAGTAAATAATGTAAAACCAATGTCCGGCGGTAGGTTAAAATAAGACAATTTACCTATGTTTTCACCCCCTTCCGGTCCCCATGGCGGCCCGAATAACCAAATACCTTAATAAATATGTGCGCAGGGGTATCTGCTTAATATATATGTCTAGTTTTTATTTCTGGAGCCCTCAGTTTGCCAGAAAAATACGAAAAACCAATATGCGGTAATACCCGGAATATTCGTCAGGGTCCTGGCATCCCATTTTAGCTCCGTAATAGGCAACTTTCGGTCCTCAGGGTGGCTTGATCTACATGTATGATACCTCAAAACGTTTGTCAATGCCTCTGCTTGATAATTATTCCCCGTAGATCATTCCATAGGACCTGTGGAGCAAGTCAGAAGTAAAAAAACCATGGTCGGGTAGGTCAACATTGTCGGCTGTACAACCATTATGGCTCAATTTTCGTTCACTTCCGGTCTCCAGGATAGCTTGACATACATGTATTATACCTCAAAATGTTTGTACATGTCTCTGCTTTATAAATATATACAGTAAGACTGTCTATACGCCCCTTGATTGGAGTAAATAATGTAAAACCAATGTCCGGCGGTAGGTTAAAATAAGACAATTTACCTATGTTTTCACCCCCTTCCGGTCCCCATGGCGGCCCGAATAACCAAATACCTTAATAAATATGTGCGCAGGTGTATCTGCTTAATACATATGTCTAGTTTTTATTTCTGGAGCCCTCCGTTAGCCAGAAAAATGCGAAAAACCAATATGCGGTACTACCCGAAATATCCGTCAGGGTCCTGGCATCCCATTTTAGCTCCGTAATAGGCAACTTTCGGTCCTCAGGATGGCTTGATCTACATGTATAATACCTCAAAACGTTTGTCCATGCCTCTGCTTGATAACTATTCCCCGTAGATCATTCCATAGGACCTGTGGAGCAAGTCAGAAGTAAAAAACCATGGTCGGGTAGGTCAAAATTGCTGGCTGTACAACCATTATGGCTCAATTTTCGTCCACTTCCGGTCTCCAGGATAGCTTGACATACATGTATTATACCTCAAAATGTTTGTACATGTCTCTGCTTTATAAATATATACAGTAAGACTGTCTATACGCCCCTTGATTGGAGTAAATAATGTAAAACCAATGTTCGGCGGTAGGTTAAAATAAGACGATTTACCTATGTTTTCACACCCTTCCGGTCCCCATGGCGGCCCGAATAACCAAATACCTTAATAAATATGTGCGCAGGTGTATCTGCTTAATACATATGTCTAGTTTTTATTTCTGGAGCCCTCCGTTAGCCAGAAAAATGCGAAAAACCAATATGCGGTACTACCCGAAATATCCGTCAGGGTCCTGGCATCCCATTTTAGCTCCGTAATAGGCAACTTTCGGTCCTCAGGATGGCTTGATCTACATGTATAATACCTCAAAACGTTTGTCCATGCCTCTGCTTGATAACTATTCCCCGTAGATCATTCCATAGGACCTGTGGAGCAAGTCAGAAGTAAAAAACCATGGTCGGGTAGGTCAAAATTGCCGGCTGTACAACCATTATGGCTCAATTTTCGTCCACTTCCGGTCTCCAGGATAGCTTGACATACATGTATTATACCTCAAAATGTTTGTACATGTCTCTGCTTTATAAATATATACAGTAAGACTGTCTATACGCCCCTTGATTGGAGTAAATAATGTAAAACCAATGTCCGGCGGTAGGTTAAAATAAGACGATTTACCTATGTTTTCACTCCCTTCCGGTCCCCATGGCGGCCCGAATAACCAAATACCTTAATAAATATGTGCGCAGGGGTATCTGCTTAATATATATGTCTAGTTTTTATTTCTGGAGCCCTCCGTTTGCCAGAAAAATACAAAAAACCAATATGCTGTATTACCGGGAATATCCGTCAGGGTCCTGGCATCCCATTTTAGCTCCGTAATAGGCAACTTCCGGTCCTCAGGGTGGCTTGATCTACATGTATGATACCTCAAAACGTTTGTCAATGCCTCTGCTTGATAACTATTCCCCGTAGATCATTCCATAGGACCTGTGGACCAAGTCAGAAGTAAAACACCATAGTCGGGTAGGTCAAAATTGCAGGCTATACAACCATAATGGCTCAATTTTCGTCCACTTCCGGTCTCCAGGATAGCTTGACATACATGTATTATACCTCAAAATGTTCGTACATGTCTCTGCTTTATAAATATATACAGTAAGACTGTCTATACGCCCCTTGATTGGAGTAAATAATGTAAAACCAATGTCCGGCGGTAGGTTAAAATAAGACGATTTACCTATGTTTTCACACCCTTCCGGTGCCCATGGCGGCCCGAATAACCAAATACCTTAATAAATATGTGCGCAGGGGTATCTGCTTAATATATATGTCTAGTTTTTATTTCTGGAGCCCTCCGTTAGCCAGAAAAATGCGAAAAACCAATATGCGGTACTACCCGAAATATCCGTCAGGGTCCTGGCATCCCATTTTAGCTCCGTAATAGGCAACTTTCGGTCCTCAGGATGGCTTGATCTACATGTATAATACCTCAAAACGTTTGTCCATGCCTCTGCTTGATAACTATTCCCCGTAGATCATTCCATAGGACCTGTGGAGCAAGTCAGAAGTAAAAAACCATGGTCGGGTAGGTCAAAATTGTCGGCTGTACAACCATTATGGCTCAATTTTCGTCCACTTCCGGTCTCCAGGATAGCTTGACATACATGTATTATACCTCAAAATGTTTGTACATGTCTCTGCTTTATAAATATATACAGTAAGACTGTCTATACGCCCCTTGATTGGAGTAAATAATGTAAAACCAATGTCCGGCGGTAGGTTAAAATAAGACGATTTACCTATGTTTTCACTCCCTTCCGGTCCCCATGGCGGCCCGAATAACCAAATACCTTAATAAATATATGCGCAGGTGTATCTGCTTAATACATATGTCTAGTTTTTATTTCTGGAGCCCTCCGTTAGCCAGAAAAATGCGAAAAACCAATATGCGGTACTACCCGAAATATCCGTCAGGGTCCTGGCATCCCATTTTAGCTCCGTAATAGGCAACTTTCGGTCCTCAGGATGGCTTGATCTACATGTATAATACCTCAAAACGTTTGTCCATGCCTCTGCTTGATAACTATTCCCCGTAGATCATTCCATAGGACCTGTGGAGCAAGTCAGAAGTAAAAAACCATGGTCGGGTAGGTCAAAATTGCCGGCTGTACAACCATTATGGCTCAATTTTCGTCCACTTCCGGTCTCCAGGATAGCTTGACATACATGTATTATACCTCAAAATGTTTGTACATGTCTCTGCTTTATAAATATATACAGTAAGACTGTCTATACGCCCCTTGATTGGAGTAAATAATGTAAAACCAATGTCCGGCGGTAGGTTAAAATAAGACGATTTACCTATGTTTTCACCCCCTTCCGGTCCCCATGGCGGCCCGAATAACCAAATACCTTAATAAATATGTGCGCAGGGGTATCTGCTTAATACATATGTCTAGTTTTTATTTCTGGAGCCCTCCGTTAGCCAGAAAAATGCGAAAAACCAATATGCGGTACTACCCGAAATATCCGTCAGGGTCCTGGCATCCCATTTTAGCTCCGTAATAGGCAACTTTCGGTCCTCAGGATGGCTTGATCTACATGTATAATACCTCAAAACGTTTGTCCATGCCTCTGCTTGATAACTATTCCCCGTAGATCATTCCATAGGACCTGTGGAGCAAGTCAGAAGTAAAAAACCATGGTCGGGTAGGTCAAAATTGCCGGCTGTACAACCATTATGGCTCAATTTTCGTCCACTTCCGGTCTCCAGGATAGCTTGACATACATGTATTATACCTCAAAATGTTTGTACATGTCTCTGCTTTATAAATATATACAGTAAGACTGTCTATACGCCCCTTGATTGGAGTAAATAATGTAAAACCAATGTCCGGCGGTAGGTTAAAATAAGACGATTTAGCTATGTTTTCACCCCCTTCCGGTACCCATGGCGGCCCGAATAACCAAATACCTTAATAAATATGTGCGCAGGGGTATCTGCTTAATATATATGTCTAGTTTTTATTTCTGGAGCCCTCAGTTTGCCAGAAAAATACGAAAAACCAATATGCGGTAATACCCTGAATATTCGTCAGGGTCCTGGCATCCCATTTTAGCTCCGTAATAGGCAACTTTCGGTCCTCAGGGTGGCTTGATCTACATGTATGATACCTCAAAACGTTTGTCAATGCCTCTGCTTGATAACTATTCCCCGTAGATCATTCCATAGGACCTGTGGAGCAAGTCAGAAGTAAAAAAACCATGGTCGGGTAGGTCAACATTGTCGGCTGTACAACCATTATGGCTCAATTTTCGTTCACTTCCGGTCTCCAGGATAGCTTGACATACATGTATTATACCTCAAAATGTTTGTACATGTCTCTGCTTTATAAATATATACAGTAAGACTGTCTATACGCCCCTTGATTGGAGTAAATAATGTAAAACCAATGTCCGGCGGTAGGTTAAAATAAGACGATTTACCTATGTTTTCACCCCCTTCCAATCCCCATGGCGGCCCGAATAACCAAATACCTTAATAAATATGTGCGCAGGGGTATCTGCTTAATACATATGTCTAGTTTTTATTTCTGGAGCCCTCCGTTAGCCAGAAAAATGCGAAAAACCAATATGCGGTACTACCCGAAATATCCGTCAGGGTCCTGGCATCCCATTTTAGCTCCGTAATAGGCAACTTTCGGTCCTCAGGATGGCTTGATCTACATGTATAATACCTCAAAACGTTTGTCCATGCCTCTGCTTGATAACTATTCCCCTTAGATCATTCCATAGGACCTGTGGAGCAAGTCAGAAGTAAAAAACCATGGTCGGGTAGGTCAAAATTGCTGGCTGTACAACCATTATGGCTCAATTTTCGTCCACTTCCGGTCTCCAGGATAGTTGACATACATGTATTATACCTCAAAATGTTTGTACATGTCTCTGCTTTATAAATATATACAGTAAGACTGTCTATACGCCCCTTGATTGGAGTAAATAATGTAAAACCAATGTCCGGCGGTAGGTTAAAATAAGACGATTTACCTATGTTTTCACTCCCTTCCGGTCCCCATGGCGGCCCGAATAACCAAATACCTTAATAAATATATGCGCAGGTGTATCTGCTTAATACATATGTCTAGTTTTTATTTCTGGAGCCCTCCGTTAGCCAGAAAAATGCGAAAAACCAATATGCGGTACTACCCGAAATATCCGTCAGGGTCCTGGCATCCCATTTTAGCTCCGTAATAGGCAACTTTCGGTCCTCAGGATGGCTTGATCTACATGTATAATACCTCAAAACGTTTGTCCATGCCTCTGCTTGATAACTATTCCCCGTAGATCATTCCATAGGACCTGTGGAGCAAGTCAGAAGTAAAAAACCATGGTCGGGTAGGTCAAAATTGCCGGCTGTACAACCATTATGGCTCAATTTTCGTCCACTTCCGGTCTCCAGGATAGCTTGACATACATGTATTATACCTCAAAATGTTTGTACATGTCTCTGCTTTATAAATATATACAGTAAGACTGTCTATACGCCCCTTGATTGGAGTAAATAATGTAAAACCAATGTCCGGCGGTAGGTTAAAATAAGACGATTTACCTATGTTTTCACCCCCTTCCAATCCCCATGGCGGCCCGAATAACCAAATACCTTAATAAATATGTGCGCAGGGGTATCTGCTTAATACATATGTCTAGTTTTTATTTCTGGAGCCCTCAGTTTGCCAGAAAAATACGAAAAACCAATATGCGGTAATACCCGGAATATTCGTCAGGGTCCTGGCATCCCATTTTAGCTCCGTAATAGGCAACTTTCGGTCCTCAGGGTGGCTTGATCTACATGTATGATACCTCAAAACGTTTGTCAATGCCTCTGCTTGATAACTATTCCCCGTAGATCATTCCATAGGACCTGTGGAGCAAGTCAGAAGTAAAAAAACCATGGTCGGGTAGGTCAACATTGTCGGCTGTACAACCATTATGGCTCAATTTTCGTTCACTTCCGGTCTCCAGGATAGCTTGACATACATGTATTATACCTCAAAATGTTTGTACATGTCTCTGCTTTATAAATATATACAGTAAGACTGTCTATACGCCCCTTGATTGGAGTAAATAATGTAAAACCAATGTCCGGCGGTAGGTTAAAATAAGACGATTTACCTATGTTTTCACCCCCTTCCAATCCCCATGGCGGCCCGAATAACCAAATACCTTAATAAATATGTGCGCAGGGGTATCTGCTTAATACATATGTCTAGTTTTTATTTCTGGAGCCCTCCGTTAGCCAGAAAAATGCGAAAAACCAATATGCGGTACTACCCGAAATATCCGTCAGGGTCCTGGCATCCCATTTTAGCTCCGTAATAGGCAACTTTCGGTCCTCAGGATGGCTTGATCTACATGTATAATACCTCAAAACGTTTGTCCATGCCTCTGCTTGATAACTATTCCCCTTAGATCATTCCATAGGACCTGTGGAGCAAGTCAGTAAAAAACCATGGTCGGGTAGGTCAAAATTGCCGGCTGTACAACCATTATGGCTCAATTTTCGTCCACTTCCGGTCTCCAGGATAGCTTGACATACATGTATTATACCTCAAAATGTTTGTACATGTCTCTGCTTTATAAATATATACAGTAAGACTGTCTATACGCCCCTTGATTGGAGTAAATAATGTAAAACCAATGTCCGGCGGTAGGTTAAAATAAGACGATTTACCTATGTTTTCACTCCCTTCCGGTCCCCATGGCGGCCCGAATAACCAAATACCTTAATAAATATATGCGCAGGTGTATCTGCTTAATACATATGTCTAGTTTTTATTTCTGGAGCCCTCCGTTAGCCAGAAAAATGCGAAAAACCAATATGCGGTACTACCCGAAATATCCGTCAGGGTCCTGGCATCCCATTTTAGCTCCGTAATAGGCAACTTTCGGTCCTCAGGATGGCTTGATCTACATGTATAATACCTCAAAACGTTTGTCCATGCCTCTGCTTGATAACTATTCCCGGTAGATCATTCCATAGGACCTGTGGAGCAAGTCAGAAGTAAAAAACCATGGTCGGGTAGGTCAAAATTGCCGGCTGTACAACCATTATGGCTCAATTTTCGTCCACTTCCGGTCTCCAGGATAGCTTGACATACATGTATTATACCTCAAAATGTTTGTACATGTCTCTGCTTTATAAATATATACAGTAAGACTGTCTATACGCCCCTTGATTGGAGTAAATAATGTAAAACCAATGTCCGGCGGTAGGTTAAAATAAGACGATTTACCTATGTTTTCACTCCCTTCCGGTCCCCATGGCGGCCCGAATAACCAAATACCTTAATAAATATATGCGCAGGTGTATCTGCTTAATACATATGTCTAGTTTTTATTTCTGGAGCCCTCCGTTAGCCAGAAAAATGCGAAAAACCAATATGCGGTACTACCCGAAATATCCGTCAGGGTCCTGGCATCCCATTTTAGCTCCGTAATAGGCAACTTTCGGTCCTCAGGATGGCTTGATCTACATGTATAATACCTCAAAACGTTTGTCCATGCCTCTGCTTGATAACTATTCCCCGTAGATCATTCCATAGGACCTGTGGAGCAAGTCAGAAGTAAAAAACCATGGTCGGGTAGGTCAAAATTGCCGGCTGTACAACCATTATGGCTCAATTTTCGTCCACTTCCGGTCTCCAGGATAGCTTGACATACATGTATTATACCTCAAAATGTTTGTACATGTCTCTGCTTTATAAATATATACAGTAAGACTGTCTATACGCCCCTTGATTGGAGTAAATAATGTAAAACCAATGTCCGGCGGTAGGTTAAAATAAGACGATTTACCTATGTTTTCACCCCCTTCCGGTCCCCATGGCGGCCCGAATAACCAAATACCTTAATAAATATGTGCGCAGGTGTATCTGCTTAATACATATGTCTAGTTTTTATTTCTGGAGCCCTCCGTTAGCCAGAAAAATGCGAAAAACCAATATGCGGTACTACCCGAAATATCCGTCAGGGTCCTGGCATCCCATTTTAGCTCCGTAATAGGCAACTTTCGGTCCTCAGGATGGCTTGATCTACATGTATAATACCTCAAAACGTTTGTCCATGCCTCTGCTTGATAACTATTCCCGGTAGATCATTCCATAGGACCTGTGGAGCAAGTCAGAAGTAAAAAACCATGGTCGGGTAGGTCAAAATTGCCGGCTGTACAACCATTATGGCTCAATTTTCGTCCACTTCCGGTCTCCAGGATAGCTTGACATACATGTATTATACCTCAAAATGTTTGTACATGTCTCTGCTTTATAAATATATACAGTAAGACTGTCTATACGCCCCTTGATTGGAGTAAATAATGTAAAACCAATGTCCGGCGGTAGGTTAAAATAAGACGATTTACCTATGTTTTCACTCCCTTCCGGTCCCCATGGCGGCCCGAATAACCAAATACCTTAATAAATATATGCGCAGGTGTATCTGCTTAATACATATGTCTAGTTTTTATTTCTGGAGCCCTCCGTTAGCCAGAAAAATGCGAAAAACCAATATGCGGTACTACCCGAAATATCCGTCAGGGTCCTGGCATCCCATTTTAGCTCCGTAATAGGCAACTTTCGGTCCTCAAGATGGCTTGATCTACATGTATAATACCTCAAAACGTTTGTCCATGCCTCTGCTTGATAACTATTCCCCGTAGATCATTCCATAGGACCTGTGGAGCAAGTCAGAAGTAAAAAACCATGGTCGGGTAGGTCAAAATTGCCGGCTGTACAACCATTATGGCTCAATTTTCGTCCACTTCCGGTCTCCAGGATAGCTTGACATACATGTATTATACCTCAAAATGTTTGTACATGTCTCTGCTTTATAAATATATACAGTAAGACTGTCTATACGCCCCTTGATTGGAGTAAATAATGTAAAACCAATGTCCGGCGGTAGGTTAAAATAAGACGATTTACCTATGTTTTCACCCCCTTCCGGTCCCCATGGCGGCCCGAATAACCAAATACCTTAATAAATATGTGCGCAGGTGTATCTGCTTAATACATATGTCTAGTTTTTATTTCTGGAGCCCTCCGTTAGCCAGAAAAATGCGAAAAACCAATATGCGGTACTACCCGAAATATCCGTCAGGGTCCTGGCATCCCATTTTAGCTCCGTAATAGGCAACTTTCGGTCCTCAGGATGGCTTGATCTACATGTATAATACCTCAAAACGTTTGTCCATGCCTCTGCTTGATAACTATTCCCCTTAGATCATTCCATAGGACCTGTGGAGCAAGTCAGAAGTAAAAAACCATGGTCGGGTAGGTCAAAATTGCCGGCTGTACAACCATTATGGCTCAATTTTCGTCCACTTCCGGTCTCCAGGATAGCTTGACATACATGTATTATACCTCAAAATGTTTGTACATGTCTCTGCTTTATAAATATATACAGTAAGACTGTCTATACGCCCCTTGATTGGAGTAAATAATGTAAAACCAATGTCCGGCGGTAGGTTAAAATAAGACGATTTACCTATGTTTTCACTCCCTTCCGGTCCCCATGACGGCCCGAATAACCAAATACCTTAATAAATATATGCGCAGGTGTATCTGCTTAATACATATGTCTAGTTTTTATTTCTGGAGCCCTCCGTTAGCCAGAAAAATGCGAAAAACCAATATGCGGTACTACCCGAAATATCCGTCAGGGTCCTGGCATCCCATTTTAGCTACGTAATAGGCAACTTTCGGTCCTCAGGATGGCTTGATCTACATGTATAATACCTCAAAACGTTTGTCCATGCCTCTGCTTGATAACTATTCCCCGTAGATCATTCCATAGGACCTGTGGAGCAAGTCAGAAGTAAAAAACCATGGTCGGGTAGGTCAAAATTGCCGGCTGTACAACCATTATGGCTCAATTTTCGTCCACTTCCGGTCTCCAGGATAGCTTGACATACATGTATTATACCTCAAAATGTTTGTACATGTCTCTGCTTTATAAATATATACAGTAAGACTGTCTATACGCCCCTTGATTGGAGTAAATAATGTAAAACCAATGTCCGGCGGTAGGTTAAAATAAGACGATTTACCTATGTTTTCACTCCCTTCCGGTCCCCATGGCGGCCCGAATAACCAAATACCTTAATAAATATATGCGCAGGTGTATCTGCTTAATACATATGTCTAGTTTTTATTTCTGGAGCCCTCCGTTAGCCAGAAAAATGCGAAAAACCAATATGCGGTACTACCCGAAATATCCGTCAGGGTCCTGGCATCCCATTTTAGCTCCGTAATAGGCAACTTTCGGTCCTCAGGATGGCTTGATCTACATGTATAATACCTCAAAACGTTTGTCCATGCCTCTGCTTGATAACTATTCCCCGTAGATCATTCCATAGGACCTGTGGAGCAAGTCAGAAGTAAAAAACCATGGTCGGGTAGGTCAAAATTGCCGGCTGTACAACCATTATGGCTCAATTTTCGTCCACTTCCGGTCTCCAGGATAGCTTGACATACATGTATTATACCTCAAAATGTTTGTACATGTCTCTGCTTTATAAATATATACAGTAAGACTGTCTATACGCCCCTTGATTGGAGTAAATAATGTAAAACCAATGTCCGGCGGTAGGTTAAAATAAGACGATTTACCTATGTTTTCACCCCCTTCCGGTCCCCATGGCGGCCCGAATAACCAAATACCTTAATAAATATGTGCGCAGGTGTATCTGCTTAATACATATGTCTAGTTTTTATTTCTGGAGCCCTCCGTTAGCCAGAAAAATGCGAAAAACCAATATGCGGTACTACCCGAAATATCCGTCAGGGTCCTGGCATCCCATTTTAGCTCCGTAATAGGCAACTTTCGGTCCTCAGGATGGCTTGATCTACATGTATAATACCTCAAAACGTTTGTCCATGCCTCTGCTTGATAACTATTCCCCGTAGATCATTCCATAGGACCTGTGGAGCAAGTCAGAAGTAAAAAACCATGGTCGGGTAGGTCAAAATTGCCGGCTGTACAACCATTATGGCTCAATTTTCGTCCACTTCCGGTCTCCAGGATAGCTTGACATACATGTATTATACCTCAAAATGTTTGTACATGTCTCTGCTTTATAAATATATACAGTAAGACTGTCTATACGCCCCTTGATTGGAGTAAATAATGTAAAACCAATGTCCTGTAGGTTAAAATAAGACGATTTACCTATGTTTTCACCCCCTTCCGGTCCCCATGGCGGCCCGAATAACCAAATACCTTAATAAATATGTGCGCAGGGGTATCTGCTTAATATATATGTCTAGTTTTTATTTCTGGAGCCCTCCGTTTGCCAGAAAAATACGAAAAACCAATATGCGTTATTACCCGGAATATCCGTCAGGGTCCTGGCATTCCATTTTAGCTCCGTAATAGGCAACTTTCGGTCCTCAGGGTGGCTTGATCTACATGTATGATACCTCAAAACGTTTGTCAATACCTCTGCTTGATAACTATTCCCCGTAGATCATTCCATAGGACATGTGGAGCAAGTGAGAAGTAAAAAACCATGTCGTGTAGGTCAAAATTGCCCGGCTATACAACCATTATGGCTCAATTTTCGTCCACTTCCGGTATCCTGGATAGCTTGATATACATGTATTATACCTCAAAATGTTTGTACATGTCTCTGCTTTATAAATATATACAGTAAGACTGTCTATACGCCCCTTGATTGGAGTAAATAATGTAAAACCAATGTCCGGCGGTAGGTTAAAATAAGACGATTTACCTATGTTTTCACCCCCTTCCGGTCCCCATGGCGGCCCGAATAACCAAATACCTTAATAAATATGTGCGCAGGGGTATCTGCTTAATATATATGTCTAGTTTTTATTTCTGGAGCCCTCAGTTTGCCAGAAAAATACGAAAAACCAATATGCGGTAATACCCGGAATATTCGTCAGGGTCCTGGCATCCCATTTTAGCTCCGTAATAGGCAACTTTCGGTCCTCAGGGTGGCTTGATCTACATGTATGATACCTCAAAACGTTTGTCAATGCCTCTGCTTGATAATTATTCCCCGTAGATCATTCCATAGGACCTGTGGAGCAAGTCAGAAGTAAAAAAACCATGGTCGGGTAGGTCAACATTGTCGGCTGTACAACCATTATGGCTCAATTTTCGTTCACTTCCGGTCTCCAGGATAGCTTGACATACATGTATTATACCTCAAAATGTTTGTACATGTCTCTGCTTTATAAATATATACAGTAAGACTGTCTATACGCCCCTTGATTGGAGTAAATAATGTAAAACCAATGTCCGGCGGTAGGTTAAAATAAGACGATTTACCTATGTTTTCACTCCCTTCCGGTCCCCATGGCGGCCCGAATAACCAAATACCTTAATAAATATATGCGCAGGTGTATCTGCTTAATACATATGTCTAGTTTTTATTTCTGGAGCCCTCCGTTAGCCAGAAAAATGCGAAAAACCAATATGCGGTACTACCCGAAATATCCGTCAGGGTCCTGGCATCCCATTTTAGCTCCGTAATAGGCAACTTTCGGTCCTCAGGATGGCTTGATCTACATGTATAATACCTCAAAACGTTTGTCCATGCCTCTGCTTGATAACTATTCCCCGTAGATCATTCCATAGGACCTGTGGAGCAAGTCAGAAGTAAAAAACCATGGTCGGGTAGGTCAAAATTGCCGGCTGTACAACCATTATGGCTCAATTTTCGTCCACTTCCGGTCTCCAGGATAGCTTGACATACATGTATTATACCTCAAAATGTTTGTACATGTCTCTGCTTTATAAATATATACAGTAAGACTGTCTATACGCCCCTTGATTGGAGTAAATAATGTAAAACCAATGTCCGGCGGTAGGTTAAAATAAGACGATTTACCTATGTTTTCACCCCCTTCCGGTCCCCATGGCGGCCCGAATAACCAAATACCTTAATAAATATGTGCGCAGGTGTATCTGCTTAATACATATGTCTAGTTTTTATTTCTGGAGCCCTCCGTTAGCCAGAAAAATGCGAAAAACCAATATGCGGTACTACCCGAAATATCCGTCAGGGTCCTGGCATCCCATTTTAGCTCCGTAATAGGCAACTTTCGGTCCTCAGGATGGCTTGATCTACATGTATAATACCTCAAAACGTTTGTCCATGCCTCTGCTTGATAACTATTCCCCGTAGATCATTCCATAGGACCTGTGGAGCAAGTCAGAAGTAAAAAACCATGGTCGGGTAGGTCAAAATTGCCGGCTGTACAACCATTATGGCTCAATTTTCGTCCACTTCCGGTCTCCAGGATAGCTTGACATACATGTATTATACCTCAAAATGTTTGTACATGTCTCTGCTTTATAAATATATACAGTAAGACTGTCTATACGCCCCTTGATTGGAGTAAATAATGTAAAACCAATGTCCTGTAGGTTAAAATAAGACGATTTACCTATGTTTTCACCCCCTTCCGGTCCCCATGGCGGCCCGAATAACCAAATACCTTAATAAATATGTGCGCAGGGGTATCTGCTTAATATATATGTCTAGTTTTTATTTCTGGAGCCCTCCGTTTGCCAGAAAAATACGAAAAACCAATATGCGTTATTACCCGGAATATCCGTCAGGGTCCTGGCATTCCATTTTAGCTCCGTAATAGGCAACTTTCGGTCCTCAGGGTGGCTTGATCTACATGTATGATACCTCAAAACGTTTGTCAATACCTCTGCTTGATAACTATTCCCCGTAGATCATTCCATAGGACATGTGGAGCAAGTGAGAAGTAAAAAACCATGTCGTGTAGGTCAAAATTGCCCGGCTATACAACCATTATGGCTCAATTTTCGTCCACTTCCGGTATCCTGGATAGCTTGATATACATGTATTATACCTCAAAATGTTTGTACATGTCTCTGCTTTATAAATATATACAGTAAGACTGTCTATACGCCCCTTGATTGGAGTAAATAATGTAAAACCAATGTCCGGCGGTAGGTTAAAATAAGACGATTTACCTATGTTTTCACCCCCTTCCGGTCCCCATGGCGGCCCGAATAACCAAATACCTTAATAAATATGTGCGCAGGGGTATCTGCTTAATATATATGTCTAGTTTTTATTTCTGGAGCCCTCAGTTTGCCAGAAAAATACGAAAAACCAATATGCGGTAATACCCGGAATATTCGTCAGGGTCCTGGCATCCCATTTTAGCTCCGTAATAGGCAACTTTCGGTCCTCAGGGTGGCTTGATCTACATTTATGATACCTCAAAACGTTTGTCAATGCCTCTGCTTGATAATTATTCCCCGTAGATCATTCCATAGGACCTGTGGAGCAAGTCAGAAGTAAAAAAACCATGGTCGGGTAGGTCAACATTGTCGGCTGTACAACCATTATGGCTCAATTTTCGTTCACTTCCGGTCTCCAGGATAGCTTGACATACATGTATTATACCTCAAAATGTTTGTACATGTCTCTGCTTTATAAATATATACAGTAAGACTGTCTATACGCCCCTTGATTGGAGTAAATAATGTAAAACCAATGTCCGGCGGTAGGTTAAAATAAGACAATTTACCTATGTTTTCACCCCCTTCCGGTCCCCATGGCGGCCCGAATAACCAAATACCTTAATAAATATGTGCGCAGGTGTATCTGCTTAATACATATGTCTAGTTTTTATTTCTGGAGCCCTCCGTTAGCCAGAAAAATGCGAAAAACCAATATGCGGTACTACCCGAAATATCCGTCAGGGTCCTGGCATCCCATTTTAGCTCCGTAATAGGCAACTTTCGGTCCTCAGGATGGCTTGATCTACATGTATAATACCTCAAAACGTTTGTCCATGCCTCTGCTTGATAACTATTCCCCGTAGATCATTCCATAGGACCTGTGGAGCAAGTCAGAAGTAAAAAACCATGGTCGGGTAGGTCAAAATTGCCGGCTGTACAACCATTATGGCTCAATTTTCGTCCACTTCCGGTCTCCAGGATAGCTTGACATACATGTATTATACCTCAAAATGTTTGTACATGTCTCTGCTTTATAAATATATACAGTAAGACTGTCTATACGCCCCTTGATTGGAGTAAATAATGTAAAACCAATGTCCGGCGGTAGGTTAAAATAAGACGATTTACCTATGTTTTCACCCCCTTCCGGTCCCCATGGCGGCCCGAATAACCAAATACCTTAATAAATATGTGCGCAGGTGTATCTGCTTAATACATATGTCTAGTTTTTATTTCTGGAGCCCTCCGTTAGCCAGAAAAATGCGAAAAACCAATATGCGGTACTACCCGAAATATCCGTCAGGGTCCTGGCATCCCATTTTAGCTCCGTAATAGGCAACTTTCGGTCCTCAGGATGGCTTGATCTACATGTATAATACCTCAAAACGTTTGTCCATGCCTCTGCTTGATAACTATTCCCCGTAGATCATTCCATAGGACCTGTGGAGCAAGTCAGAAGTAAAAAACCATGGTCGGGTAGGTCAAAATTGCCGGCTGTACAACCATTATGGCTCAATTTTCGTCCACTTCCGGTCTCCAGGATAGCTTGACATACATGTATTATACCTCAAAATGTTTGTACATGTCTCTGCTTTATAAATATATACAGTAAGACTGTCTATACGCCCCTTGATTGGAGTAAATAATGTAAAACCAATGTCCGGCGGTAGGTTAAAATAAGACGATTTACCTATGTTTTCACTCCCTTCCGGTCCCCATGGCGGCCCGAATAACCAAATACCTTAATAAATATGTGCGCAGGGGTATCTGCTTAATATATATGTCTAGTTTTTATTTCTGGAGCCCTCCGTTTGCCAGAAAAATACAAAAAACCAATATGCTGTATTACCGGGAATATCCGTCAGGGTCCTGGCATCCCATTTTAGCTCCGTAATAGGCAACTTCCGGTCCTCAGGGTGGCTTGATCTACATGTATGATACCTCAAAACGTTTGTCAATGCCTCTGCTTGATAACTATTCCCCGTAGATCATTCCATAGGACCTGTGGACCAAGTCAGAAGTAAAACACCATAGTCGGGTAGGTCAAAATTGCAGGCTATACAACCATAATGGCTCAATTTTCGTCCACTTCCGGTCTCCAGGATAGCTTGACATACATGTATTATACCTCAAAATGTTTGTACATGTCTCTGCTTTATAAATATATACAGTAAGACTGTCTATACGCCCCTTGATTGGAGTAAATAATGTAAAACCAATGTCCTGTAGGTTAAAATAAGACGATTTACCTATGTTTTCACCCCCTTCCGGTCCCCATGGCGGCCCGAATAACCAAATACCTTAATAAATATGTGCGCAGGGGTATCTGCTTAATATATATGTCTAGTTTTTATTTCTGGAGCCCTCAGTTTGCCAGAAAAATACGAAAAACCAATATGCGTTATTACCCGGAATATCCGTCAGGGTCCTGGCATTCCATTTTAGCTCCGTAATAGGCAACTTTCGGTCCTCAGGGTGGCTTGATCTACATGTATGATACCTCAAAACGTTTGTCAATACCTCTGCTTGATAACTATTCCCCGTAGATCATTCCATAGGACATGTGGAGCAAGTGAGAAGTAAAAAACCATGGTCGTGTAGGTCAAAATTGCCCGGCTATACAACCATTATGGCTCAATTTTCGTCCACTTCCGGTATCCAGGATAGCTTGATATACATGTATTATACCTCAAAATGTTTGTACCTGTCTCTGCTTTATAAATATATACAGTAAGACTGTCTATACGCCCCTTGATTGGAGTAAATAATGTAAAACCAATGTCCGGCGGTAGGTTAAAATAAGACGATTTACCTATGTTTTCACCCCCTTCCGGTCCCCATGGCGGCCCGAATAACCAAATACCTTAATAAATATGTGCGCAGGGGTATCTGCTTAATATATATGTCTAGTTTTTATTTCTGGAGCCCTCAGTTTGCCAGAAAAATACGAAAAACCAATATGCGGTAATACCCGGAATATTCGTCAGGGTCCTGGCATCCCATTTTAGCTCCGTAATAGGCAACTTTCGGTCCTCAGGGTGGCTTGATCTACATGTATGATACCTCAAAACGTTTGTCAATGCCTCTGCTTGATAATTATTCCCCGTAGATCATTCCATAGGACCTGTGGAGCAAGTCAGAAGTAAAAAAACCATGGTCGGGTAGGTCAACATTGTCGGCTGTACAACCATTATGGCTCAATTTTCGTTCACTTCCGGTCTCCAGGATAGCTTGACATACATGTATTATACCTCAAAATGTTTGTACATGTCTCTGCTTTATAAATATATACAGTAAGACTGTCTATACGCCCCTTGATTGGAGTAAATAATGTAAAACCAATGTCCGGCGGTAGGTTAAAATAAGACAATTTACCTATGTTTTCACCCCCTTCCGGTCCCCATGGCGGCCCGAATAACCAAATACCTTAATAAATATGTGCGCAGGTGTATCTGCTTAATACATATGTCTAGTTTTTATTTCTGGAGCCCTCCGTTAGCCAGAAAAATGCGAAAAACCAATATGCGGTACTACCCGAAATATCCGTCAGGGTCCTGGCATCCCATTTTAGCTCCGTAATAGGCAACTTTCGGTCCTCAGGATGGCTTGATCTACATGTATGATACCTCAAAACGTGTGTCCATGCCTCTGCTTGATAACTATTCCCCGTAGATCATTCCATAGGACCTGTGGAGCAAGTCAGAAGTAAAAAACCATGGTCGGGTAGGTCAAAATTGCCGGCTGTACAACCATTATGGCTCAATTTTCGTCCACTTCCGGTCTCCAGGATAGCTTGACATACATGTATTATACCTCAAAATGTTTGTACATGTCTCTGCTTTATAAATATATACAGTAAGACTGTCTATACGCCCCTTGATTGGAGTAAATAATGTAAAACCAATGTCCGGCGGTAGGTTAAAATAAGACGATTTACCTATGTTTTCACCCCCTTCCGGTCCCCATGGCGGCCCGAATAACCAAATACCTTAATAAATATGTGCGCAGGTGTATCTGCTTAATACATATGTCTAGTTTTTATTTCTGGAGCCCTCCGTTAGCCAGAAAAATGCGAAAAACCAATATGCGGTACTACCCGAAATATCCGTCAGGGTCCTGGCATCCCATTTTAGCTCCGTAATAGGCAACTTTCGGTCCTCAGGATGGCTTGATCTACATGTATAATACCTCAAAACGTTTGTCCATGCCTCTGCTTGATAACTATTCCCCGTAGATCATTCCATAGGACCTGTGGAGCAAGTCAGAAGTAAAAAACCATGGTCGGGTAGGTCAAAATTGCCGGCTGTACAACCATTATGGCTCAATTTTCGTCCACTTCCGGTCTCCAGGATAGCTTGACATACATGTATTATACCTCAAAATGTTTGTACATGTCTCTGCTTTATAAATATATACAGTAAGACTGTCTATACGCCCCTTGATTGGAGTAAATAATGTAAAACCAATGTCCGGCGGTAGGTTAAAATAAGACGATTTACCTATGTTTTCACTCCCTTCCGGTCCCCATGGCGGCCCGAATAACCAAATACCTTAATAAATATGTGCGCAGGGGTATCTGCTTAATATATATGTCTAGTTTTTATTTCTGGAGCCCTCCGTTTGCCAGAAAAATACAAAAAACCAATATGCTGTATTACCGGGAATATCCGTCAGGGTCCTGGCATCCCATTTTAGCTCCGTAATAGGCAACTTCCGGTCCTCAGGGTGGCTTGATCTACATGTATGATACCTCAAAACGTTTGTCAATGCCTCTGCTTGATAACTATTCCCCGTAGATCATTCCATAGGACCTGTGGACCAAGTCAGAAGTAAAACACCATAGTCGGGTAGGTCAAAATTGCAGGCTATACAACCATAATGGCTCAATTTTCGTCCACTTCCGGTCTCCAGGATAGCTTGACATACATGTATTATACCTCAAAATGTTTGTACATGTCTCTGCTTTATAAATATATACAGTAAGACTGTCTATACGCCCCTTGATTGGAGTAAATAATGTAAAACCAATGTCCTGTAGGTTAAAATAAGACGATTTACCTATGTTTTCACCCCCTTCCGGTCCCCATGGCGGCCCGAATAACCAAATACCTTAATAAATATGTGCGCAGGGGTATCTGCTTAATATATATGTCTAGTTTTTATTTCTGGAGCCCTCCGTTTGCCAGAAAAATACGAAAAACCAATATGCGTTATTACCCGGAATATCCGTCAGGGTCCTGGCATTCCATTTTAGCTCCGTAATAGGCAACTTTCGGTCCTCAGGGTGGCTTGATCTACATGTATGATACCTCAAAACGTTTGTCAATACCTCTGCTTGATAACTATTCCCCGTAGATCATTCCATAGGACATGTGGAGCAAGTGAGAAGTAAAAAACCATGGTCGTGTAGGTCAAAATTGCCCGGCTATACAACCATTATGGCTCAATTTTCGTCCACTTCCGGTATCCAGGATAGCTTGATATACATGTATTATACCTCAAAATGTTTGTACCGGTCTCTGCTTTATAAATATATACAGTAAGACTGTCTATACGCCCCTTGATTGGAGTAAATAATGTAAAACCAATGTCCGGCGGTAGGTTAAAATAAGACGATTTACCTATGTTTTCACCCCCTTCCGGTCCCCATGGCGGCCCGAATAACCAAATACCTTAATAAATATGTGCGCAGGGGTATCTGCTTAATATATATGTCTAGTTTTTATTTCTGGAGCCCTCAGTTTGCCAGAAAAATACGAAAAACCAATATGCGGTAATACCCGGAATATTCGTCAGGGTCCTGGCATCCCATTTTAGCTCCGTAATAGGCAACTTTCGGTCCTCAGGGTGGCTTGATCTACATGTATGATACCTCAAAACGTTTGTCAATGCCTCTGCTTGATAATTATTCCCCGTAGATCATTCCATAGGACCTGTGGAGCAAGTCAGAAGTAAAAAAACCATGGTCGGGTAGGTCAACATTGTCGGCTGTACAACCATTATGGCTCAATTTTCGTTCACTTCCGGTCTCCAGGATAGCTTGACATACATGTATTATACCTCAAAATGTTTGTACATGTCTCTGCTTTATAAATATATACAGTAAGACTGTCTATACGCCCCTTGATTGGAGTAAATAATGTAAAACCAATGTCCGGCGGTAGGTTAAAATAAGACGATTTACCTATGTTTTCACCCCCTTCCGGTCCCCATGGCGGCCCGAATAACCAAATACCTTAATAAATATGTGCGCAGGTGTATCTGCTTAATACATATGTCTAGTTTTTATTTCTGGAGCCCTCCGTTAGCCAGAAAAATGCGAAAAACCAATATGCGGTACTACCCGAAATATCCGTCAGGGTCCTGGCATCCCATTTTAGCTCCGTAATAGGCAACTTTCGGTCCTCAGGATGGCTTGATCTACATGTATAATACCTCAAAACGTTTGTCCATGCCTCTGCTTGATAACTATTCCCCGTAGATCATTCCATAGGACCTGTGGAGCAAGTCAGAAGTAAAAAACCATGGTCGGGTAGGTCAAAATTGCTGGCTGTACAACCATTATGGCTCAATTTTCGTCCACTTCCGGTCTCCAGGATAGCTTGACATACATGTATTATACCTCAAAATGTTTGTACATGTCTCTGCTTTATAAATATATACAGTAAGACTGTCTATACGCCCCTTGATTGGAGTAAATAATGTAAAACCAATGTCCGGCGGTAGGTTAAAATAAGACGATTTACCTATGTTTTCACCCCCTTCCGGTCCCCATGGCGGCCCGAATAACCAAATACCTTAATAAATATGTGCGCAGGTGTATCTGCTTAATACATATGTCTAGTTTTTATTTCTGGAGCCCTCCGTTAGCCAGAAAAATGCGAAAAACCAATATGCGGTACTACCCGAAATATCCGTCAGGGTCCTGGCATCCCATTTTAGCTCCGTAATAGGCAACTTTCGGTCCTCAGGATGGCTTGATCTACATGTATAATACCTCAAAACGTTTGTCCATGCCTCTGCTTGATAACTATTCCCCGTAGATCATTCCATAGGACCTGTGGAGCAAGTCAGAAGTAAAAAACCATGGTCGGGTAGGTCAAAATTGCCGGCTGTACAACCATTATGGCTCAATTTTCGTCCACTTCCGGTCTCCAGGATAGCTTGACATACATGTATTATACCTCAAAATGTTTGTACATGTCTCTGCTTTATAAATATATACAGTAAGACTGTCTATACGCCCCTTGATTGGAGTAAATAATGTAAAACCAATGTCCGGCGGTAGGTTAAAATAAGACGATTTACCTATGTTTTCACTCCCTTCCGGTCCCCATGGCGGCCCGAATAACCAAATACCTTAATAAATATGTGCGCAGGGGTATCTGCTTAATATATATGTCTAGTTTTTATTTCTGGAGCCCTCCGTTTGCCAGAAAAATACAAAAAACCAATATGCTGTATTACCGGGAATATCCGTCAGGGTCCTGGCATCCCATTTTAGCTCCGTAATAGGCAACTTCCGGTCCTCAGGGTGGCTTGATCTACATGTATGATACCTCAAAACGTTTGTCAATGCCTCTGCTTGATAACTATTCCCCGTAGATCATTCCATAGGACCTGTGGACCAAGTCAGAAGTAAAAAACCATGGTCGTGTAGGTCAAAATTGCCCGGCTATACAACCATTATGGCTCAATTTTCGTCCACTTCCGGTATCCAGGATAGCTTGATATACATGTATTATACCTCAAAATGTTTGTACCTGTCTCTGCTTTATAAATATATACAGTAAGACTGTCTATACGCCCCTTGATTGGAGTAAATAATGTAAAACCAATGTCCGGCGGTAGGTTAAAATAAGACGATTTACCTATGTTTTCACCCCCTTCCGGTCCCCATGGCGGCCCGAATAACCAAATACCTTAATAAATATGTGCGCAGGGGTATCTGCTTAATATATATGTCTAGTTTTTATTTCTGGAGCCCTCAGTTTGCCAGAAAAATACGAAAAACCAATATGCGGTAATACCCGGAATATTCGTCAGGGTCCTGGCATCCCATTTTAGCTCCGTAATAGGCAACTTTCGGTCCTCAGGGTGGCTTGATCTACATGTATGATACCTCAAAACGTTTGTCAATGCCTCTGCTTGATAATTATTCCCCGTAGATCATTCCATAGGACCTGTGGAGCAAGTCAGAAGTAAAAAAACCATGGTCGGGTAGGTCAACATTGTCGGCTGTACAACCATTATGGCTCAATTTTCGTTCACTTCCGGTCTCCAGGATAGCTTGACATACATGTATTATACCTCAAAATGTTTGTACATGTCTCTGCTTTATAAATATATACAGTAAGACTGTCTATACGCCCCTTGATTGGAGTAAATAATGTAAAACCAATGTCCGGCGGTAGGTTAAAATAAGACAATTTACCTATGTTTTCACCCCCTTCCGGTCCCCATGGCGGCCCGAATAACCAAATACCTTAATAAATATGTGCGCAGGTGTATCTGCTTAATACATATGTCTAGTTTTTATTTCTGGAGCCCTCCGTTAGCCAGAAAAATGCGAAAAACCAATATGCGGTACTACCCGAAATATCCGTCAGGGTCCTGGCATCCCATTTTAGCTCCGTAATAGGCAACTTTCGGTCCTCAGGATGGCTTGATCTACATGTATAATACCTCAAAACGTTTGTCCATGCCTCTGCTTGATAACTATTCCCCGTAGATCATTCCATAGGACCTGTGGAGCAAGTCAGAAGTAAAAAACCATGGTCGGGTAGGTCAAAATTGCTGGCTGTACAACCATTATGGCTCAATTTTCGTCCACTTCCGGTCTCCAGGATAGCTTGACATACATGTATTATACCTCAAAATGTTTGTACATGTCTCTGCTTTATAAATATATACAGTAAGACTGTCTATACGCCCCTTGATTGGAGTAAATAATGTAAAACCAATGTCCGGCGGTAGGTTAAAATAAGACGATTTACCTATGTTTTCACCCCCTTCCGGTCCCCATGGCGGCCCGAATAACCAAATACCTTAATAAATATGTGCGCAGGTGTATCTGCTTAATACATATGTCTAGTTTTTATTTCTGGAGCCCTCCGTTAGCCAGAAAAATGCGAAAAACCAATATGCGGTACTACCCGAAATATCCGTCAGGGTCCTGGCATCCCATTTTAGCTCCGTAATAGGCAACTTTCGGTCCTCAGGATGGCTTGATCTACATGTATAATACCTCAAAACGTTTGTCCATGCCTCTGCTTGATAACTATTCCCCGTAGATCATTCCATAGGACCTGTGGAGCAAGTCAGAAGTAAAAAACCATGGTCGGGTAGGTCAAAATTGCCGGCTGTACAACCATTATGGCTCAATTTTCGTCCACTTCCGGTCTCCAGGATAGCTTGACATACATGTATTATACCTCAAAATGTTTGTACATGTCTCTGCTTTATAAATATATACAGTAAGACTGTCTATACGCCCCTTGATTGGAGTAAATAATGTAAAACCAATGTCCGGCGGTAGGTTAAAATAAGACGATTTACCGATGTTTTCACTCCCTTCCGGTCCCCATGGCGGCCCGAATAACCAAATACCTTAATAAATATGTGCGCAGGGGTATCTGCTTAATATATATGTCTAGTTTTTATTTCTGGAGCCCTCCGTTTGCCAGAAAAATACAAAAAACCAATATGCTGTATTACCGGGAATATCCGTCAGGGTCCTGGCATCCCATTTTAGCTCCGTAATAGGCAACTTCCGGTCCTCAGGGTGGCTTGATCTACATGTATGATACCTCAAAACGTTTGTCAATGCCTCTGCTTGATAACTATTCCCCGTAGATCATTCCATAGGACCTGTGGACCAAGTCAGAAGTAAAACACCATAGTCGGGTAGGTCAAAATTGCAGGCTATACAACCATAATGGCTCAATTTTCGTCCACTTCCGGTCTCCAGGATAGCTTGACATACATGTATTATACCTCAAAATGTTCGTACATGTCTCTGCTTTATAAATATATACAGTAAGACTGTCTATACGCCCCTTGATTGGAGTAAATAATGTAAAACCAATGTCCGGCGGTAGGTTAAAATAAGACGATTTACCTATGTTTTCACACCCTTCCGGTGCCCATGGCGGCCCGAATAACCAAATACCTTAATAAATATGTGCGCAGGGGTATCTGCTTAATATATATGTCTAGTTTTTATTTCTGGAGCCCTCCGTTAGCCAGAAAAATGCGAAAAACCAATATGCGGTACTACCCGAAATATCCGTCAGGGTCCTGGCATCCCATTTTAGCTCCGTAATAGGCAACTTTCGGTCCTCAGGATGGCTTGATCTACATGTATAATACCTCAAAACGTTTGTCCATGCCTCTGCTTGATAACTATTCCCCGTAGATCATTCCATAGGACCTGTGGAGCAAGTCAGAAGTAAAAAACCATGGTCGGGTAGGTCAAAATTGTCGGCTGTACAACCATTATGGCTCAATTTTCGTCCACTTCCGGTCTCCAGGATAGCTTGACATACATGTATTATACCTCAAAATGTTTGTACATGTCTCTGCTTTATAAATATATACAGTAAGACTGTCTATACGCCCCTTGATTGGAGTAAATAATGTAAAACCAATGTCCGGCGGTAGGTTAAAATAAGACGATTTACCTATGTTTTCACTCCCTTCCGGTCCCCATGGCGGCCCGAATAACCAAATACCTTAATAAATATATGCGCAGGTGTATCTGCTTAATACATATGTCTAGTTTTTATTTCTGGAGCCCTCCGTTAGCCAGAAAAATGCGAAAAACCAATATGCGGTACTACCCGAAATATCCGTCAGGGTCCTGGCATCCCATTTTAGCTCCGTAATAGGCAACTTTCGGTCCTCAGGATGGCTTGATCTACATGTATAATACCTCAAAACGTTTGTCCATGCCTCTGCTTGATAACTATTCCCCGTAGATCATTCCATAGGACCTGTGGAGCAAGTCAGAAGTAAAAAACCATGGTCGGGTAGGTCAAAATTGCCGGCTGTACAACCATTATGGCTCAATTTTCGTCCACTTCCGGTCTCCAGGATAGCTTGACATACATGTATTATACCTCAAAATGTTTGTACATGTCTCTGCTTTATAAATATATACAGTAAGACTGTCTATACGCCCCTTGATTGGAGTAAATAATGTAAAACCAATGTCCGGCGGTAGGTTAAAATAAGACGATTTACCTATGTTTTCACCCCCTTCCGGTCCCCATGGCGGCCCGAATAACCAAATACCTTAATAAATATGTGCGCAGGGGTATCTGCTTAATATATATGTCTAGTTTTTATTTCTGGAGCCCTCCGTTTGCCAGAAAAATACGAAAAACCAATATGCGGTAATACCCGGAATATTCGTCAGGGTCCTGGCATTCCATTTTAGCTCCGTAATAGGCAACTTTCGGTCCTCAGGGTGGCTTGATCTACATGTATGATACCTCAAAACGTTTGTCAATGCCTCTGCTTGATAACTATTCCCCGTAGATCATTCCATAGGACCTGTGGAGCAAGTCAGAAGTAAAAAAACCATGGTCGGGTAGGTCAACATTGTCGGCTGTACAACCATTATGGCTCAATTTTCGTTCACTTCCGGTCTCCAGGATAGCTTGACATACATGTATTATACCTCAAAATGTTTGTACATGTCTCTGCTTTATAAATATATACAGTAAGACTGTCTATACGCCCCTTGATTGGAGTAAATAATGTAAAACCAATGTCCGGCGGTAGGTTAAAATAAGACGATTTACCTATGTTTTCACCCCCTTCCGGTCCCCATGGCGGCCCGAATAACCAAATACCTTAATAAATATGTGCGCAGGGGTATCTGCTTAATATATATGTCTAGTTTTTATTTCTGGAGCCCTCAGTTTGCCAGAAAAATACGAAAAACCAATATGCGGTAATACCCGGAATATTCGTCAGGGTCCTGGCATTCCATTTTAGCTCCGTAATAGGCAACTTTCGGTCCTCAGGGTGGCTTGATCTACATGTATGATACCTCAAAACGTTTGTCAATGCCTCTGCTTGATAACTATTCCCCGTAGATCATTCCATAGGACCTGTGGAGCAAGTCAGAAGTAAAAAAACCATGGTCGGGTAGGTCAACATTGTCGGCTGTACAACCATTATGGCTCAATTTTCGTTCACTTCCGGTCTCCAGGATAGCTTGACATACATGTATTATACCTCAAAATGTTTGTACATGTCTCTGCTTTATAAATATATACAGTAAGACTGTCTATACGCCCCTTGATTGGAGTAAATAATGTAAAACCAATGTCCGGCGGTAGGCTAAAATAAGACGATTTACGTATGTTTTCACCCCCTTCCGGTCCCCATGGCGGCCCGAATAACCAAATACCTTAATAAATATGTGCGCAGGGGTATCTGCTTAATACATATGTCTAGTTTTTATTTCTGGAGCCCTCCGTTAGCCAGAAAAATGCGAAAAACCAATATGCGGTACTACCCGAAATATCCGTCAGGGTCCTGGCATCCCATTTTAGCTCCGTAATAGGCAACTTTCGGTCCTCAGGATGGCTTGATCTACATGTATAATACCTCAAAACGTTTGTCCATGCCTCTGCTTGATAACTATTCCCCGTAGATCATTCCATAGGACCTGTGGAGCAAGTCAGAAGTAAAAAACCATGGTCGGGTAGGTCAAAATTGCCGGCTGTACAACCATTATGGCTCAATTTTCGTCCACTTCCGGTCTCCAGGATAGCTTGACATACATGTATTATACCTCAAAATGTTTGTACATGTCTCTGCTTTATAAATATATACAGTAAGACTGTCTATACGCCCCTTGATTGGAGTAAATAATGTAAAACCAATGTCCGGCGGTAGGCTAAAATAAGACGATTTACGTATGTTTTCACCCCCTTCCGGTCCCCATGGCGGCCCGAATAACCAAATACCTTAATAAATATGTGCGCAGGGGTATCTGCTTAATACATATGTCTAGTTTTTATTTCTGGAGCCCTCCGTTAGCCAGAAAAATGCGAAAAACCAATATGCGGTACTACCCGAAATATCCGTCAGGGTCCTGGCATCCCATTTTAGCTCCGTAATAGGCAACTTTCGGTCCTCAGGATGGCTTGATCTACATGTATAATACCTCAAAACGTTTGTCCATGCCTCTGCTTGATAACTATTCCCCGTAGATCATTCCATAGGACCTGTGGAGCAAGTCAGAAGTAAAAAACCATGGTCGGGTAGGTCAAAATTGCCGGCTGTACAACCATTATGGCTCAATTTTCGTCCACTTCCGGTCTCCAGGATAGCTTGACATACATGTATTATACCTCAAAATGTTTGTACATGTCTCTGCTTTATAAATATATACAGTAAGACTGTCTATACGCCCCTTGATTGGAGTAAATAATGTAAAACCAATGTCCGGCGGTAGGTTAAAATAAGACGATTTACCTATGTTTTCACCCCCTTCCGGTCCCCATGGCGGCCCGAATAACCAAATACCTTAATAAATATGTGCGCAGGGGTATCTGCTTAATATATATGTCTAGTTTTTATTTCTGGAGCCCTCAGTTTGCCAGAAAAATACGAAAAACCAATATGCGGTAATACCCGGAATATTCGTCAGGGTCCTGGCATCCCATTTTAGCTCCGTAATAGGCAACTTTCGGTCCTCAGGGTGGCTTGATCTACATGTATGATACCTCAAAACGTTTGTCAATGCCTCTGCTTGATAACTATTCCCCGTAGATCATTCCATAGGACCTGTGGAGCAAGTCAGAAGTAAAAAAACCATGGTCGGGTAGGTCAACATTGTCGGCTGTACAACCATTATGGCTCAATTTTCGTTCACTTCCGGTCTCCAGGATAGCTTGACATACATGTATTATACCTCAAAATGTTTGTACATGCCTCTGCTTTATAAATATATACAGTAAGACTGTCTATACGCCCCTTGATTGGAGTAAATAATGTAAAACCAATGTCCGGCGGTAGGTTAAAATAAGACGATTTACCTATGTTTTCACCCCCTTCCAATCCCCATGGCGGCCCGAATAACCAAATACCTTAATAAATATGTGCGCAGGGGTATCTGCTTAATACATATGTCTAGTTTTTATTTCTGGAGCCCTCCGTTAGCCAGAAAAATGCGAAAAACCAATATGCGGTACTACCCGAAATATCCGTCAGGGTCCTGGCATCCCATTTTAGCTCCGTAATAGGCAACTTTCGGTCCTCAGGATGGCTTGATCTACATGTATAATACCTCAAAACGTTTGTCCATGCCTCTGCTTGATAACTATTCCCCTTAGATCATTCCATAGGACCTGTGGAGCAAGTCAGAAGTAAAAAACCATGGTCGGGTAGGTCAAAATTGCCGCTGTACAACCATTATAGCTCAATTTTCGTCCACTTCCGGTCTCCAGGATAGCTTGACATACATGTATTATACCTCAAAATGTTTGTACATGTCTCTGCTTTATAAATATATACAGTAAGACTGTCTATACGCCCCTTGATTGGAGTAAATAATGTAAAACCAATGTCCGGCGGTAGGTTAAAATAAGACGATTTACCTATGTTTTCACTCCCTTCCGGTCCCCATGGCGGCCCGAATAACCAAATACCTTAATAAATATATGCGCAGGTGTATCTGCTTAATACATATGTCTAGTTTTTATTTCTGGAGCCCTCCGTTAGCCAGAAAAATGCGAAAAACCAATATGCGGTACTACCCGAAATATCCGTCAGGGTCCTGGCATCCCATTTTAGCTCCGTAATAGGCAACTTTCGGTCCTCAGGATGGCTTGATCTACATGTATAATACCTCAAAACGTTTGTCCATGCCTCTGCTTGATAACTATTCCCCGTAGATCATTCCATAGGACCTGTGGAGCAAGTCAGAAGTAAAAAACCATGGTCGGGTAGGTCAAAATTGCCGGCTGTACAACCATTATGGCTCAATTTTCGTCCACTTCCGGTCTCCAGGATAGCTTGACATACATGTATTATACCTCAAAATGTTTGTACATGTCTCTGCTTTATAAATATATACAGTAAGACTGTCTATACGCCCCTTGATTGGAGTAAATAATGTAAAACCAATGTCCGGCGGTAGGTTAAAATAAGACGATTTACCTATGTTTTCACCCCCTTCCAATCCCCATGGCGGCCCGAATAACCAAATACCTTAATAAATATGTGCGCAGGGGTATCTGCTTAATACATATGTCTAGTTTTTATTTCTGGAGCCCTCAGTTTGCCAGAAAAATACGAAAAACCAATATGCGGTAATACCCGGAATATTCGTCAGGGTCCTGGCATCCCATTTTAGCTCCGTAATAGGCAACTTTCGGTCCTCAGGGTGGCTTGATCTACATGTATAATACCTCAAAACGTTTGTCAATGCCTCTGCTTGATAACTATTCCCCGTAGATCATTCCATAGGACCTGTGGAGCAAGTCAGAAGTAAAAAAACCATGGTCGGGTAGGTCAACATTGTCGGCTGTACAACCATTATGGCTCAATTTTCGTTCACTTCCGGTCTCCAGGATAGCTTGACATACATGTATTATACCTCAAAATGTTTGTACATGTCTCTGCTTTATAAATATATACAGTAAGACTGTCTATACGCCCCTTGATTGGAGTAAATAATGTAAAACCAATGTCCGGCGGTAGGTTAAAATAAGACGATTTACCTATGTTTTCACCCCCTTCCAATCCCCATGGCGGCCCGAATAACCAAATACCTTAATAAATATGTGCGCAGGGGTATCTGCTTAATACATATGTCTAGTTTTTATTTCTGGAGCCCTCCGTTAGCCAGAAAAATGCGAAAAACCAATATGCGGTACTACCCGAAATATCCGTCAGGGTCCTGGCATCCCATTTTAGCTCCGTAATAGGCAACTTTCGGTCCTCAGGATGGCTTGATCTACATGTATAATACCTCAAAACGTTTGTCCATGCCTCTGCTTGATAACTATTCCCCTTAGATCATTCCATAGGACCTGTGGAGCAAGTCAGTAAAAAACCATGGTCGGGTAGGTCAAAATTGCCGGCTGTACAACCATTATGGCTCAATTTTCGTCCACTTCCGGTCTCCAGGATAGCTTGACATACATGTATTATACCTCAAAATGTTTGTACATGTCTCTGCTTTATAAATATATACAGTAAGACTGTCTATACGCCCCTTGATTGGAGTAAATAATGTAAAACCAATGTCCGGCGGTAGGTTAAAATAAGACGATTTACCTATGTTTTCACTCCCTTCCGGTCCCCATGGCGGCCCGAATAACCAAATACCTTAATAAATATATGCGCAGGTGTATCTGCTTAATACATATGTCTAGTTTTTATTTCTGGAGCCCTCCGTTAGCCAGAAAAATGCGAAAAACCAATATGCGGTACTACCCGAAATATCCGTCAGGGTCCTGGCATCCCATTTTAGCTCCGTAATAGGCAACTTTCGGTCCTCAGGATGGCTTGATCTACATGTATAATACCTCAAAACGTTTGTCCATGCCTCTGCTTGATAACTATTCCCGGTAGATCATTCCATAGGACCTGTGGAGCAAGTCAGAAGTAAAAAACCATGGTCGGGTAGGTCAAAATTGCCGGCTGTACAACCATTATGGCTCAATTTTCGTCCACTTCCGGTCTCCAGGATAGCTTGACATACATGTATTATACCTCAAAATGTTTGTACATGTCTCTGCTTTATAAATATATACAGTAAGACTGTCTATACGCCCCTTGATTGGAGTAAATAATGTAAAACCAATGTCCGGCGGTAGGTTAAAATAAGACGATTTACCTATGTTTTCACTCCCTTCCGGTCCCCATGGCGGCCCGAATAACCAAATACCTTAATAAATATATGCGCAGGTGTATCTGCTTAATACATATGTCTAGTTTTTATTTCTGGAGCCCTCCGTTAGCCAGAAAAATGCGAAAAACCAATATGCGGTACTACCCGAAATATCCGTCAGGGTCCTGGCATCCCATTTTAGCTCCGTAATAGGCAACTTTCGGTCCTCAGGATGGCTTGATCTACATGTATAATACCTCAAAACGTTTGTCCATGCCTCTGCTTGATAACTATTCCCCGTAGATCATTCCATAGGACCTGTGGAGCAAGTCAGAAGTAAAAAACCATGGTCGGGTAGGTCAAAATTGCCGGCTGTACAACCATTATGGCTCAATTTTCGTCCACTTCCGGTCTCCAGGATAGCTTGACATACATGTATTATACCTCAAAATGTTTGTACATGTCTCTGCTTTATAAATATATACAGTAAGACTGTCTATACGCCCCTTGATTGGAGTAAATAATGTAAAACCAATGTCCGGCGGTAGGTTAAAATAAGACGATTTACCTATGTTTTCACCCCCTTCCGGTCCCCATGGCGGCCCGAATAACCAAATACCTTAATAAATATGTGCGCAGGTGTATCTGCTTAATACATATGTCTAGTTTTTATTTCTGGAGCCCTCCGTTAGCCAGAAAAATGCGAAAAACCAATATGCGGTACTACCCGAAATATCCGTCAGGGTCCTGGCATCCCATTTTAGCTCCGTAATAGGCAACTTTCGGTCCTCAGGATGGCTTGATCTACATGTATAATACCTCAAAACGTTTGTCCATGCCTCTGCTTGATAACTATTCCCCTTAGATCATTCCATAGGACCTGTGGAGCAAGTCAGAAGTAAAAAACCATGGTCGGGTAGGTCAAAATTGCCGGCTGTACAACCATTATGGCTCAATTTTCGTCCACTTCCGGTCTCCAGGATAGCTTGACATACATGTATTATACCTCAAAATGTTTGTACATGTCTCTGCTTTATAAATATATACAGTAAGACTGTCTATACGCCCCTTGATTGGAGTAAATAATGTAAAACCAATGTCCGGCGGTAGGTTAAAATAAGACGATTTACCTATGTTTTCACTCCCTTCCGGTCCCCATGACGGCCCGAATAACCAAATACCTTAATAAATATATGCGCAGGTGTATCTGCTTAATACATATGTCTAGTTTTTATTTCTGGAGCCCTCCGTTAGCCAGAAAAATGCGAAAAACCAATATGCGGTACTACCCGAAATATCCGTCAGGGTCCTGGCATCCCATTTTAGCTCCGTAATAGGCAACTTTCGGTCCTCAGGATGGCTTGATCTACATGTATAATACCTCAAAACGTTTGTCCATGCCTCTGCTTGATAACTATTCCCCGTAGATCATTCCATAGGACCTGTGGAGCAAGTCAGAAGTAAAAAACCATGGTCGGGTAGGTCAAAATTGCCGGCTGTACAACCATTATGGCTCAATTTTCGTCCACTTCCGGTCTCCAGGATAGCTTGACATACATGTATTATACCTCAAAATGTTTGTACATGTCTCTGCTTTATAAATATATACAGTAAGACTGTCTATACGCCCCTTGATTGGAGTAAATAATGTAAAACCAATGTCCGGCGGTAGGTTAAAATAAGACGATTTACCTATGTTTTCACTCCCTTCCGGTCCCCATGGCGGCCCGAATAACCAAATACCTTAATAAATATATGCGCAGGTGTATCTGCTTAATACATATGTCTAGTTTTTATTTCTGGAGCCCTCCGTTAGCCAGAAAAATGCGAAAAACCAATATGCGGTACTACCCGAAATATCCGTCAGGGTCCTGGCATCCCATTTTAGCTCCGTAATAGGCAACTTTCGGTCCTCAGGATGGCTTGATCTACATGTATAATACCTCAAAACGTTTGTCCATGCCTCTGCTTGATAACTATTCCCCGTAGATCATTCCATAGGACCTGTGGAGCAAGTCAGAAGTAAAAAACCATGGTCGGGTAGGTCAAAATTGCCGGCTGTACAACCATTATGGCTCAATTTTCGTCCACTTCCGGTCTCCAGGATAGCTTGACATACATGTATTATACCTCAAAATGTTTGTACATGTCTCTGCTTTATAAATATATACAGTAAGACTGTCTATACGCCCCTTGATTGGAGTAAATAATGTAAAACCAATGTCCGGCGGTAGGTTAAAATAAGACGATTTACCTATGTTTTCACCCCCTTCCGGTCCCCATGGCGGCCCGAATAACCAAATACCTTAATAAATATGTGCGCAGGTGTATCTGCTTAATACATATGTCTAGTTTTTATTTCTGGAGCCCTCCGTTAGCCAGAAAAATGCGAAAAACCAATATGCGGTACTACCCGAAATATTCGTCAGGGTCCTGGCATCCCATTTTAGCTCCGTAATAGGCAACTTTCGGTCCTCAGGATGGCTTGATCTACATGTATAATACCTCAAAACGTTTGTCCATGCCTCTGCTTGATAACTATTCCCCGTAGATCATTCCATAGGACCTGTGGAGCAAGTCAGAAGTAAAAAACCATGGTCGGGTAGGTCAAAATTGCCGGCTGTACAACCATTATGGCTCAATTTTCGTCCACTTCCGGTCTCCAGGATAGCTTGACATACATGTATTATACCTCAAAATGTTTGTACATGTCTCTGCTTTATAAATATATACAGTAAGACTGTCTATACGCCCCTTGATTGGAGTAAATAATGTAAAACCAATGTCCTGTAGGTTAAAATAAGACGATTTACCTATGTTTTCACCCCCTTCCGGTCCCCATGGCGGCCCGAATAACCAAATACCTTAATAAATATGTGCGCAGGGGTATCTGCTTAATATATATGTCTAGTTTTTATTTCTGGAGCCCTCCGTTTGCCAGAAAAATACGAAAAACCAATATGCGTTATTACCCGGAATATCCGTCAGGGTCCTGGCATTCCATTTTAGCTCCGTAATAGGCAACTTTCGGTCCTCAGGGTGGCTTGATCTACATGTATAATACCTCAAAACGTTTGTCCATGCCTCTGCTTGATAACTATTCCCCGTAGATCATTCCATAGGACCTGTGGAGCAAGTCAGAAGTAAAAAACCATGGTCGGGTAGGTCAAAATTGCCGGCTGTACAACCATTATGGCTCAATTTTCGTCCACTTCCGGTCTCCAGGATAGCTTGACATACATGTATTATACCTCAAAATGTTTGTACATGTCTCTGCTTTATAAATATATACAGTAAGACTGTCTATACGCCCCTTGATTGGAGTAAATAATGTAAAACCAATGTCCGGCGGTAGGTTAAAATAAGACGATTTACCTATGTTTTCACTCCCTTCCGGTCCCCATGGCGGCCCGAATAACCAAATACCTTAATAAATATATGCGCAGGTGTATCTGCTTAATACATATGTCTAGTTTTTATTTCTGGAGCCCTCCGTTAGCCAGAAAAATGCGAAAAACCAATATGCGGTACTACCCGAAATATCCGTCAGGGTCCTGGCATCCCATTTTAGCTCCGTAATAGGCAACTTTCGGTCCTCAGGATGGCTTGATCTACATGTATAATACCTCAAAACGTTTGTCCATGCCTCTGCTTGATAACTATTCCCCGTAGATCATTCCATAGGACCTGTGGAGCAAGTCAGAAGTAAAAAACCATGGTCGGGTAGGTCAAAATTGCCGGCTGTACAACCATTATGGCTCAATTTTCGTCCACTTCCGGTCTCCAGGATAGCTTGACATACATGTATTATACCTCAAAATGTTTGTACATATCTCTGCTTTATAAATATATACAGTAAGACTGTCTATACGCCCCTTGATTGGAGTAAATAATGTAAAACCAATGTCCGGCGGTAGGTTAAAATAAGACGATTTACCTATGTTTTCACCCCCTTCCGGTCCCCATGGCGGCCCGAATAACCAAATACCTTAATAAATATGTGCACAGGTGTATCTGCTTAATACATATGTCTAGTTTTTATTTCTGGAGCCCTCCGTTAGCCAGAAAAATGCGAAAAACCAATATGCGGTACTACCCGAAATATCCGTCAGGGTCCTGGCATCCCATTTTAGCTCCGTAATAGGCAACTTTCGGTCCTCAGGATGGCTTGATCTACATGTATAATACCTCAACACGTTTGTCCATGCCTCTGCTTGATAACTATTCCCCGTAGATCATTCCATAGGACCTGTGGAGCAAGTCAGAAGTAAAAAACCATGGTCGGGTAGGTCAAAATTGCCGGCTGTACAACCAATATGGCTCAATTTTCGTCCACTTCCGGTCTCCAGGATAGCTTGACATACATGTATTATACCTCAAAATGTTTGTACATGTCTCTGCTTTATAAATATATACAGTAAGACTGTCTATACGCCCCTTGATTGGAGTAAATAATGTAAAACCAATGTCCGGCGGTAGGTTAAAATAAGACGATTTACCTATGTTTTCACCCCCTTCCGGTCCCCATGGCGGCCCGAATAACCAAATACCTTAATAAATATGTGCGCAGGTGTATCTGCTTAATACATATGTCTAGTTTTTATTTCTGGAGCCCTCCGTTAGCCAGAAAAATGCGAAAAACCAATATGCGGTACTACCCGAAATATCCGTCAGGGTCCTGGCATCCCATTTTAGCTCCGTAATAGGCAACTTTCGGTCCTCAGGATGGCTTGATCTACATGTATAATACCTCAAAACGTTTGTCCATGCCTCTGCTTGATAACTATTCCCCGTAGATCATTCCATAGGACCTGTGGAGCAAGTCAGAAGTAAAAAACCATGGTCGGGTAGGTCAAAATTGCCGGCTGTACAACCATTATGGCTCAATTTTCGTCCACTTCCGGTCTCCAGGATAGCTTGACATACATGTATTATACCTCAAAATGTTTGTACATGTCTCTGCTTTATAAATATATACAGTAAGACTGTCTATACGCCCCTTGATTGGAGTAAATAATGTAAAACCAATGTCCGGCGGTAGGTTAAAATAAGACGATTTACCTATGTTTTCACTCCCTTCCGGTCCCCATGGCGGCCCGAATAACCAAATACCTTAATAAATATATGCGCAGGTGTATCTGCTTAATACATATGTCTAGTTTTTATTTCTGGAGCCCTCCGTTAGCCAGAAAAATGCGAAAAACCAATATGCGGTACTACCCGAAATATCCGTCAGGGTCCTGGCATCCCATTTTAGCTCCGTAATAGGCAACTTTCGGTCCTCAGGATGGCTTGATCTACATGTATAATACCTCAAAACGTTTGTCCATGCCTCTGCTTGATAACTATTCCCCGTAGATCATTCCATAGGACCTGTGGAGCAAGTCAGAAGTAAAAAACCATGGTCGGGTAGGTCAAAATTGCCGGCTGTACAACCATTATGGCTCAATTTTCGTCCACTTCCGGTCTCCAGGATAGCTTGACATACATGTATTATACCTCAAAATGTTTGTACATGTCTCTGCTTTATAAATATATACAGTAAGACTGTCTATACGCCCCTTGATTGGAGTAAATAATGTAAAACCAATGTCCGGCGGTAGGTTAAAATAAGACGATTTACCTATGTTTTCACCCCCTTCCGGTCCCCATGGCGGCCCGAATAACCAAATACCTTAATAAATATGTGCGCAGGTGTATCTGCTTAATACATATGTCTAGTTTTTATTTCTGGAGCCCTCCGTTAGCCAGAAAAATGCGAAAAACCAATATGCGGTACTACCCGAAATATCCGTCAGGGTCCTGGCATCCCATTTTAGCTCCGTAATAGGCAACTTTCGGTCCTCAGGATGGCTTGATCTACATGTATAATACCTCAAAACGTTTGTCCATGCCTCTGCTTGATAACTATTCCCCTTAGATCATTCCATAGGACCTGTGGAGCAAGTCAGAAGTAAAAAACCATGGTCGGGTAGGTCAAAATTGCCGGCTGTACAACCATTATGGCTCAATTTTCGTCCACTTCCGGTCTCCAGGATAGCTTGACATACATGTATTATACCTCAAAATGTTTGTACATGTCTCTGCTTTATAAATATATACAGTAAGACTGTCTATACGCCCCTTGATTGGAGTAAATAATGTAAAACCAATGTCCGGCGGTAGGTTAAAATAAGACGATTTACCTATGTTTTCACTCCCTTCCGGTCCCCATGACGGCCCGAATAACCAAATACCTTAATAAATATATGCGCAGGTGTATCTGCTTAATACATATGTCTAGTTTTTATTTCTGGAGCCCTCCGTTAGCCAGAAAAATGCGAAAAACCAATATGCGGTACTACCCGAAATATCCGTCAGGGTCCTGGCATCCCATTTTAGCTCCGTAATAGGCAACTTTCGGTCCTCAGGATGGCTTGATCTACATGTATAATACCTCAAAACGTTTGTCCATGCCTCTGCTTGATAACTATTCCCCGTAGATCATTCCATAGGACCTGTGGAGCAAGTCAGAAGTAAAAAACCATGGTCGGGTAGGTCAAAATTGCCGGCTGTACAACCATTATGGCTCAATTTTCGTCCACTTCCGGTCTCCAGGATAGCTTGACATACATGTATTATACCTCAAAATGTTTGTACATGTCTCTGCTTTATAAATATATACAGTAAGACTGTCTATACGCCCCTTGATTGGAGTAAATAATGTAAAACCAATGTCCGGCGGTAGGTTAAAATAAGACGATTTACCTATGTTTTCACTCCCTTCCGGTCCCCATGGCGGCCCGAATAACCAAATACCTTAATAAATATATGCGCAGGTGTATCTGCTTAATACATATGTCTAGTTTTTATTTCTGGAGCCCTCCGTTAGCCAGAAAAATGCGAAAAACCAATATGCGGTACTACCCGAAATATCCGTCAGGGTCCTGGCATCCCATTTTAGCTCCGTAATAGGCAACTTTCGGTCCTCAGGATGGCTTGATCTACATGTATAATACCTCAAAACGTTTGTCCATGCCTCTGCTTGATAACTATTCCCCGTAGATCATTCCATAGGACCTGTGGAGCAAGTCAGAAGTAAAAAACCATGGTCGGGTAGGTCAAAATTGCCGGCTGTACAACCATTATGGCTCAATTTTCGTCCACTTCCGGTCTCCAGGATAGCTTGACATACATGTATTATACCTCAAAATGTTTGTACATGTCTCTGCTTTATAAATATATACAGTAAGACTGTCTATACGCCCCTTGATTGGAGTAAATAATGTAAAACCAATGTCCGGCGGTAGGTTAAAATAAGACGATTTACCTATGTTTTCACCCCCTTCCGGTCCCCATGGCGGCCCGAATAACCAAATACCTTAATAAATATGTGCGCAGGTGTATCTGCTTAATACATATGTCTAGTTTTTATTTCTGGAGCCCTCCGTTAGCCAGAAAAATGCGAAAAACCAATATGCGGTACTACCCGAAATATTCGTCAGGGTCCTGGCATCCCATTTTAGCTCCGTAATAGGCAACTTTCGGTCCTCAGGATGGCTTGATCTACATGTATAATACCTCAAAACGTTTGTCCATGCCTCTGCTTGATAACTATTCCCCGTAGATCATTCCATAGGACCTGTGGAGCAAGTCAGAAGTAAAAAACCATGGTCGGGTAGGTCAAAATTGCCGGCTGTACAACCATTATGGCTCAATTTTCGTCCACTTCCGGTCTCCAGGATAGCTTGACATACATGTATTATACCTCAAAATGTTTGTACATGTCTCTGCTTTATAAATATATACAGTAAGACTGTCTATACGCCCCTTGATTGGAGTAAATAATGTAAAACCAATGTCCTGTAGGTTAAAATAAGACGATTTACCTATGTTTTCACCCCCTTCCGGTCCCCATGGCGGCCCGAATAACCAAATACCTTAATAAATATGTGCGCAGGGGTATCTGCTTAATATATATGTCTAGTTTTTATTTCTGGAGCCCTCCGTTTGCCAGAAAAATACGAAAAACCAATATGCGTTATTACCCGGAATATCCGTCAGGGTCCTGGCATTCCATTTTAGCTCCGTAATAGGCAACTTTCGGTCCTCAGGGTGGCTTGATCTACATGTATAATACCTCAAAACGTTTGTCCATGCCTCTGCTTGATAACTATTCCCCGTAGATCATTCCATAGGACCTGTGGAGCAAGTCAGAAGTAAAAAACCATGGTCGGGTAGGTCAAAATTGCCGGCTGTACAACCATTATGGCTCAATTTTCGTCCACTTCCGGTCTCCAGGATAGCTTGACATACATGTATTATACCTCAAAATGTTTGTACATGTCTCTGCTTTATAAATATATACAGTAAGACTGTCTATACGCCCCTTGATTGGAGTAAATAATGTAAAACCAATGTCCGGCGGTAGGTTAAAATAAGACGATTTACCTATGTTTTCACTCCCTTCCGGTCCCCATGGCGGCCCGAATAACCAAATACCTTAATAAATATATGCGCAGGTGTATCTGCTTAATACATATGTCTAGTTTTTATTTCTGGAGCCCTCCGTTAGCCAGAAAAATGCGAAAAACCAATATGCGGTACTACCCGAAATATCCGTCAGGGTCCTGGCATCCCATTTTAGCTCCGTAATAGGCAACTTTCGGTCCTCAGGATGGCTTGATCTACATGTATAATACCTCAAAACGTTTGTCCATGCCTCTGCTTGATAACTATTCCCCGTAGATCATTCCATAGGACCTGTGGAGCAAGTCAGAAGTAAAAAACCATGGTCGGGTAGGTCAAAATTGCCGGCTGTACAACCATTATGGCTCAATTTTCGTCCACTTCCGGTCTCCAGGATAGCTTGACATACATGTATTATACCTCAAAATGTTTGTACATATCTCTGCTTTATAAATATATACAGTAAGACTGTCTATACGCCCCTTGATTGGAGTAAATAATGTAAAACCAATGTCCGGCGGTAGGTTAAAATAAGACGATTTACCTATGTTTTCACCCCCTTCCGGTCCCCATGGCGGCCCGAATAACCAAATACCTTAATAAATATGTGCACAGGTGTATCTGCTTAATACATATGTCTAGTTTTTATTTCTGGAGCCCTCCGTTAGCCAGAAAAATGCGAAAAACCAATATGCGGTACTACCCGAAATATCCGTCAGGGTCCTGGCATCCCATTTTAGCTCCGTAATAGGCAACTTTCGGTCCTCAGGATGGCTTGATCTACATGTATAATACCTCAACACGTTTGTCCATGCCTCTGCTTGATAACTATTCCCCGTAGATCATTCCATAGGACCTGTGGAGCAAGTCAGAAGTAAAAAACCATGGTCGGGTAGGTCAAAATTGCCGGCTGTACAACCAATATGGCTCAATTTTCGTCCACTTCCGGTCTCCAGGATAGCTTGACATACATGTATTATACCTCAAAATGTTTGTACATGTCTCTGCTTTATAAATATATACAGTAAGACTGTCTATACGCCCCTTGATTGGAGTAAATAATGTAAAACCAATGTCCGGCGGTAGGTTAAAATAAGACGATTTACCTATGTTTTCACCCCCTTCCGGTCCCCATGGCGGCCCGAATAACCAAATACCTTAATAAATATGTGCGCAGGTGTATCTGCTTAATACATATGTCTAGTTTTTATTTCTGGAGCCCTCCGTTAGCCAGAAAAATGCGAAAAACCAATATGCGGTACTACCCGAAATATCCGTCAGGGTCCTGGCATCCCATTTTAGCTCCGTAATAGGCAACTTTCGGTCCTCAGGATGGCTTGATCTACATGTATAATACCTCAAAACGTTTGTCCATGCCTCTGCTTGATAACTATTCCCCGTAGATCATTCCATAGGACCTGTGGAGCAAGTCAGAAGTAAAAAACCATGGTCGGGTAGGTCAAAATTGCCGGCTGTACAACCATTATGGCTCAATTTTCGTCCACTTCCGGTCTCCAGGATAGCTTGACATACATGTATTATACCTCAAAATGTTTGTACATGTCTCTGCTTTATAAATATATACAGTAAGACTGTCTATACGCCCCTTGATTGGAGTAAATAATGTAAAACCAATGTCCGGCGGTAGGTTAAAATAAGACGATTTACCTATGTTTTCACCCCCTTCCGGTCCCCATGGCGGCCCGAATAACCAAATACCTTAATAAATATGTGCGCAGGGGTATCTGCTTAATATATATGTCTAGTTTTTATTTCTGGAGCCCTCCGTTTGCCAGAAAAATACAAAAAACCAATATGCGGTATTACCGGGAATATCCGTCAGGGTCCTGGCATCCCATTTTAGCTCCGTAATAGGCAACTTCCGGTCCTCAGGGTGGCTTGATCTACATGTATGATACCTCAAAACGTTTGTCAATGCCTCTGCTTGATAACTATTCCCCGTAGATCATTCCATAGGACCTGTGGACCAAGTCAGAAGTAAAACACCATAGTCGGGTAGGTCAAAATTGCAGGCTGTACAACCATTATGGCTCAATTTTCGTCCACTTCCGGTCTCCAGGATAGCTTGACATACATGTATTATACCTCAAAATGTTCGTACATGTCTCTGCTTTATAAATATATACAGTAAGACTGTCTATACGCCCCTTGATTGGAGTAAATAATGTAAAACCAATGTCCGGCGGTAGGTTAAAATAAGACGATTTACCTATGTTTTCACCCCCTTCCGGTCCCCATGGCGGTCCGAATAACCAAATACCTTAATAAATATGTGCGCAGGGGTATCTGCTTAATATATATGTCTAGTTTTTATTTCTGGAGCCCTCCGTTAGCCAGAAAAATGCGAAAAACGAATATGCGGTACTACCCGAAATATCCGTCAGGGTCCTGGCATCCCATTTTAGCTCCGTAATAGGCAACTTTCGGTCCTCAGGATGGCTTGATCTACATGTATAATACCTCAAAACGTTTGTCCATGCCTCTGCTTGATAACTATTCCCCGTAGATCATTCCATAGGACCTGTGGAGCAAGTCAGAAGTAAAAAACCATGGTCGGGTAGGTCAAAATTGCCGGCTGTACAACCATTATGGCTCAATTTTCGTCCACTTCCGGTCTCCAGGATAGCTTGACATACATGTATTATACCTCAAAATGTTTGTACATGTCTCTGCTTTATAAATATATACAGTAAGACTGTCTATACGCCCCTTGATTGGAGTAAATAATGTAAAACCAATGTCCGATAGTTTCAAATAAGACGATTTACCTATGTTTTCACCCCCTTCCGGTCCCCATGGCGGCCCGAATAACCAAATACCTTAATAAATATGTGCGCAGGGGTATCTGCTTAATATATATGTCTAGTTTTTATTTCTGGAGCCCTCAGTTTGCCAGAAAAATACGAAAAACCAATATGCGGTAATACCCGGAATATTCGTCAGGGTCCTGGCATCCCATTTTAGCTCCGTAATAGGCAACTTTCGGTCCTCAGGGTGGCTTGATCTACATGTATGATACCTCAAAACGTTTGTCAATGCCTCTGCTTGATAATTATTCCCCGTAGATCATTCCATAGGACCTGTGGAGCAAGTCAGAAGTAAAAAAACCATGGTCGGGTAGGTCAACATTGTCGGCTGTACAACCATTATGGCTCAATTTTCGTTCACTTTCGGTCTCCAGGATAGCTTGACATACATGTATTATACCTCAAAATGTTTGTACATGTCTCTGCTTTATAAATATATACAGTAAGACTGTCTATACGCCCCTTGATTGGAGTAAATAATGTAAAACCAATGTCCGGCGGTAGGTTAAAATAAGACAATTTACCTATGTTTTCACCCCCTTCCGGTCCCCATGGCGGCCCGAATAACCAAATACCTTAATAAATATGTGCGCAGGTGTATCTGCTTAATACATATGTCTAGTTTTTATTTCTGGAGCCCTCCGTTAGCCAGAAAAATGCGAAAAACCAATATGCGGTACTACCCGAAATATCCGTCAGGGTCCTGGCATCCCATTTTAGCTCCGTAATAGGCAACTTTCGGTCCTCAGGATGGCTTGATCTACATGTATAATACCTCAAAACGTTTGTCCATGCCTCTGCTTGATAACTATTCCCCGTAGATCATTCCATAGGACCTGTGGAGCAAGTCAGAAGTAAAAAACCATGGTCGGGTAGGTCAAAATTGCCGGCTGTACAACCATTATGGCTCAATTTTCGTCCACTTCCGGTCTCCAGGATAGCTTGACATACATGTATTATACCTCAAAATGTTTGTACATGTCTCTGCTTTATAAATATATACAGTAAGACTGTCTATACGCCCCTTGATTGGAGTAAATAATGTAAAAACAATGTCCGGCGGTAGGTTAAAATAAGACGATTTATCTATGTTTTCACTCCCTTCCGGTCCCCATGGCAGCCCGAATAACCAAATACCTTAATAAATATATGCGCAGGTGTATCTGCTTAATACATATGTCTAGTTATTATTTCTGGAGCCCTCCGTTAGCCAGAAAAATGCGAAAAACCAATATGCGGTACTACCCGAAATATCCGTCAGGGTCCTGGCATCCCATTTTAGCTCCGTAATAGGCAACTTTCGGTCCTCAGGATGGCTTGATCTACATGTATAATACCTCAAAACGTTTGTCCATGCCTCTGCTTGATAACTATTCCCCGTAGATCATTCCATAGGACCTGTGGAGCAAGTCAGAAGTAAAAAACCATGGTCGGGTAGGTCAAAATTGCCGGCTGTACAACCATTATGGCTCAATTTTCGTCCACTTCCGGTCTCCAGGATAGCTTGACATACATGTATTATACCTCAAAATGTTTGTACATGTCTCTGCTTTATAAATATATACAGTAAGACTGTCTATACGCCCCTTGATTGGAGTAAATAATGTAAAACCAATGTCCGGCGGTAGGTTAAAATAAGACGATTTACCTATGTTTTCACCCCCTTCCGGTCCCCATGGCGGCCCGAATAACCAAATACCTTAATAAATATGTGCGCATGTGTATCTGCTTAATACATATGTCTAGTTTTTATTTCTGGAGCCCTCCGTTAGCCAGAAAAATGCGAAAAACCAATATGCGGTACTACCCGAAATATCCGTCAGGGTCCTGGCATCCCATTTTAGCTCCGTAATAGGCAACTTTCGGTCCTCAGGATGGCTTGATCTACATGTATAATACCTCAAAACGTTTGTCCATGCCTCTGCTTGATAACTATTCCCCGTAGATCATTCCATAGGACCTGTGGAGCAAGTCAGAAGTAAAAAACCATGGTCGGGTAGGTCAAAATTGCCGGCTGTACAACCATTATGGCTCAATTTTCGTCCACTTCCGGTCTCCAGGATAGCTTGACATACATGTATTATACCTCAAAATGTTTGTACATGTCTCTGCTTTATAAATATATACAGTAAGACTGTCTATACGCCCCTTGATTGGAGTAAATAATGTAAAACCAATGTCCGGCGGTAGGTTAAAATAAGACGATTTACCTATGTTTTCACCCCCTTCCGGTCCCCATGGCGGCCCGAATAACCAAATACCTTAATAAATATGTGCGCAGGGGTATCTGCTTAATATATATGTCTAGTTTTTATTTCTGGAGCCCTCCGTTTGCCAGAAAAATACAAAAAACCAATATGCGGTATTACCGGGAATATCCGTCAGGGTCCTGGCATCCCATTTTAGCTCCGTAATAGGCAACTTCCGGTCCTCAGGGTGGCTTGATCTACATGTATGATACCTCAAAACGTTTGTCAATGCCTCTGCTTGATAACTATTCCCCGTAGATCATTCCATAGGACCTGTGGACCAAGTCAGAAGTAAAACACCATAGTCGGGTAGGTCAAAATTGCAGGCTGTACAACCATTATGGCTCAATTTTCGTCCACTTCCGGTCTCCAGGATAGCTTGACATACATGTATTATACCTCAAAATGTTCGTACATGTCTCTGCTTTATAAATATATACAGTAAGACTGTCTATACGCCCCTTGATTGGAGTAAATAATGTAAAACCAATGTCCGGCGGTAGGTTAAAATAAGACGATTTACCTATGTTTTCACCCCCTTCCGGTCCCCATGGCGGTCCGAATAACCAAATACCTTAATAAATATGTGCGCAGGGGTATCTGCTTAATATATATGTCTAGTTTTTATTTCTGGAGCCCTCCGTTAGCCAGAAAAATGCGAAAAACCAATATGCGGTACTACCCGAAATATCCGTCAGGGTCCTGGCATCCCATTTTAGCTCCGTAATAGGCAACTTTCGGTCCTCAGGATGGCTTGATCTACATGTATAATACCTCAAAACGTTTGTCCATGCCTCTGCTTGATAACTATTCCCCGTAGATCATTCCATAGGACCTGTGGAGCAAGTCAGAAGTAAAAAACCATGGTCGGGTAGGTCAAAATTGCCGGCTGTACAACCATTATGGCTCAATTTTCGTCCACTTCCGGTCTCCAGGATAGCTTGACATACATGTATTATACCTCAAAATGTTTGTACATGTCTCTGCTTTATAAATATATACAGTAAGACTGTCTATACGCCCCTTGATTGGAGTAAATAATGTAAAACCAATGTCCGATAGTTTCAAATAAGACGATTTACCTATGTTTTCACCCCCTTCCGGTCCCCATGGCGGCCCGAATAACCAAATACCTTAATAAATATGTGCGCAGGTGTATCTGCTTAATACATATGTCTAGTTTTTATTTCTGGAGCCCTCCGTTAGCCAGAAAAATGCGAAAAACGAATATGCGGTACTACCCGAAATATCCGTCAGGGTCCTGGCATCCCATTTTAGCTCCGTAATAGGCAACTTTCGGTCCTCAGGATGGCTTGATCTACATGTATAATACCTCAAAACGTTTGTCCATGCCTCTGCTTGATAACTATTCCCCGTAGATCATTCCATAGGACCTGTGGAGCAAGTCAGAAGTAAAAAACCATGGTCGGGTAGGTCAAAATTGCCGGCTGTACAACCATTATGGCTCAATTTTCGTCCACTTCCGGTCTCCAGGATAGCTTGACATACATGTATTATACCTCAAAATGTTTGTACATGTCTCTGCTTTATAAATATATACAGTAAGACTGTCTATACGCCCCTTGATTGGAGTAAATAATGTAAAACCAATGTCCGGCGGTAGGTTAAAATAAGACGATTTACCTATGTTTTCACCCCCTTCCGGTCCCCATGGCGGCCCGAATAACCAAATACCTTAATAAATATGTGCGCATGTGTATCTGCTTAATACATATGTCTAGTTTTTATTTCTGGAGCCCTCCGTTAGCCAGAAAAATGCGAAAAACCAATATGCGGTACTACCCGAAATATCCGTCAGGGTCCTGGCATCCCATTTTAGCTCCGTAATAGGCAACTTTCGGTCCTCAGGATGGCTTGATCTACATGTATAATACCTCAAAACGTTTGTCCATGCCTCTGCTTGATAACTATTCCCCGTAGATCATTCCATAGGACCTGTGGAGCAAGTCAGAAGTAAAAAACCATGGTCGGGTAGGTCAAAATTGCCGGCTGTACAACCATTATGGCTCAATTTTCGTCCACTTCCGGTCTCCAGGATAGCTTGACATACATGTATTATACCTCAAAATGTTTGTACATGTCTCTGCTTTATAAATATATACAGTAAGACTGTCTATACGCCCCTTGATTGGAGTAAATAATGTAAAACCAATGTCCGGCGGTAGGTTAAAATAAGACGATTTACCTATGTTTTCACCCCCTTCCGGTCCCCATGGCGGCCCGAATAACCAAATACCTTAATAAATATGTGCGCAGGGGTATCTGCTTAATATATATGTCTAGTTTTTATTTCTGGAGCCCTCCGTTTGCCAGAAAAATACAAAAAACCAATATGCGGTATTACCGGGAATATCCGTCAGGGTCCTGGCATCCCATTTTAGCTCCGTAATAGGCAACTTCCGGTCCTCAGGGTGGCTTGATCTACATGTATGATACCTCAAAACGTTTGTCAATGCCTCTGCTTGATAACTATTCCCCGTAGATCATTCCATAGGACCTGTGGACCAAGTCAGAAGTAAAACACCATAGTCGGGTAGGTCAAAATTGCCGGCTGTACAACCATAATGGCTCAATTTTCGTCCACTTCCGGTCTCCAGGATAGCTTGACATACATGTATTATACCTCAAAATGTTCGTACATGTCTCTGCTTTATAAATATATACAGTAAGACTGTCTATACGCCCCTTGATTGGAGTAAATAATGTAAAACCAATGTCCGGCGGTAGGTTAAAATAAGACGATTTACCTATGTTTTCACCCCCTTCCGGTCCCCATGGCGGCCCGAATAACCAAATACCTTAATAAATATGTGCGCAGGGGTATCTGCTTAATATATATGTCTAGTTTTTATTTCTGGAGCCCTCCGTTAGCCAGAAAAATGCGAAAAACCAATATGCGGTACTACCCGAAATATCCGTCAGGGTCCTGGCATCCCATTTTAGCTCCGTAATAGGCAACTTTCGGTCCTCAGGATGGCTTGATCTACATGTATAATACCTCAAAACGTTTGTCCATGCCTCTGCTTGATAACTATTCCCCGTAGATCATTCCATAGGACCTGTGGAGCAAGTCAGAAGTAAAAAACCATGGTCGGGTAGGTCAAAATTGCCGGCTGTACAACCATTATGGCTCAATTTTCGTCCACTTCCGGTCTCCAGGATAGCTTGACATACATGTATTATACCTCAAAATGTTTGTACATGTCTCTGCTTTATAAATATTTACAGTAAGACTGTCTATACGCCCCTTGATTGGAGTAAATAATGTAAAACCAATGTCCGGTAGTTTCAAATAAGACGATTTACCTATGTTTTCACCCCCTTCCGGTCCCCATGGCGGCCCGAATAACCAAATACCTTAATAAATATGTGCGCAGGGGTATCTGCTTAATATATATGTCTAGTTTTTTATTTCTGGAGCCCTCAGTTTGCCAGAAAAATACGAAAAACCAATATGCGGTATTACACGGAATATCCGTCAGGGTCCTGGCATCCCATTTTAGCTCCGTAATAGGCAACTTCCGGTCCTCAGGGTGGCTTGATCTACATGTATGATACCTCAAAACGTTTGTCAATACCTCTGCTTGATAACTATTGCCCGTAGATCATTCCATAGGACATGTGGAGCAAGTGAGAAGTAAAAAACCATGGTCGTGTAGGTCAAAATTGCCCGGCTATACAACCATTATGGCTCAATTTTCGTCCACTTCCGGTCTCCAGGATAGCTTGATATACATGTATTATACCTCAAAATGTTCGTACATGTCTCTGCTTTATAAATATATACAGTAAGACTGTCTATACGCCCCTTGATTGGAGTAAATAATGTAAAACCAATGTCCGGCGGTAGGTTAAAATAAGACGATTTACCTATGTTTTCACCCCCTTCCGGTCCCCATGGCGGCCCGAATAACCAAATACCTTAATAAATATGTGCGCAGGGGTATCTGCTTAATATATATGTCTAGTTTTTATTTCTGGAGCCCTCCGTTTGCCAGAAAAATACAAAAAACCAATATGCGGTATTACCGGGAATATCCGTCAGGGTCCTGGCATCCCATTTTAGCTCCGTAATAGGCAACTTTCGGTCCTCAGGATGGCTTGATCTACATGTATAATACCTCAAAACGTTTGTCCATGCCTCTGCTTGATAACTATTCCCCGTAGATCATTCCATAGGACCTGTGGAGCAAGTCAGAAGTAAAAAACCATGGTCGGGTAGGTCAAAATTGCCGGCTGTACAACCATTATGGCTCAATTTTCGTCCACTTCCGGTCTCCAGGATAGCTTGACATACATGTATTATACCTCAAAATGTTTGTACATGTCTCTGCTTTATAAATATATACAGTAAGACTGTCTATACGCCCCTTGATTGGAGTAAATAATGTAAAAACAATGTCCGGCGGTAGGTTAAAATAAGACGATTTATCTATGTTTTCACTCCCTTCCGGTCCCCATGGCGGCCCGAATAACCAAATACCTTAATAAATATATGCGCAGGTGTATCTGCTTAATACATATGTCTAGTTATTATTTCTGGAGCCCTCCGTTAGCCAGAAAAATGCGAAAAACCAATATGCGGTACTACCCGAAATATCCGTCAGGGTCCTGGCATCCCATTTTAGCTCCGTAATAGGCAACTTTCGGTCCTCAGGATGGCTTGATCTACATGTATAATACCTCAAAACGTTTGTCCATGCCTCTGCTTGATAACTATTCCCCGTAGATCATTCCATAGGACCTGTGGAGCAAGTCAGAAGTAAAAAACCATGGTCGGGTAGGTCAAAATTGCCGGCTGTACAACCATTATGGCTCAATTTTCGTCCACTTCCGGTCTCCAGGATAGCTTGACATACATGTATTATACCTCAAAATGTTTGTACATGTCTCTGCTTTATAAATATATACAGTAAGACTGTCTATACGCCCCTTGATTGGAGTAAATAATGTAAAACCAATGTCCGGCGGTAGGTTAAAATAAGACGATTTACCTATGTTTTCACCCCCTTCCGGTCCCCATGGCGGCCCGAATAACCAAATACCTTAATAAATATGTGCGCATGTGTATCTGCTTAATACATATGTCTAGTTTTTATTTCTGGAGCCCTCCGTTAGCCAGAAAAATGCGAAAAACCAATATGCGGTACTACCCGAAATATCCGTCAGGGTCCTGGCATCCCATTTTAGCTCCGTAATAGGCAACTTTCGGTCCTCAGGATGGCTTGATCTACATGTATAATACCTCAAAACGTTTGTCCATGCCTCTGCTTGATAACTATTCCCCGTAGATCATTCCATAGGACCTGTGGAGCAAGTCAGAAGTAAAAAACCATGGTCGGGTAGGTCAAAATTGCCGGCTGTACAACCATTATGGCTCAATTTTCGTCCACTTCCGGTCTCCAGGATAGCTTGACATACATGTATTATACCTCAAAATGTTTGTACATGTCTCTGCTTTATAAATATATACAGTAAGACTGTCTATACGCCCCTTGATTGGAGTAAATAATGTAAAACCAATGTCCGGCGGTAGGTTAAAATAAGACGATTTACCTATGTTTTCACCCCCTTCCGGTCCCCATGGCGGCCCGAATAACCAAATACCTTAATAAATATGTGCGCAGGGGTATCTGCTTAATATATATGTCTAGTTTTTATTTCTGGAGCCCTCCGTTTGCCAGAAAAATACAAAAAACCAATATGCGGTATTACCGGGAATATCCGTCAGGGTCCTGGCATCCCATTTTAGCTCCGTAATAGGCAACTTCCGGTCCTCAGGGTGGCTTGATCTACATGTATGATACCTCAAAACGTTTGTCAATGCCTCTGCTTGATAACTATTCCCCGTAGATCATTCCATAGGACCTGTGGACCAAGTCAGAAGTAAAACACCATAGTCGGGTAGGTCAAAATTGCAGGCTGTACAACCATTATGGCTCAATTTTCGTCCACTTCCGGTCTCCAGGATAGCTTGACATACATGTATTATACCTCAAAATGTTCGTACATGTCTCTGCTTTATAAATATATACAGTAAGACTGTCTATACGCCCCTTGATTGGAGTAAATAATGTAAAACCAATGTCCGGCGGTAGGTTAAAATAAGACGATTTACCTATGTTTTCACCCCCTTCCGGTCCCCATGGCGGTCCGAATAACCAAATACCTTAATAAATATGTGCGCAGGGGTATCTGCTTAATATATATGTCTAGTTTTTATTTCTGGAGCCCTCCGTTAGCCAGAAAAATGCGAAAAACCAATATGCGGTACTACCCGAAATATCCGTCAGGGTCCTGGCATCCCATTTTAGCTCCGTAATAGGCAACTTTCGGTCCTCAGGATGGCTTGATCTACATGTATAATACCTCAAAACGTTTGTCCATGCCTCTGCTTGATAACTATTCCCCGTAGATCATTCCATAGGACCTGTGGAGCAAGTCAGAAGTAAAAAACCATGGTCGGGTAGGTCAAAATTGCCGGCTGTACAACCATTATGGCTCAATTTTCGTCCACTTCCGGTCTCCAGGATAGCTTGACATACATGTATTATACCTCAAAATGTTTGTACATGTCTCTGCTTTATAAATATATACAGTAAGACTGTCTATACGCCCCTTGATTGGAGTAAATAATGTAAAACCAATGTCCGGCGGTAGGTTAAAATAAGACGATTTACCTATGTTTTCACCCCCTTCCGGTCCCCATGGCGGCCCGAATAACCAAATACCTTAATAAATATGTGCGCAGGTGTATCTGCTTAATACATATGTCTAGTTTTTATTTCTGGAGCCCTCCGTTAGCCAGAAAAATGCGAAAAACGAATATGCGGTACTACCCGAAATATCCGTCAGGGTCCTGGCATCCCATTTTAGCTCCGTAATAGGCAACTTTCGGTCCTCAGGATGGCTTGATCTACATGTATAATACCTCAAAACGTTTGTCCATGCCTCTGCTTGATAACTATTCCCCGTAGATCATTCCATAGGACCTGTGGAGCAAGTCAGAAGTAAAAAACCATGGTCGGGTAGGTCAAAATTGCCGGCTGTACAACCATTATGGCTCAATTTTCGTCCACTTCCGGTCTCCAGGATAGCTTGACATACATGTATTATACCTCAAAATGTTTGTACATGTCTCTGCTTTATAAATATATACAGTAAGACTGTCTATACGCCCCTTGATTGGAGTAAATAATGTAAAACCAATGTCCGGCGGTAGGTTAAAATAAGACGATTTACCTATGTTTTCACCCCCTTCCGGTCCCCATGGCGGCCCGAATAACCAAATACCTTAATAAATATGTGCGCAGGGGTATCTGCTTAATATATATGTCTAGTTTTTATTTCTGGAGCCCTCCGTTTGCCAGAAAAATACAAAAAACCAATATGCGGTATTACCGGGAATATCCGTCAGGGTCCTGGCATCCCATTTTAGCTCCGTAATAGGCAACTTCCGGTCCTCAGGGTGGCTTGATCTACATGTATGATACCTCAAAACGTTTGTCAATGCCTCTGCTTGATAACTATTCCCCGTAGATCATTCCATAGGACCTGTGGACCAAGTCAGAAGTAAAACACCATAGTCGGGTAGGTCAAAATTGCCGGCTGTACAACCATAATGGCTCAATTTTCGTCCACTTCCGGTCTCCAGGATAGCTTGACATACATGTATTATACCTCAAAATGTTCGTACATGTCTCTGCTTTATAAATATATACAGTAAGACTGTCTATACGCCCCTTGATTGGAGTAAATAATGTAAAACCAATGTCCGGCGGTAGGTTAAAATAAGACGATTTACCTATGTTTTCACCCCCTTCCGGTCCCCATGGCGGCCCGGATAACCAAATACCTTAATAAATATGTGCGCAGGGGTATCTGCTTAATATATATGTCTAGTTTTTATTTCTGGAGCCCTCCGTTAGCCAGAAAAATGCGAAAAACCAATATGCGGTACTACCCGAAATATCCGTCAGGGTCCTGGCATCCCATTTTAGCTCCGTAATAGGCAACTTTCGGTCCTCAGGATGGCTTGATCTACATGTATAATACCTCAAAACGTTTGTCCATGCCTCTGCTTGATAACTATTCCCCGTAGATCATTCCATAGGACCTGTGGAGCAAGTCAGAAGTAAAAAACCATGGTCGGGTAGGTCAAAATTGCCGGCTGTACAACCATTATGGCTCAATTTTCGTCCACTTCCGGTCTCCAGGATAGCTTGACATACATGTATTATACCTCAAAATGTTTGTACATGTCTCTGCTTTATAAATATTTACAGTAAGACTGTCTATACGCCCCTTGATTGGAGTAAATAATGTAAAACCAATGTCCGGTAGTTTCAAATAAGACGATTTACCTATGTTTTCACCCCCTTCCGGTCCCCATGGCGGCCCGAATAACCAAATACCTTAATAAATATGTGCGCAGGGGTATCTGCTTAATATATATGTCTAGTTTTTTATTTCTGGAGCCCTCAGTTTGCCAGAAAAATACGAAAAACCAATATGCGGTATTACACGGAATATCCGTCAGGGTCCTGGCATCCCATTTTAGCTCCGTAATAGGCAACTTCCGGTCCTCAGGGTGGCTTGATCTACATGTATGATACCTCAAAACGTTTGTCAATACCTCTGCTTGATAACTATTGCCCGTAGATCATTCCATAGGACATGTGGAGCAAGTGAGAAGTAAAAAACCATGGTCGTGTAGGTCAAAATTGCCCGGCTATACAACCATTATGGCTCAATTTTCGTCCACTTCCGGTCTCCAGGATAGCTTGATATACATGTATTATACCTCAAAATGTTCGTACATGTCTCTGCTTTATAAATATATACAGTAAGACTGTCTATACGCCCCTTGATTGGAGTAAATAATGTAAAACCAATGTCCGGCGGTAGGTTAAAATAAGACGATTTACCTATGTTTTCACCCCCTTCCGGTCCCCATGGCGGCCCGAATAACCAAATACCTTAATAAATATGTGCGCAGGGGTATCTGCTTAATATATATGTCTAGTTTTTATTTCTGGAGCCCTCCGTTTGCCAGAAAAATACAAAAAACCAATATGCGGTATTACCGGGAATATCCGTCAGGGTCCTGGCATCCCATTTTAGCTCCGTAATAGGCAACTTTCGGTCCTCAGGATGGCTTGATCTACATGTATAATACCTCAAAACGTTTGTCCATGCCTCTGCTTGATAACTATTCCCCGTAGATCATTCCATAGGACCTGTGGAGCAAGTCAGAAGTAAAAAACCATGGTCGGGTAGGTCAAAATTGCCGGCTGTACAACCATTATGGCTCAATTTTCGTCCACTTCCGGTCTCCAGGATAGCTTGACATACATGTATTATACCTCAAAATGTTTGTACATGTCTCTGCTTTATAAATATATACAGTAAGACTGTCTATACGCCCCTTGATTGGAGTAAATAATGTAAAAACAATGTCAGGCGGTAGGTTAAAATAAGACGATTTACCTATGTTTTCACTCCCTTCCGGTCCCCATGGCGGCCCGAATAACCAAATACCTTAATAAATATATGCGCAGGTGTATCTGCTTAATACATATGTCTAGTTTTTATTTCTGGAGCCCTCCGTTAGCCAGAAAAATGCGAAAAACCAATATGCGGTACTACCCGAAATATCCGTCAGGGTCCTGGCATCCCATTTTAGCTCCGTAATAGGCAACTTTCGGTCCTCAGGATGGCTTGATCTACATGTATAATACCTCAAAACGTTTGTCCATGCCTCTGCTTGATAACTATTCCCCGTAGATCATTCCATAGGACCTGTGGAGCAAGTCAGAAGTAAAAAACCATGGTCGGGTAGGTCAAAATTGCCGGCTGTACAACCATTATGGCTCAATTTTCGTCCACTTCCGTTCTCCAGGATAGCTTGACATACATGTATTATACCTCAAAATGTTTGTACATGTCTCTGCTTTATAAATATATACAGTAAGACTGTCTATACGCCCCTTGATTGGAGTAAATAATGTAAAACCAATGTCCGGCGGTAGGTTAAAATAAGACGATTTACCTATGTTTTCACCCCCTTCCGGTCCCCATGGCGGCCCGAATAACCAAATACCTTAATAAATATGTGCGCATGTGTATCTGCTTAATACATATGTCTAGTTTTTATTTCTGGAGCCCTCCGTTAGCCAGAAAAATGCGAAAAACCAATATGCGGTACTACCCGAAATATCCGTCAGGGTCCTGGCATCCCATTTTAGCTCCGTAATAGGCAACTTTCGGTCCTCAGGATGGCTTGATCTACATGTATAATACCTCAAAACGTTTGTCCATGCCTCTGCTTGATAACTATTCCCCGTAGATCATTCCATAGGACCTGTGGAGCAAGTCAGAAGTAAAAAACCATGGTCGGGTAGGTCAAAATTGCCGGCTGTACAACCATTATGGCTCAATTTTCGTCCACTTCCGGTCTCCAGGATAGCTTGACATACATGTATTATACCTCAAAATGTTTGTACATGTCTCTGCTTTATAAATATATACAGTAAGACTGTCTATACGCCCCTTGATTGGAGTAAATAATGTAAAAACAATGTCCGGCGGTAGGTTAAAATAAGACGATTTACCTATGTTTTCACTCCCTTCCGGTCCCCATGGCGGCCCGAATAACCAAATACCTTAATAAATATATGCGCAGGTGTATCTGCTTAATACATATGTCTAGTTTTTATTTCTGGAGCCCTCCGTTAGCCAGAAAAATGCGAAAAACGAATATGCGGTACTACCCGAAATATCCGTCAGGGTCCTGGCATCCCATTTTAGCTCCGTAATAGGCAACTTTCGGTCCTCAGGATGGCTTGATCTACATGTATAATACCTCAAAACGTTTGTCCATGCCTCTGCTTGATAACTATTCCCGGTAGATCATTCCATAGGACCTGTGGAGCAAGTCAGAAGTAAAAAACCATGGTCGGGTAGGTCAAAATTGCCGGCTGTACAACCATTATGGCTCAATTTTCGTCCACTTCCGGTCTCCAGGATAGCTTGACATACATGTATTATACCTCAAAATGTTTGTACATGTCTCTGCTTTATAAATATATACAGTAAGACTGTCTATACGCCCCTTGATTGGAGTAAATAATGTAAAACCAATGTCCGGCGGTAGGTTAAAATAAGACGATTTACCTATGTTTTCACTCCCTTCCGGTCCCCATGGCGGCCCGAATAACCAAATACCTTAATAAATATATGCGCAGGTGTATCTGCTTAATACATATGTCTAGTTTTTATTTCTGGAGCCCTCCGTTAGCCAGAAAAATGCGAAAAACGAATATGCGGTACTACCCGAAATATCCGTCAGGGTCCTGGCATCCCATTTTAGCTCCGTAATAGGCAACTTTCGGTCCTCAGGATGGCTTGATCTACATGTATAATACCTCAAAACGTTTGTCCATGCCTCTGCTTGATAACTATTCCCCGTAGATCATTCCATAGGACCTGTGGAGCAAGTCAGAAGTAAAAAACCATGGTCGGGTAGGTCAAAATTGCCGGCTGTACAACCATTATGGCTCAATTTTCGTCCACTTCCGGTCTCCAGGATAGCTTGACATACATGTATTATACCTCAAAATGTTTGTACATGTCTCTGCTTTATAAATATATACAGTAAGACTGTCTATACGCCCCTTGATTGGAGTAAATAATGTAAAACCAATGTCCGGCGGTAGGTTAAAATAAGACGATTTACCTATGTTTTCACCCCCTTCCGGTCCCCATGGCGGCCCGAATAACCAAATACCTTAATAAATATGTGCGCAGGGGTATCTGCTTAATATATATGTCTAGTTTTTATTTCTGGAGCCCTCCGTTTGCCAGAAAAATACAAAAAACCAATATGCGGTATTACCGGGAATATCCGTCAGGGTCCTGGCATCCCATTTTAGCTCCGTAATAGGCAACTTCCGGTCCTCAGGGTGGCTTGATCTACATGTATGATACCTCAAAACGTTTGTCAATGCCTCTGCTTGATAACTATTCCCCGTAGATCATTCCATAGGACCTGTGGACCAAGTCAGAAGTAAAACACCATAGTCGGGTAGGTCAAAATTGCCGGCTGTACAACCATAATGGCTCAATTTTCGTCCACTTCCGGTCTCCAGGATAGCTTGACATACATGTATTATACCTCAAAATGTTCGTACATGTCTCTGCTTTATAAATATATACAGTAAGACTGTCTATACGCCCCTTGATTGGAGTAAATAATGTAAAACCAATGTCCGGCGGTAGGTTAAAATAAGACGATTTACCTATGTTTTCACCCCCTTCCGGTCCCCATGGCGGCCCGAATAACCAAATACCTTAATAAATATGTGCGCAGGGGTATCTGCTTAATATATATGTCTAGTTTTTATTTCTGGAGCCCTCCGTTAGCCAGAAAAATGCGAAAAACCAATATGCGGTACTACCCGAAATATCCGTCAGGGTCCTGGCATCCCATTTTAGCTCCGTAATAGGCAACTTTCGGTCCTCAGGATGGCTTGATCTACATGTATAATACCTCAAAACGTTTGTCCATGCCTCTGCTTGATAACTATTCCCCGTAGATCATTCCATAGGACCTGTGGAGCAAGTCAGAAGTAAAAAACCATGGTCGGGTAGGTCAAAATTGCCGGCTGTACAACCATTATGGCTCAATTTTCGTCCACTTCCGGTCTCCAGGATAGCTTGACATACATGTATTATACCTCAAAATGTTTGTACATGTCTCTGCTTTATAAATATTTACAGTAAGACTGTCTATACGCCCCTTGATTGGAGTAAATAATGTAAAACCAATGTCCGGTAGTTTCAAATAAGGCGATTTACCTATGTTTTCACCCCCTTCCGGTCCCCATGGCGGCCCGAATAACCAAATACCTTAATAAATATGTGCGCAGGGGTATCTGCTTAATATATATGTCTAGTTTTTTATTTCTGGAGCCCTCAGTTTGCCAGAAAAATACGAAAAACCAATATGCGGTATTACACGGAATATCCGTCAGGGTCCTGGCATCCCATTTTAGCTCCGTAATAGGCAACTTCCGGTCCTCAGGGTGGCTTGATCTACATGTATGATACCTCAAAACGTTTGTCAATACCTCTGCTTGATAACTATTGCCCGTAGATCATTCCATAGGACATGTGGAGCAAGTGAGAAGTAAAAAACCATGGTCGTGTAGGTCAAAATTGCCCGGCTATACAACCATTATGGCTCAATTTTCGTCCACTTCCGGTCTCCAGGATAGCTTGATATACATGTATTATACCTCAAAATGTTCGTACATGTCTCTGCTTTATAAATATATACAGTAAGACTGTCTATACGCCCCTTGATTGGAGTAAATAATGTAAAACCAATGTCCGGCGGTAGGTTAAAATAAGACGATTTACCTATGTTTTCACCCCCTTCCGGTCCCCATGGCGGCCCGAATAACCAAATACCTTAATAAATATGTGCGCAGGGGTATCTGCTTAATATATATGTCTAGTTTTTATTTCTGGAGCCCTCCGTTTGCCAGAAAAATACAAAAAACCAATATGCGGTATTACCGGGAATATCCGTCAGGGTCCTGGCATCCCATTTTAGCTCCGTAATAGGCAACTTTCGGTCCTCAGGATGGCTTGATCTACATGTATAATACCTCAAAACGTTTGTCCATGCCTCTGCTTGATAACTATTCCCCGTAGATCATTCCATAGGACCTGTGGAGCAAGTCAGAAGTAAAAAACCATGGTCGGGTAGGTCAAAATTGCCGGCTGTACAACCATTATGGCTCAATTTTCGTCCACTTCCGGTCTCCAGGATAGCTTGACATACATGTATTATACCTCAAAATGTTTGTACATGTCTCTGCTTTATAAATATATACAGTAAGACTGTCTATACGCCCCTTGATTGGAGTAAATAATGTAAAAACAATGTCAGGCGGTAGGTTAAAATAAGACGATTTACCTATGTTTTCACTCCCTTCCGGTCCCCATGGCGGCCCGAATAACCAAATACCTTAATAAATATATGCGCAGGTGTATCTGCTTAATACATATGTCTAGTTTTTATTTCTGGAGCCCTCCGTTAGCCAGAAAAATGCGAAAAACCAATATGCGGTACTACCCGAAATATCCGTCAGGGTCCTGGCATCCCATTTTAGCTCCGTAATAGGCAACTTTCGGTCCTCAGGATGGCTTGATCTACATGTATAATACCTCAAAACGTTTGTCCATGCCTCTGCTTGATAACTATTCCCCGTAGATCATTCCATAGGACCTGTGGAGCAAGTCAGAAGTAAAAAACCATGGTCGGGTAGGTCAAAATTGCCGGCTGTACAACCATTATGGCTCAATTTTCGTCCACTTCCGTTCTCCAGGATAGCTTGACATACATGTATTATACCTCAAAATGTTTGTACATGTCTCTGCTTTATAAATATATACAGTAAGACTGTCTATACGCCCCTTGATTGGAGTAAATAATGTAAAACCAATGTCCGGCGGTAGGTTAAAATAAGACGATTTACCTATGTTTTCACCCCCTTCCGGTCCCCATGGCGGCCCGAATAACCAAATACCTTAATAAATATGTGCGCATGTGTATCTGCTTAATACATATGTCTAGTTTTTATTTCTGGAGCCCTCCGTTAGCCAGAAAAATGCGAAAAACCAATATGCGGTACTACCCGAAATATCCGTCAGGGTCCTGGCATCCCATTTTAGCTCCGTAATAGGCAACTTTCGGTCCTCAGGATGGCTTGATCTACATGTATAATACCTCAAAACGTTTGTCCATGCCTCTGCTTGATAACTATTCCCCGTAGATCATTCCATAGGACCTGTGGAGCAAGTCAGAAGTAAAAAACCATGGTCGGGTAGGTCAAAATTGCCGGCTGTACAACCATTATGGCTCAATTTTCGTCCACTTCCGGTCTCCAGGATAGCTTGACATACATGTATTATACCTCAAAATGTTTGTACATGTCTCTGCTTTATAAATATATACAGTAAGACTGTCTATACGCCCCTTGATTGGAGTAAATAATGTAAAAACAATGTCCGGCGGTAGGTTAAAATAAGACGATTTACCTATGTTTTCACTCCCTTCCGGTCCCCATGGCGGCCCGAATAACCAAATACCTTAATAAATATATGCGCAGGTGTATCTGCTTAATACATATGTCTAGTTTTTATTTCTGGAGCCCTCCGTTAGCCAGAAAAATGCGAAAAACGAATATGCGGTACTACCCGAAATATCCGTCAGGGTCCTGGCATCCCATTTTAGCTCCGTAATAGGCAACTTTCGGTCCTCAGGATGGCTTGATCTACATGTATAATACCTCAAAACGTTTGTCCATGCCTCTGCTTGATAACTATTCCCCGTAGATCATTCCATAGGACCTGTGGAGCAAGTCAGAAGTAAAAAACCATGGTCGGGTAGGTCAAAATTGCCGGCTGTACAACCATTATGGCTCAATTTTCGTCCACTTCCGGTCTCCAGGATAGCTTGACATACATGTATTATACCTCAAAATGTTTGTACATGTCTCTGCTTTATAAATATATACAGTAAGACTGTCTATACGCCCCTTGATTGGAGTAAATAATGTAAAACCAATGTCCGGCGGTAGGTTAAAATAAGACGATTTACCTATGTTTTCACCCCCTTCCGGTCCCCATGGCGGCCCGAATAACCAAATACCTTAATAAATATGTGCGCATGTGTATCTGCTTAATACATATGTCTAGTTTTTATTTCTGGAGCCCTCCGTTAGCCAGAAAAATGCGAAAAACGAATATGCGGTACTACCCGAAATATCCGTCAGGGTCCTGGCATCCCATTTTAGCTCCGTAATAGGCAACTTTCGGTCCTCAGGATGGCTTGATCTACATGTATAATACCTCAAAACGTTTGTCCATGCCTCTGCTTGATAACTATTCCCCGTAGATCATTCCATAGGACCTGTGGAGCAAGTCAGAAGTAAAAAACCATGGTCGGGTAGGTCAAAATTGCCGGCTGTACAACCATTATGGCTCAATTTTCGTCCACTTCCGGTCTCCAGGATAGCTTGACATACATGTATTATACCTCAAAATGTTTGTACATGTCTCTGCTTTATAAATATATACAGTAAGACTGTCTATACGCCCCTTGATTGGAGTAAATAATGTAAAACCAATGTCCGGCGGTAGGTTAAAATAAGACGATTTACCTATGTTTTCACCTCCTTCCGGTCCCCATGGCGGCCCGAATAACCAAATACCTTAATAAATATGTGCGCAGGGGTATCTGCTTAATATATATGTCTAGTTTTTATTTCTGGAGCCCTCCGTTTGCCAGAAAAATACAAAAAACCAATATGCGGTATTACCCGAAATATCCGTCAGGGTCCTGGCATCCCATTTTAGCTCCGTAATAGGCAACTTCCGGTCCTCAGGGTGGCTTGATCTACATGTATGATACCTCAAAACGTTTGTCAATGCCTCTGCTTGATAACTATTCCCCGTAGATCATTCCATAGGACCTGTGGACCAAGTCAGAAGTAAAACACCATAGTCGGGTAGGTCAAAATTGCCGGCTGTACAACCATAATGGCTCAATTTTCGTCCACTTCCGGTCTCCAGGATAGCTTGACATACATGTATTATACCTCAAAATGTTCGTACATGTCTCTGCTTTATAAATATATACAGTAAGACTGTCTATACGCCCCTTGATTGGAGTAAATAATGTAAAACCAATGTCCGGCGGTAGGTTAAAATAAGACGATTTACCTATGTTTTCACCCCCTTCCGGTCCCCATGGCGGCCCGAATAACCAAATACCTTAATAAATATGTGCGCAGGGGTATCTGCTTAATATATATGTCTAGTTTTTATTTCTGGAGCCCTCCGTTAGCCAGAAAAATGCGAAAAACCAATATGCGGTACTACCCGAAATATCCGTCAGGGTCCTGGCATCCCATTTTAGCTCCGTAATAGGCAACTTTCGGTCCTCAGGATGGCTTGATCTACATGTATGATACCTCAAAACGTTTGTCCATGCCTCTGCTTGATAACTATTCCCCGTAGATCATTCCATAGGACCTGTGGAGCAAGTCAGAAGTAAAAAACCATGGTCGGGTAGGTCAAAATTGCCGGCTGTACAACCATTATGGCTCAATTTTCGTCCACTTCCGGTCTCCAGGATAGCTTGACATACATGTATTATACCTCAAAATGTTTGTACATGTCTCTGCTTTATAAATATATACAGTAAGACTGTCTATACGCCCCTTGATTGGAGTAAATAATGTAAAACCAATGTCCGGCGGTAGGTTAAAATAAGACGATTTACCTATGTTTTCACCCCCTTCCGGTCCCCATGGCGGCCCGAATAACCAAATACCTTAATAAATATGTGCGCAGGTGTATCTGCTTAATACATATGTCTAGTTTTTATTTCTGGAGCTCTCCGTTAGCCAGAAAAATGCGAAAAACCAATATGCGGTACTACCCGAAATATCCGTCAGGGTCCTGGCATCCCATTTTAGCTCCGTAATAGGCAACTTTCGGTCCTCAGGATGGCTTGATCTACATGTATAATACCTCAAAACGTTTGTCCATGCCTCTGCTTGATAACTATTCCCCGTAGATCATTCCATAGGACCTGTGGAGCAAGTCAGAAGTAAAAAACCATGGTCGGGTAGGTCAAAATTGCCGGCTGTACAACCATTATGGCTCAATTTTCGTCCACTTCCGGTCTCCAGGATAGCTTGACATACATGTATTATACCTCAAAATGTTTGTACATGTCTCTGCTTTATAAATATATACAGTAAGACTGTCTATACGCCCCTTGATTGGAGTAAATAATGTAAAACCAATGTCCGGCGGTAGGATAAAATAAGACGATTTACCTATGTTTTCACCCCCTTCCGATCCCCATGGCGGCCCGAATAACCAAATACCTTAATAAATATGTGCGCAGGGGTATCTGCTTAATATATATGTCTAGTTTTTATTTCTGGAGCCCTCCGTTTGCCAGAAAAATACAAAAAACCAATATGCGGTATTACCGGGAATATCCGTCAGGGTCCTGGCATCCCATTTTAGCTCCGTAATAGGCAACTTCCGGTCCTCAGGGTGGCTTGATCTACATGTATGATACCTCAAAACGTTTGTCAATGCCTCTGCTTGATAACTATTCCCCGTAGATCATTCCATAGGACCTGTGGACCAAGTCAGAAGTAAAACACCATGGTCGGGTAGGTCAAAATTGCCGGCTGTACAACCATAATGGCTCAATTTTCGTCCACTTCCGGTCTCCAGGATAGCTTGACATACATGTATTATACCTCAAAATGTTCGTACATGTCTCTGCTTTATAAATATATACAGTAAGACTGTCTATACGCCCCTTGATTGGAGTAAATAATGTAAAACCAATGTCCGGGGGTAGGTTAAAATAAGACGATTTACCTATGTTTTCACCCCCTTCCGGTCCCCATGGCGGCCCGAATAACCAAATACCTTAATAAATATGTGCGCAGGGGTATCTGCTTAATATATATGTCTAGTTTTTATTTCTGGAGCCCTCCGTTAGCCAGAAAAATGCGAAAAACGAATATGCGGTACTACCCGAAATATCCGTCAGGGTCCTGGCATCCCATTTTAGCTCCGTAATAGGCAACTTTCGGTCCTCAGGATGGCTTGATCTACATGTATAATACCTCAAAACGTTTGTCCATGCCTCTGCTTGATAACTATTCCCCGTAGATCATTCCATAGGACCTGTGGAGCAAGTCAGAAGTAAAAAACCATGGTCGGGTAGGTCAAAATTGCCGGCTGTACAACCATTATGGCTCAATTTTCGTCCACTTCCGGTCTCCAGGATAGCTTGACATACATGTATTATACCTCAAAATGTTTGTACATGTCTCTGCTTTATAAATATATACAGTAAGACTGTCTATACGCCCCTTGATTGGAGTAAATAATGTAAAACCAATGTCCGGCGGTAGGTTAAAATAAGACGATTTACCTATGTTTTCACCCCCTTCCGGTCCCCATGGCGGCCCGAATAACCAAATACCTTAATAAATATGTGCGCAGGTGTATCTGCTTAATACATATGTCTAGTTTTTATTTCTGGAGCCCTCCGTTAGCCAGAAAAATGCGAAAAACGAATATGCGGTACTACCCGAAATATCCGTCAGGGTCCTGGCATCCCATTTTAGCTCCGTAATAGGCAACTTTCGGTCCTCAGGATGGCTTGATCTACATGTATAATACCTCAAAACGTTTGTCCATGCCTCTGCTTGATAACTATTCCCCGTAGATCATTCCATAGGACCTGTGGAGCAAGTCAGAAGTAAAAAACCATGGTCGGGTAGGTCAAAATTGCCGGCTGTACAACCATTATGGCTCAATTTTCGTCCACTTCCGGTCTCCAGGATAGCTTGACATACATGTATTATACCTCAAAATGTTTGTACATGTCTCTGCTTTATAAATATATACAGTAAGACTGTCTATACGCCCCTTGATTGGAGTAAATAATGTAAAACCAATGTCCGGCGGTAGGTTAAAATAAGACGATTTACCTATGTTTTCACCCCCTTCCGGTCCCCATGGCGGCCCGAATAACCAAATACCTTAATAAATATGTGCGCAGGGGTATCTGCTTAATATATATGTCTAGTTTTTATTTCTGGAGCCCTCCGTTTGCCAGAAAAATACAAAAAACCAATATGCGGTATTACCGGGAATATCCGTCAGGGTCCTGGCATCCCATTTTAGCTCCGTAATAGGCAACTTCCGGTCCTCAGGGTGGCTTGATCTACATGTATGATACCTCAAAACGTTTGTCAATGCCTCTGCTTGATAACTATTCCCCGTAGATCATTCCATAGGACCTGTGGACCAAGTCAGAAGTAAAACACCATAGTCGGGTAGGTCAAAATTGCCGGCTGTACAACCATAATGGCTCAATTTTCGTCCACTTCCGGTCTCCAGGATAGCTTGACATACATGTATTATACCTCAAAATGTTCGTACATGTCTCTGCTTTATAAATATATACAGTAAGACTGTCTATACGCCCCTTGATTGGAGTAAATAATGTAAAACCAATGTCCGGCGGTAGGTTAAAATAAGACGATTTACCTATGTTTTCACCCCCTTCCGGTCCCCATGGCGGCCCGAATAACCAAATACCTTAATAAATATGTGCGCAGGGGTATCTGCTTAATATATATGTCTAGTTTTTATTTCTGGAGCCCTCCGTTAGCCAGAAAAATGCGAAAAACCAATATGCGGTACTACCCGAAATATCCGTCAGGGTCCTGGCATCCCATTTTAGCTCCGTAATAGGCAACTTTCGGTCCTCAGGATGGCTTGATCTACATGTATAATACCTCAAAACGTTTGTCCATGCCTCTGCTTGATAACTATTCCCCGTAGATCATTCCATAGGACCTGTGGAGCAAGTCAGAAGTAAAAAACCATGGTCGGGTAGGTCAAAATTGCCGACTGTACAACCATTATGGCTCAATTTTCGTCCACTTCCGGTCTCCAGGATAGCTTGACATACATGTATTATACCTCAAAATGTTTGTACATGTCTCTGCTTTATAAATATTTACAGTAAGACTGTCTATACGCCCCTTGATTGGAGTAAATAATGTAAAACCAATGTCCGGTAGTTTCAAATAAGACGATTTACCTATGTTTTCACCCCCTTCCGGTCCCCATGGCGGCCCGAATAACCAAATACCTTAATAAATATGTGCGCAGGGGTATCTGCTTAATATATATGTCTAGTTTTTTATTTCTGGAGCCCTCAGTTTGCCAGAAAAATACGAAAAACCAATATGCGGTATTACACGGAATATCCGTCAGGGTCCTGGCATCCCATTTTAGCTCCGTAATAGGCAACTTCCGGTCCTCAGGGTGGCTTGATCTACATGTATGATACCTCAAAACGTTTGTCAATACCTCTGCTTGATAACTATTGCCCGTAGATCATTCCATAGGACCTGTGGAGCAAGTGAGAAGTAAAAAACCATGGTCGTGTAGGTCAAAATTGCCCGGCTATACAACCATTATGGCTCAATTTTCGTCCACTTCCGGTCTCCAGGATAGCTTGATATACATGTATTATACCTCAAAATGTTCGTACATGTCTCTGCTTTATAAATATATACAGTAAGACTGTCTATACGCCCCTTGATTGGAGTAAATAATGTAAAACCAATGTCCGGCGGTAGGTTAAAATAAGACGATTTACCTATGTTTTCACCCCCTTCCGGTCCCCATGGCGGCCCGAATAACCAAATACCTTAATAAATATGTGCGCAGGTGTATCTGCTTAATACATATGTCTAGTTTTTATTTTTGGAGCCCTCCGTTAGCCAGAAAAATGCGAAAAACGAATATGCGGTACTACCCGAAATATCCGTCAGGGTCCTGGCATCCCATTTTAGCTCCGTAATAGGCAACTTTCGGTCCTCAGGATGGCTTGATCTACATGTATAATACCTCAAAACGTTTGTCCATGCCTCTGCTTGATAACTATTCCCCGTAGATCATTCCATAGGACCTGTGGAGCAAGTCAGAAGTAAAAAAACCATGGTCGGGTAGGTCAAAATTGCCGGCTGTACAACCATTATGGCTCAATTTTCGTCCACTTCCGGTATCCAGGATAGCTTGACATACATGTATTATACCTCAAAATGTTTGTACATGTCTCTGCTTTATAAATATATACAGTAAGACTGTCTATACGCCCCTTGATTGGAGTAAATAATGTAAAACCAATGTCCGGCGGTAGGTTAAAATAAGACGATTTACCTATGTTTTCACCCCCTTCCGGTCCCCATGGCGGCCCGAATAACCAAATACCTTAATAAATATGTGCGCAGGTGTATCTGCTTAATACATATGTCTAGTTTTTATTTCTGGAGCCCTCCGTTAGCCAGAAAAATGCGAAAAACGAATATGCGGTACTACCCGAAATATCCGTCAGGGTCCTGGCATCCCATTTTAGCTCCGTAATAGGCAACTTTCGGTCCTCAGGATGGCTTGATCTACATGTATAATACCTCAAAACGTTTGTCCATGCCTCTGCTTGATAACTATTCCCCGTAGATCATTCCATAGGACCTGTGGAGCAAGTCAGAAGTAAAAAACCATGGTCGGGTAGGTCAAAATTGCCGGCTGTACAACCATTATGGCTCAAATTTCGTCCACTTCCGGTCTCCAGGATAGCTTGACATACATGTATTATACCTCAAAATGTTTGTACATGTCTCTGCTTTATAAATATATACAGTAAGACTGTCTATACGCCCCTTGATTGGAGTAAATAATGTAAAACCAATGTCCGGCGGTAGGTTAAAATAAGACGATTTACCTATGTTTTCACCCCCTTCCGGTCCCCATGGCGGCCCGAATAACCAAATACCTTAATAAATATGTGCGCAGGTGTATCTGCTTAATACATATGTCTAGTTTTTATTTCTGGAGCCCTCCGTTAGCCAGAAAAATGCGAAAAACCAATATGCGGTGCTACCCGAAATATCCGTCAGGGTCCTGGCATCCCATTTTAGCTCCGTAATAGGCAACTTTCGGTCCTCAGGATGGCTTGATCTACATGTATAATACCTCAAAACGTTTGTCCATGCCTCTGCTTGATAACTATTCCCCGTAGATCATTCCATAGGACCTGTGGAGCAACTCAGAAGTAAAAAAACCATGGTCGGGTAGGTCAAAATTGCCGGCTGTACAACCATTATGGCTCAATTTTCGTCCACTTCCGGTATCCAGGATAGCTTGACATACATGTATTATACCTCAAAATGTTTGTACATGTCTCTGCTTTATAAATATATACAGTAAGACTGTCTATACGCCCCTTGATTGGAGTAAATAATGTAAAACCAATGTCCGGCGGTAGGTTAAAATAAGACGATTTACCTATGTTTTCACCCCCTTCCGGTCCCCATGGCGGCCCGAATAACCAAATACCTTAATAAATATGTGCGCAGGTGTATCTGCTTAATACATATGTCTAGTTTTTATTTCTGGAGCCCTCCGTTAGCCAGAAAAATGCGAAAAACGAATATGCGGTACTACCCGAAATATCCGTCAGGGTCCTGGCATCCCATTTTAGCTCCGTAATAGGCAACTTTCGGTCCTCAGGATGGCTTGATCTACATGTATAATACCTCAAAACGTTTGTCCATGCCTCTGCTTGATAACTATTCCCCGTAGATCATTCCATAGGACCTGTGGAGCAAGTCAGAAGTAAAAAACCATGGTCGGGTAGGTCAAAATTGCCGGCTGTACAACCATTATGGCTCAAATTTCGTCCACTTCCGGTCTCCAGGATAGATTGACATACATGTATTATACCTCAAAATGTTTGTACATGTCTCTGCTTTATAAATATATACAGTAAGACTGTCTATACGCCCCTTGATTGGAGTAAATAATGTAAAACCAATGTCAGGCGGTAGGTTAAAATAAGACGATTTACCTAAGTTTTCACCCCCTTCCGGTCCCCATGGCGGCCCGAATAACCAAATACCTTAATAAATATGTGCACAGGTGTATCTGCTTAATACATATGTCTAGTTTTTATTTCTGGAGCCCTCCGTTAGCCAGAAAAATGCGAAAAACGAATATGCGGTACTACCCGAAATATCCGTCAGGGTCCTGGCATCCCATTTTAGCTCCGTAATAGGCAACTTTCGGTCCTCAGGATGGCTTGATCTACATGTATAATACCTCAACACGTTTGTCCATGCCTCTGCTTGATAACTATTCCCCGTAGATCATTCCATAGGACCTGTGGAGCAAGTCAGAAGTAAAAAACCATGGTCGGGTAGGTCAAAATTGCCAGCTGTACAACCAATATGGCTCAATTTTCGTCCACTTCCGGTCTCCAGGATAGCTTGACATACATGTATTATACCTCAAAATGTTTGTACATGTCTCTGCTTTATAAATATATACAGTAAGACTGTCTATACGCCCCTTGATTGGAGTAAATAATGTAAAACCAATGTCCGGCGGTAGGTTAAAATAAGACGATTTACCTAAGTTTTCACCCCCTTCCGGTCCCCATGGCGGCCCGAATAACCAAATACCTTAATAAATATGTGCACAGGTGTATCTGCTTAATACATATGTCTAGTTTTTATTTCTGGAGCCCTCCGTTAGCCAGAAAAATGCGAAAAACGAATATGCGGTACTACCCGAAATATCCGTCAGGGTCCTGGCATCCCATTTTAGCTCGTAATAGGCAACTTTCGGTCTTCAGGATGGCTTGATCTACATGTATAATACCTCAACACGTTTGTCCATGCCTCTGCTTGATAACTATTCCCCGTAGATCATTCCATAGGACCTGTGGAGCAAGTCAGAAGTAAAAAACCATGGTCGGGTAGGTCAAAATTGCCGGCTGTACAACCAATATGGCTCAATTTTCGTCCACTTCCGGTCTCCAGGATAGCTTGACATACATGTATTATACCTCAAAATGTTTGTACATGTCTCTGCTTTATAAATATATACAGTAAGACTGTCTATACGCCCCTTGATTGGAGTAAATAATGTAAAACCAATGTCCGGCGGTAGGTTAAAATAAGACGATTTACCTATGTTTTCACCCCCTTCCGGTCCCCATGGCGGCCCGAATAACCAAATACCTTAATAAATATGTGCGCAGGTGTATCTGCTTAATACATATGTCTAGTTTTTATTTCTGGAGCCCTCCGTTAGCCAGAAAAATGCGAAAAACCAATATGCGGTGCTACCCGAAATATCCGTCAGGGTCCTGGCATCCCATTTTAGCTCCGTAATAGGCAACTTCCGGTCCTCAGGGTGGCTTGATCTACATGTATGATACCTCAAAACGTTTGTCAATACCTCTGCTTGATAACTATTGCCCGTAGATCATTCCATAGGACATGTGGAGCAAGTGAGAAGTAAAAAACCATGGTCGTGTAGGTCAAAATTGCCCGGCTATACAACCATTATGGCTCAATTTTCGTCCACTTCCGGTCTCCAGGATAGCTTGATATACATGTATTATACCTCAAAATGTTCGTACATGTCTCTGCTTTATAAATATATACAGTAAGACTGTCTATACGCCCCTTGATTGGAGTAAATAATGTAAAACCAATGTCCGGCGGTAGGTTAAAATAAGACGATTTACCTATGTTTTCACCCCCTTCCGGTCCCCATGGCGGCCCGAATAACCAAATACCTTAATAAATATGTGCGCAGGTGTATCTGCTTAATACATATGTCTAGTTTTTATTTTTGGAGCCCTCCGTTAGCCAGAAAAATGCGAAAAACGAATATGCGGTACTACCCGAAATATCCGTCAGGGTCCTGGCATCCCATTTTAGCTCCGTAATAGGCAACTTTCGGTCCTCAGGATGGCTTGATCTACATGTATAATACCTCAAAACGTTTGTCCATGCCTCTGCTTGATAACTATTCCCCGTAGATCATTCCATAGGACCTGTGGAGCAAGTCAGAAGTAAAAAAACCATGGTCGGGTAGGTCAAAATTGCCGGCTGTACAATCATTATGGCTCAATTTTCGTCCACTTCCGGTATCCAGGATAGCTTGACATACATGTATTATACCTCAAAATGTTTGTACATGTCTCTGCTTTATAAATATATACAGTAAGACTGTCTATACGCCCCTTGATTGGAGTAAATAATGTAAAACCAATGTCCGGCGGTAGGTTAAAATAAGACGATTTACCTATGTTTTCACCCCCTTCCGGTCCCCATGGCGGCCCGAATAACCAAATACCTTAATAAATATGTGCGCAGGTGTATCTGCTTAATACATATGTCTAGTTTTTATTTCTGGAGCCCTCCGTTAGCCAGAAAAATGCGAAAAACGAATATGCGGTACTACCCGAAATATCCGTCAGGGTCCTGGCATCCCATTTTAGCTCCGTAATAGGCAACTTTCGGTCCTCAGGATGGCTTGATCTACATGTATAATACCTCAAAACGTTTGTCCATGCCTCTGCTTGATAACTATTCCCCGTAGATCATTCCATAGGACCTGTGGAGCAAGTCAGAAGTAAAAAACCATGGTCGGGTAGGTCAAAATTGCCGGCTGTACAACCATTATGGCTCAAATTTCGTCCACTTCCGGTCTCCAGGATAGATTGACATACATGTATTATACCTCAAAATGTTTGTACATGTCTCTGCTTTATAAATATATACAGTAAGACTGTCTATACGCCCCTTGATTGGAGTAAATAATGTAAAACCAATGTCAGGCGGTAGGTTAAAATAAGACGATTTACCTAAGTTTTCACCCCCTTCCGGTCCCCATGGCGGCCCGAATAACCAAATACCTTAATAAATATGTGCACAGGTGTATCTGCTTAATACATATGTCTAGTTTTTATTTCTGGAGCCCTCCGTTAGCCAGAAAAATGCGAAAAACGAATATGCGGTACTACCCGAAATATCCGTCAGGGTCCTGGCATCCCATTTTAGCTCCGTAATAGGCAACTTTCGGTCCTCAGGATGGCTTGATCTACATGTATAATACCTCAACACGTTTGTCCATGCCTCTGCTTGATAACTATTCCCCGTAGATCATTCCATAGGACCTGTGGAGCAAGTCAGAAGTAAAAAACCATGGTCGGGTAGGTCAAAATTGCCGGCTGTACAACCAATATGGCTCAATTTTCGTCCACTTCCGGTCTCCAGGATAGCTTGACATACATGTATTATACCTCAAAATGTTTGTACATGTCTCTGCTTTATAAATATATACAGTAAGACTGTCTATACGCCCCTTGATTGGAGTAAATAATGTAAAACCAATGTCCGGCGGTAGGTTAAAATAAGACGATTTACCTAAGTTTTCACCCCCTTCCGGTCCCCATGGCGGCCCGAATAACCAAATACCTTAATAAATATGTGCACAGGTGTATCTGCTTAATACATATATCTAGTTTTTATTTCTGGAGCCCTCCGTTAGCCAGAAAAATGCGAAAAACCAATATGCGGTACTACCCGAAATATCCGTCAGGGTCCTGGCATCCCATTTTAGCTCCGTAATAGGCAACTTTCGGTCCTCAGGATGGCTTGATCTACATGTATAATACCTCAACACGTTTGTCCATGCCTCTGCTTGATAACTATTCCCCGTAGATCATTCCATAGGACCTGTGGAGCAAGTCAGAAGTAAAAAACCATGGTCGGGTAGGTCAAAATTGCCGGCTGTACAACCAATATGGCTCAATTTTCGTCCACTTCCGGTCTCCAGGATAGCTTGACATACATGTATTATACCTCAAAATGTTTGTACATGTCTCTGCTTTATAAATATATACAGTAAGACTGTCTATACGCCCCTTGATTGGAGTAAATAATGTAAAACCAATGTCCGGCGGTAGGTTAAAATAAGACGATTTACCTATGTTTTCACCCCCTTCCGGTCCCCATGGCGGCCCGAATAACCAAATACCTTAATAAATATGTGCGCAGGTGTATCTGCTTAATACATATGTCTAGTTTTTATTTCTGGAGCCCTCCGTTAGCCAGAAAAATGCGAAAAACCAATATGCGGTGCTACCCGAAATATCCGTCAGGGTCCTGGCATCCCATTTTAGCTCCGTAATAGGCAACTTTCGGTCCTCAGGATGGCTTGATCTACATGTATAATACCTCAAAACGTTTGTCCATGCCTCTGCTTGATAACTATTCCCCGTAGATCATTCCATAGGACCTGTGGAGCAACTCAGAAGTAAAAAAACCATGGTCGGGTAGGTCAAAATTGCCGGCTGTACAACCATTATGGCTCAATTTTCGTCCACTTCCGGTATCCAGGATAGCTTGACATACATGTATTATACCTCAAAATGTTTGTACATGTCTCTGCTTTATAAATATATACAGTAAGACTGTCTATACGCCCCTTGATTGGAGTAAATAATGTAAAACCAATGTCCGGCGGTAGGTTAAAATAAGACGATTTACCTATGTTTTCACCCCCTTCCGGTCCCCATGGCGGCCCGAATAACCAAATACCTTAATAAATATGTGCGCAGGTGTATCTGCTTAATACATATGTCTAGTTTTTATTTCTGGAGCCCTCCGTTAGCCAGAAAAATGCGAAAAACGAATATGCGGTACTACCCGAAATATCCGTCAGGGTCCTGGCATCCCATTTTAGCTCCGTAATAGGCAACTTTCGGTCCTCAGGATGGCTTGATCTACATGTATAATACCTCAAAACGTTTGTCCATGCCTCTGCTTGATAACTATTCCCCGTAGATCATTCCATAGGACCTGTGGAGCAAGTCAGAAGTAAAAAACCATGGTCGGGTAGGTCAAAATTGCCGGCTGTACAACCATTATGGCTCAAATTTCGTCCACTTCCGGTCTCCAGGATAGATTGACATACATGTATTATACCTCAAAATGTTTGTACATGTCTCTGCTTTATAAATATATACAGTAAGACTGTCTATACGCCCCTTGATTGGAGTAAATAATGTAAAACCAATGTCAGGCGGTAGGTTAAAATAAGACGATTTACCTAAGTTTTCACCCCCTTCCGGTCCCCATGGCGGCCCGAATAACCAAATACCTTAATAAATATGTGCACAGGTGTATCTGCTTAATACATATGTCTAGTTTTTATTTCTGGAGCCCTCCGTTAGCCAGAAAAATGCGAAAAACGAATATGCGGTACTACCCGAAATATCCGTCAGGGTCCTGGCATCCCATTTTAGCTCCGTAATAGGCAACTTTCGGTCCTCAGGATGGCTTGATCTACATGTATAATACCTCAACACGTTTGTCCATGCCTCTGCTTGATAACTATTCCCCGTAGATCATTCCATAGGACCTGTGGAGCAAGTCAGAAGTAAAAAACCATGGTCGGGTAGGTCAAAATTGCCGGCTGTACAACCAATATGGCTCAATTTTCGTCCACTTCCGGTCTCCAGGATAGCTTGACATACATGTATTATACCTCAAAATGTTTGTACATGTCTCTGCTTTATAAATATATACAGTAAGACTGTCTATACGCCCCTTGATTGGAGTAAATAATGTAAAACCAATGTCCGGCGGTAGGTTAAAATAAGACGATTTACCTAAGTTTTCACCCCCTTCCGGTCCCCATGGCGGCCCGAATAACCAAATACCTTAATAAATATGTGCACAGGTGTATCTGCTTAATACATATGTCTAGTTTTTATTTCTGGAGCCCTCCGTTAGCCAGAAAAATGCGAAAAACCAATATGCGGTACTACCCGAAATATCCGTCAGGGTCCTGGCATCCCATTTTAGCTCCGTAATAGGCAACTTTCGGTCCTCAGGATGGCTTGATCTACATGTATAATACCTCAACACGTTTGTCCATGCCTCTGCTTGATAACTATTCCCCGTAGATCATTCCATAGGACCTGTGGAGCAAGTCAGAAGTAAAAAACCATGGTCGGGTAGGTCAAAATTGCCGGCTGTACAACCAATATGGCTCAATTTTCGTCCACTTCCGGTCTCCAGGATAGCTTGACATACATGTATTATACCTCAAAATGTTTGTACATGTCTCTGCTTTATAAATATATACAGTAAGACTGTCTATACGCCCCTTGATTGGAGTAAATAATGTAAAACCAATGTCCGGCGGTAGGTTAAAATAAGACGATTTACCTATGTTTTCACCCCCTTCCGGTCCCCATGGCGGCCCGAATAACCAAATACCTTAATAAATATGTGCGCAGGTGTATCTGCTTAATACATATGTCTAGTTTTTATTTCTGGAGCCCTCCGTTAGCCAGAAAAATGCGAAAAACGAATATGCGGTACTACCCGAAATATCCGTCAGGGTCCTGGCATCCCATTTTAGCTCCGTAATAGGCAACTTTCGTTCTCTGGATGGTTTGATCTACATGTATAATACCTCAAAACGTTTGTCCATGCCTCTGCTTGATAACTATTCCCCGTAGATCATTCCATAGGACCTGTGGAGCAAGTCAGAAGTAAAAAAACCATGGTCGGGTAGGTCAAAATTGCCGGCTGTACAACCATTATGGCTCAATTTTCGTCCACTTCCGGTCTCCAGGATAGCTTGACATACATGTATTATACCTCAAAATGTTTGTACATGTCTCTGCTTTATAAATATATACAGTAAGACTGTCTATACGCCCCTTGATTGGAGTAAATAATGTAAAACCAATGTCCGGCGGTAGGTTAAAATAAGACGATTTACCTATGTTTTCACCCCCTTCCGGTCCCCATGGCGGCCCGAATAACCAAATACCTTAATAAATATGTGCGCAGGTGTATCTGCTTAATACATATGTCTAGTTTTTATTTCTGGAGCCCTCCGTTAGCCAGAAAAATGCGAAAAACCAATATGCGGTACTACCCGAAATATCCGTCAGGGTCCTGGCATCCCATTTTAGCTCCGTAATAGGCAACTTTCGTTCTCTGGATGGTTTGATCTACATGTATAATACCTCAAAACGTTTGTCCATGCCTCTGCTTGATAACTATTCCCCGTAGATCATTCCATAGGACCTGTGGAGCAAGTCAGAAGTAAAAAAGCCATGGTCGGGTAGGTCAAAATTGCCGGCTGTACAACCATTATGGCTCAATTTTCGTCCACTTCCGGTCTCCAGGATAGCTTGACATACATGTATTATACCTCAAAATGTTTGTACATGTCTCTGCTTTATAAATATATACAGTAAGACTGTCTATACGCACCTTGATTGGAGTAAATAATGTAAAACCAATGTCCGGCGGTAGGTTAAAATAAGACGATTTACCTATGTTTTCACCCCCTTCCGGTCCCCATGGCGGCCCGAATAACCAAATACCTTAATAAATATGTGTGCAGGTGTATCTGCTTAATACATATGTCTAGTTTTTATTTCTGGAGCCCTCCGTTAGCCAGAAAAATGCGAAAAACCAATATGCGGTACTACCCGAAATATCCGTCAGGGTCCTGGCATCCCATTTTAGCTCCGTAATAGGCAACTTTCGGTCCTCAGGATGGCTTGATCTACATGTATAATACCTCAACACGTTTGTCCATGCCTCTGCTTGATAACTATTCCCCGTAGATCATTCCATAGGACCTGTGGAGCAAGTCAGAAGTAAAAAACCATGGTCGGGTAGGTCAAAATTGCCGGCTGTACAACCAATATGGCTCAATTTTCGTCCACTTCCGGTCTCCAGGATAGCTTGACATACATGTATTATACCTCAAAATGTTTGTACATGTCTCTGCTTTATAAATATATACAGTAAGACTATCTATACGCCCCTTGATTGGAGTAAATAATGTAAAACCAATGTCCGGCGGTAGGTTAAAATAAGACGATTTATCTATGTTTTCACCCCCTTCCGGTCCCCATGGCGGCCCGAATAACCAAATACCTTAATAAATATGTGCGCAGGTGTATCTGCTTAATACATATGTCTAGTTTTTATTTCTGGAGCCCTCCGTTAGCCAGAAAAATGCGAAAAACCAATATGCGGTACTACCCGAAATATCCGTCAGGGTCCTGGCATCCCATTTTAGCTCCGTAATAGGCAACTTTCGTTCTCTGGATGGTTTGATCTACATGTATAATACCTCAAAACGTTTGTCCATGCCTCTGCTTGATAACTATTCCCCGTAGATCATTCCATAGGACCTGTGGAGCAAGTCAGAAGTAAAAAAACCATGGTCGGGTAGGTCAAAATTGCCGGCTGTACAACCATTATGGCTCAATTTTCGTCCACTTCCGGTCTCCAGGATAGCTTGACATACATGTATTATACCTCAAAATGTTTGTACATGTCTCTGCTTTATAAATATATACAGTAAGACTGTCTATACGCCCCTTGATTGGAGTAAATAATGTAAAACCAATGTCCGGCGGTAGGTTAAAATAAGACGATTTACCTATGTTTTCACCCCCTTCCGGTCCCCATGGCGGCCCGAATAACCAAATACCTTAATAAATATGTGCGCAGGTGTATCTGCTTAATACATATGTCTAGTTTTTATTTCTGGAGCCCTCCGTTAGCCAGAAAAATGCGAAAAACGAATATGCGGTACTACCCGAAATATCCGTCAGTGTCCTGGCATCCCATTTTAGCTCCGTAATAGGCAACTTTCGTTCTCTGGATGGCTTGATCTACATGTATAATACCTCAAAACGTTTGTCCATGCCTCTGCTTGATAACTATTCCCCGTAGATCATTCCATAGGACCTGTGGAGCAAGTCAGAAGTAAAAAAACCATGGTCGGGTAGGTCAAAATTGCCGGCTGTACAACCATTATGGCTCAATTTTCGTCCACTTCCGGTATCCAGGATAGCTTGACATACATGTATTATACCTCAAAATGTTTGTACATGTCTCTGCTTTATAAATATATACAGTAAGACTGTCTATACGCCCCTTGATTGGAGTAAATAATGTAAAACCAATGTCCGGCGGTAGGTTAAAATAAGACGATTTACCTATGTTTTCACCCCCTTCCGGTCCCCATGGCGGCCCGAATAACCAAATACCTTAATAAATATGTGCGCAGGTGTATCTGCTTAATACATATGTCTAGTTTTTATTTCTGGAGCCCTCCGTTAGCCAGAAAAATGCGAAAAACGAATATGCGGTACTACCCGAAATATCCGTCAGGGTCCTGGCATCCCATTTTAGCTCCGTAATAGGCAACTTTCGGTCCTCAGGATGGCTTGATCTACATGTATAATACCTCAAAACGTTTGTCCATGCCTCTGCTTGATAACTATTCCCCGTAGATCATTCCATAGGACCTGTGGAGCAAGTCAGAAGTAAAAAACCATGGTCGGGTAGGTCAAAATTGCCGGCTGTACAACCATTATGGCTCAAATTTCGTCCACTTCCGGTCTCCAGGATAGCTTGACATACATGTATTATACCTCAAAATGTTTGTACATGTCTCTGCTTTATAAATATATACAGTAAGACTGTCTATACGCCCCTTGATTGGAGTAAATAATGTAAAACCAATGTCCGGCGGTAGGTTAAAATAAGACGATTTACCTATGTTTTCACCCCCTTCCGGTCCCCATGGCGGCCCGAATAACCAAATACTTTAATAAATATGTGCGCAGGTGTATCTGCTTAATACATATGTCTAGTTTTTATTTCTGGAGCCCTCCGTTAGCCAGAAAAATGCGAAAAACCAATATGCGGTACTACCCGAAATATCCGTCAGGGTCCTGGCATCCCATTTTAGCTCCGTAATAGGCAACTTTCGTTCTCTGGATGGTTTGATCTACATGTATAATACCTCAAAACGTTTGTCCATGCCTCTGCTTGATAACTATTCCCCGTAGATCATTCCATAGGACCTGTGGAGCAAGTCAGAAGTAAAAAAGCCATGGTCGGGTAGGTCAAAATTGCCGGCTGTACAACCATTATGGCTCAATTTTCGTCCACTTCCGGTCTCCAGGATAGCTTGACATACATGTATTATACCTCAAAATGTTTGTACATGTCTCTGCTTTATAAATATATACAGTAAGACTGTCTATACGCACCTTGATTGGAGTAAATAATGTAAAACCAATGTCCGGCGGTAGGTTAAAATAAGACGATTTACCTATGTTTTCACCCCCTTCCGGTCCCCATGGCGGCCCGAATAACCAAATACCTTAATAAATATGTGTGCAGGTGTATCTGCTTAATACATATGTCTAGTTTTTATTTCTGGAGCCCTCCGTTAGCCAGAAAAATGCGAAAAACCAATATGCGGTACTACCCGAAATATCCGTCAGGGTCCTGGCATCCCATTTTAGCTCCGTAATAGGCAACTTTCGGTCCTCAGGATGGCTTGATCTACATGTATAATACCTCAACACGTTTGTCCATGCCTCTGCTTGATAACTATTCCCCGTAGATCATTCCATAGGACCTGTGGAGCAAGTCAGAAGTAAAAAACCATGGTCGGGTAGGTCAAAATTGCCGGCTGTACAACCAATATGGCTCAATTTTCGTCCACTTCCGGTCTCCAGGATAGCTTGACATACATGTATTATACCTCAAAATGTTTGTACATGTCTCTGCTTTATAAATATATACAGTAAGACTATCTATACGCCCCTTGATTGGAGTAAATAATGTAAAACCAATGTCCGGCGGTAGGTTAAAATAAGACGATTTATCTATGTTTTCACCCCCTTCCGGTCCCCATGGCGGCCCGAATAACCAAATACCTTAATAAATATGTGCGCAGGTGTATCTGCTTAATACATATGTCTAGTTTTTATTTCTGGAGCCCTCCGTTAGCCAGAAAAATGCGAAAAACCAATATGCGGTACTACCCGAAATATCCGTCAGGGTCCTGGCATCCCATTTTAGCTCCGTAATAGGCAACTTTCGTTCTCTGGATGGTTTGATCTACATGTATAATACCTCAAAACGTTTGTCCATGCCTCTGCTTGATAACTATTCCCCGTAGATCATTCCATAGGACCTGTGGAGCAAGTCAGAAGTAAAAAACCATGGTCGGGTAGGTCAAAATTGCCGGCTGTACAACCAATATGGCTCAATTTTCGTCCACTTCCGGTCTCCAGGATAGCTTGACATACATGTATTATACCTCAAAATGTTTGTACATGTCTCTGCTTTATAAATATATACAGTAAGACTATCTATACGCCCCTTGATTGGAGTAAATAATGTAAAACCAATGTCCGGCGGTAGGTTAAAATAAGACGATTTATCTATGTTTTCACCCCCTTCCGGTCCCCATGGCGGCCCGAATAACCAAATACCTTAATAAATATGTGCGCAGGTGTATCTGCTTAATACATATGTCTAGTTTTTATTTCTGGAGCCCTCCGTTAGCCAGAAAAATGCGAAAAACCAATATGCGGTACTACCCGAAATATCCGTCAGGGTCCTGGCATCCCATTTTAGCTCCGTAATAGGCAACTTTCGTTCTCTGGATGGTTTGATCTACATGTATAATACCTCAAAACGTTTGTCCATGCCTCTGCTTGATAACTATTCCCCGTAGATCATTCCATAGGACCTGTGGAGCAAGTCAGAAGTAAAAAAACCATGGTCGGGTAGGTCAAAATTGCCGGCTGTACAACCATTATGGCTCAATTTTCGTCCACTTCCGGTCTCCAGGATAGCTTGACATACATGTATTATACCTCAAAATGTTTGTACATGTCTCTGCTTTATAAATATATACAGTAAGACTGTCTATACGCCCCTTGATTGGAGTAAATAATGTAAAACCAATGTCCGGCGGTAGGTTAAAATAAGACGATTTACCTATGTTTTCACCCCCTTCCGGTCCCCATGGCGGCCCGAATAACCAAATACCTTAATAAATATGTGCGCAGGTGTATCTGCTTAATACATATGTCTAGTTTTTATTTCTGGAGCCCTCCGTTAGCCAGAAAAATGCGAAAAACCAATATGCGGTACTACCCGAAATATCCGTCAGGGTCCTGGCATCCCATTTTAGCTCCGTAATAGGCAACTTTCGTTCTCTGGATGGTTTGATCTACATGTATAATACCTCAAAACGTTTGTCCATGCCTCTGCTTGATAACTATTCCCCGTAGATCATTCCATAGGACCTGTGGAGCAAGTCAGAAGTAAAAAAGCCATGGTCGGGTAGGTCAAAATTGCCGGCTGTACAACCATTATGGCTCAATTTTCGTCCACTTCCGGTCTCCAGGATAGCTTGACATACATGTATTATACCTCAAAATGTTTGTACATGTCTCTGCTTTATAAATATATACAGTAAGACTGTCTATACGCACCTTGATTGGAGTAAATAATGTAAAACCAATGTCCGGCGGTAGGTTAAAATAAGACGATTTACCTATGTTTTCACCCCCTTCCGGTCCCCATGGCGGCCCGAATAACCAAATACCTTAATAAATATGTGTGCAGGTGTATCTGCTTAATACATATGTCTAGTTTTTATTTCTGGAGCCCTCCGTTAGCCAGAAAAATGCGAAAAACCAATATGCGGTACTACCCGAAATATCCGTCAGGGTCCTGGCATCCCATTTTAGCTCCGTAATAGGCAACTTTCGGTCCTCAGGATGGCTTGATCTACATGTATAATACCTCAACACGTTTGTCCATGCCTCTGCTTGATAACTATTCCCCGTAGATCATTCCATAGGACCTGTGGAGCAAGTCAGAAGTAAAAAACCATGGTCGGGTAGGTCAAAATTGCCGGCTGTACAACCAATATGGCTCAATTTTCGTCCACTTCCGGTCTCCAGGATAGCTTGACATACATGTATTATACCTCAAAATGTTTGTACATGTCTCTGCTTTATAAATATATACAGTAAGACTATCTATACGCCCCTTGATTGGAGTAAATAATGTAAAACCAATGTCCGGCGGTAGGTTAAAATAAGACGATTTATCTATGTTTTCACCCCCTTCCGGTCCCCATGGCGGCCCGAATAACCAAATACCTTAATAAATATGTGCGCAGGTGTATCTGCTTAATACATATGTCTAGTTTTTATTTCTGGAGCCCTCCGTTAGCCAGAAAAATGCGAAAAACCAATATGCGGTACTACCCGAAATATCCGTCAGGGTCCTGGCATCCCATTTTAGCTCCGTAATAGGCAACTTTCGTTCTCTGGATGGTTTGATCTACATGTATAATACCTCAAAACGTTTGTCCATGCCTCTGCTTGATAACTATTCCCCGTAGATCATTCCATAGGACCTGTGGAGCAAGTCAGAAGTAAAAAAACCATGGTCGGGTAGGTCAAAATTGCCGGCTGTACAACCATTATGGCTCAATTTTCGTCCACTTCCGGTCTCCAGGATAGCTTGACATACATGTATTATACCTCAAAATGTTTGTACATGTCTCTGCTTTATAAATATATACAGTAAGACTGTCTATACGCCCCTTGATTGGAGTAAATAATGTAAAACCAATGTCCGGCGGTAGGTTAAAATAAGACGATTTACCTATGTTTTCACCCCCTTCCGGTCCCCATGGCGGCCCGAATAACCAAATACCTTAATAAATATGTGCGCAGGTGTATCTGCTTAATACATATGTCTAGTTTTTATTTCTGGAGCCCTCCGTTAGCCAGAAAAATGCGAAAAACCAATATGCGGTACTACCCGAAATATCCGTCAGGGTCCTGGCATCCCATTTTAGCTCCGTAATAGGCAACTTTCGGTCCTCAGGATGGCTTGATCTACATGTATAATACCTCAACACGTTTGTCCATGCCTCTGCTTGATAACTATTCCCCGTAGATCATTCCATAGGACCTGTGGAGCAAGTCAGAAGTAAAAAACCATGGTCGGGTAGGTCAAAATTGCCGGCTGTACAACCAATATGGCTCAATTTTCGTCCACTTCCGGTCTCCAGGATAGCTTGACATACATGTATTATACCTCAAAATGTTTGTACATGTCTCTGCTTTATAAATATATACAGTAAGACTATCTATACGCCCCTTGATTGGAGTAAATAATGTAAAACCAATGTCCGGCGGTAGGTTAAAATAAGACGATTTATCTATGTTTTCACCCCCTTCCGGTCCCCATGGCGGCCCGAATAACCAAATACCTTAATAAATATGTGCGCAGGTGTATCTGCTTAATACATATGTCTAGTTTTTATTTCTGGAGCCCTCCGTTAGCCAGAAAAATGCGAAAAACCAATATGCGGTACTACCCGAAATATCCGTCAGGGTCCTGGCATCCCATTTTAGCTCCGTAATAGGCAACTTTCGTTCTCTGGATGGTTTGATCTACATGTATAATACCTCAAAACGTTTGTCCATGCCTCTGCTTGATAACTATTCCCCGTAGATCATTCCATAGGACCTGTGGAGCAAGTCAGAAGTAAAAAAACCATGGTCGGGTAGGTCAAAATTGCCGGCTGTACAACCATTATGGCTCAATTTTCGTCCACTTCCGGTCTCCAGGATAGCTTGACATACATGTATTATACCTCAAAATGTTTGTACATGTCTCTGCTTTATAAATATATACAGTAAGACTGTCTATACGCCCCTTGATTGGAGTAAATAATGTAAAACCAATGTCCGGCGGTAGGTTAAAATAAGACGATTTACCTATGTTTTCACCCCCTTCCGGTCCCCATGGCGGCCCGAATAACCAAATACCTTAATAAATATGTGCGCAGGTGTATCTGCTTAATACATATGTCTAGTTTTTATTTCTGGAGCCCTCCGTTAGCCAGAAAAATGCGAAAAACGAATATGCGGTACTACCCGAAATATCCGTCAGTGTCCTGGCATCCCATTTTAGCTCCGTAATAGGCAACTTTCGTTCTCTGGATGGCTTGATCTACATGTATAATACCTCAAAACGTTTGTCCATGCCTCTGCTTGATAACTATTCCCCGTAGATCATTCCATAGGACCTGTGGAGCAAGTCAGAAGTAAAAAAACCATGGTCGGGTAGGTCAAAATTGCCGGCTGTACAACCATTATGGCTCAATTTTCGTCCACTTCCGGTCTCCAGGATAGCTTGACATACATGTATTATACATCAAAATGATTGTACATGTCTCTGCTTTATAAATATATACAGTAAGACTGTCTATACGCACCTTGATTGGAGTAAATAATGTAAAACCAATGTCCGGCGGTAGGTTAAAATAAGACGATTTACCTATGTTTTCACCCCCTTCCGGTCCCCATGGCGGCCCGAATAACCAAATACCTTAATAAATATGTGTGCAGGTGTATCTGCTTAATACATATGTCTAGTTTTTATTTCTGGAGCCCTCCGTTAGCCAGAAAAATGCGAAAAACCAATATGCGGTACTACCCGAAATATCCGTCAGGGTCCTGGCATCCCATTTTAGCTCCGTAATAGGCAACTTTCGTTCTCTGGATGGTTTGATCTACATGTATAATACCTCAAAACGTTTGTCCATGCCTCTGCTTGATAACTATTCCCCGTAGATCATTCCATAGGACCTGTGGAGCAAGTCAGAAGTAAAAAAGCCATGGTCGGGTAGGTCAAAATTGCCGGCTGTACAACCATTATGGCTCAATTTTCGTCCACTTCCGGTCTCCAGGATAGCTTGACATACATGTATTATACCTCAAAATGTTTGTACATGTCTCTGCTTTATAAATATATACAGTAAGACTGTCTATACGCACCTTGATTGGAGTAAATAATGTAAAACCAATGTCCGGCGGTAGGTTAAAATAAGACGATTTACCTATGTTTTCACCCCCTTCCGGTCCCCATGGCGGCCCGAATAACCAAATACCTTAATAAATATGTGTGCAGGTGTATCTGCTTAATACATATGTCTAGTTTTTATTTCTGGAGCCCTCCGTTAGCCAGAAAAATGCGAAAAACCAATATGCGGTACTACCCGAAATATCCGTCAGGGTCCTGGCATCCCATTTTAGCTCCGTAATAGGCAACTTTCGGTCCTCAGGATGGCTTGATCTACATGTATAATACCTCAACACGTTTGTCCATGCCTCTGCTTGATAACTATTCCCCGTAGATCATTCCATAGGACCTGTGGAGCAAGTCAGAAGTAAAAAACCATGGTCGGGTAGGTCAAAATTGCCGGCTGTACAACCAATATGGCTCAATTTTCGTCCACTTCCGGTCTCCAGGATAGCTTGACATACATGTATTATACCTCAAAATGTTTGTACATGTCTCTGCTTTATAAATATATACAGTAAGACTATCTATACGCCCCTTGATTGGAGTAAATAATGTAAAACCAATGTCCGGCGGTAGGTTAAAATAAGACGATTTATCTATGTTTTCACCCCCTTCCGGTCCCCATGGCGGCCCGAATAACCAAATACCTTAATAAATATGTGCGCAGGTGTATCTGCTTAATACATATGTCTAGTTTTTATTTCTGGAGCCCTCCGTTAGCCAGAAAAATGCGAAAAACCAATATGCGGTACTACCCGAAATATCCGTCAGGGTCCTGGCATCCCATTTTAGCTCCGTAATAGGCAACTTTCGTTCTCTGGATGGTTTGATCTACATGTATAATACCTCAAAACGTTTGTCCATGCCTCTGCTTGATAACTATTCCCCGTAGATCATTCCATAGGACCTGTGGAGCAAGTCAGAAGTAAAAAAACCATGGTCGGGTAGGTCAAAATTGCCGGCTGTACAACCATTATGGCTCAATTTTCGTCCACTTCCGGTCTCCAGGATAGCTTGACATACATGTATTATACCTCAAAATGTTTGTACATGTCTCTGCTTTATAAATATATACAGTAAGACTGTCTATACGCCCCTTGATTGGAGTAAATAATGTAAAACCAATGTCCGGCGGTAGGTTAAAATAAGACGATTTACCTATGTTTTCACCCCCTTCCGGTCCCCATGGCGGCCCGAATAACCAAATACCTTAATAAATATGTGCGCAGGTGTATCTGCTTAATACATATGTCTAGTTTTTATTTCTGGAGCCCTCCGTTAGCCAGAAAAATGCGAAAAACCAATATGCGGTACTACCCGAAATATCCGTCAGGGTCCTGGCATCCCATTTTAGCTCCGTAATAGGCAACTTTCGGTCCTCAGGATGGCTTGATCTACATGTATAATACCTCAACACGTTTGTCCATGCCTCTGCTTGATAACTATTCCCCGTAGATCATTCCATAGGACCTGTGGAGCAAGTCAGAAGTAAAAAACCATGGTCGGGTAGGTCAAAATTGCCGGCTGTACAACCAATATGGCTCAATTTTCGTCCACTTCCGGTCTCCAGGATAGCTTGACATACATGTATTATACCTCAAAATGTTTGTACATGTCTCTGCTTTATAAATATATACAGTAAGACTGTCTATACGCCCCTTGATTGGAGTAAATAATGTAAAACCAATGTCCGGCGGTAGGTTAAAATAAGACGATTTACCTATGTTTTCACCCCCTTCCGGTCCCCATGGCGGCCCGAATAACCAAATACCTTAATAAATATGTGCGCAGGTGTATCTGCTTAATACATATGTCTAGTTTTTATTTCTGGAGCCCTCCGTTAGCCAGAAAAATGCGAAAAACCAATATGCGGTACTACCCGAAATATCCGTCAGGGTCCTGGCATCCCATTTTAGCTCCGTAATAGGCAACTTTCGGTCCTCAGGATGGCTTGATCTACATGTATAATACCTCAACACGTTTGTCCATGCCTCTGCTTGATAACTATTCCCCGTAGATCATTCCATAGGACCTGTGGAGCAAGTCAGAAGTAAAAAACCATGGTCGGGTAGGTCAAAATTGCCGGCTGTACAACCAATATGGCTCAATTTTCGTCCACTTCCGGTCTCCAGGATAGCTTGACATACATGTATTATACCTCAAAATGTTTGTACATGTCTCTGCTTTATAAATATATACAGTAAGACTGTCTATACGCCCCTTGATTGGAGTAAATAATGTAAAACCAATGTCCGGCGGTAGGTTAAAATAAGACGATTTATCTATGTTTTCACCCCCTTCCGGTCCCCATGGCGGCCCGAATAACCAAATACCTTAATAAATATGTGCGCAGGTGTATCTGCTTAATACATATGTCTAGTTTTTATTTCTGGAGCCCTCCGTTAGCCAGAAAAATGCGAAAAACCAATATGCGGTACTACCCGAAATATCCGTCAGGGTCCTGGCATCCCATTTTAGCTCCGTAATAGGCAACTTTCGTTCTCTGGATGGTTTGATCTACATGTATAATACCTCAAAACGTTTGTCCATGCCTCTGCTTGATAACTATTCCCCGTAGATCATTCCATAGGACCTGTGGAGCAAGTCAGAAGTAAAAAAACCATGGTCGGGTAGGTCAAAATTGCCGGCTGTACAACCATTATGGCTCAATTTTCGTCCACTTCCGGTCTCCAGGATAGCTTGACATACATGTATTATACCTCAAAATGTTTGTACATGTCTCTGCTTTATAAATATATACAGTAAGACTGTCTATACGCCCCTTGATTGGAGTAAATAATGTAAAACCAATGTCCGGCGGTAGGTTAAAATAAGACGATTTACCTATGTTTTCACCCCCTTCCGGTCCCCATGGCGGCCCGAATAACCAAATACCTTAATAAATATGTGCGCAGGTGTATCTGCTTAATACATATGTCTAGTTTTTATTTCTGGAGCCCTCCGTTAGCCAGAAAAATGCGAAAAACGAATATGCGGTACTACCCGAAATATCCGTCAGTGTCCTGGCATCCCATTTTAGCTCCGTAATAGGCAACTTTCGTTCTCTGGATGGCTTGATCTACATGTATAATACCTCAAAACGTTTGTCCATGCCTCTGCTTGATAACTATTCCCCGTAGATCATTCCATAGGACCTGTGGAGCAAGTCAGAAGTAAAAAAACCATGGTCGGGTAGGTCAAAATTGCCGGCTGTACAACCATTATGGCTCAATTTTCGTCCACTTCCGGTCTCCAGGATAGCTTGACATACATGTATTATACATCAAAATGATTGTACATGTCTCTGCTTTATAAATATATACAGTAAGACTGTCTATACGCACCTTGATTGGAGTAAATAATGTAAAACCAATGTCCGGCGGTAGGTTAAAATAAGACGATTTACCTATGTTTTCACCCCCTTCCGGTCCCCATGGCGGCCCGAATAACCAAATACCTTAATAAATATGTGTGCAGGTGTATCTGCTTAATACATATGTCTAGTTTTTATTTCTGGAGCCCTCCGTTAGCCAGAAAAATGCGAAAAACCAATATGCGGTACTACCCGAAATATCCGTCAGGGTCCTGGCATCCCATTTTAGCTCCGTAATAGGCAACTTTCGTTCTCTGGATGGTTTGATCTACATGTATAATACCTCAAAACGTTTGTCCATGCCTCTGCTTGATAACTATTCCCCGTAGATCATTCCATAGGACCTGTGGAGCAAGTCAGAAGTAAAAAAGCCATGGTCGGGTAGGTCAAAATTGCCGGCTGTACAACCATTATGGCTCAATTTTCGTCCACTTCCGGTCTCCAGGATAGCTTGACATACATGTATTATACCTCAAAATGTTTGTACATGTCTCTGCTTTATAAATATATACAGTAAGACTGTCTATACGCACCTTGATTGGAGTAAATAATGTAAAACCAATGTCCGGCGGTAGGTTAAAATAAGACGATTTACCTATGTTTTCACCCCCTTCCGGTCCCCATGGCGGCCCGAATAACCAAATACCTTAATAAATATGTGTGCAGGTGTATCTGCTTAATACATATGTCTAGTTTTTATTTCTGGAGCCCTCCGTTAGCCAGAAAAATGCGAAAAACCAATATGCGGTACTACCCGAAATATCCGTCAGGGTCCTGGCATCCCATTTTAGCTCCGTAATAGGCAACTTTCGGTCCTCAGGATGGCTTGATCTACATGTATAATACCTCAACACGTTTGTCCATGCCTCTGCTTGATAACTATTCCCCGTAGATCATTCCATAGGACCTGTGGAGCAAGTCAGAAGTAAAAAACCATGGTCGGGTAGGTCAAAATTGCCGGCTGTACAACCAATATGGCTCAATTTTCGTCCACTTCCGGTCTCCAGGATAGCTTGACATACATGTATTATACCTCAAAATGTTTGTACATGTCTCTGCTTTATAAATATATACAGTAAGACTATCTATACGCCCCTTGATTGGAGTAAATAATGTAAAACCAATGTCCGGCGGTAGGTTAAAATAAGACGATTTATCTATGTTTTCACCCCCTTCCGGTCCCCATGGCGGCCCGAATAACCAAATACCTTAATAAATATGTGCGCAGGTGTATCTGCTTAATACATATGTCTAGTTTTTATTTCTGGAGCCCTCCGTTAGCCAGAAAAATGCGAAAAACCAATATGCGGTACTACCCGAAATATCCGTCAGGGTCCTGGCATCCCATTTTAGCTCCGTAATAGGCAACTTTCGTTCTCTGGATGGTTTGATCTACATGTATAATACCTCAAAACGTTTGTCCATGCCTCTGCTTGATAACTATTCCCCGTAGATCATTCCATAGGACCTGTGGAGCAAGTCAGAAGTAAAAAAACCATGGTCGGGTAGGTCAAAATTGCCGGCTGTACAACCATTATGGCTCAATTTTCGTCCACTTCCGGTCTCCAGGATAGCTTGACATACATGTATTATACCTCAAAATGTTTGTACATGTCTCTGCTTTATAAATATATACAGTAAGACTGTCTATACGCCCCTTGATTGGAGTAAATAATGTAAAACCAATGTCCGGCGGTAGGTTAAAATAAGACGATTTACCTATGTTTTCACCCCCTTCCGGTCCCCATGGCGGCCCGAATAACCAAATACCTTAATAAATATGTGCGCAGGTGTATCTGCTTAATACATATGTCTAGTTTTTATTTCTGGAGCCCTCCGTTAGCCAGAAAAATGCGAAAAACCAATATGCGGTACTACCCGAAATATCCGTCAGGGTCCTGGCATCCCATTTTAGCTCCGTAATAGGCAACTTTCGGTCCTCAGGATGGCTTGATCTACATGTATAATACCTCAACACGTTTGTCCATGCCTCTGCTTGATAACTATTCCCCGTAGATCATTCCATAGGACCTGTGGAGCAAGTCAGAAGTAAAAAACCATGGTCGGGTAGGTCAAAATTGCCGGCTGTACAACCAATATGGCTCAATTTTCGTCCACTTCCGGTCTCCAGGATAGCTTGACATACATGTATTATACCTCAAAATGTTTGTACATGTCTCTGCTTTATAAATATATACAGTAAGACTATCTATACGCCCCTTGATTGGAGTAAATAATGTAAAACCAATGTCCGGCGGTAGGTTAAAATAAGACGATTTATCTATGTTTTCACCCCCTTCCGGTCCCCATGGCGGCCCGAATAACCAAATACCTTAATAAATATGTGCGCAGGTGTATCTGCTTAATACATATGTCTAGTTTTTATTTCTGGAGCCCTCCGTTAGCCAGAAAAATGCGAAAAACCAATATGCGGTACTACCCGAAATATCCGTCAGGGTCCTGGCATCCCATTTTAGCTCCGTAATAGGCAACTTTCGTTCTCTGGATGGTTTGATCTACATGTATAATACCTCAAAACGTTTGTCCATGCCTCTGCTTGATAACTATTCCCCGTAGATCATTCCATAGGACCTGTGGAGCAAGTCAGAAGTAAAAAAACCATGGTCGGGTAGGTCAAAATTGCCGGCTGTACAACCATTATGGCTCAATTTTCGTCCACTTCCGGTCTCCAGGATAGCTTGACATACATGTATTATACCTCAAAATGTTTGTACATGTCTCTGCTTTATAAATATATACAGTAAGACTGTCTATACGCCCCTTGATTGGAGTAAATAATGTAAAACCAATGTCCGGCGGTAGGTTAAAATAAGACGATTTACCTATGTTTTCACCCCCTTCCGGTCCCCATGGCGGCCCGAATAACCAAATACCTTAATAAATATGTGCGCAGGTGTATCTGCTTAATACATATGTCTAGTTTTTATTTCTGGAGCCCTCCGTTAGCCAGAAAAATGCGAAAAACGAATATGCGGTACTACCCGAAATATCCGTCAGTGTCCTGGCATCCCATTTTAGCTCCGTAATAGGCAACTTTCGTTCTCTGGATGGCTTGATCTACATGTATAATACCTCAAAACGTTTGTCCATGCCTCTGCTTGATAACTATTCCCCGTAGATCATTCCATAGGACCTGTGGAGCAAGTCAGAAGTAAAAAAACCATGGTCGGGTAGGTCAAAATTGCCGGCTGTACAACCATTATGGCTCAATTTTCGTCCACTTCCGGTCTCCAGGATAGCTTGACATACATGTATTATACATCAAAATGATTGTACATGTCTCTGCTTTATAAATATATACAGTAAGACTGTCTATACGCACCTTGATTGGAGTAAATAATGTAAAACCAATGTCCGGCGGTAGGTTAAAATAAGACGATTTACCTATGTTTTCACCCCCTTCCGGTCCCCATGGCGGCCCGAATAACCAAATACCTTAATAAATATGTGCGCAGGGGTATCTGCTTAATATATATGTCTAGTTTTTATTTCTGGAGCCCTCCGTTAGCCAGAAAAATGCGAAAAACCAATATGCGGTACTACCCGAAATATCCGTCAGGGTCCTGGCATCCCATTTTAGCTCCGTAATAGGCAACTTTCGGTCCTCAGGATGGCTTGATCTACATGTATTATACCTCAAAACGTTTGTCCATGCCTCTGCTTGATAACTATTCCCCGTAGATCATTCCATAGGACCTGTGGAGCAAGTCAGAAGTAAAAAACCATGGTCGGGTAGGTCAAAATTGCCGGCTGTACAACCATTATGGCTCAATCTTCGTCCACTTCCGGTCTCCAGGATAGCTTGACATACATGTATTATACCTCAAAATGTTTGTACATGTCTCTGCTTTATAAATATATACAGTAAGACTGTCTATACGCCCCTTGATTGGAGTAAATAATGTAAAACCAATGTCCGGCGGTAGGTTAAAATAAGACGATTTACCTATGTTTTCACCCCCTTCCGGTCCCCATGGCGGCCCGAATAACCAAATACCTTAATAAATATGTGCGCAGGTGTATCTGCTTAATACATATGTCTAGTTTTTATTTCTGGAGCCCTCCGTTAGCCAGAAAAATGCGAAAAACCAATATGCGGTACTACCCGAAATATCCGTCAGGGTCCTGGCATCCCATTTTAGCTCCGTAATAGGCAACTTTCGGTCCTCAGGATGGCTTGATCTACATGTATAATACCTCAAAACGTTTGTCCATGCCTCTGCTTGATAACTATTCCCCGTAGATCATTCCATAGGACCTGTGGAGCAAGTCAGAAGTAAAAAACCATGGTCGGGTAGGTCAAAATTGCCGGCTGTACAACCATTATGGCTCAATTTTCGTCCACTTCCGGTCTCCAGGATAGCTTGACATACATGTATTATACCTCAAAATGTTTGTACATGTCTCTGCTTTATAAATATATACAGTAAGACTGTCTATACGCCCCTTGATTGGAGTAAATAATGTAAAACCAATGTCCGGCGGTAGGTTAAAATAAGACGATTTACCTATGTTTTCACCCCCTTCCGGTCCCCATGGCGGCCCGAATAACCAAATACCTTAATAAATATGTGCGCAGGGGTATCTGCTTAATATATATGTCTAGTTTTTATTTCTGGAGCCCTCCGTTTGCCAGAAAAATACAAAAAACCAATATGCGGTATTACCGGGAATATCCGTCAGGGTCCTGGCATCCCATTTTAGCTCCGTAATAGGCAAATTCCGGTCCTCAGGGTGGCTTGATCTACATGTATGATACCTCAAAACGTTTGTCAATGCCTCTGCTTGATAACTATTCCCCGTAGATCATTCCATAGGACCTGTGGACCAAGTCAGAAGTAAAACACCATAGTCGGGTAGGTCAAAATTGCCGGCTGTACAACCATAATGGCTCAATTTTCGTCCACTTCCGGTCTCCAGGATAGCTTGACATACATGTATTATACCTCAAAATGTTCGTACATGTCTCTGCTTTATAAATATATACAGTAAGACTGTCTATACGCCCCTTGATTGGAGTAAATAATGTAAAACCAATGTCCGGGGGTAGGTTAAAATAAGACGATTTACCTATGTTTTCACCCCCTTCCGGTCCCCATGGCGGCCCGAATAACCAAATACCTTAATAAATATGTGCGCAGGGGTATCTGCTTAATATATATGTCTAGTTTTTATTTCTGGAGCCCTCCGTTAGCCAGAAAAATGCGAAAAACCAATATGCGGTACTACCCGAAATATCCGTCAGGGTCCTGGCATCCCATTTTAGCTCCGTAATAGGCAACTTTCGGTCCTCAGGATGGCTTGATCTACATGTATAATACCTCAAAACGTTTGTCCATGCCTCTGCTTGATAACTATTCCCCGTAGATCATTCCATAGGACCTGTGGAGCAAGTCAGAAGTAAAAAACCATGGTCGGGTAGGTCAAAATTGCCGGCTGTACAACCATTATGGCTCAATTTTCGTCCACTTCCGGTCTCCAGGATAGCTTGACATACATGTATTATACCTCAAAATGTTTGTACATGTCTCTGCTTTATAAATATATACAGTAAGACTGTCTATACGCCCCTTGATTGGAGTAAATAATGTAAAACCAATGTCCGGCGGTAGGTTAAAATAAGACGATTTACCTATGTTTTCACCCCCTTCCGGTCCCCATGGCGGCCCGAATAACCAAATACCTTAATAAATATGTGCGCAGGTGTATCTGCTTAATACATATGTCTAGTTTTTATTTCTGGAGCCCTCCGTTAGCCAGAAAAATGCGAAAAACGAATATGCGGTACTACCCGAAATATCCGTCAGGGTCCTGGCATCCCATTTTAGCTCCGTAATAGGCAACTTTCGGTCCTCAGGATGGCTTGATCTACATGTATAATACCTCAAAACGTTTGTCCATGCCTCTGCTTGATAACTATTCCCCGTAGATCATTCCATAGGACCTGTGGAGCAAGTCAGAAGTAAAAAACCATGGTCGGGTAGGTCAAAATTGCCGGCTGTACAACCATTATGGCTCAATTTTCGTCCACTTCCGGTCTCCAGGATAGCTTGACATACATGTATTATACCTCAAAATGTTTGTACATGTCTCTGCTTTATAAATATATACAGTAAGACTGTCTATACGCCCCTTGATTGGAGTAAATAATGTAAAACCAATGTCCGGCGGTAGGTTAAAATAAGACGATTTACCTATGTTTTCACCCCCTTCCGGTCCCCATGGCGGCCCGAATAACCAAATACCTTAATAAATATGTGCGCAGGGGTATCTGCTTAATATATATGTCTAGTTTTTATTTCTGGAGCCCTCCGTTTGCCAGAAAAATACAAAAAACCAATATGCGGTATTACCGGGAATATCCGTCAGGGTCCTGGCATCCCATTTTAGCTCCGTAATAGGCAACTTCCGGTCCTCAGGGTGGCTTGATCTACATGTATGATACCTCAAAACGTTTGTCAATGCCTCTGCTTGATAACTATTCCCCGTAGATCATTCCATAGGACCTGTGGACCAAGTCAGAAGTAAAACACCATAGTCGGGTAGGTCAAAATTGCCGGCTGTACAACCATAATGGCTCAATTTTCGTCCACTTCCGGTCTCCATGATAGCTTGACATACATGTATTATACCTCAAAATGTTTGTACATGTCTCTGCTTTATAAATATATACAGTAAGACTGTCTATACGCACCTTGATTGGAGTTAATAATGTAAAACCAATGTCCGGCGGTAGGTTAAAATAAGACGATTTACCTATGTTTTCACCCCCTTCCGGTCCCCATGGCGGCCCGAATAACCAAATACCTTAATAAATATGTGCGCAGGTGTATCTGCTTAATACATATGTCTAGTTTTTATTTCTGGAGCCCTCCGTTAGCCAGAAAAATGCGAAAAACGAATATGCGGTACTACCCGAAATATCCGTCAGGGTCCTGGCATCCCATTTTAGCTCCGTAATAGGCAACTTTCGTTCTCTGGATGGTTTGATCTACATGTATAATACCTCAAAACGTTTGTCCATGCCTCTGCTTGATAACTATTCCCCGTAGATCATTCCATAGGACCTGTGGAGCAAGTCAGAAGTAAAAAAACCATGGTCGGGTAGGTCAAAATTGCCGGCTGTACAACCATTATGGCTCAATTTTCGTCCACTTCCGGTCTCCAGGATAGCTTGACATACATGTATTATACCTCAAAATGTTTGTACATGTCTCTGCTTTATAAATATATACAGTAAGACTGTCTATACGCCCCTTGATTGGAGTAAATAATGTAAAACCAATGTCCGGCGGTAGGTTAAAATAAGACGATTTACCTATGTTTTCACCCCCTTCCGGTCCCCATGGCGGCCCGAATAACCAAATACCTTAATAAAATATGTGCGCAGGGGTATCTGCTTAATATATATGTCTAGTTTTTATTTCTGGAGCCCTCCGTTAGCCAGAAAAATGCGAAAAACCAATATGCGGTACTACCCGAAATATCCGTCAGGGTCCTGGCATCCCATTTTAGCTCCGTAATAGGCAACTTTCGGTCCTCAGGATGGCTTGATCTACATGTATGATACCTCAAAACGTTTGTCCATGCCTCTGCTTGATAACTATTCCCCGTAGATCATTCCATAGGACCTGTGGAGCAAGTCAGAAGTAAAAAACCATGGTCGGGTAGGTCAAAATTGCCGGCTGTACAACCATTATGGCTCAATTTTCGTCCACTTCCGGTCTCCAGGATAGCTTGACATACATGTATTATACCTCAAAATGTTTGTACATGTCTCTGCTTTATAAATATATACAGTAAGACTGTCTATACGCCCCTTGATTGGAGTAAATAATGTAAAACCAATGTCCGGCGGTAGGTTAAAATAAGACGATTTACCTATGTTTTCACCCCCTTCCGGTCCCCATGGCGGCCCGAATAACCAAATACCTTAATAAATATGTGCGCAGGTGTATCTGCTTAATACATATGTCTAGTTTTTATTTCTGGAGCCCTCCGTTAGCCAGAAAAATGCGAAAAACCAATATGCGGTACTACCCGAAATATCCGTCAGGGTCCTGGCATCCCATTTTAGCTCCGTAATAGGCAACTTTCGGTCCTCAGGATGGCTTGATCTACATGTATAATACCTCAAAACGTTTGTCCATGCCTCTGCTTGATAACTATTCCCCGTAGATCATTCCATAGGACCTGTGGAGCAAGTCAGAAGTAAAAAACCATGGTCGGGTAGGTCAAAATTGCCGGCTGTACAACCATTATGGCTCAATTTTCGTCCACTTCCGGTCTCCAGGATAGCTTGACATACATGTATTATACCTCAAAATGTTTGTACATGTCTCTGCTTTATAAATATATACAGTAAGACTGTCTATACGCCCCTTGATTGGAGTAAATAATGTAAAACCAATGTCCGGCGGTAGGTTAAAATAAGACGATTTACCTATGTTTTCACCCCCTTCCGGTCCCCATGGCGGCCCGAATAACCAAATACCTTAATAAATATGTGCGCAGGTGTATCTGCTTAATACATATGTCTAGTTTTTATTTCTGGAGCCCTCCGTTAGCCAGAAAAATGCGAAAAACGAATATGCGGTACTACCCGAAATATCCGTCAGGGTCCTGGCATCCCATTTTAGCTCCGTAATAGGCAACTTTCGGTCCTCAGGATGGCTTGATCTACATGTATAATACCTCAAAACGTTTGTCCATGCCTCTGCTTGATAACTATTCCCCGTAGATCATTCCATAGGACCTGTGGAGCAAGTCAGAAGTAAAAAACCATGGTCGGGTAGGTCAAAATTGCCGGCTGTACAACCATTATGGCTCAATTTTCGTCCACTTCCGGTCTCCAGGATAGCTTGACATACATGTATTATACCTCAAAATGTTTGTACATGTCTCTGCTTTATAAATATATACAGTAAGACTGTCTATACGCCCCTTGATTGGAGTAAATAATGTAAAACCAATGTCCGGCGGTAGGTTAAAATAAGACGATTTACCTATGTTTTCACCCCCTTCCGGTCCCCATGGCGGCCCGAATAACCAAATACCTTAATAAATATGTGCGCAGGGGTATCTGCTTAATATATATGTCTAGTTTTTATTTCTGGAGCCCTCCGTTTGCCAGAAAAATACAAAAAACCAATATGCGGTATTACCGGGAATATCCGTCAGGGTCCTGGCATCCCATTTTAGCTCCGTAATAGGCAACTTCCGGTCCTCAGGGTGGCTTGATCTACATGTATGATACCTCAAAACGTTTGTCAATGCCTCTGCTTGATAACTATTCCCCGTAGATCATTCCATAGGACCTGTGGACCAAGTCAGAAGTAAAACACCATAGTCGGGTAGGTCAAAATTGCCGGCTGTACAACCATAATGGCTCAATTTTCGTCCACTTCCGGTCTCCAGGATAGCTTGACATACATGTATTATACCTCAAAATGTTCGTACATGTCTCTGCTTTATAAATATATACAGTAAGACTGTCTATACGCCCCTTGATTGGAGTAAATAATGTAAAACCAATGTCCGGGGGTAGGTTAAAATAAGACGATTTACCTATGTTTTCACCCCCTTCCGGTCCCCATGGCGGCCCGAATAACCAAATACCTTAATAAATATGTGCGCAGGGGTATCTGCTTAATATATATGTCTAGTTTTTATTTCTGGAGCCCTCCGTTAGCCAGAAAAATGCGAAAAACCAATATGCGGTACTACCCGAAATATCCGTCAGGGTCCTGGCATCCCATTTTAGCTCCGTAATAGGCAACTTTCGGTCCTCAGGATGGCTTGATCTACATGTATGATACCTCAAAACGTTTGTCCATGCCTCTGCTTGATAACTATTCCCCGTAGATCATTCCATAGGACCTGTGGAGCAAGTCAGAAGTAAAAAACCATGGTCGGGTAGGTCAAAATTGCCGGCTGTACAACCATTATGGCTCAATTTTCGTCCACTTCCGGTCTCCAGGATAGCTTGACATACATGTATTATACCTCAAAATGTTTGTACATGTCTCTGCTTTATAAATATATACAGTAAGACTGTCTATACGCCCCTTGATTGGAGTAAATAATGTAAAACCAATGTCCGGCGGTAGGTTAAAATAAGACGATTTACCTATGTTTTCACCCCCTTCCGGTCCCCATGGCGGCCCGAATAACCAAATACCTTAATAAATATGTGCGCAGGTGTATCTGCTTAATACATATGTCTAGTTTTTATTTCTGGAGCCCTCCGTTAGCCAGAAAAATGCGAAAAACGAATATGCGGTACTACCCGAAATATCCGTCAGGGTCCTGGCATCCCATTTTAGCTCCGTAATAGGCAACTTTCGGTCCTCAGGATGGCTTGATCTACATGTATAATACCTCAAAACGTTTGTCCATGCCTCTGCTTGATAACTATTCCCCGTAGATCATTCCATAGGACCTGTGGAGCAAGTCAGAAGTAAAAAACCATGGTCGGGTAGGTCAAAATTGCCGGCTGTACAACCATTATGGCTCAATTTTCGTCCACTTCCGGTCTCCAGGATAGCTTGACATACATGTATTATACCTCAAAATGTTTGTACATGTCTCTGCTTTATAAATATATACAGTAAGACTGTCTATACGCCCCTTGATTGGAGTAAATAATGTAAAACCAATGTCCGGCGGTAGGTTAAAATAAGACGATTTACCTATGTTTTCACCCCCTTCCGGTCCCCATGGCGGCCCGAATAACCAAATACCTTAATAAATATGTGCGCAGGGGTATCTGCTTAATATATATGTCTAGTTTTTATTTCTGGAGCCCTCCGTTTGCCAGAAAAATACAAAAAACCAATATGCGGTATTACCGGGAATATCCGTCAGGGTCCTGGCATCCCATTTTAGCTCCGTAATAGGCAACTTCCGGTCCTCAGGGTGGCTTGATCTACATGTATGATACCTCAAAACGTTTGTCAATGCCTCTGCTTGATAACTATTCCCCGTAGATCATTCCATAGGACCTGTGGACCAAGTCAGAAGTAAAACACCATAGTCGGGTAGGTCAAAATTGCCGGCTGTACAACCATAATGGCTCAATTTTCGTCCACTTCCGGTCTCCAGGATAGCTTGACATACATGTATTATACCTCAAAATGTTCGTACATGTCTCTGCTTTATAAATATATACAGTAAGACTGTCTATACGCCCCTTGATTGGAGTAAATAATGTAAAACCAATGTCCGGCGGTAGGTTAAAATAAGACGATTTACCTATGTTTTCACCCCCTTCCGGTCCCCATGGCGGCCCGAATAACCAAATACCTTAATAAATATGTGCGCAGGGGTATCTGCTTAATATATATGTCTAGTTTTTATTTCTGGAGCCCTCCGTTAGCCAGAAAAATGCGAAAAACCAATATGCGGTACTACCCGAAATATCCGTCAGGGTCCTGGCATCCCATTTTAGCTCCGTAATAGGCAACTTTCGGTCCTCAGGATGGCTTGATCTACATGTATAATACCTCAAAACGTTTGTCCATGCCTCTGCTTGATAACTATTCCCCGTAGATCATTCCATAGGACCTGTGGAGCAAGTCAGAAGTAAAAAACCATGGTCGGGTAGGTCAAAATTGCCGGCTGTACAACCATTATGGCTCAATTTTCGTCCACTTCCGGTCTCCAGGATAGCTTGACATACATGTATTATACCTCAAAATGTTTGTACATGTCTCTGCTTTATAAATATTTACAGTAAGACTGTCTATACGCCCCTTGATTGGAGTAAATAATGTAAAACCAATGTCCGGTAGTTTCAAATAAGACGATTTACCTATGTTTTCACCCCCTTCCGGTCCCCATGGCGGCCCGAATAACCAAATACCTTAATAAATATGTGCGCAGGGGTATCTGCTTAATATATATGTCTAGTTTTTTATTTCTGGAGCCCTCAGTTTGCCAGAAAAATACGAAAAACCAATATGCGGTATTACACGGAATATCCGTCAGGGTCCTGGCATCCCATTTTAGCTCCGTAATAGGCAACTTCCGGTCCTCAGGGTGGCTTGATCTACATGTATGATACCTCAAAACGTTTGTCAATACCTCTGCTTGATAACTATTGCCCGTAGATCATTCCATAGGACATGTGGAGCAAGTGAGAAGTAAAAAACCATGGTCGTGTAGGTCAAAATTGCCCGGCTATACAACCATTATGGCTCAATTTTCGTCCACTTCCGGTCTCCAGGATAGCTTGACATACATGTATTATACCTCAAAATGTTTGTACATGTCTCTGCTTTATAAATATATACAGTAAGACTGTCTATACGCCCCTTGATTGGAGTAAATAATGTAAAACCAATGTCCGGCGGTAGGTTAAAATAAGACGATTTACCTATGTTTTCACCCCCTTCCGGTCCCCATGGCGGCCCGAATAACCAAATACCTTAATAAATATGTGCGCAGGGGTATCTGCTTAATATATATGTCTAGTTTTTATTTCTGGAGCCCTCCGTTTGCCAGAAAAATACAAAAAACCAATATGCGGTATTACCGGGAATATCCGTCAGGGTCCTGGCATCCCATTTTAGCTCCGTAATAGGCAACTTCCGGTCCTCAGGATGGCTTGATCTACATGTATGATACCTCAAAACGTTTGTCAATGCCTCTGCTTGATAACTATTCCCCGTAGATCATTCCATAGGACCTGTGGACCAAGTCAGAAGTAAAACACCATAGTCGGGTAGGTCAAAATTGCCGGCTGTACAACCATAATGGCTCAATTTTCGTCCACTTCCGGTCTCCAGGATAGCTTGACATACATGTATTATACCTCAAAATGTTCGTACATGTCTCTGCTTTATAAATATATACAGTAAGACTGTCTATACGCCCCTTGATTGGAGTAAATAATGTAAAACCAATGTCCGGCGGTAGGTTAAAATAAGACGATTTACCTATGTTTTCACCCCCTTCCGGTCCCCATGGCGGCCCGAATAACCAAATACCTTAATAAATATGTGCGCAGGGGTATCTGCTTAATATATATGTCTAGTTTTTATTTCTGGAGCCCTCCGTTTGCCAGAAAAATACAAAAAACCAATATGCGGTATTACCGGGAATATCCGTCAGGGTCCTGGCATCCCATTTTAGCTCCGTAATAGGCAACTTCCGGTCCTCAGGGTGGCTTGATCTACATGTATGATACCTCAAAACGTTTGTCAATGCCTCTGCTTGATAACTATTCCCCGTAGATCATTCCATAGGACCTGTGGACCAAGTCAGAAGTAAAACACCATAGTCGGGTAGGTCAAAATTGCCGGCTGTACAACCATAATGGCTCAATTTTCGTCCACTTCCGGTCTCCAGGATAGCTTGACATACATGTATTATACCTCAAAATGTTCGTACATGTCTCTGCTTTATAAATATATACAGTAAGACTGTCTATACGCCCCTTGATTGGAGTAAATAATGTAAAACCAATGTCCGGGGGTAGGTTAAAATAAGACGATTTACCTATGTTTTCACCCCCTTCCGGTCCCCATGGCGGCCCGAATAACCAAATACCTTAATAAATATGTGCGCAGGGGTATCTGCTTAATATATATGTCTAGTTTTTATTTCTGGAGCCCTCCGTTAGCCAGAAAAATGCGAAAAACCAATATGCGGTACTACCCGAAATATCCGTCAGGGTCCTGGCATCCCATTTTAGCTCCGTAATAGGCAACTTTCGGTCCTCAGGATGGCTTGATCTACATGTATGATACCTCAAAACGTTTGTCCATGCCTCTGCTTGATAACTATTCCCCGTAGATCATTCCATAGGACCTGTGGAGCAAGTCAGAAGTAAAAAACCATGGTCGGGTAGGTCAAAATTGCCGGCTGTACAACCATTATGGCTCAATTTTCGTCCACTTCCGGTCTCCAGGATAGCTTGACATACATGTATTATACCTCAAAATGTTTGTACATGTCTCTGCTTTATAAATATATACAGTAAGACTGTCTATACGCCCCTTGATTGGAGTAAATAATGTAAAACCAATGTCCGGCGGTAGGTTAAAATAAGACGATTTACCTATGTTTTCACCCCCTTCCGGTCCCCATGGCGGCCCGAATAACCAAATACCTTAATAAATATGTGCGCAGGTGTATCTGCTTAATACATATGTCTAGTTTTTATTTCTGGAGCCCTCCGTTAGCCAGAAAAATGCGAAAAACGAATATGCGGTACTACCCGAAATATCCGTCAGGGTCCTGGCATCCCATTTTAGCTCCGTAATAGGCAACTTTCGGTCCTCAGGATGGCTTGATCTACATGTATAATACCTCAAAACGTTTGTCCATGCCTCTGCTTGATAACTATTCCCCGTAGATCATTCCATAGGACCTGTGGAGCAAGTCAGAAGTAAAAAACCATGGTCGGGTAGGTCAAAATTGCCGGCTGTACAACCATTATGGCTCAATTTTCGTCCACTTCCGGTCTCCAGGATAGCTTGACATACATGTATTATACCTCAAAATGTTTGTACATGTCTCTGCTTTATAAATATATACAGTAAGACTGTCTATACGCCCCTTGATTGGAGTAAATAATGTAAAACCAATGTCCGGCGGTAGGTTAAAATAAGACGATTTACCTATGTTTTCACCCCCTTCCGGTCCCCATGGCGGCCCGAATAACCAAATACCTTAATAAATATGTGCGCAGGGGTATCTGCTTAATATATATGTCTAGTTTTTATTTCTGGAGCCCTCCGTTTGCCAGAAAAATACAAAAAACCAATATGCGGTATTACCGGGAATATCCGTCAGGGTCCTGGCATCCCATTTTAGCTCCGTAATAGGCAACTTCCGGTCCTCAGGGTGGCTTGATCTACATGTATGATACCTCAAAACGTTTGTCAATGCCTCTGCTTGATAACTATTCCCCGTAGATCATTCCATAGGACCTGTGGACCAAGTCAGAAGTAAAACACCATAGTCGGGTAGGTCAAAATTGCCGGCTGTACAACCATAATGGCTCAATTTTCGTCCACTTCCGGTCTCCAGGATAGCTTGACATACATGTATTATACCTCAAAATGTTCGTACATGTCTCTGCTTTATAAATATATACAGTAAGACTGTCTATACGCCCCTTGATTGGAGTAAATAATGTAAAACCAATGTCCGGCGGTAGGTTAAAATAAGACGATTTACCTATGTTTTCACCCCCTTCCGGTCCCCATGGCGGCCCGAATAACCAAATACCTTAATAAATATGTGCGCAGGGGTATCTGCTTAATATATATGTCTAGTTTTTATTTCTGGAGCCCTCCGTTAGCCAGAAAAATGCGAAAAACCAATATGCGGTACTACCCGAAATATCCGTCAGGGTCCTGGCATCCCATTTTAGCTCCGTAATAGGCAACTTTCGGTCCTCAGGATGGCTTGATCTACATGTATAATACCTCAAAACGTTTGTCCATGCCTCTGCTTGATAACTATTCCCCGTAGATCATTCCATAGGACCTGTGGAGCAAGTCAGAAGTAAAAAACCATGGTCGGGTAGGTCAAAATTGCCGGCTGTACAACCATTATGGCTCAATTTTCGTCCACTTCCGGTCTCCAGGATAGCTTGACATACATGTATTATACCTCAAAATGTTTGTACATGTCTCTGCTTTATAAATATTTACAGTAAGACTGTCTATACGCCCCTTGATTGGAGTAAATAATGTAAAACCAATGTCCGGTAGTTTCAAATAAGACGATTTACCTATGTTTTCACCCCCTTCCGGTCCCCATGGCGGCCCGAATAACCAAATACCTTAATAAATATGTGCGCAGGGGTATCTGCTTAATATATATGTCTAGTTTTTTATTTCTGGAGCCCTCAGTTTGCCAGAAAAATACGAAAAACCAATATGCGGTATTACACGGAATATCCGTCAGGGTCCTGGCATCCCATTTTAGCTCCGTAATAGGCAACTTCCGGTCCTCAGGGTGGCTTGATCTACATGTATGATACCTCAAAACGTTTGTCAATACCTCTGCTTGATAACTATTGCCCGTAGATCATTCCATAGGACATGTGGAGCAAGTGAGAAGTAAAAAACCATGGTCGTGTAGGTCAAAATTGCCCGGCTATACAACCATTATGGCTCAATTTTCGTCCACTTCCGGTCTCCAGGATAGCTTGATATACATGTATTATACCTCAAAATGTTCGTACATGTCTCTGCTTTATAAATATATACAGTAAGACTGTCTATACGCCCCTTGATTGGAGTAAATAATGTAAAACCAATGTCCGGCGGTAGGTTAAAATAAGACGATTTACCTATGTTTTCACCCCCTTCCGGTCCCCATGGCGGCCCGAATAACCAAATACCTTAATAAATATGTGCGCAGGGGTATCTGCTTAATATATATGTCTAGTTTTTATTTCTGGAGCCCTCCGTTAGCCAGAAAAATGCGAAAAACCAATATGCGGTACTACCCGAAATATCCGTCAGGGTCCTGGCATCCCATTTTAGCTCCGTAATAGGCAACTTTCGGTCCTCAGGATGGCTTGATCTACATGTATAATACCTCAAAACGTTTGTCCATGCCTCTGCTTGATAACTATTCCCCGTAGATCATTCCATAGGACCTGTGGAGCAAGTCAGAAGTAAAAAACCATGGTCGGGTAGGTCAAAATTGCCGGCTGTACAACCAATATGGCTCAATTTTCGTCCACTTCCGGTCTCCAGGATAGCTTGACATACATGTATTATACCTCAAAATGTTTGTACATGTCTCTGCTTTATAAATATATACAGTAAGACTGTCTATACGCCCCTTGATTGGAGTAAATAATGTAAAACCAATGTCCGGCGGTAGGTTAAAATAAGACGATTTACCTATGTTTTCACCCCCTTCCGGTCCCCATGGCGGCCCGAATAACCAAATACCTTAATAAATATGTGCGCAGGGGTATCTGCTTAATATATATGTCTAGTTTTTATTTCTGGAGCCCTCCGTTTGCCAGAAAAATACAAAAAACCAATATGCGGTATTACCGGGAATATCCGTCAGGGTCCTGGCATCCCATTTTAGCTCCGTAATAGGCAACTTCCGGTCCTCAGGGTGGCTTGATCTACATGTATGATACCTCAAAACGTTTGTCAATGCCTCTGCTTGATAACTATTCCCCGTAGATCATTCCATAGGACCTGTGGACCAAGTCAGAAGTAAAACACCATAGTCGGGTAGGTCAAAATTGCCGGCTGTACAACCATAATGGCTCAATTTTCGTCCACTTCCGGTCTCCAGGATAGCTTGACATACATGTATTATACCTCAAAATGTTCGTACATGTCTCTGCTTTATAAATATATACAGTAAGACTGTCTATACGCCCCTTGATTGGAGTAAATAATGTAAAACCAATGTCCGGGGGTAGGTTAAAATAAGACGATTTACCTATGTTTTCACCCCCTTCCGGTCCCCATGGCGGCCCGAATAACCAAATACCTTAATAAATATGTGCGCAGGGGTATCTGCTTAATATATATGTCTAGTTTTTATTTCTGGAGCCCTCCGTTAGCCAGAAAAATGCGAAAAACCAATATGCGGTACTACCCGAAATATCCGTCAGGGTCCTGGCATCCCATTTTAGCTCCGTAATAGGCAACTTTCGGTCCTCAGGATGGCTTGATCTACATGTATAATACCTCAAAACGTTTGTCCATGCCTCTGCTTGATAACTATTCCCCGTAGATCATTCCATAGGACCTGTGGAGCAAGTCAGAAGTAAAAAACCATGGTCGGGTAGGTCAAAATTGCCGGCTGTACAACCATTATGGCTCAATTTTCGTCCACTTCCGGTCTCCAGGATAGCTTGACATACATGTATTATACCTCAAAATGTTTGTACATGTCTCTGCTTTATAAATATATACAGTAAGACTGTCTATACGCCCCTTGATTGGAGTAAATAATGTAAAACCAATGTCCGGCGGTAGGTTAAAATAAGACGATTTACCTATGTTTTCACCCCCTTCCGGTCCCCATGGCGGCCCGAATAACCAAATACCTTAATAAATATGTGCGCAGGGGTATCTGCTTAATATATATGTCTAGTTTTTATTTCTGGAGCCCTCCGTTTGCCAGAAAAATACAAAAAACCAATATGCGGTATTACCGGGAATATCCGTCAGGGTCCTGGCATCCCATTTTAGCTCCGTAATAGGCAACTTCCGGTCCTCAGGATGGCTTGATCTACATGTATGATACCTCAAAACGTTTGTCAATGCCTCTGCTTGATAACTATTCCCCGTAGATCATTCCATAGGACCTGTGGACCAAGTCAGAAGTAAAACACCATAGTCGGGTAGGTCAAAATTGCCGGCTGTACAACCATAATGGCTCAATTTTCGTCCACTTCCGGTCTCCAGGATAGCTTGACATACATGTATTATACCTCAAAATGTTCGTACATGTCTCTGCTTTATAAATATATACAGTAAGACTGTCTATACGCCCCTTGATTGGAGTAAATAATGTAAAACCAATGTCCGGCGGTAGGTTAAAATAAGACGATTTACCTATGTTTTCACCCCCTTCCGGTCCCCATGGCGGCCCGAATAACCAAATACCTTAATAAATATGTGCGCAGGGGTATCTGCTTAATATATATGTCTAGTTTTTATTTCTGGAGCCCTCCGTTAGCCAGAAAAATGCGAAAAACCAATATGCGGTACTACCCGAAATATCCGTCAGGGTCCTGGCATCCCATTTTAGCTCCGTAATAGGCAACTTTCGGTCCTCAGGATGGCTTGATCTACATGTATAATACCTCAAAACGTTTGTCCATGCCTCTGCTTGATAACTATTCCCCGTAGATCATTCCATAGGACCTGTGGAGCAAGTCAGAAGTAAAAAACCATGGTCGGGTAGGTCAAAATTGCCGGCTGTACAACCATTATGGCTCAATTTTCGTCCACTTCCGGTCTCCAGGATAGCTTGACATACATGTATTATACCTCAAAATGTTTGTACATGTCTCTGCTTTATAAATATTTACAGTAAGACTGTCTATACGCCCCTTGATTGGAGTAAATAATGTAAAACCAATGTCCGGTAGTTTCAAATAAGACGATTTACCTATGTTTTCACCCCCTTCCGGTCCCCATGGCGGCCCGAATAACCAAATACCTTAATAAATATGTGCGCAGGGGTATCTGCTTAATATATATGTCTAGTTTTTTATTTCTGGAGCCCTCAGTTTGCCAGAAAAATACGAAAAACCAATATGCGGTATTACACGGAATATCCGTCAGGGTCCTGGCATCCCATTTTAGCTCCGTAATAGGCAACTTCCGGTCCTCAGGGTGGCTTGATCTACATGTATGATACCTCAAAACGTTTGTCAATACCTCTGCTTGATAACTATTGCCCGTAGATCATTCCATAGGACATGTGGAGCAAGTGAGAAGTAAAAAACCATGGTCGTGTAGGTCAAAATTGCCCGGCTATACAACCATTATGGCTCAATTTTCGTCCACTTCCGGTCTCCAGGATAGCTTGATATACATGTATTATACCTCAAAATGTTCGTACATGTCTCTGCTTTATAAATATATACAGTAAGACTGTCTATACGCCCCTTGATTGGAGTAAATAATGTAAAACCAATGTCCGGCGGTAGGTTAAAATAAGACGATTTACCTATGTTTTCACCCCCTTCCGGTCCCCATGGCGGCCCGAATAACCAAATACCTTAATAAATATGTGCGCAGGTGTATCTGCTTAATATATATGTCTAGTTTTTATTTTTGGAGCCCTCCGTTAGCCAGAAAAATGCGAAAAACGAATATGCGGTACTACCCGAAATATCCGTCAGGGTCCTGGCATCCCATTTTAGCTCCGTAATAGGCAACTTTCGGTCCTCAGGATGGCTTGATCTACATGTATAATACCTCAAAACGTTTGTCCATGCCTCTGCTTGATAACTATTCCCCGTAGATCATTCCATAGGACCTGTGGAGCAAGTCAGAAGTAAAAAAACCATGGTCGGGTAGGTCAAAATTGCCGGCTGTACAACCATTATGGCTCAATTTTCGTCCACTTCCGGTATCCAGGATAGCTTGACATACATGTATTATACCTCAAAATGTTTGTACATGTCTCTGCTTTATAAATATATACAGTAAGACTGTCTATACGCCCCTTGATTGGAGTAAATAATGTAAAACCAATGTCCGGCGGTAGGTTAAAATAAGACGATTTACCTATGTTTTCACCCCCTTCCGGTCCCCATGGCGGCCCGAATAACCAAATACCTTAATAAATATGTGCGCAGGTGTATCTGCTTAATACATATGTCTAGTTTTTATTTCTGGAGCCCTCCGTTAGCCAGAAAAATGCGAAAAACGAATATGCGGTACTACCCGAAATATCCGTCAGGGTCCTGGCATCCCATTTTAGCTCCGTAATAGGCAACTTTCGGTCCTCAGGATGGCTTGATCTACATGTATAATACCTCAAAACGTTTGTCCATGCCTCTGCTTGATAACTATTCCCCGTAGATCATTCCATAGGACCTGTGGAGCAAGTCAGAAGTAAAAAACCATGGTCGGGTAGGTCAAAATTGCCGGCTGTACAACCATTATGGCTCAATTTTCGTCCACTTCCGGTCTCCAGGATAGCTTGACATACATGTATTATACCTCAAAATGTTTGTACATGTCTCTGCTTTATAAATATTTACAGTAAGACTGTCTATACGCCCCTTGATTGGAGTAAATAATGTAAAACCAATGTCCGGTAGTTTCAAATAAGACGATTTACCTATGTTTTCACCCCCTTCCGGTCCCCATGGCGGCCCGAATAACCAAATACCTTAATAAATATGTGCGCAGGGGTATCTGCTTAATATATATGCCTAGTTTTTTATTTCTGGAGCCCTCAGTTTGCCAGAAAAATACGAAAAACCAATATGCGGTATTACACGGAATATCCGTCAGGGTCCTGGCATCCCATTTTAGCTCCGTAATAGGCAACTTCCGGTCCTCAGGGTGGCTTGATCTACATGTATGATACCTCAAAACGTTTGTCAATACCTCTGCTTGATAACTATTGCCCGTAGATCATTCCATAGGACATGTGGAGCAAGTGAGAAGTAAAAAACCATGGTCGTGTAGGTCAAAATTGCCCGGCTATACAACCATTATGGCTCAATTTTCGTCCACTTCCGGTCTCCAGGATAGCTTGATATACATGTATTATACCTCAAAATGTTCGTACATGTCTCTGCTTTATAAATATATACAGTAAGACTGTCTATACGCCCCTTGATTGGAGTAAATAATGTAAAACCAATGTCCGGCGGTAGGTTAAAATAAGACGATTTACCTATGTTTTCACCCCCTTCCGGTCCCCATGGCGGCCCGAATAACCAAATACCTTAATAAATATGTGCGCAGGTGTATCTGCTTAATACATATGTCTAGTTTTTATTTTTGGAGCCCTCCGTTAGCCAGAAAAATGCGAAAAACGAATATGCGGTACTACCCGAAATATCCGTCAGGGTCCTGGCATCCCATTTTAGCTCCGTAATAGGCAACTTTCGGTCCTCAGGATGGCTTGATCTACATGTATAATACCTCAAAACGTTTGTCCATGCCTCTGCTTGATAACTATTCCCCGTAGATCATTCCATAGGACCTGTGGAGCAAGTCAGAAGTAAAAAAACCATGGTCGGGTAGGTCAAAATTGCCGGCTGTACAACCATTATGGCTCAATTTTCGTCCACTTCCGGTATCCAGGATAGCTTGACATACATGTATTATACCTCAAAATGTTTGTACATGTCTCTGCTTTATAAATATATACAGTAAGACTGTCTATACGCCCCTTGATTGGAGTAAATAATGTAAAACCAATGTCCGGCGGTAGGTTAAAATAAGACGATTTACCTATGTTTTCACCCCCTTCCGGTCCCCATGGCGGCCCGAATAACCAAATACCTTAATAAATATGTGCGCAGGTGTATCTGCTTAATACATATGTCTAGTTTTTATTTCTGGAGCCCTCCGTTAGCCAGAAAAATGCGAAAAACGAATATGCGGTACTACCCGAAATATCCGTCAGGGTCCTGGCATCCCATTTTAGCTCCGTAATAGGCAACTTTCGGTCCTCAGGATGGCTTGATCTACATGTATAATACCTCAAAACGTTTGTCCATGCCTCTGCTTGATAACTATTCCCCGTAGATCATTCCATAGGACCTGTGGAGCAAGTCAGAAGTAAAAAACCATGGTCGGGTAGGTCAAAATTGCCGGCTGTACAACCATTATGGCTCAAATTTCGTCCACTTCCGGTCTCCAGGATAGCTTGACATACATGTATTATACCTCAAAATGTTTGTACATGTCTCTGCTTTATAAATATATACAGTAAGACTGTCTATACGCCCCTTGATTGGAGTAAATAATGTAAAACCAATGTCCGGCGGTAGGTTAAAATAAGACGATTTACCTATGTTTTCACCCCCTTCCGGTCCCCATGGCGGCCCGAATAACCAAATACCTTAATAAATATGTGCGCAGGTGTATCTGCTTAATACATATGTCTAGTTTTTATTTCTGGAGCCCTCCGTTAGCCAGAAAAATGCGAAAAACCAATATGCGGTGCTACCCGAAATATCCGTCAGGGTCCTGGCATCCCATTTTAGCTCCGTAATAGGCAACTTTCGGTCCTCAGGATGGCTTGATCTACATGTATAATACCTCAAAACGTTTGTCCATGCCTCTGCTTGATAACTATTCCCCGTAGATCATTCCATAGGACCTGTGGAGCAACTCAGAAGTAAAAAAACCATGGTCGGGTAGGTCAAAATTGCCGGCTGTACAACCATTATGGCTCAATTTTCGTCCACTTCCGGTATCCAGGATAGCTTGACATACATGTATTATACCTCAAAATGTTTGTACATGTCTCTGCTTTATAAATATATACAGTAAGACTGTCTATACGCCCCTTGATTGGAGTAAATAATGTAAAACCAATGTCCGGCGGTAGGTTAAAATAAGACGATTTACCTATGTTTTCACCCCCTTCCGGTCCCCATGGCGGCCCGAATAACCAAATACCTTAATAAATATGTGCGCAGGTGTATCTGCTTAATACATATGTCTAGTTTTTATTTCTGGAGCCCTCCGTTAGCCAGAAAAATGCGAAAAACGAATATGCGGTACTACCCGAAATATCCGTCAGGGTCCTGGCATCCCATTTTAGCTCCGTAATAGGCAACTTTCGGTCCTCAGGATGGCTTGATCTACATGTATAATACCTCAAAACGTTTGTCCATGCCTCTGCTTGATAACTATTCCCCGTAGATCATTCCATAGGACCTGTGGAGCAAGTCAGAAGTAAAAAACCATGGTCGGGTAGGTCAAAATTGCCGGCTGTACAACCATTATGGCTCAAATTTCGTCCACTTCCGGTCTCCAGGATAGATTGACATACATGTATTATACCTCAAAATGTTTGTACATGTCTCTGCTTTATAAATATATACAGTAAGACTGTCTATACGCCCCTTGATTGGAGTAAATAATGTAAAACCAATGTCAGGCGGTAGGTTAAAATAAGACGATTTACCTAAGTTTTCACCCCCTTCCGGTCCCCATGGCGGCCCGAATAACCAAATACCTTAATAAATATGTGCACAGGTGTATCTGCTTAATACATATGTCTAGTTTTTATTTCTGGAGCCCTCCGTTAGCCAGAAAAATGCGAAAAACGAATATGCGGTACTACCCGAAATATCCGTCAGGGTCCTGGCATCCCATTTTAGCTCCGTAATAGGCAACTTTCGGTCCTCAGGATGGCTTGATCTACATGTATAATACCTCAACACGTTTGTCCATGCCTCTGCTTGATAACTATTCCCCGTAGATCATTCCATAGGACCTGTGGAGCAAGTCAGAAGTAAAAAACCATGGTCGGGTAGGTCAAAATTGCCAGCTGTACAACCAATATGGCTCAATTTTCGTCCACTTCCGGTCTCCAGGATAGCTTGACATACATGTATTATACCTCAAAATGTTTGTACATGTCTCTGCTTTATAAATATATACAGTAAGACTGTCTATACGCCCCTTGATTGGAGTAAATAATGTAAAACCAATGTCCGGCGGTAGGTTAAAATAAGACGATTTACCTAAGTTTTCACCCCCTTCCGGTCCCCATGGCGGCCCGAATAACCAAATACCTTAATAAATATGTGCACAGGTGTATCTGCTTAATACATATGTCTAGTTTTTATTTCTGGAGCCCTCCGTTAGCCAGAAAAATGCGAAAAACGAATATGCGGTACTACCCGAAATATCCGTCAGGGTCCTGGCATCCCATTTTAGCTCGTAATAGGCAACTTTCGGTCTTCAGGATGGCTTGATCTACATGTATAATACCTCAACACGTTTGTCCATGCCTCTGCTTGATAACTATTCCCCGTAGATCATTCCATAGGACCTGTGGAGCAAGTCAGAAGTAAAAAACCATGGTCGGGTAGGTCAAAATTGCCGGCTGTACAACCAATATGGCTCAATTTTCGTCCACTTCCGGTCTCCAGGATAGCTTGACATACATGTATTATACCTCAAAATGTTTGTACATGTCTCTGCTTTATAAATATATACAGTAAGACTGTCTATACGCCCCTTGATTGGAGTAAATAATGTAAAACCAATGTCCGGCGGTAGGTTAAAATAAGACGATTTACCTATGTTTTCACCCCCTTCCGGTCCCCATGGCGGCCCGAATAACCAAATACCTTAATAAATATGTGCGCAGGTGTATCTGCTTAATACATATGTCTAGTTTTTATTTCTGGAGCCCTCCGTTAGCCAGAAAAATGCGAAAAACCAATATGCGGTGCTACCCGAAATATCCGTCAGGGTCCTGGCATCCCATTTTAGCTCCGTAATAGGCAACTTCCGGTCCTCAGGGTGGCTTGATCTACATGTATGATACCTCAAAACGTTTGTCAATACCTCTGCTTGATAACTATTGCCCGTAGATCATTCCATAGGACATGTGGAGCAAGTGAGAAGTAAAAAACATGGTCGTGTAGGTCAAAATTGCCAGCTATACAACCATTATGGCTCAATTTTCGTCCACTTCCGGTCTCCAGGATAGCTTGATATACATGTATTATACCTCAAAATGTTCGTACATGTCTCTGCTTTATAAATATATACAGTAAGACTGTCTATACGCCCCTTGATTGGAGTAAATAATGTAAAACCAATGTCCGGCGGTAGGTTAAAATAAGACGATTTACCTATGTTTTCACCCCCTTCCGGTCCCCATGGCGGCCCGAATAACCAAATACCTTAATAAATATGTGCGCAGGTGTATCTGCTTAATACATATGTCTAGTTTTTATTTTTGGAGCCCTCCGTTAGCCAGAAAAATGCGAAAAACGAATATGCGGTACTACCCGAAATATCCGTCAGGGTCCTGGCATCCCATTTTAGCTCCGTAATAGGCAACTTTCGGTCCTCAGGATGGCTTGATCTACATGTATAATACCTCAAAACGTTTGTCCATGCCTCTGCTTGATAACTATTCCCCGTAGATCATTCCATAGGACCTGTGGAGCAAGTCAGAAGTAAAAAAACCATGGTCGGGTAGGTCAAAATTGCCGGCTGTACAACCATTATGGCTCAATTTTCGTCCACTTCCGGTATCCAGGATAGCTTGACATACATGTATTATACCTCAAAATGTTTGTACATGTCTCTGCTTTATAAATATATACAGTAAGACTGTCTATACGCCCCTTGATTGGAGTAAATAATGTAAAACCAATGTCCGGCGGTAGGTTAAAATAAGACGATTTACCTATGTTTTCACCCCCTTCCGGTCCCCATGGCGGCCCGAATAACCAAATACCTTAATAAATATGTGCGCAGGTGTATCTGCTTAATACATATGTCTAGTTTTTATTTCTGGAGCCCTCCGTTAGCCAGAAAAATGCGAAAAACCAATATGCGGTGCTACCCGAAATATCCGTCAGGGTCCTGGCATCCCATTTTAGCTCCGTAATAGGCAACTTTCGGTCCTCAGGATGGCTTGATCTACATGTATAATACCTCAAAACGTTTGTCCATGCCTCTGCTTGATAACTATTCCCCGTAGATCATTCCATAGGACCTGTGGAGCAAGTCAGAAGTAAAAAACCATGGTCGGGTAGGTCAAAATTGCCGGCTGTACAACCATTATGGCTCAAATTTCGTCCACTTCCGGTCTCCAGGATAGATTGACATACATGTATTATACCTCAAAATGTTTGTACATGTCTCTGCTTTATAAATATATACAGTAAGACTGTCTATACGCCCCTTGATTGGAGTAAATAATGTAAAACCAATGTCAGGCGGTAGGTTAAAATAAGACGATTTACCTAAGTTTTCACCCCCTTCCGGTCCCCATGGCGGCCCGAATAACCAAATACCTTAATAAATATGTGCACAGGTGTATCTGCTTAATACATATGTCTAGTTTTTATTTCTGGAGCCCTCCGTTAGCCAGAAAAATGCGAAAAACGAATATGCGGTACTACCCGAAATATCCGTCAGGGTCCTGGCATCCCATTTTAGCTCCGTAATAGGCAACTTTCGGTCCTCAGGATGGCTTGATCTACATGTATAATACCTCAACACGTTTGTCCATGCCTCTGCTTGATAACTATTCCCCGTAGATCATTCCATAGGACCTGTGGAGCAAGTCAGAAGTAAAAAACCATGGTCGGGTAGGTCAAAATTGCCAGCTGTACAACCAATATGGCTCAATTTTCGTCCACTTCCGGTCTCCAGGATAGCTTGACATACATGTATTATACCTCAAAATGTTTGTACATGTCTCTGCTTTATAAATATATACAGTAAGACTGTCTATACGCCCCTTGATTGGAGTAAATAATGTAAAACCAATGTCCGGCGGTAGGTTAAAATAAGACGATTTACCTAAGTTTTCACCCCCTTCCGGTCCCCATGGCGGCCCGAATAACCAAATACCTTAATAAATATGTGCACAGGTGTATCTGCTTAATACATATGTCTAGTTTTTATTTCTGGAGCCCTCCGTTAGCCAGAAAAATGCGAAAAACGAATATGCGGTACTACCCGAAATATCCGTCAGGGTCCTGGCATCCCATTTTAGCTCGTAATAGGCAACTTTCGGTCTTCAGGATGGCTTGATCTACATGTATAATACCTCAACACGTTTGTCCATGCCTCTGCTTGATAACTATTCCCCGTAGATCATTCCATAGGACCTGTGGAGCAAGTCAGAAGTAAAAAACCATGGTCGGGTAGGTCAAAATTGCCGGCTGTACAACCAATATGGCTCAATTTTCGTCCACTTCCGGTCTCCAGGATAGCTTGACATACATGTATTATACCTCAAAATGTTTGTACATGTCTCTGCTTTATAAATATATACAGTAAGACTGTCTATACGCCCCTTGATTGGAGTAAATAATGTAAAACCAATGTCCGGCGGTAGGTTAAAATAAGACGATTTACCTATGTTTTCACCCCCTTCCGGTCCCCATGGCGGCCCGAATAACCAAATACCTTAATAAATATGTGCGCAGGTGTATCTGCTTAATACATATGTCTAGTTTTTATTTCTGGAGCCCTCCGTTAGCCAGAAAAATGCGAAAAACCAATATGCGGTGCTACCCGAAATATCCGTCAGGGTCCTGGCATCCCATTTTAGCTCCGTAATAGGCAACTTCCGGTCCTCAGGGTGGCTTGATCTACATGTATGATACCTCAAAACGTTTGTCAATACCTCTGCTTGATAACTATTGCCCGTAGATCATTCCATAGGACATGTGGAGCAAGTGAGAAGTAAAAAACCATGGTCGTGTAGGTCAAAATTGCCAGCTATACAACCATTATGGCTCAATTTTCGTCCACTTCCGGTCTCCAGGATAGCTTGATATACATGTATTATACCTCAAAATGTTCGTACATGTCTCTGCTTTATAAATATATACAGTAAGACTGTCTATACGCCCCTTGATTGGAGTAAATAATGTAAAACCAATGTCCGGCGGTAGGTTAAAATAAGACGATTTACCTATGTTTTCACCCCCTTCCGGTCCCCATGGCGGCCCGAATAACCAAATACCTTAATAAATATGTGCGCAGGTGTATCTGCTTAATACATATGTCTAGTTTTTATTTTTGGAGCCCTCCGTTAGCCAGAAAAATGCGAAAAACGAATATGCGGTACTACCCGAAATATCCGTCAGGGTCCTGGCATCCCATTTTAGCTCCGTAATAGGCAACTTTCGGTCCTCAGGATGGCTTGATCTACATGTATAATACCTCAAAACGTTTGTCCATGCCTCTGCTTGATAACTATTCCCCGTAGATCATTCCATAGGACCTGTGGAGCAAGTCAGAAGTAAAAAAACCATGGTCGGGTGGTCAAAATTGCCGGCTGTACAACCATTATGGCTCAATTTTCGTCCACTTCCGGTATCCAGGATAGCTTGACATACATGTATTATACCTCAAAATGTTTGTACATGTCTCTGCTTTATAAATATATACAGTAAGACTGTCTATACGCCCCTTGATTGGAGTAAATAATGTAAAACCAATGTCCGGCGGTAGGTTAAAATAAGACGATTTACCTATGTTTTCACCCCCTTCCGGTCCCCATGGCGGCCCGAATAACCAAATACCTTAATAAATATGTGCGCAGGTGTATCTGCTTAATACATATGTCTAGTTTTTATTTCTGGAGCCCTCCGTTAGCCAGAAAAATGCGAAAAACCAATATGCGGTGCTACCCGAAATATCCGTCAGGGTCCTGGCATCCCATTTTAGCTCCGTAATAGGCAACTTTCGGTCCTCAGGATGGCTTGATCTACATGTATAATACCTCAAAACGTTTGTCCATGCCTCTGCTTGATAACTATTCCCCGTAGATCATTCCATAGGACCTGTGGAG